>NC_044238.2:2603763-3226263 GCF_003957565.2 Taeniopygia guttata | reverse complement strand
CAAAGGGGACAAGATGGAGGAATTGGGTGTGCCTTGTCCTTTTTCTCCTTCTTCATGCCCTCCATGTTTCACTGTGGGGTTGGCATTTTTCTGTTGGTTCAGGCTGGGGACACACTGTCCAACGTAGGTGACAGATATTGGCACGTTATTGTAAATCCAGCACAGGGAGTTTGTGGTATTTAATGTTTGTACCATCCCACTGAGGGCAGAGCCCCACACGCTGCCCTGCAGGACAGAGCTGCGGCAGGGCAGCAGAACATGTTATAAATAAGCAAAAATAAATAACCTTAAAAATCAACACAGACCATTTATGACTCCTCCTTTAGCAGCAAAGCTAACAACACCTTTCTACAATCTCAGAACCATCAATACCACAAATTCCAACAGATTTCAGGTTGCTTTTAGTGGGCACGCACTGGGGCCGCGGGACGAGGCCGGTTTGGGATTTCCATGTCTGAGGCTGGCAGGGGAATTTCGGTGGATTTCCCCAGCGGAGAAAACCGCGGCTGCTGCCACAATAGAGGATCTTTATCAGCGCATTCCAGCGGGCTCCGCGTCCTTTGGCATTTCCATGAAAATGGGAAAGGTTTCCTGAGCCGCTCTGGAACAAAAATCCCTCAGCCTCCTTCCCAGCCCAGCACAGAACCCCGGAGAGGAATTTTATTGTAAATACAGGCGAACCCAATGGGCAGAAATGACGATGTTTGACTCAATTCAGAAGGCTGAATGATTTCTTTATTATAACTATGCTAAAATACATCAATACACTATATAAAATGGAAGATACTTAAACTATATATTACTTTGTCTAACTCTAACACAACTCATGACCCTCTCTGAGAGTCCAGCCCCAGGCGGGTTGGGTTGGATTGGATTGGGTTGGATTGGATTGGATCGGATTGGATTGGTTGGGTTGGATTGGATTGGGTTGGATTGGATTGGGTTGGGTTGGATTGGATTGGATTGGATTGGATTGGATTGGATTGGATTGGATTGGATTGGATTGGATTGGATTGGATCGGATTGGATTGGTTGGGTTGGATTGGATTGGATTGGGTTGGGTTGGTTGGGTTGGATTGGATTGGATTGGATTGGATTGGATTGGGTTGGGTTGGATTGGGTTGGATTGGATTGGATTGGATTGGATTGGATTGGATTGGATTGGATTGGGTTGGGTTGGGTTGGGTTGGATTGGATTGGATTGGATTGGATTGGATTGGATTGGGTTGGGTTGGATTGGGTTGGGTTGGATTGGATTGGGTTGGGTTGGATTGGGTTGGGTTGGATTGGATTGGGTTGGATTGGATTGGCCACCAGGCTCAAACAATCCTCACCAGAATCCAACCAAGCATCACCCCAGGTAAACAATTCACCCTCCAACCCACTGTCACCTTTGGGAAAGTATAAATGCTGGAGTCAGAAAATAAACGCTCTTTTTAGAAAATAAACGCTCTTTTTTTCATCTTTACCACAGCAGCGGCTCGCGTGGTGCTTCCCCATGTCCTGTAGTGCCACCCGGGCAGGATCCTGTTTGTTTTGCCGCTGAAATTGCGGCATTTCCGCTCAGCTCGGCTCCTCCCCGCCGTGTTTATCCTCCCCACGGCCCTTGGGAACGGCTCCGGTCGCTGCTCTGTAAATAATTCATTACCGCAATTCATTATCGCCGCTCATTATCGCCCTTCTTGCTCGCAATCGCTATCGCAATTCATTATCGCAATTGCCGCAGCCCCGGATCGGCTGCGGATGTCCCGGGATGGGTTTAAAATGAGGGGAGAGATTCGGGCTCGGTTTGTGGAGAGGTCGGAGGTGGGAAGGAGCAGCCGGAGCTGCTCGTGCCTGTGAGGAGCCGAGTGCCACCGGCCTTAAAAATCAGTGACGGGGACAGGGGAAGGGACCTGTGCGTCTTAATTGTACTAAAATGACATTTAATGAGTGTGGGACACTGGTGGTACCTGTCACAGCCATGGAGAGTGGCCCAATGGTACCAAAGTGACATTTAATGCATGTGGGACCAGTCACAACCATGAAGAGTGGCCCAATTGCACCAAAATGATATTTAAGGTGTGTGGGACATCACTGGTACCTGTCACAGCCACGGAGAGTGGCCCAATGGTACCAAAGTGACATTTAAGGTGCGTGGGACCCTGCTGGGACAGGTGACAGCCACCGAGAGCAGTTTGGTGCCAGGCTGTGCCCACGACTCGTGGTTTCACCTTCCCTGAGGGACATCTGTCCTCCAAAGGTCACTCCGTAACCTCACTGCGGTGACAAAAGCAGCCAGGGGACAGTGCCACCCACCTGGGCCTGTCCTGACAGCGAGGCACAGCCCCGAGGTGCTGCGAGCTCGGCTCTGTCACCTCTGTGTCACCTCCAAAGCCCGCAGAGAGGGCGCTGGGTTGAAATCAGGCGCTGGGGACCCCCTGCTCTGCCGGGAGCGGTGGGAAAATCCAGATTTGGATGAGTAATCCCGCAGTTATCTCCCTCTGCCATCGATTCAGGGTGTCCTCACACGGGCCAGAGCCCGGCAAGCGCCTTTGTTTTGGCTGTTCGTCCAAAATGACAGTTTTTCCCTGATTTTGGGTGGTTTTTCCCCAACTTTGGGTTGTTTTTCCCTGGTTTTGGGTGCAGTTTCTCCCGGGTTTAGGTGCTTCTCCCCTGGGTTTTGGTGCAGTTTTCCCTGGATTTGGGTGCAGATTTCCCCTGGGTTTTGGGTATAGTTTTCCCTGTGTTTGGGTGCAATGTTTGGGTGCAGTTTTTCCCTGGACTTGGGTATAGTTTTTTCTGTGCCTGGGTGCAGTTTTTCCTGGGTTTGGGTGCAGTTTTTTCCCTAGGCTTGGGTATAGTTTTTTCTGTGCCTGGGTGTAGTTTTCCCCTGGGTTTTGGTGCAGTTTTCCCCTGGGTTTTTGTGCACTGGGACTCCTCGCAGTGTGTCCCTCTGCCTGCAGTGAGACATCCAGGTGCTTTGCTCCACATGATGCAATTATGAAACGGTTTGGGCTGGAAAGAACCTTAAACATCACCCCAACCATGGCAGGGACACCTTCCACCATCCCAGGCTGCTCCAAACCCTGTCCAGCCTGGCCTTGGGCACCTCCAGGGATCCAGGGGCAGCCCCAGCTTCTCTGGGCACCCTCTCAGGATTTTTCATAGAGGTACACAGACAGAAATGAAAGAGAAAACAATTTCTATTTCTGCTCCTTGTTTTTCCCACGTGGAATGTGTGTGGGGAATTGTTTACCTGGGGTGATGCTTGGTTGGGTTCTGGTGAGGATTGTTTGAGCCTGGTGGCCAATCCAATTCAACCCGCCTGGGGCTGGACTCTCAGAGAGGGTCACAAGTTAGGTTAGAGTTAGAGTTAGAAAAAGTAGTATGTAATTTTAGTATCCTCCTTTTATATGGTATATTAATGTATTTTATCATAGTTATAATAAAGAAATCATTCAGCCTCCTGAATTGAGTCAGACATTGTCATTTCTGCCCACTGGCTTCGCCTGCATTTACAATAAATACCCTCCCTTAACCCCAATATTTCGGGCGCTCCCCCCAAGCCCTCCCCGTGGGTTCTGCGCTCCCAGCGCTGCCCGTGGGGTCTCCCAGGTACCGGGCCCCCATCCCAGGCCCTGTCCCCCCATCCCATCCCCGGCCTGGCCCCCCCCATCCCCGACCCCCGCATCCCAATTCGGGTCCCTCCATCCCTGGCCCGGTCCCCCCAGCCCCGGCCCGGCCCGGCCTCCCCATCTCAGCATCCCCATCCCGGTCCCCCCATCCCCGTTCTGGTACACCCCACCACCGGACCCCCTATCCCATCCCCGTCCTGGTTCCCCCATCCCGGTACCCCCACCCCCATCCCGATTCCCCTATCCCCGTTTCGGTACCCCCGCCCCCATCCCGGTCCCCCCATCCCCGTTCCGGTACCCCCCACCACCGGACCCCCCATCCCATCCCCGTCCTGGTTCCCCCATCCCGGTACCCCCACCCCCATCCCGATTCCCCTATCCCCGTTCCGGTACCTCCCACCACCGGACCCCCCATCCCATCCCCATCCCGATTCCCCCATCCCGGTCCCCCCACCCCCATCCCGGTTCCCCCATCCCGGTTCCCCCACCCCCGTCCCCCCACCCCCATCCCGGTTCCCCCATCCCCGTTCCGGTACCCCCCATCCCACCACCATCCCGGTTCCCCCATCCCGGTTCCCCCGGCCCGGCCCCGGAGCGGGGCGGTCCCGGCGGCCGCCAATGGGCGCGGGCGGGGCGCGGCCGCCGGGGCCGCCGCTTTTTTATCGGCCGTGCCGTGCCGTGCCGTGCCGTGCCGGGCGGCGGAGCCGGAGCCGCGGTGGGGCCGGGATGGAGCGGGCGGCAGGGCCCGGAGCCGGCCCCGGTTCCGCGCTGGCCGCCTCGCTGGCCGAGGGGCTGATCAGATCGCCGCGGCCGCTGATGAAGAAGCAGGCGGTGAAACGGCACCACCACAAACACAACCTCAAGCACCGCTACGAGTTCCTGGAGACGCTGGGCAAAGGCACCTACGGGAAGGTGAAGAAAGCTCGGGAGCGCTCCGGGAAGCTGGTAAGGATCTCCCTGGGGCGGGGGGCATCGTCACCGTGCGGGGTTCTCGAGCATCGCCTGTCCCCGGTGTGTCCCCCCCGGTCCGGTGTGTCCCCCCGGTCTGGTGCGTCTCTCCCCGTCCCCTCTGAATCGCCCCCGGTGCGTCCCTCCCTGTCCCCGGTGTGTCCCCCCCCCCGGTCCGGTGTGTCCCTCCCTGTCCCCGGTGTGTCCCTCCCTGTCCCCGGTGCGTCCCCCCCCGGTCCGGTGTGTCCCTCCCTGTCCCCCTCTGAATCCCCCCGGTCCGGTGTGTCCCTCCCTGTCCCCGGTGTGTCCCCCCCGGTCCGGTGTGTCCCCCCGGTCTGGTGCGTCTCTCCCGGTCCCCTCTGAATCTCCCCCGGTGTGTCCCTCTCTGCCCCCGGTGTGTCCCTCGCTGTCCCCGGTGTGTCCCCCCGGTCTGATGCGTCTCTCCCCGTCCCCTCTGAACCTCCCCCGGTGTATCCCCCCGGTCCGGTGTGTCCCTCCCTGTCCCCGGTGCGTCCCCCCCCCGGTCCGGTGTGTCCCTCCCTGTCCCCGGTGTGTCCCCCCCGGTCCGGTGTGTCCTTCCCTGTCCCCCGCTGAATCCCCCCCGGTGTGTCCCTCCCTGTCCCCGGTGTATCCCCCCGGTCCGGTGTGTCCTTCCCTGTCCCCGGTGTGTCCCCCCGGTCTGGTGGGTCTCTCCCCATCCCCTCTGAATCTCCCCCGGTGTGTCCCTCCCTGTCCCCGCTTCATCCCCGCCGTGTTTCGGCGGTCCCGGAGCTGCCCCCGCTTCCCGCAGCCGGGCCCCGCTGCCTCCCCCTCCATCCTCCCGGAGCCCCGAGCATCCCCCGCTCCCCGCTCCCAGCCTTTCTCCCCCGGTACCGCCGGGCCCCGCTGCCCCCGCAGCGTGCGGGAGGCTGCGGCTCTGCCCCGGGGGGCTCGGCGGGGCCGGGGGCAGCCCCGGGGGTCTCACCCCGCTCCTCCCGGGGGGCTCGGCGGGGCCGGGGGCAGCCCCGGGGGTCTCACCCCGCTCCTCCCGCGGGGGTCTCGCCCCGCTCCTCCCGGGGGGCTGCGGCTCCTCTCGCCCCCTTGGCCGTTTCCTGGGGGAAGGAGCGGGCGGGGCCGCGGCCGCCAAAGCAAACACCGCGCTCGGCTCTGAAGGGTTTTCCCCTTCCTCTCACCCTGCGTTTGCCTTTCTCACGGTGTGGGGCACCCGGAGCGCAGCCGGGCTCGCCAAAATCCTGACTCAGCCCAGCCCGCCGGGGAGAGCGGCTCTGGCTCAGCCCAGCTCAGATTTCCTCAGAGAAAAGGGGGTTGAACCCCCAGAAACGCCGGGCGCTGCGGGAATCTGCAAGGATTCCACCTTGGACGGGAATTCCCAGCCTCGAGGGGTGGGGGGGACCCAAAAAGCTCCTCAAAGCCCGGCTTTGAGCGGTGTGGGGTGAGCCGCGAGTGGCAGGACTGGCCCTGCCAGGGGCTGCGATGGGATCGGTGCCATCCCACGGGGACACGGCCGGGAAAGAGCGAGCCGCGAATCCGAGAGGTTTCCTTGTGTGATCCTGCTGAAATCGGATCCCAAGGCAGCTCTGCCCATCCGAGCCGCTGCTTTGCTGCAGAACCAGGGCCTGGAAATGCGGCTTCCACCCACAGAGCTGCAAGGATCCCTCCCCTCGGCATGGGCGAGGAAATTCTCTTGGAGGAAATTCTCTTTTCCCTGCCCGCACCTGCAGCTCAGAAATCCCAGCTCCGTGCCAGCCCCTCGGGATCGCTTTATTTTCATGCAAATCCAACCCACGGGCCACGGAGCCCTCAATGAAGGCGGCAGAAAATCAAAGGTTTTGCTCAGCAGCCCCTCCCCGGCCCTGCTGGAGGAACAGGAGATCCAACCCACAAATCTCTCCTCTCCCCACAAATTCTTTCTCAGAGCACTCAGCATTTCCTGGCCTGATTAATCTGGAGGTTTAACTCAAGTTGTTCGCTCCTTCCTTGTCGGAATCTGTGCTACGTTTGGGTGCAGTTTTTATCTAGACTTGGGTGTAGTTTTCACTGGGTTTTGGTGCAGCTTTCCCCTGGGTTTGGGTGCAATTTTTCCCTAGGCTGGGTATAGGTTTTTTTCTGTGTCTGGGTGCAGTTTTTCCTGGGTTTTGGTGCAGTTTTCTTCTGGGTTTTTGTGCACCGGGACTCCTCGCAGTGTGTCCCTCTGCCTGCAGTAGGACATCCAGGTGCTTTGCTCCACATGATGCAATTATGAAACGGTTTGGGCTGGAAAGAACCTTAAACATCACCCCATGATGATTCTGAGATTGTAGAAAGTCTCTGTCTGTCAGCCCCACTGCCAAAGCAGAAGCCATAATTGGTCTGTGCTGTTTCAAGGCTGTTTATTCTGTTTATCTCTAACATGTTCTGCTGCCCTGCCGCAGCTCTGTCCTGCAGGGCAGCGTGTGGGGCTCTGCCCTCAGTGGGATGGTACAAACATTAAATACCACAAACTACCTGTGCTGGATTTACAATAACGTGCCAATATCTGTCACCTACGTTGGACAGTGTGTCCCCAGCCTGAACCAACAGAAAAATGCCAACACCACAGTGAAACATGGAGGGCATGAAGAAGGAGAAAAAGGACAAGACACACCCAATTTCCTCCATCTTGTCCCCTTTGGACCCCTCATCTAGAATCCTAAAATTTTACTTTTGCACCCGTGCCACACTTAATTATTACTTATATCAAACACTCAGAGCTTGTAATTCATCCTGTAAGATTGAAAACTCTTTTCCATGAACAGAGATCACAGCCAGTGTCTCTGGGGGCTCTGTCCAGGGGGGTTCCTGACCCCTGCCAGGCTCCCAGGGCAGCCAGAGGGAAGTTCTGCATTCCCGCACTTCCCCGGGTGGTTCTCACTCTCCAGAGCCGCGGTGGGGGCACGGACCGGGCCCATCCCTGCTGGGGATCCCACGGCACCGGCTGGAGCTGCTCCATCCGCGGGGATTTTGCCTCCGGCGAATCGGGAATTTCCTCTGAGAGAGGCGCTGGGTGTTGAACCGGCTCGTTTTGCCGCATTTCTTATTCCTCTCTCTCGATTTTCAAATCCCTGCACTCGCAGCAAACTGATTTGCTTGGAAGGTGACAGGAAATTCCAGGCTCCTGCAGCTGGAGGATGTTTTGGGACTTCCATGAATTATTTGTCTGGGGAAAAAAAAATACCTTTTTTTTTTTTTTTTCCCCTGTTAGATATCCTTTATCTGAAGTGATGCTCCCGCTGAGTGCATTTCCCAATCCTTACAAAAATCCCTGCAATATCAGGTGGGGAGGGAATTACTGGTTGCTTTTCCTTCCCCTTTTCCCCCCTTCTCTTTTTTCCCCCTTATCTTTCTTTTTTCCCCTTCCCTTCCACCCCTTTTTTCCCCCCCTTTCCCCCCTTTCTTCCCCCCCTTTCCCTTCTTTCTTTTCCCCCCTTTATTTATTTCCCCCCTTTATTTATTTCCCCCCTTTATTTATTTCCCCCCTTATTTATTTCCCCCTTTATTTCCCCCCTTATTTATTTCCCCCCTTATTTATTTCCCCCCTTATTTATTTCCCCCCTTATTTATTTCCCCCCTTATTTATTTCCCCCTTATTTATTTCCCCCCTTATTTATTTCCCCCTTTCTCTTCCCCCTTTCTCTTCCCCCTTTTATTTATTTTCCCCTTTTATTTATTTTCCCCTTTTATTTATTTTCCCCTTTTATTTATTTTCCCCTTTTATTTATTTTCCCCTTTCTTTATTTCCCCCTTTATTTATTTCCCCCTTTATTTATTTCCCCCCTTTATTTATTTCCCCCCTTTATTTACTTCCCCCCTTTATTTACTTCCCCCCTTTATTTCCCCCCTTTATTCCCCCCCTTTATTTCCCCCCTTTTATTTCCCCCCTTTTATTTCCCCCCTTTTATTTCCCCCCTTTTATTTCCCCCCTTTTATTTCCCCCCTTTATTTTCCCCCCTTTATTTTCCCCCCTTTATTTCCCCCCTTTATTTCCCCCCTTTATTTTCCCCCCTTTATTTTCCCCCCTTTATTTTCCCCCCTTTATTTTCCCCCTTTCTTTTCCCCCTTTCTTTTCCCCCTTTCTTTTCCCCCTTTCTTTTCCCCCTTTCTTTTCCCCTTTACTTTCCCCCTTTACTTTCCCCCTTTACTTTCCCCCTTTACTTTCCCCCTTTACTTTCCCCCTTTACTTTCCCCCTTTACTTTCCCCCTTTACTTTCCCCCTTTACTTTCCCCCTTTACTTTCCCCCTTTACTTTCCCCCTTTACTTTCCCCCTTTACTTTCCCCCTTTACTTCCCCCCTTTATTTCCCCCCTTTATTTCTGTAATTTTTCCCCCTTTTTTTTCCTCTCCTTTTCCCCCCTTTTCCCCACCTGTTGCAGGGCAGCCTCCAGACTCTTTTCCCCTCCCAGCCTGGATTTTTTCCCAGCCTGGCTCCCACCCCTGGCCCGCCGCCAACCCAAACACGCCCGGGGAGGGGGGGACACCTCCCGTGGGACTCTCCTCGATGTCACAAACGCCATTTGGGGCAGAAGGCAGCACCTGGAATATTCCAGAGCCTCTTTTGATCTCCGGGAAGGAGCCGAGCCCGCTCTGTTCAGATTTAAATCCGAATTTCACCAAACGCTTCCCTCGCAGCCTGGAACAACTTCTGAAGCGCTGCCTGCGGTTGTAGCTTTGTGAAAATCTTTCAGCAGCTGCTGAAAATACCTGTTCTGCCCCAAAATCAAAGCGGTTTTTTGATTTGGAAAGTGCTCCCGAGCTCCCTGGGAGGCTCCAGGGGGATTTCTCCTGCCAGGGCTGTGGCGCTGCTGTCCCCACCTCCAGGGTGGCATTTCCCATCTCTCACCCTCTGCTCCCTCACCCCCCTTGGGCAGGGAAAATTTGGGAACAAAGCTGCTGCTTGGCACCCCTGGGGGAAGCTGGGACTGCCCCTTCTGCCTGGAGGTCACGAATTTTGGGATCACTGCTGCATCTCCTGCAGCTGCTTCATCTTTTTTGGTGGATTGTGGCTCTTACCCTGAGCCCTGGCTCAGAATTTTGGGGGTGTGAGACTCTGGGGCAGCAAGGAAATGTTCTAAAATGCTCCAAAATGCTCCAAAATTTTGGCCTCAGGCTGCTTGGCACCCCTGGGGGAAGCTGGGACTGCTCCTTCACTAATTTTGGGGTCACTGTTGGATCCAGCCAGGAGCATCTCCTGCAGCTGCTTCATCTTTTTTATTAATTGTGGCTTTTACCCTGAGCCCTGGCTTGGAATTTTGGGGTTGTAAGACTCTGGAGCAGCAAGGAAATTCTCCAAAATGCTCTGAAATTCTCCAAAATGCTCTGAAATGCTCCAAAATGCTCTGAAATGCTCCAAAATTTAGGCCCCAGGCTACTTGGCACCCCTGGGGGAAGCTGGGACTGCTCCTTCTGCCTGGAGGTCACAAATTTTGGGATCGCTGCTGGATCCAGCCAGGAGCATCTCCTGCAGCTGCTTCATCTTTTTGATTAATCTTATCCTGAGATCCTCTTACCCTGAGCCCTGGCGCAGAATTTTGGGGGGGTGAGACTCTGGGGCAGCAAGGAAATGCTCTGAAATGCTCCAAAATGCTCTGAAATGCTCCAAAATGCTCTGAAATGCTCCAAAATGCTCTGAATTTTTGGCCTGAGGCTGCTGGGCTGGGCATCAGGCTTTGCAGGGGGCAGGGATGGAGCAGCAGCAGGAATTTGGGAGGTTGGCTCTGCAAGGGTCAGGTAACTGGGGCAGCAGAGGGAAAAAAAAATTGTTAAATTTTAACCTGTTAAACAAAGGTCAGGAGGAAAGAAAACCTGGCTGGGCTTCCCAGAAGCGTTAAAGAGTTTCAGGATTGCTTTGCTAAGAAACTTGGGCCGGGGTTATTGAACTTCTCCTGGGCAGAGTTCAGTGGCTCCACTCGTGCTGGATCCTCCTGGAGAATTCCTGATCTGGTTGGGGGGCAGGAAAATGGGGTCGGGGGGCAGAAAAATGGGGTCGGGGGCCACAAAAATGGGATTTGGGGCCAGAAAAGTGGGGTTTGGGACCAGGAAAATGGGGTGGGGGGCCAGCAAAATGGGATTTGGAGCCACGAAAATGGGGTTGGGGGACCAGGAAAATGAGATTTGGGGACCATCGAAGTGGGGTTGGGAGTCATGAAAATGGGGTCGGGGGCCACGAAAATGGGATTTGGGGCCAAAAAGGGGCTTCAGGTGCCCACCTGAGCGTCCTTTCAGAGGGTTCTCCCTGCTGAGACCTCGCTGGGCTCAGGTGCCACAGGCCTGGCTTAACAAAACTCTGCTGCCTGCTGGGCCGGGCTTTGAGGAGCGAGATTTCCAGCGGCCCTAAATCCTAAATCTCACTAAATCTCACTAAATCTCAGGGACACGGGGCCGAGCATCCCTCCCACACCGCGGCCCCTCTCTCCCCGTTGCTGGGAGACCGGTGCGAGGGTCCCTTGACGGGATTAAAACTGTTCCGCATTCTTGTCTGGGAGGGGAAAAAAAAAGAAAAAAAAAGAAAAAAAGTAAAAGGTTCTGGTGGATTCAGTTGTAAATTCAGCCCTGGGAGCGCTTTGTGTGCCCGCAGCCCCTTTGAAAAGGGATTAAAAAGCGTTTATTCTTCCTCCTCTCCTCCCTTTTCAATCTCCTTATGGAGGAAAACTTGAAAACCCAAAGGGAAGCCTGGAAAACTCCGCGGCTCCCACCCCGTTCCGAGGTGGGATCCAAGTTTGCGCCCAAACTTTCTCTTTGCTCCTAGAAATAAAGCGGTTTAGGGGTAAAAAAAGGCGAGGTGTGGTTTTTTTTTCCCTTTTCTGACGCCAGGAATTGGCTGGTTTTGTAGTTGCTGTTGTGGTTATCTCCCGAGTTCGGTGTGCGGGGCACGGTCCCTGCAAAACCCAAAAATCGGGAGCGTGAGGAGGCTCGGGGAGCCCCAAAATTCAGGGCTGTGCTGCTTGATGGAAGAGGCTCAGGAGGACCCCAAAAATCAGGGGTGTGCTACCTAGGAGGAGGCTCAGGGAGCCCCAAAAATCAGTGATGGGCTACCTAAGAGGAGGGTCAGGGAGCCCCAAAAAATCAGGGCTGTGTTGCCTGATGAAGGAGTCATGGGGAGCCCCAAAAACCAGGACTGGGCTGCCTGATGGTGGAATCTTGGGGAGACCCCAAAATCAGGGCTGGGCTACCTGGGAGGAGGCTCAGGGAGCCCCCAAAATTTGGGCTGTGCCATCTGATGGAGGAGTCATGGGGAGCCCCAAAAATCACGGCTGGGCTACCTAGGAGGAGGTTCAGGGAGCCCCAAAAATCAGGGCTGGGGTACCTGATGGAAAAGGCTCAGGAAAACCCCAAAAATCAGGAGCAGTTCTGTCCCACCTGCAGGAGGAATCCTGGGAGGCCCCAAAAATCAGGGCTGGGCTACCTGGGAGGAGGTTCAGGGAGCCCCAAAAATCAGGAGCAGGTCTGTCCTACCTGCAGGAGGAGGCTGAGAGACCCCCAAAATTCAGGGCTGTGCTGCTTGATGGAAGAGGTTCAGGGAGCCCCCAAAATCAGGACTGGGCCATCTGATGGAAGAGTCATGGGGAGCCCCAAAAATCACAGCTGGGCTACCTAGGAGGAGGCTCAGGGAGTCCCCAAAATCAGGGGTGTGCCACCCGGGAGGAGCCTCGTGCCCCCCAAAACTGAGGAGCTGTCACAGGTGTCCCTCAGGAGGAGCTTCTCCCTTGTGTGCAGCAGCAGGATTTGGGAAGAATAAACCCCAAAGGGATAAAATTCGCTTTTCTGGGAGCTGTTTCCATGGAGCTGCGCTGCTCAGCTCGTGGGGATGTTTGTGATTCCCTTCCCAAAACGGGGAGGGAGGAATTTCTTCCTTCGGGAGCTCACAGCCCCCTCTGTGCCCCCCACAGGTGGCCATCAAATCCATCCGGAAGGACAAAATCAAGGATGAGCAGGACCTTG
The DNA here is from genome assembly GCF_003957565.2 of Taeniopygia guttata. NCBI lineage: Eukaryota > Metazoa > Chordata > Aves > Passeriformes > Estrildidae > Taeniopygia > Taeniopygia guttata. Next base: position 3,213,745 of record NC_044238.2, on the reverse strand, counting down.
TCCACATCCGGAGGGAGATCGAGATCATGTCCTCCCTCAACCACCCGCACATCATCGCTGTGCACGAAGGTGAGGCCTCCTCTGCCCTCCCTTTCCCACCGGAGCCTCCGGAGCGGGCTGGGAACTGGGGGGGCTCTTGGGGGTGGGGGTTTGGCCTGGCTGGGTGGGTTTGGCCCAGTTTGGCTCAGTTTGGCCCAGCTGGATGGCTTTAGCCCAACCGGGTGGGTTTGGCCAGGTTTGGCCTGGATGGGTGGGTTTGGCCTGATTTGGGTCAGTTTAGCACATATGGGTGGATTTGGCCAGGTTTGGGCCAGTTTGGCCTGCCTGGATGGGTTTGGCCTGGCTGGATGGGTTTGGCCAGGCTGGATGGGTTTGGCCATGTTTGGCCCAGTTTAGCCTGGCTGAGTGGGTTTAGCCCAGCTGTGTGGCTTTGACCTGGCTGGTTGGGCTTAGCCTGGCTGGGTAGGTTTGGCCCAGTTTGGCCTGGCTGGATGGGTTTAGCCCAGCTGGATGAGTTTGGCCCAGTTTAGCCTGGCTGGGTGGTTTTGGCCTGGCTGGGTGGGTTTGGCCCAGTATGGCCTGGCTGGGTGGCTTTGGCCAAGTTTGGCCCAGTTTAGCCCAGCTGGGTGTGTTTAGCCTGGCTGGGTAGGTTTGGCCCAGTTTGGCCTGGCTGGATGGGTTTAGCCCAGCTGGATAAGTTTGGCCCAGTTTAGCCCGGCTGGGTGGTTTTGGCCTGGCTGGGTGGATTTGGACAAGTTTGTCCCAGTTTAGCCTGGCTTGGTGGGGTTAGCCTGGCTGGGTGAGTTTGGCCCAGTTTAGTCAGGCTGGGTGGGTTTAGCATGGCTGGGTGAGTTTGGCCTGGTTTAGCCCAGTTGAGCCCATCTGGGTGGGTTTGGCCTGGCTGGGTGGGTCTGGCCCAGTTTAGCCCAGTTTAACCCATCTGGGTGGGTCTGGCCCAGTTTAGCCCAGTTTAACCCATCTGGGTGGGTTTATCCCAGCCCTCTCCTCCCTTCCAGGACCTGGCTCCCGTTCCTGGCCACTCCAGGGAGTTCAGATGCTCCCAGCCAAAAATGAGGATTTGGGGCACTGGAGGCCACGGTGTGGCTGAACTGGGACTGGGCTGACCTGGGGCTGAGCTGGGCTGGGCTGAGCCAAGCTGGGCTGGGCTGGGCTGAACTGGGGCTGAGCTGGGCTGGGCTGGGCTGAGCTGAGCTAGGCTGGGCTGGGCTGAGCCGAGCTGGGCTGGGCTGAGCTCGCCCCGCAGAATTTGGCATCTCCATGGATCTGCTCTGAGCCCAAGGCGGGATTTAATCCCAGTCCTGGAGTTCTCCCCATTCCCTCCCCGGGGCTCTGGAAAACCAAACCGCTGTGCCGGGAGAGCTCCTGGCGCTGCCGGGCTGGGCTTCATGGCCAGGGCTGGGCTCCGCTGCGGGGGAGGCTGGGAAAACCCAGGAGAAATTCCTCCAGGTCCAAGCAGAACCAGACTCAGCCTAAATCAGGGTCAGGCTTAGCAGACACCGAGTCCTTGGGCCGGAGCCTTCCTCGGGCTGGCTCGGGGTTTGTGGGGGACCCGGGGCCCTTTTGTCCTCCAAACAAAGGCGAGCGGGCTGGCGGCTGACTCACAGCGGTGGCTGGAATTCCAAAACCCCGGGCCAAACCCAGGGCCAAACACTGAGCCAAACCCAGGGCCAAACACTGAGCCAAACACCAGGCCAAACAAACCCCGAGCCAAACCCCGGGCCAAACACCGAGCCAAACAAACACCGAGCCAAACTAACCCCGAGCCAAACCCCGGGCCAAACACTGAGCCAAACCCAGGGCCAAACACTGAGCCAAACACCAGGCCAAACAAATACTGAGCCAAACACCAGGCCAAACCAACCCCGAGCAAAACCCTGAGCCAAGCCCCGAGCCGCCCTTCTGCAAACAGGAAGGAAACGCTGCGGCTCCTGGCTCCTGGCTCTAGGCAGAGCCTTTTTTGGGAACAGCAGGGACAGGCAGGAAGGTCACCGGCTGTGGTAGCGCTGTCACCTTCCCCTTGGCGGGGGGGTCCAGCAAAGAACAGCACGGCTGAGTCACCTCTGGTGGCAGAGTCCTGGTGGTGGCACAGACACCGTGGTGGCAGAGCTGGTGGTGCCAGAGCCCTTCTGGTGGCTCTCTGTGGTGGTAGAGTCCTGGTGGTGGCATAGCCCTTGTGGTGGCAGAGATGGTCATGGCAGAGCCATTGTGGTGGCACAGCTGGTGGTGGCACAACCTCAGTGATGGCAGAGCCTCTGTGGTGGCACAGCCATTGTGGTGGCAGAGCCTTGTTGGTGACACGGCCTCGGCGGTGGCACAGCCTCGGAGGTGGCACAGCTGATGGTGGCACGGCCTCGGTGGTGGCACAGCCGATGGTGGCAAAGCCTCAGCGGTGGCACAGCCAGTGGTAGTAGAGCCTCTGTGGTGGCACGGCCTCGGTGGTGGCACAGCTGATGGTGGCACAGCCTCTGTGGTAGCACAGCTGATGGTGGCACGGCCTCGGTGGTGGCACAGCTGCTGGGCCAGCAGCCCTGGTGGCCCTGGGGGCTGTGGGTGACAGCTCTGGTGGCTCCCCCTGACCTGCAGGTCCCTGCTTAGCCCAGGAGAGAGGGCAGGGGTTGGGGTTAGGGTCAATCAAAGCTCCACCTGCTCATTAACTCATTAACGGCAATGTCCTAACGAGAATTCCCGAGGTGCCGAGGATCCCTTTAAGCCTTTCCCGTGTCCCGCAGTGTTCGAGAACAGCGCCAAGATCGTCATCGTGATGGAGTACGCCAGCAGGGGCGACCTGTACGATTACATCAGCGAGCGGCAGCGGCTCTCGGAGCAGGAGGCGCGACACTTCTTCCGCCAGGTCGTGTCCGCCGTCTACTACTGCCACAAGGTGGGTGGCACCGCCTGCCCGGGGCGAGAGCAGCTGGGTGGGCTCCTGAGACCTCCTCCTGATGGGCTCCTGATGGATTCCTGTCAGGATGGGCTCCTGAGACCTTCTCCTGATGGATTCCCAGCTGGATGGGCTCCTGACCCCTCCTCCCAATGGAATCCCGGCTGGATGGGCTCCTGAGCCCTGTTCCCAATGGATTCCCAGCTGGATGGGTTCTGAGCCCTCCTCCTGGTGTTTTCCTGGTGGATTCCTGTCAGGATGGGCTCCTGAGCCTCCTCCAGATGGATTCCTGGCGGGATGGGCTCCTGAGTCCTTTTCCTGATGGGCTCCTGATGGATTCATGGCTGGATGGGCTCCTGAGTCCTCCTCTGAGCCCTCCTCCCAATGGATTCCCAATGGATTCCTGGCTGGATGGGCTTCTTAGCCCTCCTCCTGATGGATTCCTGGCTGGATGTTTTCCTGAGCCCTCCTCCTGATGGTTTCCTGGTGGGAGAGTGGCTGGATGGGCTCCTGAGTCCTTTTCCTGATGGGCTCCTGATGGATTCCTGGCTGGATGGGCTCCTGAGTCCTCCTCTGAGCCTTCCTCCCAATGGATTCCCAATGGATTCCTGGTGGGATGTGTTCCTGAGCCGTCCTCCTGATGGTTTCCTGGGGGGAGAGTGGCTGGATGGGCTCCTGAGCCCTTTTCCTGATGGATTCCTGGCTGGATGGGTTCCTGAGCCCTTTTCCCGGTGGATTCCTGGCTGGATGGGCTCCTGAGCCCTCCTCCTGATGGTTTCCAGGTGGGAAAATGGCTAGATGGGCTCCTGAGCCCTCCTGCTGATTGTTTCCCAGCTTGATGGGCTCCTGAGCCATTTTTCCAATGGATTCCCGATGGATTCCTGGCTGGATGGGTTTCTGAGCCCTCCTTCCAATGGATTCCAGATGGTTTCACAGCTGAATGGGTTTCTGAGCCCTTTTCCTGATCGATTCCCAATGGTTTCCAAGCTGGATGGGTTCTGAGCCATTTTCCCAATGGATTCCCAGCTGAATGAGTTTCTGAGCCCTTTTCCTGATGGATTCCCGATGGTTTCCCAGCTGGATGGGCTCTCAGCCCTCCTCCCAATGGATTCCTGGCTGGATGGGTTCCTGAGCCCTTTCCCGATGAGTTCCCAGCTGGATGGGTTCCTGACCCCTTTTCCCAATGGATTCCCAATGGATTCCTGGCTGGATGAGTTTCTGAGGCCTTTTCCCAATGGATTCCCAGCTGGATGAGTTTCTGAGCCCTTTTCCCGATGGATTCCCGATGGATTCCCGGCTGGATGGGCTCCGAGCCCTCCTCCCAGCAGCCCCAGGAGGTGGGAGCCGCTGGTGGCTCTCCGCTTGTCCCAGCAGCAGCGGGGCTGGTCCCGCAGGGTGGGGCAGTGCCCCGGCAGCTTTGGGAGCTGCTGGCCTGGCTGTGAGCTCTGGGGTGACTCAGCCGGCCTGGCACTTGTCACCTCCCCTCCCTCCCACCCTGCCAGACGGAGACGCCCAGAGCTGCCCTCGGGGCTGGAGGGCAAGCCCGGGGTCACCTGTCCTGCTCTGAGGGGTGTGAAGCTGCAGGACCCTCCTGGAGCTGCGGGTGATGCCCTGCCAGGACCCTCCTGGGGCTGTGAATGTCCTGCCAGGACCCTCCTGGCGCTGTGAATGATGCCCTGGCAGGACCCTCCTGGGGATGTGAGTGATGCCCTGGCAGGACCCTCCCCAAGGTGTGGGTGGGTGATGCCCTGGCAGGACCCTCTGGGAACTGTGGGTGATGCCCTGGCAGGACCCTCCTGGGGCTGTGGGTGATGCCCTGGCAGGACCCTCCTGGGGCTGTGGGTGATGCCCTGGCAGCACCCTCCCCAAGGTGTGGGTGATGCCCTGCCAGGACCTTCCCCAAGGTGTGGGTGATGCCCTGGCAGGACCCTCCTGGAGCTGTGGCTGATGCCCTGGCAGGACCCTCCCCAAGGTGTGGGTGATGCCCTGGCAGGACCCTCCTGGAGCTGTGAGTGATGCCCTGGCAGGACCCTCTGGGAACTGTGGGTGATGCCCTGGCAGGACCCTCCCCAAGGTGTAGGTGATGCCCTGGCAGGACCCTCCTGGAGCTGTGAGTGATGCCCTGGCAGGACCCTCTGGGAACTGTGGGTGATGCCCTGGCAGGACCCTCCTGGAGCTGTGAGTGATGCCCTGGCAGGACCCTCTGGGAACTGTGGGTGATGCCCTGGCAGGACCCTCCTGGAGCTGTGGGTGATGCCCTGGCAGGACCCTCCAGCCCAGGACGCTCCGAGGCTGTGCCCCACCCTCGGTGGGAACAGGGGGTGGCAGGGCAGCTCCTGCCCCCAAACCGGCTCGGGGGCTCGCTCCTCCGGGCACAGCAGGTCCTGGCAGGCAGGAGCCATGCCCTGGTGGGGCTGGGGACAATGGAGGAGCCCGGGGTGGCGCACGGAGCGGGCACCTCCCTGCTCCCGCTGCCCAGCTGGTGCCACCCGGGCTGGGCCAGCCACACCCGCGCTGTTTGCGGCTCCGTGCCCTGCTGGGAGGGCAGTGACCTCCAGCCTGCCGGGCTTTCCCTCCCTCGAACCCTCCAGGAATTAACCCCGGCTCTTCCCGCAGAACGGGATCGTGCACCGGGACCTGAAGCTGGAGAACATCCTGCTGGATGCCAGCGGGAACATCAAGGTGAGTGAGGGGCTGGCACGGCCCGGGGGAGCTGCCCAGCCTGGGGGGGACAGGTGGTAGTAAAAGGGTTTTAAAATCATGGGGATTTAGGGTAAAAAGGGAAATTAAGCTTAGTAGGCCCTGAAAAAAAAAAAAAAAAAATACCCTAGGTACATGTAGGCCTAAGGTATTTCATTTATATATAACTTATATATATATTTATATATACCATTTATATATCATTCATATATACATCATTTATCAGGTGCTAGAACTGCGCCTGTGTAGCCGGTACATGATAAATGATATAATTGTTAGATGTGATGATTGGTTAGTAATTAAATATAATTGCTGTTTAATGGTAAGAATGATCATGAGAAACTGTGGTCCAAGAAAGATCACGAGAAACTCATGTTTGGGTAAAGTCAATGTATAGAATAGAACAATGTACGTTGAATAATTAATATGTAAGTTATATAAGGATAGAATATAAAATACGTTCAGCTCGAGAGCTGTGTGGGAGTCAGATTTGGGTCTGTACCCCTGATTCCCAGAGCTTGCAATAAAAGCACCTGCATGGAATCACATCCCATGATCATGTGTGTCCCTAAATAATGTAAATTTAATAATGAATATGTAAGTTATATAAGGATAGAATATAAAATCTATTCAGCTCGAAAGCCGTGGAAGCTCAAAGATTTGGGTCTGTACCCCTGATTCCCAGAGCTCGCAATAAAAGCACCTGCATGGAATCCCATCCTGTGATTCTGTGTCCCTGGACGGTGGCACAGGGGGTGACCACAGCGCCTCGGTCCCCTCGGGGCACACACTTCCCTGAGCTCTGGCAGCGCCTGGAATGCCCCGGAGAGCTGGCACAGCCTGGCAGAGCTGGCACAGCCTGGCAGAGCTGGCAAAGCCAGAACTGGTATCAGCCTGCTGATAAAAGGGCAAAGTCTGAGCGCCCAGATCAGCGCTGCTGGATGAGAAGAGCTCTTTTTTTTTGTTTTTTCCTGGTTTCTCTGTGTGCCAGCCAGGAAATCCCAGCTCCCCCACGGGCCCCGAGTGGTGATTTCTGCCAGGGAGGAAGGGCACGGCCTGGGGATCCCTGCGGTCACTGATAACGGGGTTATCCCTGCTGGAGATTAATTTTGCAATTGGGAGCTCGAGGGCAGCCAGGGAAGCTCCTGCTGGCTGGGAGGTGACAGTGAGGATAATGAGGATGATGAGGATAATGAGCACCTGGGCGAGGTGGGGCTGGCAGGGACCGCTGCAGCCTGGGGATGAGCTGGAGGAAAGCCTGGGAGTCCTTCCAGCCCCACCTTCCCAGCCAGGGCCGCTGCTGGGGTGAACTTTGGGGAGGGAGAGAGCGACAGGAGCCAGGCAGGGGTGCAGAACCGGCTGAGGGGGTTCGGAACCAAGGCAGGACCTGGTTTGGACCGGGTGCGTCCTTGGAGAGCTCCAGGGCAACTTTCAGCCTTGGGAAACTCAGGGGGTTTGGGGAAAGGAAAACTCGGGAAAGAGAACTTTGGGAAAGGGGGCTTTAGGAAGGAGAAATTGGAGAAGGGGGCTTTGGGAAAGGTGGCTTTGGGAAAGGAAAGCTCAGGAAAGGGAACTTAGGGAAAGGGGAACTTGGGAATGGAAAACTTGGGAAAGGGAACTTTGAGAAAGGGGAATTTGGGAAAGGAGGCTTTAGGAAAGGGGAAATTGGGAAAGGGGGCTTTGGAAAGGAGAAATTGGGGAAGGGGAATTTGGGAAAGGTGGCTTTGGGAAAGGAAAACTCGAGAAAGGGAACTTTGGGAAAGGGGAACTTGGGAATGGAAAACTTGGGAAAGGGAACTTTGGAAAGAGGCTTTAGGAAAGGAGAACTTGGGAAAGGGGCTTTTGGAAAGGGAGTTTTGGGAAAGGGGAAATTAGTAAAGGAGAACTTGGGAAAGGGAACTTTGGGAAAGAGGAACTTGGGAAAAAGGAGCTTTAGGAAAGGAGAAATTGGGAAAGGAAGCTTTGGGAAGGGGAAACTCGGGAAAGGGAGCTTTGGGAAAGGGGGCTTTGCTGCTGGGTGACAGCTGTGTTTGTGCCCCCAGATCGCAGATTTTGGGCTGTCCAACGTTTTCCAGCAGGACAAGCTCCTGCAGACCTACTGCGGCAGCCCCCTGTACGCCTCCCCCGAGATCATCAACGGGCGGCCCTACCGGGGCCCTGAGGTGGGTCGTGCCTCCCTGTGGGGTGTGGGAACGGCTCCGGGGTTTTCCTGGCGTGTTTTGGGCCAGCAGGACCCCTGAGCCCAGCACTGCGGGGTCCTGCCTCCCACTCTGTCACACCCTGTGGCTGCTGCCGTCCTGGGGGTCCTGATGAGACTCTGGTGGGGTGGGGACCAAGGCAGCCCCGTCCCGCTGTCCCCTGCAGGCTCCTCTGTCCTGCCGGAGCCCACCCTAGTTCAGGGGTGGCTCTGTGGGGTGGAAAAATCTCCCCTCCAGCCCTTGCTGCCAAAGAAAGGCTCAGCAGTCTCTGCTGTTCGGTCTCAAGTCAGTTTATTGCAAGTTATCTAAAAGATTTTCTTCTGGGGCTGCTGTGGTTTGCTCACAGCTCAGGCAGAGGCACACACACACCCTGACATCCTCTCTGACTCCCCACTGCTTCTTCTCTCCCCCCCTGCCCAGGGCTGCTGCTGTCATTTATATGGTACATTACGTGTTACATGGGTACAGTTTTTCCCCAATGCCTATTACCTATATTAAATGGTGCTTTTCTATCTTTTATATGGTACATTACGTGTTACATGGGTACAGTTTTTCCCAATGCCCATTACCTATATTAAATGGTGCTTTTCTATCTTTTATATGGTACATTACGTGTTACATGGGTACAGTTTTTCCCCAATGCCCATTACCTATATTAAATGGTGCTTTTCTACTCTAAACCAACCTGTGAGTGCCAACATCACCAAGAACATGGAGGGAAGGAAGAAGAAAGAGGGAGGACAGGGCAGGCCCAAATCCCTCCATCTTAAACCCTCTGACCCCATGTACAAAACCAAAACCCCCCTGTACAGCACTCAAAAATTCTTCCCTTTACTTTGTGACTACTTGTACTATAATATCTAAACTTCTGTGACTTCTTGTTCTTCCTGCAAAGTTGGTAAATCATTCCACGGCTCAAACCCAAAATCACAGCTGTTTCCAGCTGCCTGCCAGGGTCTCAAATGCTTCTGACCTGGGCCCGGAACATCCAAAAATGTCTGAGGGACATTTTGAGTTCCAACACTGTCCCTTTCACAGGTGGACAGCTGGTCCCTGGGTGTCCTCCTCTACATCCTGGTCCATGGCACGATGCCCTTCGATGGCCACGACTACAAGACTCTGGTCAAGCAGATCACCAGCGGGGACTACCGGGAGCCCACGAAGCTCTCAGGTAGGGACACCCCCGTCCCCCCGTGTCCCCCTTCCCCGTGTCCCCTCCCGTGCCTGACCCGTCCCTTCCCCAGACGCCTGCGGGCTGATCCGGTGGATGCTGATGGTGAACCCCGAGCGCCGGGCCACCATCGAGGACATCGCCACGCACTGGTGGGTCAACTGGGGCTACAAAACACCTCTGGGCGAGCAGGAGCTGCTGCGGGAGAGCGAATCCCCGCTGGCCACGGTGGCCGAGTGGCTGCGCCGCTCGTCCCGGCCGCTGCTGGAGAACGGCTCCAAGGTGCGCTGCTTCCTGAAGCAGCACATCCCCGGCGTGGCCCTGGAGCGGCAGCGCTCCCTCAAGAAGTCCAAGAAGGAGAACGACGTCTCGCAGGCGCTGCAGGAGGTGCCCGCGGGCCCCGAGAACCCCTCCAAGTCCGTCCTGAAGCGGCCCAAGGGCATCCTGAAGAAGAGGAACTCGTGCGAGCAGAAGGCGCCCGCGGAGGGTGCGGAGGGTCCCGCGGGGCTGGCCCGGGTCCTGCCCCCCTCAGCAGCGGCAGCAGCGCCCGCGGCCGTGCCCAAGAAGGGAATCCTGAAGAAGCCCCCGGCACGGGAGTCGGGGTATTACTCGTCCCTGGAGTGCTGCGAGTCCGGGGATGTGCTGGACGCGGGGAGTTTGGACCTGGACGGGGCCGTGTTCGCCGAGCCGCCCCCGCCGGGGCTCCCGGCGCGCAGGAAAGGAATCCTCAAACACAACGGCAAATTCTCCTCGGGCGGCGCCGAGCCCGGCAGCTCCCCCGAGAGGGGTTTCGGGGGCTTCAGCGAGGTGTCCCTGCCCCAGGGTCCCCGCTCCCGGCCGGCCAGCGCCGTCAGCGAGGACAGCATCCTGTCCACAGAGTCCTTCGAGCAGCTGGAGCTGCCCGCCCGCCGCGCCGCCGGCAGCGGGGCCGTGCGGGGCTGCGTGTCCGCCGAGAGCCTCCTGCGGCTGGAGGAGGAGGAGGAGCGGGAGGAAGGGCGGCGGCTGCGCCGCTGGACTGTCACCCACTGCCGCAGCCCCTTGGCGGGGAGCAGCGCGTCGCTGGCGGGCTGTGACAGTGGCACCGAGCTCTACCGGCGCGCTGTGGCCGTCGGGGTGAAGCTGAGCTGAGCTTCCCTCCCCGGGGTGCTGTGTTTTGGGGAGGGGGCTGAGCCTCCCTTCCTCCCCCCCTTCCTTCCTCCCTTCTTCCCTTCCCTCCTTCCCTCCCTCCCTCCCTTCCTTCCTTCCTTCCTCCCTTCTTCCCTTCCTTCTTCCCTTCTTCCCTTACTCCCTTACCTCCCTGGGGTGCTGCGTTTTGGGGAGGGGGCTGAGCCTCCCTTCTTCCCTTCCTTCCTCCCTTCCTCCCTTCCTCCCTTCCTTCCTCCCTTCTTCCCTTCCTTCCTTCCTTCCCTCCCTCCCTTCCTTCCTTCCTTCCTCCCTTCTTCCTTTCCTCCCTTCCTTCCCTGGGGTGCTGCATTTTGGGGAGGGGGCTGAGCCTCCCTCCCTCCTTCCTTTCCTCCCTCCCTCCCTCCTTCCTTTCCTCCCTCCCTCCCTCCCTTCCTCCCTCCCTCCCTCCCTCCGTTCCCCGGAGCTGCCGGTGCTGCTGCTCCACGTCCCACGGGTGGATTTGGCAGCCTCGGGGGGCAGGGGATGCCCCAGGGCCAGGACATTTAATGGACCAAAGCCCCCAAAGTGTGGCTGGGGGTGGTGGGGGCTCCTCGCTGCCGTCCTTCCCTCTGGAACACGCTCATCTCATCACGGGGGTTAAGCACGGGCTTGGGGAGGGGGGGTTGTGTTCTTTGCACTGTTTTTTGGCTGCACAAGGTAACGGAGGGGGCGGGTGATATACCTCAAACAAGCTGCAGATGTAGCAGGGCGCTGCTGAGGGCTCCAAGGTGCTGCCCGTGGGCTTCGGGAGGTGCTGGGGGCACCCAGGCCACGGCTCTGCCCTCTGCTGAGCGCTGAGAAGCTGGATGTGGCCAAAAGCCCAGGCTGGGAAATGCTGTGATGCCAACATCTCTCATCGTAATGTGGAAAAAAAGAAAAAAAAAAAAAAAAAAAGGTGCCTTTGGTGAGGCACCTTGTCTTTATTTATTGATTTATTGCCTTTGTCCGGGCTGGTGAGGGGGGCAGCAGCACGGGATGTGTCTGGCTCCACAGAGGCCATCCAGGGGTGTTTTTGGGGAGGTGGCCGTGTCCTGGTGCCACACGGCTCCCTTGCACTGCTGCCACGTGTGCTCGCTGGCCCTTTCCCCTCTCCGGGGTGGGGCTGTTGTGTTCTCCCTGGAGAAAAACATTAAATTAAAGCAAACGGTGAAGTTGAGTTGTCACTTTGATTGCTGGGTGAGGGAGGGGCTGCCTGGAGCTGCCTCCTGTCCCTGCCTGTGCTTTTCCTGCTGGGATGGATGGGGCCGTGCTCCAGCCCAGGGGAGGGTGGCTGAGCTCGGACACGTCCTGCAGGATGGAACCTCTGTGTTCGGTCCCTCCTCAAACTGGGTTTAACTGGTGCGCTCCGTGGTGCTGAACTGGGGCCGGACACAGCGCTGATGTGGGGGCTCAGCACCCCCGCGAGTGGGAAATCCGGATTTAAAGGCTGAGCAGCTCTTGGACAAACACAGCCCAAAGTTTAGGGGAAGCAGCCCCCCCTGTCCCAGCTCTGCTCCCAAACCCTTCTCACATCGCTGCTGTGGGGGCTCAGCACCCCCGCGAGTGGGAAATCCGGATTTTAAGGCTGAGCAGCTGCTGGACAAACCCAGAATTTAGGGAAAGCTCTGATGGAAGCAGGACAGTGAGGGATCAGGATCCCTTCTCCCCTCCCCACAGCGAGCAGCTGCCCTGTCCCAGCCCTGCTCTCACATCCCTGAACCTCCGTGGGTTTGAATTTGGGGGATTTCCCCGGATTTTAGTGGCAGGAGCTGCCTCTCCACCCTTTCCCTTCTCCCGCTGCAGCACAGAAATCCATTTCCCTGCCCTGTGACCATTCCTCGTTCCCAGTCGGGTTCACCGGAGCCCTTCCGCGCCTCCTCCTCCTGACAGGGTGGCAGGATGCCCGGAATGCCACCCCTGCTCCCAGGAATGCCACCCCTGGTCCCAGGAATGCCACCCCTGGTCCCAGCAGGTGGTGGCACGGGGGTCACCGCTCTCGGTCCCCCCCCCCCCCGCCGCGCATTCCCCGCGTGCTTCCCGAGCCTTTGGGGAATTCTGGAGCTTAAAGGAGCTCCGAGGGCTGAGCCTGGGCAAAGTCCCGGTGCCCTGGTGCTGCTGGCATGGGATCCATGGGGTGGGATCCATGGGATGGGATGGGATCCGTGGGATGAGATTGATGGGATGGAATCTATGGGATGGGATGGGATCTGTGGGATGAGATTGATGGGATGGAATCTATGGGATGGGATGGGATCCGTGGGATGGGATCCGTGGGGTGGGATCCATGGGATCCATGGGATGGGATGGGATCCATGGGATGGGATCCGTGGGATGGGATGGGGTCCATGGGATGGGATGGGATCTGTGGGATGAGATTGATGGGATGGGATCCATGGGATGGGATGGGATAGAATCCATGGGATAGGATCCATGGCATGGGATACACAATATGGGATGGGATCCATGGGATGGGATCCGTGGGATGGGATGGGGTCCATGGGATGGGGCGGGATCTGTGGGATGGTGCCAATGGGATGGGATCCATGGGATGGGATCCATGGGATGGGATAGGATGAGCCAGGCAGGGAGAAGAGGGTCCTTTTTAGGTTTGCTGTTGGAGCAAACCTAATATCCTGGGATATTCTGGCCCACTTTCATCCAGGATTTGCTGGAAAAATCCCCATGCACTGGCTCGGGGCCAGGCACGGAGCAGAGGGTCCTTTTTGGGTTTGCTGTTGGAGCATCCCAGGATGTTCCAGCCCTCTTTCATTTGGGATTTTCAGGAAAACATCCCCCTCACTGTTTTAGGAGCCGTGGCAGCTCGGGGTGGGCGGCGCTGCACCCCAGGGTTTGGGACTGAACCGCCAAAGGAGAGGTGTGGGGACTTCCAGGCACGGGAATTGGGCATTCCCGAAGATTTTTAATGGGACCCTTGGGGTGGGTGACTGCTCCTGGAGCACAAGGAGTGGCTGGGTCACATCCGAGCCCGAAATGCCACCCCAGATCCCACTGGGGACGCGGCTGGCCGAGCACTGGCGGCCCCTCTGAACCTCTGGGGCTGTGCGGAGCGCCCTGCCCCGTGTCCCCGCAGTGCCACCGGAGCTTGTGGCGCTGTCGCGGCCGTGTCACCCCAACCCTGAGCTGCGGCAGCTCCCCGGGGCTGCCCCGAGTCCCTTCCCAGCTTCTCCCGGACACGGTGGGAACGCGTTTGGATGAGGCGGTGACAGCGGCGCGGGGACCCCGCGGTGTCACCGGCAGCGCTGCAGCCACCGCCCCCCGCCCTGCGCAGCCGGAATTCCCCCGGCAGCCCCTGGAAACGCTCCTTTCATCCCCCCCTTGCCCTCCGCTGCCTCCCAGCCCCCCTCGCAGCCCCCTCCCCATCACTGGCGGCTCTTTCATCCATCCCCGCAGCCCTTTCATCCCCAATTTTTGGCAATTCCCGCAGCCCCACCCCGCCCTGCCCAGCCCCGCTGGAAATGAGCTCAGCCGCGTTTTTGCTGAGAAAATGTCATTTTTTAAGGGGTGATTTCAGCCCCAAACGCTGCGTTTGCTGCCCTACAGGGTGTGGGAGCGGGGCTGGAATCTGAAATCCGGGGGGAACAGCCGGGGATGAATCGTCCTGGAGGGGTTGGAGCACTGTGGGTTGTCCTGTGGGTTTATAGCCACTGATCCAGGTTTTCCCGGGATAATCCCGAGGGATTACCCGGCCTGGACCCTTCTCCTGCTGGTCCTGGGGGGACTTGGTGCTTTCCCTGCTGCATGCCGGGGTTTGGGGCTGCAACCATCGCCAAAGGACAGGTGTAGGGACTTCCAGCCACGGGAATCGGGCATTCCCGAAGATTTTTCATGGAATGCTGGGGTGGGTGACGTGTCTGAGCCTCTCTGGGTCACCCCAGGCTTGGATCTCCCTTCACCCGGAGGCTGCTTTGGGATCCACATCCCCCACAAGCAGCGGCAGCGCCCTGAGAAAGGGGGAAAAGGAGAATTTTGGGGTGGGAGCAGCCGTGAGCTGGCCGGGGGAGCGGAGGCAGCGGCTCCAGCGCCACTCCCGGCTGGAATTCCCGGCAGAGCGGAGCTGTGGGCGCTCCCCTGGCCCCGGGGCCCTGAGTCAGCCCCGGCACCGGCTCCTGCCCGGGCTTGTGCCGAATCCGGGATCTGCCAGCCCCTGTTCGGGATTGGGATTGCGGGAGCAGCGCGGGGAGCGGGGGTGACCCCAGGGACAGCCCGCGGCCAAAGCCACCCCCGGTGTCGGGAATGCGGCGTGGGGATGGGGCTGGATCTGCTGGAGCGTCCCAAAACCCACGGGAAGGGCATGGAGGAAGGGCCACAGGCAGAGCTCATTAACCGCTGGCTCATTAACCGCTGGCTCATTAACCTAATGACGCCCAGAGCAGCTCAGAGATGCCCCTGGAGCTCTGGAATTTGGGTGTCACCTCCCCTCTGGCCGCGGCCGAGCTTTTTTTTTGGAAGCCTGGGATTGTTCCTTCCGTCGGAATCTCCCTGGGTCGGTTTTCCCTTCTCGGGTTTTGTGTCGGAGCTTTTCTTTGTGTGTCTGACACATCGCGGGCCCCGCGCCAGGGATATTTCTGAGACATTTTGTCAGAACTTTGAGTGCCGGAACAATTAACACAACAAAGCTGAGGTGTTTCTTTGCCTCTGATTCTTTCAAAGTGGTTTTTTTATGATTTTTTTTTGTAGGTTTTTTTTTTAAGGTGCCTCCACAACCAGCTGTTTGATTGCTGGATTTCTTTGAAGATCTGAAGGAGAGAAATCCCCACATGAAAGTCCTCCTGTATTCAATGGCAGCCTGGAGCGGCTCGAAAAGGGGGGAGAAAGCGGCGCCCACAAACTTTGATCCCGTTTTTCTGGAGCTGGGTCACACCTGAGCCAAAAATGCAACCCCAGACCCCACTGGAGACCCGGCTGGCCCAGCACTGGTGGCCACTCCGAAGCTCCTGGAGCTGTGGAGATGGTTTTTTTGGGGCTGCTGGGTCTCTGCTGGATGATTTCTCCAAGCAGAACAGCTCTGCCCATGCCATGCCAGGACCTCTGGGATGTGCAGGAATGGGACAGAGGGGATCCAGCGCTGCTGGAGTGACATTTGTGTCTGTGGGACCATCAGGACATCTCCTGTCCTCCCATCCCTGGCAGGATCCGTCCCATCGTGCCCACCGCGAGCTGATGGGAGCCACAAACCACAAAATCATGCTGAGCTTGGAGGGACAGATCCAGGGAAGGGCTGGAGCTGGGCAGGGAGGGGTTGGTGGGTTTTAGGGAAAGGTTCTTCCCGCTGAGGTGGCGCTGAAAAGGCTCCCCAGGGAATGGTGACTGTTCCAAACCTTCCAGAGCTCCGGGAAGGTTTGGAAAACGCTCCCAGAGATGCACAGGGTGGGATTTTGGGATAATTCTGCTCAGGGCCGGCATCTAGATGAGTGATCCTGGTGGGTTCTCCCAGCTCAGGATATTCCAGCATCTCTCTTTTTTTATCTTGATGTTTTCAGAGCCTTGACTCTATTCGTGCTCCTGAGGAGAAATGGGAAGTTTGGACATTTGAGCTCATCTCAGGGATGCCCAGGGTGGGATTTTGGGATAATTCTGCTCATGGCCACAGCTGGATCAGTTATATTCTGAGCCCCAAGGAGCCCCAAGGAGCACAGAGTTAACTCCTGACCACAGCCCCTCTTCCCGACCCTTTGGGATGCTCCGGGCTGGCAAAAGCCACCAGCTCTCGTCCCTCGGCCACCTCTGGGGAGCAGCGTGGTCACCCAGGTGGCACTGTGGGTCCCCAGGGGTTGTGACACTCCTGTCACCACCGCGTCACCGCCATGGCATCGCCGTGATGGCGTCAAAGCGATGGCATCAGTGTGATGGCACCACCACCATGGCATCAGTGTGATGGCATCACCGCCATGGCATCACCACCATAACATCACTGCAATGGCATCTCCACCATGGCATCAGTGTGATAGCATCACCATGATGGCATCACCCCCATGGAATCACCACCATGGCCTCACCATAATGGCATCTCCACCATGGCACCACCACCATGGCATCACCACCATGCCCTCACCACCATGGCATCACCACCATGGCATCACCACTCTGTCACCTCCACCATGGCCTCACCACCATGGCATCACCCCCATGGCATCACCACCATGGCCTCACCACCATGCCTTCACCACCATGGCATCTCCACGCTGCCCAGGCCGGCACCCCCGGGGCTCTGTGTGTGGGGAAACCCCAACACCGCGACTCTCCCGGCTGGGGCTGCCCGGGGTGGGCACGGGGCTGCTGCCAGCCTGCCTGGGCGGGCAGGGGGCTCCAGGACCTCTGCCCGGAGCTGGTTCTGCCCCATGGGAAGCCCTGGCAGTGCCCCTGCCGTGTCTCCCACGGGAAGGGAGCCGCGGGCGAGGGCGACGTTCCCAGCGGATCTGCCCGCCTGGGAAGGCAGAGCAGCAGCCAGACAGGTTCCTGGAACGGGCCGGGCCTGCTGGATCCCAAATTTGGGATGCCGGTGCCCAGCCAAACCCGCCTGGCAGTCCTGACCATCCTGTGGGGCATCTCCAGGCACCTGAGCGCCCGCGGGACCCCGGCTTGTGCCGCTGGAAATGGGCAATGGTGACCCCCAGCTCCTCGAGGGGCCGGGGGCTGCTCCCGAGGGTCCGGGGCTGCTCCCCCAGGGTTTGGGGGCTGCTCCCCAAGAGTCTGGGGATGCTCCTTGATAGTCTGGGGATGCTCTCGAGGGTCCGGGGCTGCTCCCTGAGGGTTCGGAGCTGCTCCCCGAGAGTTTGGAGGCTGCTCCCCGAAGGTCCGGGGGCTGCTCCTGGGGGTCCAGAGCTGCTCCCGAGGGTCCGAGGCTGCTCCCGGAGGGTCCGGGGCTGCTCCCTGAGGGTTTGGGGCTGCTCCCATATGTTCGGGGCTACTCCCCGAGGGTCTGGGTGTTGCTCCCTGAGGGTCCAGAGCTGTTCCCGAGGGTTTGGGACTGCTTCCGATTAATTGGGGTGCTCCCCGAGGGTCCGGGGCTGCTCCAGAGGGTTTGGGGCTGCTCCCGATTATTGGGGCTGCTCCCGAGGGTCCAGAGCTGCTTCCCGAGGCTCCGGGGCTGCTCCCAAATGTTCGGGGCTGCTCCCCGAGGGTTTGGGGCTGCTCCCCGAGGGTCCGGGGCTTCTCCATGAGGGTTCGGAGCTGCTCCCTGAGGGTCTGGGGATGCTTCCCAAGGGTCCGGAGCTGCTCCCTGAGGGTTCGGGGATGCTCCCGAGGGTCTGGGGCTCCCCGAGGGTCCGGGGCTGCTCCCTGAGGGTTTGGGGCTGCTCCCAAATGTTCGGGGCTACTTCCCGAGGGTCTGGGTGCTGCTCTCTGAGGGTCCAGAGCTGTTCCGAGGGTTCGGGGTTGCTTCCCGAGGCTCCGGGGCTGCTCCCAAATGTTCGGGGCTGCTCCCCGAGGCTCCGGGGCTGCTCCCAAATGTTCGGGGCTGCTCCCCGAGGCTCCGGGGCTGCTCCCCGAGGGTCTGGGGCTGCTCCCGAGGGTTCGGGGCTTCTCCATGAGGGTTTGGGGCTGCTCCCAAATGTTCGGGGCTGCTCCTCGAGGCTCCGGGGCTGCTCCCCGAGGCTCCGGGGCTGCTCCCCGCTCTCCCATGCCGGGCTGGGCCGTCGCTCCGGCGGCAGGAGCAGGTTCGGATCCCGCTGGGAATTCCCTGCAGCGGCGCTGGGAGCCGGGCCGGGCTCTGGCCGAGCCGGGGGAAGCGGCCGGGCCGGCTCGGGCGGGCAGGAGCGGGCTGGCAGCCTGGCACGGCGACAGCATCGGGGCGTGTGTGCCACCCGCCCGCCGAGCCGCTGGCAGCCGGCGGGGCCGGTTCGCCGCGTCCCCGGGCGGCCCCGCCGGCCTCCCGTGCCCGCTTTGCACGCGTGGGAAGGGCTTGGGAAGGCAGCGGGGCGTGATTCCCACGGAGCTGCCATCCCAGCGGGAATTCCCCACCTGCTGAGCTCGGAGGGACAGATCCGAGCTCTGCCCGCTGTGACAGCGACAGGAGCCGGGGAAGGGCTGGAGCTGGGCAGGGAGGGGTTGGTGGGTTTTAGGGAAAGGTTCTTCCCGCTGAGGTGGCGCTGAAAAGGCTCCCCAGGGAATGGTGACTGTTCCAAACCTTCCAGAGCTCCGGGAAGGTTTGGAAAACGCTCCCAGAGATGCACAGGGTGGATTTTGGGATAATTCTGCTCAGGGCCGGCATCTAGATGAGTGATCCTGGTGGGTTCTTCCAGCTCAGGATATTCCAGCATCTTTCTTTTTTTATCTTGATTTTTTCAGGGCCTTGACTCTGCTATTCGCACTCCTGAGGAGAATGGATATTTGAGCTCATCTCAGGGATGCCCAGGGTGGGATTTTGGGGTCATTCTGCTCAGGGTCGGCATCTAGATGAGTGATCCTGGTGGGTTCTTCCAGCTCAGGATATTCCAGCATCTCTCTTTTTTTATCTTGATGTTTTCAACGCCAGAGCCTTGACTCTGCTATTTGCGCTCCTGAGGAGAGATGGGAAGTTTGGATATTTGAGCTCGTCTCAGGGATGCACAGGGTGGGATTTTGGCATCCGCCAAATCGACCCGCGCGTGCCGCCAGCCCTCGGGGAGCCCCGCGATCAATCGATCAATGATTTCTCTCATCTTATCTCCCCTCCTCTGCAGCCAGCCCCGCTTCCCCTCCAGCCCCGCCTTTGATCCCGGGCAGCAGCAATTGATCCTCCTTATCTTTGCTGCGGGACAGACATTCCCGGCACTGCCCTTAATTAAATTCCTCCTCATTTTCCTCCGCCAGCCTCTCCCCCCTCCGCAAATCCAGGCGAGGATTTGTTTTTAAAGCTGCAATTCAAAATGGGATCGGCCACGAGTGGGACTCGCGCTGGGGGCGAGCTCGGGGCTCGAGGGGCTCAAGGGGCCGCTGGTCACTCTGTGGGGCTGGCACTGGTCACAGTGGCATCGGTGCTGGTCACAGTGGCCATGGTGGCACTGGCACTGGTCACAGTGACATGGCAATGGCCCATAGTGGCACAGGCACTGGCCAGGGTGGCACTGGCAGTGGCCATTGGCACCGATCTTTGTGGCCACAGTGACAGGGGGATGGCCCACAGTGGCACAGGTACTGGCCATGGTGGCAATGACCAGGGTGGCACAGGCACAACTCCTGGTGGCACTGGCATTGGTCACAGTGACATGGGGATGGCCCACAGTGGCACTGGCCAGGGTGGCACTGGCCAGGGTGGCACAGGCACAACTCCTGGTGGCACTGGCATTGGTCACAGTGACATGGGGATGGCCCACAGTGGCACTGGCCAGGGTGGCACTGGCCAGAGTAGCACAGGTCATCTGCCATGGTGACATTGGCATTGGTCACAGTGACATGGGGATGGCCCACAGTGGCACTGGCCAGGGTGGCACTGGTCAGGGTGGCACAGGTCACCTGCCATGGTGACACTGGCATTGGTCACAGCTACACAGGGATGGTCCACAGTGGCACAGGCACTGGCCATGGTGGCACTGGCACTGTCACAGTGACATGGCAATGGCCCACAGTGGCACAGGCACTGGCCAGGGTGGCACTGGCTGTGGCCATTGGCACCGATCTTTGTGGCCACAGTGACATGGGGATGGCCCACAGTGGCACAGGCACTGACTGTGGTGGCACTGGCACTATCACAGTGACACGGGGATGGCCCACAGTGGCACAGGCACTGGCCAGGGTGGCAATGACCAGGGTGGCACTGGCCAGGGTAGCACAGGCAATGACCAGGGTGGCACAGGCACAACTCCTGGTGACACTGGCATTGGTCACAGTGACACACGATGGCCCACAGTGGCACTGGCCAGGGTGGCACTGGCCAGAGTAGCACAGGTCATCTGCCATGGTGACACTGGCATTGGTCACAGCAACACGGGGATGGCCCACAGTGGCAATGACAGGGTGGCACCGGCCAGGGTGGCACAGGCACAACTCCTGGCGGCACTGGCACTGGTCACAGTGACACGGGGGTGGCCCACAGTGACATAGATACTGGCCATGGTGGCACTGGCACTGGTCACAGTGACATGGCAATGGTCCACAGTGGCACTGGCCAGGGTGGCACTGGTCAGGGTGGCACAGGTCACCTGCCATGGTGACACTGGCATTGGTCACAGCGACACAGGGATGGCCCACAGTGGCACAGCACTGGCCAGGGTGGCAGAGGCACAACTCCTGGTGACACGGCCTAAGCTCGGCCACGCCGCCGGGGGAGGGGACAGCCGGGCACCGCCGTGTCCCCAGCGATGGTTGCCAACATTCCCCCTCCACAAACCCTTCATCCTCCTCCTCCTCTTCCTCCTCCTCCTCCTCCTCCTCCTCCTCTATGGGGGCACTGCCCAGCGCTGTGCCCGGGCGGTGTGGGGGTCTCCATGCCCACGGGATGCAGGTGAGCCCCTCTGCGTCCCTCCTGTCCCATCCCCGGCGGG
This sequence comes from Taeniopygia guttata, assembly GCF_003957565.2. Taxonomy (NCBI): domain Eukaryota; kingdom Metazoa; phylum Chordata; class Aves; order Passeriformes; family Estrildidae; genus Taeniopygia; species Taeniopygia guttata. The sequence goes on along the minus strand of NC_044238.2, from coordinate 3,193,150 downwards.
GACAGCATTTGGGGGACATTTTGGGGGTCCCACCAGCAGCGGGGACATCATTTCATCATCCTGGTGCAGCTGGAAACCAGGAGCAGAACGGAGGGAGAGAAAAGAGCTCCCGGCTCTGTCCGCGATCGCCCTGGGACACCGACCCGGTTTATAGCTCCGACTTCCTGCGGCGACACGGGACAGGGTACGGGGACAGCGCTGGCCGCACCCTGCAGGACCTGGGCACCCCGGGGCACCCTTGGGATGCGGCAAACCAGCCCCAAACAGGGGACAGAGGGACATCCTGCAATGCCACCCCGCTGCCCCTGCCCCCACAGCCCGCCAGGCTGTCCCCAGCGAGCTCTGTGCCCGCTGGGTGCCCCAATCTCTGCAAGTGCCACACCAAGGGGCGGCTGAACCCCGGCCCCACGAGGGTCCCCGTGCCCGGTGGGACATTCCCTGTCCCCGCCGCTTGTCCCGCTGCCGGCCGGGAGCGCGGCTGCGGCTCTTACATAAAACCCGCAATTAGCGGCCTGAATGGAATTAAGGAATTCCTGCCGGGCTGACGTCAAAGCTTCACCTCTCCCACACAAAAGGGGCCCTTGTGAGCCCCTCCTGACCCCGCGGGGACAAGGCGAGTCCTCAGGGAGCCCCATGCGGGAATTGTCCCCACCGCCAGTGCCGGTGTCACCAGAGCTCCCTGCACAGGGCACAGCTCGGTGCCAGTGGCCCCCGGGGCCAGCTGCTCGCCCATCATGGGGGGCTGGAGGGGCAGCGGGGAGGTCACCGGAGTGGGCAGCTGGATATGAGCACAGGCAGGGCCATGAGCAAGAGCTCCCAAAATTCCCACTGGGATGGGATCGCCCCGGCTGCCCCAAAACTGGGGCCTCCTCCAGCTGCTGCCAGCGAGGTCACAGGGACTGGGCAGCGCCAGGCCGTGATGTGAATGTCCCCAAGTGTCACAGGGGGGTGGCAGGGCTCACACCTGGGCGGTTCCTGCCCCAAAACTCCCTCCACTCCCCGGCGAGGGTGCGGCAGCACGAGGGGCACAGAGTTTTACCTGGAGAGGGTCGGTTCAGGCGGGATATTGGGAAGGAGTTTCCTAAAGGGAGGTGGTGAGGCCCTGGAATGGATTCCCAGAGAAGCTGCGGCTGCCCCAGGGGAGTGTTCAAAGCCACGTTATGGGGCCTGGAGCAGCCTGGCATAGCAGAAGGGGTCCCTGCCCGTGGCAGGGGGTGGCACTGGATGGGCTTTAAGGTCCTTTCCGACCCAAACCATTCTGTGACGTCACCATTGCTGATGCTGCGCTGCGGGCAAGAAGGGGTTAATGCGCTAATTGGGGTGAGTGACCCCACCCTGGGCTCTGCCCCTGCCCGGCCTTCCGGGAAAACGCTCGGGAGCGGCTCCGGGATCCGCGGCGGGGACCGGGGGCCCCCCAGCGGCCGCGGCGCCGCATCCCAGAGCAGCTGCATCCCGGATTTTCCCTTCCCGGAGCATCCCCTTCCCGGAGCATCCCCTTCCCAGAAAATCCTCTTCCCGTGGACTTCCCTTCCCGCGGAATCCCCTTCCTAGATTTTCCCTTCCTAGAGCATCGCCTTCCCAGAACATTGCCTTCCCAGAAAATCCTCTTCCCGTGGACTTCCCTTCCTGCGGAATCCCCTTCCCGAGGAATCCCCTTCCCAGAGCATTCCCTTCAGAGAAAATCCCCTTCCCACAGAATCCCCTTCCCAGAGCATTCCCTTCCTGGAAAATCCCCTTCCCAGAGAATTCCCTTCCCGCCGAATCCCCTTCCCGAGGAATCCCTGTCCCGAGGAATCCCCTTCCCGAGGAATCCCCTTCCCAGAGCATTCCCTTCAGAAAAAATCCCCTTCCCACGGAATCCCCTTCCCAGAGCATTCCCTTGCCAGGAAAATCCCCTTCCCGGAGAATTCCCTTCCCAGACCATCCCCTTCCCACGGAATACCCTTCTGGAGAATCCCATTCCCACAGAATCCCCTTCTGGCAGAATTCCCTTCCCGCAGCATTCCCTTCCAGTGGAATCCCCTTCTGGCAGAATCCCCTTCCCGCAGCATTCCCTTCCTGTGGAATCCCATTCCTGTGGAATCCCCTTCTGGCAGAATTCCCTTCCCCGCATTCCCTGCTCCAGCCGAGTTCCCTCCCCGCAGCCCCAGCCCCACTCGGAGCCCCCAGCGCTGCGGTTTCCCCTCTCCTCCCTCCCTGGGGCTCGCAGGGCTGGGGCAGCTGCACCGATCCGGGCTCCGGCAGGGGACGGAGCCGAGTTTAGGGAATTTCGGAATTCCATTACTCACGGTTTCGCTCCCTTCGCGCTGTCAGGGCTGACCTGGTGCAGGATGCACCTGGCTGGGAAGAGCCAGAGGAGGGAATTCTGCTGGATCTGAGGCTGGGTCAGATCCCTCAACTCTGGGCAAGCCCCCCTTGCTCAGGTGACCACTGACTGACCATTCCCTCCGGAGGGGACGTGCCCTGGATGTCACCTGCAGCAAGGGGAGCTCCAGGAGCCTCCACAGAGCTCTGTCATTTCCCCACCTGGGAACGGCCCTGGAGCTCCAGGAGTCTCCACAGAGCTCTGTCCTGTCCCTAACTGTGAATCTCACCTGGGCAGGGCCCTGTTCCTGCCCTGGAGCTCCAGGGATCCTCCATAGAGCTCTGTCCTGTCCCCACCTGGGAACGGCCCTGGAGCTCCAGGGATCCTCCACAGAGCTCTGTCCTGTCCCTAACTGTGAATCTCACCTGGGAATGGCCCTGGAGCTCCAGGAGCCTCCACAGAGCTCTGTCCTGTCCATCTGTACCTGTGCATCCCACCTGGGAACGGCCCTGGAGCTCCAGGAGCCTCCACAGAGCTCTGTCCTGTCCCCACCTGTGAATCTCACCTGGGAATGGCCCTGGAACTCCAGGGAGCCTCCACAGAGCTCTGTCCTGTCCCCACCTGTGAATCTCACCTGGGCATGGCCCTGCAGCTCCAGGAGCTTCCACAGAGCTCTGTCCTGTCCCTATCTGTGCATCCCACCTGGGCACGGCCCTGCAGCTTCAGGAGCCTCCACAGAGCTCTGTCCTGTCCCTATCTGTGCATCCCACCTGGGCACAGCCCTGCTCCAGCCCTGGGGCCTGTCTGAGCCTTATCTTTGATATCAAACCTTGATCCCCTGCCAGCTCAAGAAAGGATGTAGGGACCCCGACGTGAGGCTACAGCAGGGCTTGGCTCAGCCCTGGGACCCTCAACCCTCCCAAACGCCCTGTGCCAGTCCTGGGAATCACCACTGGAAATGTTTAGGGCCAAATTCTCACCTGAGGCCAAGTGGTTAATGGTTTCAAAGTGAGTGGAGCAGCTGCTGTATGCACCAGAGGAGGCGCTGGCTGTGCAGGTATTTTATATATATATTTATATATATATGTGTGTGTATAGATATATTACATAAATATATAGGTATGAAATAATTTAAGAACCATCCGAGACAGCATGCTGTGCTCTGGGGTGGGGCTGGAGGGACGCTGCTGCCCCTCCTCCCCCTGCCCCACCAGCTTTGATTCACAAATGGAAAAATAGTCTGGAATTAAATTAAAAACCGCACACACGCACACGCACACGACACGGGGCAGAGGCTGGACGAGTCCCTGAAGAGATCGGATCAACTAAAGCCACAGAGTTGGGAGGTCGGGAAATGAAACCAGCGCAGGGGTGTGGTTTGTGCCGGTGCTGACCGCCCCACGTGTGCCCAGCCCCCGGGGCCGGGCTGTGGCGGAGGCTGGTGGGACGCCTGTGTCCTGCTGTGTTTGCCGTGGCCCTGCTGCCTCCATCTCCACCTCCTTTGCTTTTTGTCACCTTGCTGTCAAGGAAAGGGAGAATCCTGCCCCAATGAACCCCCCCCTCCTCTCCTTCCCTGCTGGAAGTTCTCCCAGAGCCAGCTTTGGTCCAGCTCAATCCTTCCCACCAACTGAAGACCCCTGCAAAAGATCTCCTTCCCGGGGACTTCAGGACGACCTTTAAAAAACCACCCAAAACCCCTTAGAAAAAGGGTTAGAAAAACCAGAAATCACCGGTGCCTTCCAGAACTCCTCCTTGCTCCCCATCCCACCCTTCCCAACCATCCCAGAGGGATCCCAGATCCAAGTGGGCCGGCAGAGCAGCCGAACCGAGCGCGTGGAGAAGGCTCCGGACCCTCATCCCCGTGTCCCTCTCCTCGTCGGGAAACGCAAACCCCGGGGCTGGCGGATCAGCTGGGGAGCAGGACGTGCTCCAGGAAGTAGCTGATGGAGTCCCAGTGCTTCCAGAGGAAGAAGAGGAAGAGGACGAGCAGGGCGGTGCTGAGGATGCGCATGCGGGTCTTCATGAGCGGCGTGATGAAGTTGGCGATGGTGGAGACGAAGACGAGCAGCACGGCCATGAGGGCCAGGATGACGTTGATGAACTTGCCCAGCAGCGCCCGGGCGTTGGCGTTCTCCACCCCCTCCAGCTGCACCACCTGCTGCTGCTGCTGCTGCAGCTCCAGCTTGGTCACCCGCGTCAGGCACGACTCCACGGCCTCCTGCCAGGGGACAGCGGTGGCAGCGGCTCCAGGGCTGTCCCCCCAGGGATTCGGTGCCTCCGCGGTTGGCTGCCGGGGGGGGTTTTGTTCTGCCTGGGGGCTGGGGGATGGCTCCAAGGGGACGTGGGGACCACACTGCTGGCCCACACGTGGCTTGTCACAGCCCGGTGCTGTGGTCACGTGGATGGGGCAGAGCAGGGGACTCGCTGTGTCACCGTGTCGTGGTGTGGGAGTGGCTCCAAATTGGGATGGAGGGATCTTGGAAGGAATTCCAAGGAATTTCCTTTCACCCTGTGAGGGTGGGGAGGCCCTGGGGTGGAATTCCCAGAGAAGCTGTGGCTGCCCCCTCCCTGCAGCACCCTGGGACAGTGGGAGGTGTCCCTGCCCTGCCATGGGTGATTTTTAATGTTCCTTCCAACCCGCAGCAGTCTGTGACTCCCTGGTTTTGGGGACGTGCTTTAGTCACCTGCCTCTTGCTGTGACAGCACCACAGGGAGAACCTCACCTGGAGGGGGCTGGCAGAAGGGATCCCACTGCCCCACCCTCCTTCCCAGCCCAGGGCCTCTCCCTCACCCCGTGGCTGGAGGGAGCAGAGGGGAGCTGAGCCCTCCCGCAGCCCTACCTGGATGTCCCGTGCCCTCTCGTAGGACTGGTAGGCCACCTTCTCCTCCATGCTGGCCAGCTCCTGCTTCAGGTTGGTCATCTCGTTCTGGTGCAGCTCCGTCAGGTCGTTCAGCTGCTCCTCCAGGCGCTCGTACCTGTGCAGGGCAGCTGGGCTGGGACGTGTCCCCCAAACCCCTCGGCACTGGGGGCACCACCCAGCCCCTCCCACCCTCCCCTGCTTGTGGGAAAACATCTCAAGATCCTCCATGGAGGTCTGGCAGAGAGGAGGGCTGCAGCACCCAGCGCCTCTTGGCTGGACAAGCCCAGGAGGGCAACCTGTGGTCCCCAAAGAGCCACCCCGGGTGACACCACCCCTGCCACCCGCCCATCCCTACCTGTAGCGCTCCTCCTGCAAGCACTGGGTCATGTAGGTGTAATCCCGCTGCAGCTGGGCCTTCAGGTCCTCCATGGAGTCCTCCAGGTGGGACTGGCTGTCCTTGATCTCGCGCAGCTCCTCCAGGATGGTGTCGAAGTTGTTGTGGTGGCTGTCCAGCGTGTTGGACTTGGGGCTCCCCAAGCCGCCGGGCCCCGCCCCGGAGTTGCTGCCGCCGGCGGAGCCCGAGGTGGCACTGGAGCACTCGTCATCGCTGCCGTACTTGGGGCTGGACACCAGCGTGGCGCTGCCGCTCAGCGCCCGCGAGGCCTCCTCGGGGTGCCCGTCGTCCAGCGTGTCCTTCAGGTGGGCGATGTTGTCGGCGCTGCCGAACTTGTTGCGGATCAGGCTGGCGAACTCCCGCGGCTTGGACACCACGGCCGTGTGGGTGGCCTGGGACAGCCCCGAGAGCCCCCCCTTGACCCCTTCCACCACGCCGCCGCTGAAGCCGCTGATGCTGGAGCGGACGTTGGCGCCCACGTCCTTCAGCCCTTGGTGCATGTCCCGGAAAACATCCTTGGGCTGGCGGGTGGGGCCGTTCTGCTCGATCTCCTTCAGCTTCTTGTGGTAGTGCTCCAGCTTCTTGTGCAGCTGCGCGATGGTCTGGGCCGACTTCTGGTTCTTCTTCTCGAACACCTGCTTGATGCGCGACGCCTGCTGCTTGTCGGCGTTGTTGGCCAGCTTCAGGTACTCGGCCACGTTGTCGTCGCGCGCCTCCTGCTCGATCTTGATCTGCTCCGTGATCTTGAGGATCTTCTGGTGCAGGTGCTCGATGGCGGCTTTGGTGCGGTGAGGGTCGGGGGTGCCATCGGGCACGTCCAGGCACACGGGGCCGTCGGCGTCACCGTGCCCGGCGCCCGCGGGCAGGGTCAGGGTGGTCGTGTCGCCCTTGTCCAGCTGGTGGGGAAGGAAAAGGACACGGGGGCTCAGGGGAGGGAGGAAAAAGCCCAGAAATGGGAGGGGATGGGTGGGAGCCGGGCGTGGGGTGCGTGGAAGGGGCGAGAACTGGGCAGGAGAATAATGGACTGGAGAAGCTGGGGGAGTCTTCCGGCTGGTTGGAGGTTTCCCAGCCACGCCAGCACTGCTGGAATCCCAGGGACACACCAGGTGACCCCAGTTTGATCCCAGGAGCACACCAGTCAATCCCAGGAACACTCCAGTCCATCCCAGAACACACCAGGCGACCCCAGTTTGATCCCAGGAGCACACCAGTCAATCCCAGGAACACACCAGTCCATCCCAGAACACACCAGGCAACCCCAGTTTGATCCCAGGAGCACACCAGTCAATCCCAGGAGCACACCAGTCAATCCCAGGAACACACCAGTCCATCCCAGAACACACCAGGTGATCCCCAAGAACATACCAGTAAATCCCCAGGAGCACACCAGGTGATTCCAGCACACACCAGTTGATCCCAGAATCCACCGGGTGACCCCAGAACACTCCAGTTGATCCCAGAACACACTGGTTGATCCAGGAACACACCAGGTGATCCCAGCACACACCAGTCAATCCCAGAACACACCAGTTGACCCCCAGGAACACTCCAGGTGATCCCAGAACACACCAGTGGATCCCAGAACACACCAGTAAAAGAGCACAGCATCCAGCTGGGGTTCAGGGCCGGATTCTCCCAGTGGAATTCGGCACGGAGCAGCCACTGACCGTGCCTTTCCACCCTCACCTGGTGCACAGACGGGATTCCTCCAGCCAGGCAGGAAAAAGGAGCGGGGAGAACCAGGATTCATCACCAAATCTCTGCCCAGAGCGGCCCAGAGCACAAGGACTGAGCAGCCCCGAGGCATTTCAGTCCTGCTTTCACCCCAGAGCTGTCCAGCCCAAGAAGAACTGCCCTAATCCCAATTTTTGGGAGGCTGGGGAACAGCTCCTGCTCCCAGAGCTGCAGGTGCAGGCACTCCTCTGCTTTTCCAAGCTCCCTCACCTGGCAGTGCCAAGCTCCTCTTGCTGCCAGCGCAGGAAATCCGAACAAATGCCAAAATCCCATTTTACAGATGGCCAAACTGGAGCTTTGGGAGAGGAACTCACTCACCTGAAGCCACAATTGCAAAGCCTGGACTGACACCCAGGCCCTGCCTCGTGCCCTCCAACCTGGACGTGCTGCTTGGCCAGTTGGGAAAAAAATAAAATAAAATAAAAAAACCCCTAAATCTTCCCAGTTGCTGGGTTTTATATGCAGATTCTTATGCAAAACCTCCCTGGTTGTGTAAATGGCTCCTGGCTTCTAATTAAGAGCTGCTTGGAACTTAAATACTCTTGGCAGACCTGAATAATTTCTCATTTGCATCCCACTTTCCCCGAATGACCCTTTAATAGGGATAAAGCTGCGGGATCTTTGCTTGGGAGCGTGTTAGCACCAGGAAATGCAGGGGGGAAGAGGGAGCAATGTTCTCTCAAGATGTTGCTTGGGAACAATCCCATCTGGAGCAGGGCCTTGGAAAAGCCAGAGCCCTCCCGTTATTCCCTCCCATCTCTTTTTTTTCCCTGTTTTTTGTCTCCTGCTGGGAGTTCTGGAGGTGTTGGGATTTCATCCCAGCTTCCCCCAACCAACTCCCCACAGCTTTTCCTGTCTCCTCACTGCAGCATGGAGCGAGGGCTGGAGGATGGGAGCAAAAGGGCGATCCCAGCTAGATTCTGGAGTGGCAATTTTCTTAAAAAATAAAAATAAAAAACGAAGTCATAACAAAAACTTGTCGGTTTTCAGACCCCACTTCCAAGCTATTCTTAGGCTGGGCCCTCCACGGAGGGTTTGGCTTGGGTTTCTTATCACCAGGCAGAAATTAGAAACAGCAGGAAACAGACTTTTTGCCCAGATGTGCAATTTTCTGGACAGAAAAGGGAAAAAGTGACCGTGGCAAAGGAAAAAGCAGCTCTGGAGAGGCCAAAACGGGAAACACCGGCTGGGGAGTGGAGGGGAAAGTTCCTCAAACTCTCTTTCCAAAGAGGGAGTTGCCCTCTGTATTTTGGATTGGAAAGAAGGGAGGTTTAGATGGGATTTTGGGGAGGAATTCCTGGCTGTGAGATGGAATTCCCAGAGAATTCCATGGCTGGCTGCCCCATCCCTAAAAGTGTCCAAAGCTGGGTTGGAGCAGCCTGGGATGGTGAAAGGTGTCCCTGCCCACAGCAGGGGTGGCACTGGATGGGTTTTATGGCCCCTCCTAACCCAAACCATTCTGGAATTCCGTGATTTATCCACAGGATTCCGTGTGGGATGGGTAGGGAAGAGCGCTGGGCTGAACCCCTGCCATCCTGGGGAAGGCACATCAGGCTGTTGCTTTGAAAACAGCCCCCCCAAAAAAAGACAATGTGGATCCCTGGAGCATTAACAGGCCCTGCCTGCTAAATCCCAGCAACTGTGCAGGGGATTTAAGGGGGGGATTAGGAAAAGCCACACTTTCCCTACATGCAGCAAACCTGCTGGCAGGCACCAGATGAAAGGAAATTTATCCTGATGAAAACACTGTTTTTTGCAGAGCTTGTTTTGCAGGCAGGCTGGGAGGGCAGAGCTGGTGTGGGATGCGGGAGGAATGCAGGACGAGGGGAGGGAAATTGTTCTTATCAACAGAGCTGAGCCCAGCAGAGCTGAGATCTGCAAAAAGCTGAGGAGCCGAGCAAAGAGCTCATGGGGCCACGGCCCGGCAGGGTTATGCAAGGCTGGGGACAGCTGGGACAGGTGAGCAGCTCGGGGGTGTCACAGAACCCCAGAATAATGAGGTTGGAAGAGACCTCTAAGATCATCAAGTCCAACCCATGCCCTAACACCACAACCAGACTATAGCACCAAGTGCCAAGTCCAGGCTTTTTTTAAACATATCCAGAGATGGTGATTCCACCACTTCCCTGGGAAGACAATTCCAGTATTTTATTATTCTTTCAGTGAAATTTTTTTCCTAATATCCAACCTAAACCTTCCCTGACGTAGCTTGAGACTGTGTCCTCTTGTTCTGCCAGTTGCTGCCCGGTCACCCCAGCTTGGGGATGTCACCCAGCTTGGGGATGTCACCCAGTTTGGGGATGTCCCCCCAGCTCAGGCCTGTGTCCCCTAGGTCACGGCTGTCCCCTCAGCTCAGGGCTGTCCCCCCAGCTCAGGGCTGTCACCCCAGCTCAGGACTGTCACCCCAGCTCAGGGCTGTCCCCCCAGCTCGGGGCTGTCCCCCCAGCTCGATGTTGTCACCCCAGCTCAGGGCCGTGTCCCCAGCTCAGGGCTGTGGCTGTCCCAGCACACCCACTCCGGGCTCTAACCCCATTCTTCAGGAATTGCACAATTATCACAAAGTTCAGAGCAGCATTCTGGAGGCGCTGACACCACCCCCGGAATTATTCTGTTTTCTGTGCCCTGCAGCCCACGGGACGTGCCGGGGATGAGCCGTGGCTGTGTCCTTCCCTCCAAAGTATCCTGTGATTCCTGCCTGGAATCCATCCCGGGCACAAAACAGCCCTGGGAAGGACCATGTGCACCTTCCAGCAGGGAGAAAACAACAACGAGTGCCACTGATGCCACATCCAGGGCAGATCCAGGGAGCTGCTGCCCTGATCCCTCAGCTCTGCAGCACAAGTGTCACCGTGCCTGGGGCACTTGGTGGCCCTGGAATGCCACCAGGGAGAGGCACAGAAATGGAGACGTGTGGTGGATGTGGGGAGGGGGATTTTGGGGCAGTTATTTCATGTGGCCCCCGTTCCTCAGAGCACTTTCCCAGCACAGCATCCCCTGAGCTGGCCACTGCCCGGTGTCACCGGGGACACCCCGAGTGTCCTGTCCCCGTCCCCACACGGGCTCCCAGCCCTGTGTCTCGTGGAGCTGAGCTGTTATTCCCACCAGACCCAGCCCAGGTGTTGAAAATAGCAGCAGGAGCCCTGAGTCACAATTCCCACCCTCCTTCCAAGCCCGCAGCAGCGCCCGGGGCCGGCAGCGCCGTGTCCCCCTCTGTGCCACCCCTGGATGGGCACAGCGGGCTGGCAGCAGCTCCCTGCACTCATTCCCCAGCCTGACAATAATTTTCCTTACGTAATGCGGGGATTAACGTTCAGGCTTCCAGCTGCAGCAGTTTCCCACCCGGCACGGGTGGCGCTGGGGGGGTTTCACCCTCTGGTTTCATTCCCCGAGGAACGGAGGCACCAAAAACCCTCGTGGGTCTCTCTGCCCATCACCATCCTCCCCATCATCTTACCCGAACCCCAAAAGCTGCCAGGACCTACCTCCATGGCGGGCAGGGCTGAGGTACCCTAGGCAGGGCTAGTTGGTGTGGGCTGCCCGGCCGTGTCCCCGCGGTGTCCCCAAGGCTGGCAGCGCTGCCCGGGCAGTGCCGGCTGCCATGGCAGGGTGATTCCCGGCTGGGGAAGGCAGCAGCGAGGTTTTGGGGGAGCGGCAGGGAGGGAGGAGGGGGAGAAGCCTCTCGTAGACCCCGTCAGGGTCCCCGGAGCATTCCCGGGGCGCTCCCTGCAGTTACGGGAGTGGTCCCGGAGCGCTCCCCGCGATTTCCGGGGGGTTCCCGGAGCGTTCCCCGCTATTCCCGGAGCGCTCCCTGCGTTCCCGGAGCGGTCCCGGAGCGCTCCCCGCTGTTCCCGGAGCGCTCCCCGCTATTCCCGGAGCGCTCCCCGCGTTCCCGGATCTTTCCCGGAGCGCTCCCCGCGTTCCCGGAGCGCTCCCCGGTATTCCCGGAGCGCTCCCCGCGGTTCCCGGAGCTTTCCCGGAGCGCTCCCCGATGTTCCCGGAGCGCTCCCCGCGTTCCTGGAGCGGTCCCGGAGCGCTCCCCGCGGTTCCCGGAGCGGTCCCGGAGCGCTCCCCGCGGTCCCGGAGCGGTCCCGGAGCGCTCCCCGCGGTTCCCGGAGCGGTCCCGGAGCGCTCCCCGAGGTTCCCGGAGCTTTCCCGGAGCACTCCCCGAGGTTCCCGGAGCGTCCCCGGAGCGGTCCCGGAGCGCTCCCCGCGGTTCCCGGAGCGCTCCCCGCGTTCCCGGAGCGGTCCCGGAGCGGTCCCCGCGGTTCCCGGCGCGCAGGGACGGCGGCGCTCGCTCCGGCGGGATTGCCGACTCAGGAAATCTGCCCGAGCTGTTTACAGCTCCCAGCCAGCCGAGCTTTCAGGGCTGTAACGCAAAACCCCTCCTCGTCCCCGTGCCGGGATATTCACCCGCCCCCAGCCCCATCCGCTGCCTGTGCCCTGACGCAGGAGGTCGGGACGGGCTCTTGGCATCTGCTGTGTCACAGAGCGGGACAGAAAAGCCTGGGAAAGGCAGGGGGAGGCATCCAGAAAGGAAAAATGCGAGTGGAAACAGTCAGGGAAAAAAAAAATCTTGTCATTGAGCAAGGAGCTGGGCGGCCTGAGGGAGTTAAAAACCAGGAATGAGCCACTCGTGCCAGCACCGGGAGGTGTCCTGGACCAGGACTGGATCTGTCCCTGTCACCCCATGAGAGTGGGGGTGGCACTGACCCCGTTCTGCCACGGGAGAGCACAGAAAACACACCCAGCCAGCGGTGTGGGGACTCACAGCAGCTGCCGAGGTGTGAAACGGGACAGATGGAAAAAGGGGGGACAGATGGACAGGGGAGGGACAGCCCTGAGCAGGCTCAGCTGCGATGCTGCCAGGCCAGGGGAGCTGGGGAGGCACCAGGAGAGCTGAGCTGAGTGTTGGGCTCTGCCCAAAGCTGTGGGGCTGCACCCAGCAGGGCTGGGGGAGCTGAGCAGTTTGGGGAAGGAGAATGGAAACCCAGAGCCTTGTGCTGAGGCACAGAATGGAAACCCAGAGCCTTGTGCTGAGGCACGGAATGGAAACCCAGAGCCTTGTGCTGAGCCATGGAATGGAAACCCAGAGCCTTGTGCTGAGCCACTGATGGAAACCCAGAGCCTTGTGCTGAGGTACAGCAGGAAAACCCAGAGCCTTGTGCTGAGGCACAGAATGGAAACCCAGAGCCTTGTGCTGAGCTATGGAATGGAAACCCAGAGCCTTGTGCTGAGGCACAGAATGGAAACCCAGAGCCTTGTGCTGAGGTACAGAATGGAAACCCAGAGCCTTGTGCTGAGGCACAGAATGGAAACCCAGAGCCTTGTGCTGAGGTACAGAATGGAAACCCAGAGCCTTGTGCTGAGCCACTGATGGAAACCCAGAGCCTTGTGCTGAGGTACAGAATGGAAACCCAGAGCCTTGTGCTGAGGCACGGAATGGAAACCCAGAGCCTTGTGCTGAGCCTTGGAATGGAAACCCAGAGCCTTGTGCTGAGGCACTGATGGAAACCCAGAGCCTTGTGCTGAGGCACAGAATGGAAACCCAGAGCCTTGTGCTGAGGCACAGAATGGAAACCCAGAGCCTTGTGCTGAGCCATGGAATGGAAACCCAGAGCCTTGTGCTGAGGCACAGCAGGAAAACCCAGAGCCTTGTGCTGAGCCTTGGAATGGAAACCCAGAGCCGTGTGCTGAGCCATGGAATGGAAACCCAGAGCCTTGTGCTGAGGCACAGAATGGAAACCCAGAGCCTTGTGCTGAGGCACTGATGGAAACTCAGAGCCTTGTGCTGAGGCACTGATGGAAACTCAGAGCCTTGTGCTGAGGCACAGAATGGAAACCCAGAGCCTTGTGCTGAGCCATGGAATGGAAACCCAGAGCCTTGTGCTGAGGCACAGAATGGGAACCCAGAGCCTTGTGCTGAGGCACAGAGTGGAAACCCAGAGCCTTGTGCTGAGGCACTGATGGAAACCCAGAGCCTTGTGCTGAGCCAGAGAATGGAAACCCAGAGCCTTGTGCTGAGGCACAGAATGGAAACCCAGAGCCTTGTGCTGAGGCACGGAATGGAAACCCAGAGCCTTGTGCAAACCCAGAGCCTTGTGCTGAGTCACTGATGGAAACCCAGAGCCTTGTGCTGAGCCATGGAATGGAAACCCAGAGCCTTGTGCTGAGGCACGGAATGGAAACCCAGAGCCTTGTGCTGAGGCACAGAATGGAAACCCAGAGCCTTGTGCTGAGGCACAGAATGGAAACCCAGAGCCTTGTGCTGAGGCACAGCAGGAAAACCCAGAGCTTTGTGCTGAGGCACAGAATGGAAACCCAGAGCCTTGTGCTGAGCCATGGAATGGAAACCCAGAGCCTTGTGCTGACCACAGAGTGGAAACCCAGAGCCTTGTGCTGAGGTACAGCAGGAAAACCCAGAGCCTTGTGCTGAGCCACTGATGGAAACCCAGAGCCTTGTGCTGAGCCAGAGAATGGAAACCCAGAGCCTTGTGCTGAGCTACGGAATGGAAACCCAGAGCCTTGTGCTGAGGCACAGAAACAAACCCCAGAGCCTTGTGCTGAGCCACGGAATGGAAACCCAGAGCCTTGTGCTGAGGCACAGAATGGAAACCCAGAGCCTTGTGCTGAGCCAGAGGATGGAAACCCAGAGCCTTGTGCTGAGGTACAGAATGGAAACCCAGAGCCTTGTGCTGAGGCACTGATGGAAACCCAGAGCCTTGTGCTGAGGCACAGAATGGAAACCCAGAGCCTTGTGCTGAGGCACTGATGGAAACCCAGAGCCTTGTGCTGAGGCACAGAATGGAAACCCAGAGCCTTGTGCTGAGTCACTGATGGAAACCCAGAGCCTTGTGCTGAGGCACGGAATGGAAACCCAGAGCCTTGTGCTGAGGCACAGAATGGAAACCCAGAGCCTTGTGCTGAGGCACTGATGGAAACCCAGAGCCTTGTGCTGAGGCACAGAATGGAAACCCAGAGCCTTGTGCTGAGCCACTGATGGAAACCCAGAGCCTTGTGCTGAGGCACTGATGGAAACCCAGAGCCTTGTGCTGATCCACAGAAGGAAAACCCAGAGCCTTGTGCTGAGGCACTGATGGAAACCCAGAGCCTTGTGCAAACCCAGAGCCTTGTGCTGAGTCACTGATGGAAACCCAGAGCCTTGTGCTGAGGCACAGAATGGAAACCCAGAGCCTTGTGCTGAGGCACAGCAAAGCCCTCAGCGTGTCCCAAACCTCAAACCCACCCTGGCCACAGTGTGGGCTGGCTGAGCCCGGCTCCTCCGCTTCAGCCATTCCTCACAAACCCCGGCAGCAGCTCGGGAAGTGTTTGTAGGCGCCCTTTGAACGGCTCAGGCCAGACCCACGGGCTGAGTGTGCCCCGGATCTGCGGGAATGGGGCAGCCCCACTCGGCCTGGCACTGCCATGGCACTGTCCCCACCCCTGTGGCAGTGCCAGCCTGGCGCTTGGGGTGAGGGCTGCACCCCGAGCTGTGCTGCCTTCACCCCCCGTGCCCGCTGTGCCCACCCCCAGAGCAGAGCTGGAGCAGCCTGGCACGGCCCAACCCACGCTGTGAAGCTGCCAAGCACCAAATCCTCATCCCCTTCCAGCCCCAGCTCCCACCCGATCCCCACAGGGAAACGCAGATTCCCTGGAAATTCCACCCAAAACCCACCCGTGCCCACCGTGCCGCGCTCAGCGGTGCCAGGGCAGGGCGAGGACGGGGCAGAGCCCCCTGAGGGTGCCACAAGGGACCGGGCGGTGACACCGCAGAGATGTCCCCGGGGCTGGGAGGTGACACCACAGAGATGTCCCCGGGGCTGGGAGGTGACACCACAGAGCTGTCCCCGGGGCTGGGAGGTGACACCGCAGAGATGTCCCCGGGGCTGGGAGGTGACATTGGTGACACCACAGAGATGGCACCGGGGCTGGGAGGTGACATTGGTGACACCACAGAGATGGCACCGGGGCTGGGAGGTGACACCGCAGAGCTGTCCCCAGGGCTGGGAGGTGACACAGAAGAGCTGTCCCCAGGGCTGGGAGGTGACACCGCAGAGATGGCACTGGGACTGGGAGGTGACACCGGTGACACCGCAGAGATGGCACCGGGGCTGGGAGGTGACACCGCAGAGCTGCCCCCGGGGCTGGGAGGTGACACTGAAGAGATGGCACCGGGGCTGGGAGGTGACACCGGTGACACCTCAGAGCTGTCCCCAGGGCTGGGAGGTGACACCGCAGAGCTGCCCCCGGGGCTGGGAGGTGACACCACATGGGTGGCACCGGGACTGGGAGGTGACACCGGTGACACCGCAGAGCTGCCCCCGGGGATGGCACCGGCAGCACCCGGGGCTCCTCTCCTCTCCTCCCGGGTGGGCAGGGGCTGCTCCTGGCCCATCCCCGGTGCCTGGGGGGATGGGGCAGCCCGGCCCAGCTCGGTTCTCCTTCTGCCACAGCATCACTTCTGCTTTTAGCACAGCGGGCAGAGGTCACTGCCCATGGCCCTGGCGCTGTCTCAGCAGGGCAGGAGAGGCAGCAGCTGCACAGCCCCCGGTGGAAAGCACCCTTCCTGCTTGCCAGTTCCCTCCTGAAGCTGCTGGGGCTGGCCCTAGAGCCCTTCTGCTTCCCCTCGTGGTTTTCGGGGCTGGGAAGTGAGTGGTTCACCCATCCTAGGGGGAATCACGATGTCCCCCACAGCCCCTGGCAGCTCAGAGCCCCCCACAAACCCTATTCCAGGCCTTGGGAAAAGAGGGAGGAGCAGGAATTTCCCAGAGGAGGCGGATGGAGAGAGGACTTGATAAAGGTTGGGATGTTCAGGAAGAGCCAGTGCAGGCTGGAACGAGCCCTGGAGAGCATTTCTGTGACTCCTTGAGGAGCTGAGGGGCTGATTCCCAGGAGAACACCTGCTCCCAGCTCCCCAGCACCAGGGAAAGGTTAACAAATCCTGGCAAACAACAAAGAGCAGCGCTGCTGGCTGGCTGGGGCAGCATCTCCCCTCCCAAGGGCACAGACTCCCTCCCACAGCTGGCAAAACCGCTCCTAGCATGGGAAAAACAGGAGTTCTGCAAGGGAATTACCCACGGGGTTGGTGTCACACTCCCCATCATCCTTCCCCCTGGCTGCTGTTTGTCAGGCCTGACTGTACGAGGCACATTTAGAAACAAATACCAGCAGCCATGCAAAGAAAACCCCAGGATTTTCCACAGAATCGTGGCAGATTTGGTGTGTGCTGTGCTGGGCAGGGCAGGGTCCAGCTCCAAAGGTTCGGTCTGGGCACAGGGAGGGTTCCCTTGTGCTGCCACATGAATATGGGACACTTTTGGGCTTGGCTTTGCCTGGGGCTGGGCTTAGCACAGAGCAGCAGGAATTAAAAGCAGCAGGAAAACCCTCCTAGACTGGGCTGGGAAAACTGCACGTGGATTATTGGGATGCTGATGCAGGTGGAGATCTGCCAAAGCCACGGCTGCTCAGCACCCCACTGCCCATGAGTGGATTTGGTGTGTGGAGCAAGCGGCTCCTGGGCCTCCTCCTACACATCCCACCCTGATCCTCACCCCTTATCCCTGTATGTGGGAACCCAGGGCTTCCCTCTGGCTGCCCTGGCAGGTCTGGGACCCTGGCAGGGGTCAGGAACCCCCCTGGACAGAGCCCCCAGAGACACTGGCTGCGATCTCTGTCCATGGAAAAGAGTTTTCAATCTTACAGCATGAATTACAAGCTCTGAGTGTTTGATATGAGTAATAATTAAGTATGGCATGGGTGCAAAAGTAAAATTTTAGGATTCTAGATTAGGGTTCAAAGGGGACAAGATGGAGGAAATTGGGTGTGCCTTGTCCTTTTGCTCCTTCTTCATGCCCTCCATGTTTCACTGTGGTGTTGGCATTTTTCTGTTGGTTCAGGCTGGGGACACACTGTCCAACGTAGGTGACAGATATTGGCACGTTATTGTAAATCCAGCACAGGTAGTTTGTGGTATTTAATGTTTGTACCATCCCACTGAGGGCAGAGCCCCACACGCTGCCCTGCAGGACAGAGCTGCGGCAGGGCAGCAGAACATGTTAGAGATAAACAGAATAAACAACCTTGAAACAGCACAGACCAATTATGGCTTCTTCTTTGGCAACGGGGCTGACAGACAGACTTTCTATATTTTGGAATCATCAATAGCACAGATTCTGACACCTGCACACCCAAATCCCCGGCTGGAAAGGAGAGCAGGGAGCAGGGGACACTCACAAAGACACCCAGCAGAGGATTGAGGAGCAGGGTCCCTTTGCCAGGGCAGGGTTTGGGAGGGCGGCCCTGCAGAGCTGTGGGAGCTGCTGCATCCTCTCCCTCCCCCAGGGCTGAGGAGGCTGAGGGGCAGAGGATTGGCAGGGGAGGCTCCAAAAAGCAGCAGCACGGGCTGGGGGGGAGCAGGAACAGGCTGGGGTGCCACGGGGCCGATCCCAACCCTCCAAATGTGCCGGAGAACAAACGGCACCCAAAGGGAACAAACAAACAAACAAACAAACAAACAGCCACCACTGCTCCTGGTCCCCACCACAGCCGGGATGGTGCCACCATCCCATGGGGCTCAGGGCACTCCAGAAGTGCAGTTGTACCAGTGGAGAGATCCTGGGATTCTCCCTTGGGAAGTTCCTGGCTCTCCGAGCCTGGGATTTGGGAATCCCGGGGTCTCCTCATCACCCACCACATCCTCCAAGTGGGACTGTCCCTTGTGCCCTGGGCTTGTAGGGACAGCTCTGGAGGGACAATCCAGCGAGCACCTTAAGGGTGAAGCCATCCAGGGCCCTGCCTACGCCTGGAGAATATCTGGAAAAATTCCCGCTGTTGTTTTCGCTGGAGGGAGTGACCCTGACACAGCATTAACCCAGCCAGCAGTTCAGCACCTCCAGCAGGGTTTGTGCAGCCAGGGGGGATTTTTGGGAGCTTCTGCACGGAGGATTTGAGGGGGAAGCAGGGAGAGGCCGAGCTACAACCCCAGCCAGGTGAGGAGCCACAAGCAGGACCCTCATCCAGACTGCAGAGCCAAATCCTGCTCCCGTCCTAAATCAGCAGATTTAGGGGAGATCACGGCATGGACACAAACCCTGCACCCCAAAGCCTGCCCTGCACCCTGGGCATCCACCCCCAAATCCCCCGGGATCGCGGCGCTGCCTGCCGGGAGCGGGAGCTGCTGGTGGGCTGCAATCAACAGCCATATGTCACCGAGGCTGAGGAACACGATGTCTTCTTCGTGAGGGGTGAATCAGTAGCAGAGTCTGATATTCTTCTGCTCCTGAATTAATTAAGCAGCAATCTCGGGTGTCTTTGTCTTTCCAGCTATTATCTGCTCACTCCAAAGCGCTCATCCCAACGGGAGCACGGGGAGCAGCTCCCAGCACCAGCCCTGGCTCACACTCATCCCCCTGCCACACGTGGGGAGGTGGAGGAGGGGGAGTGGGAGCTCACCTGGACTCTCACACCTCCAATTCCAGGTCAGGAACACAAAACCCCCCTCAAAAACCCCCCAAGCTCCTGGCATTTGTAGGGTTTCCACACCCTGGTGCCCCCCAGCTCACCCAGGTGCCAAAGGGATGTCCCAGGGGTGCAGCTTTACACCCCCCTCTGTTCCCTTTGGCCTGCTTCACCTCCTTCCCTGCGGTTTGAACCCTGGGAAGGAGGGGAGGATATGCCAGAAAATCCTCCCAAGGAGATCCAAACACTTCACCAAACTCATGGATGGGTTGGCTCGGCATTCCAGCAGGGAAACTGAGGCAGCAAGGCGGGGAAAACTCCTGCCTGGGGAAATTCTGCCCGAGGTTAGATGCGAGGCCAATCCTCACACAGCCCCTGACCCAGGTGATGACTGAGCCCAGAAAACCGAGCTGGAGGAGGGAGAAACCACAAAACCACATCCTCTGCTGGAACCAGCACCTGGAGGGAGCTGGGGCCGAGCTGGACGTGCCCCAGGCAGGGAGCAGAGCCTGGCCAGGGGACATGAACTTCCCCTGACATCCCCGAGCCACCCCAAACCCCTCTGTCACCGCGGCCACCCCGGGCTGGGCGCTGGGGAGCTGCGGGTTTCTCCCTGCTGCCCGTAATCCGTCCTGATATAGCCACTGACCCGGGGGAGCTAAATTTAGCGGGATGAATCCCGTCCTGCCCTTGAGGCAGCACAACCGCAGGGTTGGGGCTGTAGGGACAGGTCCCCCCCTGGGGACACTGGACACTGTCCTGGGATGGGGACAGGGGTGTGGAGAGAGGAGTTTGGAACACGGAACGGTGCTTTTGGGTCGTGATCCCATAAAAACGGGTGGGTCGCAGCGCAGGAGCTGGCGTGGGGAGCGGCAGGAAGCCCCCCCTGCCTCCCCCGTGCCTCAGAGGAGGGGACGGAGCGGGGACACGGCCAGTGGTGGCAGCTGGTGCTGTCACTCGCCGAGGGACAGAGGGACACCGAGCCCGGCGGGTCCGGCCCCTCGCCGCCCGTGGGGGACGCTCGGCGGGTCCGGACCGGGCTGAGCGCCCGCACTGGGGGACACTGGGGACACTGGTGACACCGGGGACACTGGGGACACTGGTGACACTGGTGACACTGGGGACACTGGAGACACTGGTGACACTGGTGACGGGTCCGCTCCTCGGGGACGCGGGGAGAAGGTGGCCGGGAGCGCGCACCGACAGACAGACGGACGGACGGGCGGACAGACAGGCGGACAGAGGGGCAGACGGACGGACGGAGAGACGGACGGAGAGACGGACGGAGGGACGGGCGGGTGGGCAGACAGACGCACGGACAAGCGGACATGCGGGCGGACGGGTGGACAGACAGACGGACGGAGAGGTGGACAGACGGACGGGCAAGACAAACAGACGGACAGACAGGCGGACAGACAAACGGACAGACGGACGGACGGGCAGACAAACAGACAGACAGGCGGACAGACAAACGGACAAACAGACAGACGGACAGACAAACGGACAAACGGACGGGCGGGCAGACAAACAGACAGACGGACAGACAGGCGGACAGACAAACAGACAGACGGACAGACAGGCGGACAGACGGACGGGCGGGCAGACAAACAGACAGACGGACAGACAGGCGGACAAACGGACGGCCGGCCGGCCCCGCCGCGGTCACGCCGCCCTCTAACGGCCACCGGCCCCGCCGTTCCCGCCGTTCCGCCGCGGGGTCCCGGTGCCCGCCGGGGCTCACCTGCACATGGACCATGCCGCAGTCCCCGCAGCCCGCGCAGCTCCCCGGCAGCGCCAGGCACAGCACCGCGCGGCCGCCCCGCTCCAGCTCCGGCCGCCCCGCCGCGCACCGCGGGGCCCCGGGGGGACCGCGCCCCGCCAGCACCGGCTGAGCCCCGCGGGCTGCGGGGCCGCCGCTAATTCCCGTGTGCCCGCCCCTGCCTGGCGGGGCACCAGCAGGAGCTTAGGGGATCAGGGAAAGCTCCCCCGGCACGCTCCCGGCGCCGTGAGCCCTCCCCGCCGCTGTCACACGGGCACGGCCCCGTGGCGAGCACCGGCACCGGCCGCACCCCCGATGGGACACCCTGGGGCGAGCGGGAGCCGCGCTCCGTGCGGGGGTTTGGGATGCTCCAGGGCTGGGGAGGGAACTCCTGCAGCTCAGAGCTCCAGGGGAGAGCGGATTTTTGGGATGCAGGGATGATCCCAGCGGCTGGAAACCATGACCGACCCCAGGGAAGGAGTTCCTCCAGCTTGGAGCTCTGTGAGACACCGGGCAGAGCGGATTTTTGGGATGCAGGGATGCTCCCGGCCCTGGGAAAGAAGATCCTCCAGCTTGGAGCTCAGTGGGACATATGGGAGAGCAGATTTTCGGGATGCAGGGATGCTCCTAATTCTGGGGCAGCAGCTCCTCCAGCTTGGAGCTCTGCGAGACACCGGGCAGAGCGGATTTTTGGGATGCAGGGATGCCCCCAGCCCTGGGGAAGGAGCTCCTCCAGCCAGGAGCTCCGTGGAACACAGGGCAGAACGGATTTTTGGGATGCAGGGATGCTCCCGGCTCTGGGGAAGGAACTCCAGCTCAGAGCTCCATGGGACACAGGGCAGAGCAGATTTCAGGGATGCAGGGATGCTCCCAGCTCAGAGCTCCTCCAGCCAGGAGCTCTGTGGTACAAAGGACGGAGCAGATTTTTGGGATGCAGGGATGATCCCAGCTCGGAGCTCCTCCAGCCAGGAGCTCCGTGGGACAAAGGACAGAGCAGATTTTAGGGATGCAGGGATGCTCCTAGCTCCCAGCTCGGAGCTCCTCCAGCTCGGAGCTCCGTGGGATGAAGGACAGAGCAGATTGTGGGCACCCCAGGTGGGGGTGACCCCTCGGCAGTGCTCCTTTTGGGGCGCAGCACAAACCCCAGCCAGGAGTGGCACCCAGCACCGAATTTCCAGACTGTTCCATGGTCCCTCTGAGCCCCTCTGGATGTCCCCTGCCACCACAGGCCCCTCCTGGGGGGAATTAGGGGCTGCAGGGGGGAGGAATTTTGTGTGCCAGGCTTTGGCAGGGTCCACGGGGTGAGGAACCAGTGCAGGAAAAGGGGCGGCAGAACTGCAGGAACTTAATTAAATAAGAAAAATTAAAAGGGGAAAAAAAAAAAATCACCAATAGCTGTTCAAAAAGCACTTGCTGAGAATGAGCGATCCCAGAGGGACCCATCCAGCGTCTGCTCCTCATGGAAGGGGTGGAAAATTCAGGATGAAATTTGTGTGTTTGGGGGAAATGGCTCTTTCCCTGTGCATCCATGGGGCTTCCAAAGGGATGGGGGACAGGGAGGAGGTGCCAGATCCCGGGGGACAAGGCAGGGATGATGCCAACCCCCCCTCTGGGGCCCATCCCTGAGGAAAAGGAGCTGCTTTGCTGCAGGCAGGAGGCTCAGGGCTTCCTGAAGGCTCCTGGAAAAACAATCCGGCTCGGGAATATCGCTGGGCTCGTGTTTCTCTAAATAAGTTATTTTTCCACTGCCTCACAAAGGTGTTGTCTCTCTCCTTATTACTCTTTGTGTCATATGCAGTTAATTATTGATCCCCGCTCTGTGGGAGAGGACAGGGATCTGCCCTGGGTGCTTCTGTCCCAGACGGGTCGAGGTTTTGGCCACAATCCCAGCAGGATTGGGATCCTTGACACAAGCCATGCCCCAGAGGAAGCCATGAGGGAGAAATTTCGGCTGCAGATGCTGAAATGAACAACCTGATGCTCCTCATCACTTGGTCCAGGCGGGAAATTCCAGCAGGGAGGAGCGGGGATTGCCAGGGAAGGATTGGGGTGTCCTGATTTGGGGAGAGGAGATTTTCTGCAGCTCCTCGGAAAGCTGCTGGCACGGTGACATTTTTATCCTTGGGACCACATTCCATGTCCCTGTCTGAGCCTGCACAGCCATCTCCCCATGCTGAGCTTTCCCAATTCACTGCTGGGGCTCTCAGTGAATTAAAAACACAGAAAGAAGGGTTGAAGGAAAAACACAGAAAGCAGGATTGAAGTAAAAACACAAAAAGAAAGATTGAAGTAAAAACAGAAAAAGAAGGATGGAAGTAAAAACACAAAAAGCAGGATGGAAGTAAAAACAAAAAGAAAGATTGAAGTAAAAACACAGAAAGCAGGATGGAAGTAAAAACACAGAAAGCAGTATTGAAGTAAAAACACAGAAAGCAGAATTGACATAAAAACTAAGAAAGAAGTATTGAAGTTAAAACACAAAAAGAAAGATTGAAGTAAAAACACAGAAAGCAGGATTGAAGTAAAAATACAGAAAGAAAGATTGAAGTAAAAACACAAAAAGAAAGATTGAAGTAAAAACACAAAAAAAGATTGAAGTAAAAACACAAAAAGAAAGATTGAAGTAAAACCACAAAAAGCAGGATTGAAGTAAAACCACAAAAAGAAAGATTGAAGTAAAAACACAAAAAGAAAGATTGAAGTAAAAACACAGAAAGCAGGATTGAAGTAAAAACAGAAAAAGCAGGATTGAAGTAAAAACAGAAAAAGAAGGAACCTCATTTCCCTGAGAGCCACTTCAGGGTGTGCAACCCCCCAGGCTCCGAAGGTCAAGGGGAGAAGCCAACAGGGAAAATCCCCCCAGCTCCCAGAGCACCTCTCAGGCCTGTCCCTGAACTCAGCGCGTGCTAATTGGGCTGGTGCATAATTAATGGCACTAAACACTAGACGGAAACACCATCCTGCCCATCAAAAACCAAATCCCAGCTGCCTGGCTGAGCCTGGAGGTGGCTTTGGATCCCCCCATCCCGTGGGAACAGGCCAGGGCCTTTTTAATCCCTCAAATCCCACTCTGGAATGGGGCACTCAGTGCCACCTCCAGGTGCCACCTCCAGGGATGGGCACTCCAAACCCCCCTGGCAGCCCCTTCCAACCCTTTCCATGAGGAAATTCCTGCTGATGTCCAACCTGAACCTCCCGAGGCACAGATTAAGGTGATGTCCCCTTACCCTGTCCTGGCCCCACCAGGGAGGGTGGGAACGGCCCAGAAAGTGCAGCTGGGGAAGGGATGCAGAGCTCAGAATCATGGAATTATTGAGGCTGGAAAATCCCTGTGGGATCATCGAATCCAATCTGTGCCCGATCCCCACCATGAGCACCCAGTGCCACCTCCGGGGATGGGCACTCCAAACCCTCCTGGGCAGCCCCTTCTAGTGTCCAATCACCATTTACAGGAGGAAATTCCTGCTGATGTCCAACCTCAACCTCCCGAGGCACAGATTAAGGCGATGTCCCCTTACCCTGTCCTGGCCCCACCAGGGAGGGTGGGAATAGCCCAGAAAGTGCAGGTGGGGAAGGGCTGCAGAGCCCAGAATCATGGAATTATTGAGGCTGGAAAATCCCTGTGGGATCATCGAATCCAATCTGTGCCCGATCCCCACCCTGAGCACTCAGTGCCACCTCCAGGTGCCATCTCCAGGGATGGGCACTCCAAACCCCCCTGGCAGCCCCTTCCAGCCCTTTCCATGAGGAAATTCCTGCTGGTGTCCAACCTCAACCTCCCGAGGCACAGATTAAGGTGACGACCCCATACCTCATCACTGCAGAACCAAAGCCCAACCCCACTCCCTTCACCCCACCAGCGACTCATGCAGAGCCCCAAAACCCCTCCAGACCCTTCCCTTCCCTCAGAACACCCCACAAGGGCTCTCCACCCTACCTTATCCAGCCCCTCGCCATCCTCGGCCAGCAGGTAGCCGGCGCCGCTCTCGGCCAGCAGCACGGCCGTGTCCGTGGTGGACGAGGACCTGGGCCTGCCCTGGTGCTGGTGCAGGATGGCCGTGAGGCCGCTGTCCTGGGGGGCTCTGCGGCCCAGGTGGGGGCTGCCTTTTTGGGGCTCCAGCGAGCCGCTCTTGGCGCGGCGGCCGGCACCGTGCAGGCTGGCGCCGCGCTTGATGGAGGGCCGCGAGCGGATCTGCTGCAGCACGCGGTTGAAGGCGGTGGGCCGGGCGGGGAGGTCGTGCAGGGACACGGCGTAGGACACGCGGTGCATCTCCGGCGAGCGCTCCTTCTCGTCCGGGGACTCGTGGTCCGAGGCGCCGTGCGGCCACGAGGGTGTGGCGGGTGTCGCCGGCCCCGCGGGCCCCGAGTCCTGCGAGCTCTGCTGGTCCCGCTCCCGCGAGCGCCGGCGGCTGTGGAAAAGGTGCTTCAGGCCGTGGCTGAACATGGAGCCCTCGGAGAGCTGCTGGATCTTCTGCGGGGAAGGGAAGGGTGTTAATTGATGGAGGGATTGGCGCTGTTAATTGAGGGAATGGGTGCTGTTAATCAAGGGGAATGGGTGCTGCTAAATCATCAAGGGAATGGGTGCTGCTAAATAATCGAGAGAATGGGCATTGTTAATTGAGGGAATGGGCACTGCTAATCATGGGAATGGGTGCTGCTAAATCATCAAGGGAATGGGCGCTGTTAATTGAGGGAATGGGCACTGCTAATCATGGGAATGGGTGCTGCTAAATCATCAAGGGAATGGGCGCTGTTAATTGAGGGGAATGGGCACACTTAATTAATTGAGGGATGGGCGCTCTTAATTGAGGGAACGGGCACTGCTAATCAGGG
The DNA here is from genome assembly GCF_003957565.2 of Taeniopygia guttata. Taxonomy (NCBI): domain Eukaryota; kingdom Metazoa; phylum Chordata; class Aves; order Passeriformes; family Estrildidae; genus Taeniopygia; species Taeniopygia guttata. The sequence goes on along the minus strand of NC_044238.2, from coordinate 3,167,810 downwards.
GAATGGGTGCCATTGATTGAGGGAATGGACACTGATAATTTAGGGAATGGGTGCTGTTAATCGAGGGAATGGGCGCTGTTAATTGAGGGAATGGGCACTGCTCATCAGGGGAATGGGTGCTGTTAATGAATTGAGGGAATGGGTACTGTTAATTGAGGGAATGGGCACTGTTAATTGAGGGAATGGGCACTGTTTGTTAATTGAGGGAATGGGCACTGCTAATCAGGGGAATGGGTGCTGTTAATTGAGGAAATAGGCACTGCTAATCAGGGAAATGGGTGCTGCTAAATCATCAAAAGAATGGGCGCTGTTAATGAATTGAGGGAATGGATGCTGTTAATTGAGGGAATGGGCACTGTTTGTTAATTGAGGAAATGGGCGCTGTTAATTGAGGGAATGGGTGCTGTTAATTGAGGGAATGGGTGCTGCTAAATCATCAAGGGAATGGGCACTGTTAATTGAGGGAATGGGCACTGCTAATCAAGGGGAATGGGTGCTGCTAAATCATCCAGGGAATGAGTGCTGCTAAATAATCGAGAGAATGGGTGCTGTTAATTGAGGGAATGGACACTGTTAATTTAGGGAATGGGTGCTGTTAATCGAGGGAATGGGTGCTGCTAAATAATCGAGGGAATGGGCGCTGTTAATGAATAGAGGGAATGGACACTGCTAATCAGGGGAATGGGTGCTGCTAAATCATCAAAAGAATGGGCGCTGTTAATTGAGGGAATGGGCACTGCTAATCAGGGGGAATGGGTGCTGTTAATGAATTGAGGGAATGGGCGCTGTTAATTGAGGGAATGGGTGCTGTTAATTGAGGGAACTGGCACTGCTAATCAGGGGAATGGGTGCTGCTAAATAATCGAGGGAATGGGCGCTGTTAATTGAGGGAATGGGCACTGCTAATCAGGGGAATGGGTGCTGTTAATGAATTGAGAGAATGGATGCTGTTAATTGAGGGAATGGGCACTGTTTGTTAATTTAGGAAATGGGCGCTGTTAATTGAGGGAATGGGTGCTGTTATATCAAGGGAATGGGCGCTGTTTGTTAATTGAGGAAATGGGTGCTGTTAATTAATTGAGGGAATGGGCGCTGTAATTAATTGAGAGATTGAGCGCTGATAATTGAAGGAATAGGTGCTGTTAATTAATTGAGGGAATGGGTGCTGTTAATTTAGGGAATGGACGCTGTTTATTAATTGAGGAATGGGTGCTGCTAATTAATTGAGGGAATGGGTGCTGTTAATTGAGGGAATGGGTGCTGTTTGTTAATTAATTGAGGGAACGGGCGCCATTAATTAATTGAGGGAATGGGTACTGTTTGTTAATTAATTGAGGGAATGGGTGCTGTTAATTAAGTGAGGGAATGGGTTCTGTTAATTAATTGAGGGAATGGGTGCTGCTATATTGAGGGAATGGGCGCTGTTAATTAATTGTGGGAATGGATAATATACAATAATATATAAAATGGATAATATGTAATATATAACATATAAAAATAATATATAAAAATATAAAATAATATACAAAATAGATAAAATAAGATGTAACAATATATTAAACAATTTATAACAATATATACAAATAATATAAAATAACACATAAATACAAACTGGGCAGGCACTGCTTTCCAGCAGGAGATGGGGACACTGGCTGCCCTGAGGATTCCCAGCTCTCCCTTTCCGGGGGCTGCATCCCACATTCCCAGGAAACAATCCCTGGAATTGGCGTGGCAGCTGGCCATGGGGAAATCATGAATATGGATGGTGGAAATCATGAATATGGATGCTCCTGATTATGGCCAGGGCAGCCTGGCCAGGGTTCTGGAAATCCGGGGTTCCACTGGAACCCGGCCAGGATTCTTCCCTGCAGCCACGGGAAATCCGGGATTCCATTGGAACACCCAGATTTGAGGCCAGGGAAAGCCAGGGTTCCACTGGAAATTTGGGGTTCCACTGGAAATTTGGGGTTCCACTGGAAATTTGGGGTTCCACCAGAACACCCAGATTTGAGGCCAGGGTTCCTTGAGTCACTGGAAATTCGGGGTCCCACTGGAAATCCGGGATTCCACTGGAATCTAGCCAGTGTTCCCTGCAGCCACTGGAAATTCGGGGTTCCACTGGAAATTTGGGGTTCCACCAGATCACCCAGATTTGAGGCCAGGGTTGCTTGCAGCCAGTGGAAATTCAGGATTCCACTGGAAATCCAGGTTTCCATTGGAACCTGGCCAGGGTTCCTTGCAGCCACTGGAAATCCGGGGTTCCACTGGAAATTCGGGGTCCCACTGGAAATTTGGGGTCCCACTGGAAATTCAGGGTTCCACTGGAAATCCTGAGTTCCATTGGAATCTGGCCAGGGTTCCTTGCAGCCACTGGAAATTTGGGGTTCCACTGGAAATTTGGGGTTCCACCAGATCACCCAGATTTGAGGCCAGGGTTCCTTGAAGCCAGTGAAAATCCGGGGTTCCACTGGAAATTTGGGGTTCCACTGAAAATTTGGGGTTCCACTGGAAATTTAGAGTTCCACCAGAACACCCAGATTTGAGGCCAGGGTTCCTTGAGTCACTGGAAATCCAGGATTCCACTGGAAATCCAGGTTTCCATTGGAACCTGGCCAGTGTTCCCTGCAGCCACTGGAAATCCACGGCTCCACTGGAAATTCGGGGTTCCACTGGAAATTTGGGGTTCCACCAGAACACCCAGATTTGAGGCCAGGGTTCCTTGCAGCCACTGGAAATTTGGGGTTCCACTGGAAATCCTGAGTTCCATTGGAATCTGGCCAGGTTCCTTGCAGCCACTGGAAATTTGGGGTTCCACTGGAAATTTGGGGTTCCACTGGAAATCCTGAGTTCCATTGGAATCTGGCCAGGGTTCCTTGCAGCCACTGGAAATTTGGGGTTCCACTGGAAATTTGGGGTTCCACCAGAACACCCAGATTTGAGGCCAGGGTTCCTTGAGTCACTGGAAATTCGGGATTCCACTGGAAATCCTGAGTTCCACTGGAATCTGGCCAGGGTTCCTTGCAGACACCGGAAATCTGGGGTTCCACTGGAAATTTGGGGTCCCACTGGAAATTCGGGGTCCCACTGGAAATCCTGAGTTCCACTGGAATCTGGCCAGGGTTCCCCAGCTCTGATCCTGCAGCAGGGACTGTCCCCAGGGCCGTGCAGAACAGGCTCCTTCCCCTAAAAACCCAGACAAATCCAAATTTCACCACCCCGTAACACTGACAAGGAATCAGCAAAGGGACCCTGTGTCCCCAAACTCTGCAGGCAAAGCTTTTCATCCCTCCTTGAGCCATTCCCAACGCAAATCTCCCTCCTCTGAGGCTCTTTCTAGGAAATATATAATAAATTCCCAGTGCCGAATCGCTTCTTGAGGAAATAACAATTTAAATTTTATTCTATTTATAGAGTCTCTATGGAAACAGAGGCAGCACTGGAGAGGTAAGAGCTCCAAACCCCCAGATTCCTCCCATGGAGGGCACGGCCAGAGCTGCACAAGGTCCAAGTGAAAAGGAACAGCCAACTCCCTTCCCTGAGGGAGAGGAAAACAAACTCCAAAGTGGAGCTGGCACGAAAGATTTTGGGAGCCAAAATGGTCCAACAGCTCCAACTGAGCGAAATTCACCTTTTCAAACAAACCCCCCTCAGGCCCTTTCCAAGTTTTTCCTGAAAGAGCCTTTCATGGGCTGGGCAGGCACGGGATCTGCATGGAAAAAAAGCAAATTTTGCATGGGAGAAAAAACGAGGGAAGCAGAGAGGGATGGCAGCTGTGCTTTTCCAGGCTGGAAAAGCACAGATTTTTTTTTTTTTTTTTGTGGGAACAGCAGGGAATTCACTGCCCAGGTGTGGGAATTGTGTGGGAATAACAGAATTCACTGCCCAGAATTCCAGCTCTGGGTTTGTCTGCTTCCATGAGCTGTGAGTGGTGGGCACAAGCAAGTCCCGTGCTGCTGGGCAAGCTCTGGTTTCTCATGTTTTCCCAGGATATTCCTGCACTTCCAAAGCAGAGGGAGGCATTTTCCTGGCACAGAGCTGCTCGTGGCTCAGAGCAGAGGCTATTTTGGAACAGCCATTGCTTACTAACCACACAAATTAATTCCTCAGCGTGGACAGCTGTAAAGCACCGGGGTGAATCCAAAAATGTCTTTATTTCTTCTGACTTTCACATCAGCACAGCCAGGCTTTGCTGCTGGGCGGTGGGGACTTGTTTTATGAACTTCAAAGCCCCACTGCACTGAGAAGAGCTAAAAAAAAATCCTATTTTAGCCCAAACCAGGATCTCTTAAAGGAAAACTGGGGCGTGGATGACACTTTTGCCTTGGACTCTTTGGCACCACCCCGTGCTGCCCTTGCCCTGCCGTGCCAGGCTCTCCAGGGTGGTTTTCCTGCTGCTGCCACCCAGCCTGAAACCCGCCAGCTCCTCCCTGAGCCATTCCCCGACACCCAAACCCCTTCCTGGGCTTGCAGACGGACACACGAGGAGAGGATCTGGTTGCCACGACCTCCCAGCACGGCCCCAAGCTGTGAAATCCTGCTCAGTTGTTAGGATTATTCATTATTTATTCGGCCCCAGTCTGCCCAGAGGCTCCAGCCAAGGCTCTGCAGCTCTTTGGAACATTTGCACAAACATAGGGGGAAGTCTCATTCCTTCCCACCCCTTCCCATTCCGGATTTTAGGGCACAGGGGAAGTCTCATCCTTTCCCACCCCATCCCAGCTCCGCATTTTAAGTCTCATCCCTTCCCACCCCATCCCATTGAATATTTTAAGGCACAAGGGGAAGAAGTCTCATCCCTTCCCACCACACCTTATCCCATATTTTAAGTCTCATCCCTTCCCATCCCATCCCATCCCAGATTTTAGGGCAAGGGGGAAAATCTCATCCCTTCCCACCCCATCCCATTCCAAATTTTGGGACATGGAGGGAAGTCTCATCCCTTCCCACCATTTTCCATTCCAGATTTTAGGGCAAGGGGGAAAATCTCATCCCTTCCCACCCCATCCCATTGAATTTTTTAAGGTACAGGGGAAGTCTCATCCCTTCCCACCCCACCCCACCCCAGATTTTAAGTCTCATCCCTTCCCACCCATCCCATTCCAAATTTTGGGACATGGAGGGAAGTCTCATCCCTTCCCACCCCATCCCATCCCAGATTTTAGGGCACAGGGAGAGAGGTCTCATCCCTTCCCACCCCACCCTATCCCATATTTTAAGTCTCATCCCTTCCCACCCCATCCCATCCCAGATTTTAGGGCATGGAGGAAAGTCTCATCCTTTCCCACCCCATCCCATTGAATATTTTAAGGCACAGGGGAAGTCTCATCCCTTCCCACCCCACCCTATCCCATATTTTAAGTCTCATCCCTTCCCACCCATCCCATTCCAAATTTTGGGACATGGAAGGAAGTCTCATCCCTTCCCACCCCTTTCCATTCCAAATTTTGGGACATGGAGGAAAGTCTCATCCTTTCCTACCCCATCCCATTGAATATTTTAAGGCACAGGGGAAGTCTCATCCCTTCCCACCCCATCCCATTCCAGATTTTAAGTCTCATCCCTTCCCACCCCTTTCCATTCCAGATTTTAGGGCATGGAGGAAAGTCTCATCCCTTCCCACCCCACCCTATCCCAGATTTTAAGTCTCATCCCTTCCCACCCCATCCCGTTCCAGATTTTAGGGCACAGGGAGAGGTCTCATCCCTTCCCTTCCCATCCCATCCCAGATTTTAGGGCACGGGGGAAAGCCACAGCCCCGAAGAGCAGCAGGATCCCAGCAGATCCTGCTCATCCCCGTGTGGGGTTTCCATTCCTGCTGCTGCTGCTTTTCCAGCTGATCCCCCTCGGGAAGGACCCAGAGGCTCCTGCCACCCCTGGGGACGGGGTCAGACTTGTCCCCAAGGGGTGACAACCAGCCCAGCCCCTTCTCCAGAGCATCCCAAGCTCCCGCTCCTCCCGCTGCCAAGGAAAAGGTCTGGATGTTCCCAAGTGGCAAATCCAGCACTCCCCCACAGCCGCATGTGACAAACGTGACTCATGTGGGGCAGGGCCAGCCCCGAGTGACAGCGACAGCGGGAATGCTCCGGGAATAACCCAGCGTGGAATGCTCTGCCCAGGAATGCTCTGGGAATAACACAATTCACTGCTCAGGTCTGGGAATAGCAGGGAATGCTCTGCCCAGGTAAGGGAATGCTCTGGGAATAACAGAATTCACTGCCAAGGTCTGGGAATTGCAGGGAATTCACTGTCCAGGTGTGGGAATGGTCTGGGATAACAGAATTCACTGCCCAGGGGTGAGGAATAACAGGGAATTCACTGCCCAGGGGTGGGAATGTTCTGGGAATTCACTGCACAGGTGTAGGAATGCTTTGGGATAATGGAATTCACTGCCAAGGGGTGGGAATTGTCTGGGAATTGCAGGGAATTCCCTGCCCAGGGGTGGCTCTGCCAGGGCGTGCAAATCCCTGTGTGTTCTAGGATTGGTGCTGATAATGTATAAAATAATGTATGATGATATATAAAATAATATATAAAATAATATATAATGATATATAAAAATAATACATACTAATATGTAAAATAATATATAACTGTATATAAAATAATATGTAAAATAATATGTAGAATTAGATATGGTATATAAAATTATATAATAATATGTAAAATAAGATATTATATGTAAAATAATATGTTACTAGTATGTAAAATAATACATAGTGATATTTTAAAATAATATGGTATATAAAAATAATATAATATATAAAAATAATATATACTAGTATGTAAAATAATATATAATGATATAAAAAAGATTATAATATATAAATAAATATATATAATAGATAATATAAAATAATATATGATGATATATTAAAATAAAATAGAAAATAATATAGAAATAATATAGAAACAATATATTAAATAATATATAATACATAAAATAATATATAATGCATAAAATAATATAGAAATAATACATAAAATAATATAGAAATAATATATAAAATAGTATATAAATAACACAAAATAACACATAAATACAAAAAATACTGTGATGGATTGGAGGTTAATGCTCTGCCCTGTCCTGTGTGGGACCTTCCCGTGTCCTTCACCTCCCCCTCCTCAGGGAAGCGTTTTGCCCTGGGGCTGGAGTGGGGCAGGGAAAACAGAAATCCAGGGAAAAAGTGAGCCAGGGAAAAGGGAGAGACAGGGAAAACACAAATCCAGGGGAAAGGGAGAGACAGGGAAAACAGAAATCCAGGGAAAAGGGAGATCCAGAGAAAACACACACAGGAAAAAGGGACAGTCAGGGAAAAAGGAGAGCCAGGGAAAGCACAACCAGGGAAAACAGAAATCCAGGGAAAACAGAAATCCAGGGAAAACAGAGAGCCAGGGAAAACGGAGACCCAGGAAAAACAGAGAGCCAGGGAAAACGGAGAGCTGGGGAAAACAGACATCCAGGGAAAACACATCCAGGGAAAAGGGAAAGACAGGGAAAAGACATCCAGAGAAACCAGAAATCCAGGGAAAACAGAGAGCCAGGGAAAACAGAGATCCAGGGAAAACACATCCAGGGAAAAGGGAGAGACAGGGAAAAGACATCCAGGGAAAACAGAAACCCAGGGAAAACACATCCAGGGAAGCCAGAGATCCAGGGAAAACAGAGCCAGGAAAAACAGAGCCAGGGAAAACAGAAACCCAGGGAAAACCCTTGGCTCAGGAGAAGCGGCAGTTTTGGATGCAGGGTTTGGAAGGATCCCATCGCTCCTCCAGAAATCCCTGCCACCAACGGGTTCTGAGCACAGCTGTCACACAGCAGCTCTGCTCCCTGCCAGGACTTATTTTATCCCTCTTTTCCCTAAGGCGGCACCGGAGCCAGGGCTGGGAAGGGAGAGCAGCCACGGATCCGCCGGAGCCAGGGCTGGAGGTGACACCAGGCAGGATCCAGGGTGTCACCTCAAACCCATCTCAGCTGGCAGCAAAGGGTTTACTCTGATCCTTCATCATCCATGGGGATAGGACAGGGACAGGAATCTCTGACCCTTCCTATCCACTGGGACAGGAATCTCTGATCCTTCCTCATCCATGGGGACGGGAATCTCTGATCCTTCCCCATCTACAAGGACAGGACAGGGACAGGAATCTAGGAATCTGTGACCCTTCCTATCCACAGCGACAGGAATCTCTGATCCTTCCCCATCCATGGGGACAGGAATCTGTGATCCTTAAATGTCCATGGGGATGGGAATCTCTGATCCTTCATCATCCATGGGGACAGGAATCTCTGATCCTTAAATGTCCATGGGGACAGGACAGGAACAGGAATCGCTGATCCTTCCCCATCCATGGGGACAGGACAGGGACAGGAATCTCTGATCCTTCATCACCCATGGGGACAGGAATCTCTGATCCTTAAATGTCCATGGGGACAGGAACAGGAATCACTGATCCTTCCTCATCCATGGGGACAGGACAGCGACAGGAATCACTGATCCTTCCCCATCCACAGGGACAGGACAGGGACAGGAACCTCTGACCCTTCCCCATCCATGGGGACAGGAATCTGTGATCCTTCATCAATCATGGGGATGGGAATCTCTGATCCTTCATTATCCAGAGGGACAGGACAGGGACAGGAATCTCTGATCCTTAAATGTCCATGGGGACAGGACAGGGACAGGAACCTCTGATCCTTCCCCATCCATGGGGACAGGAATCTGTGATCCTTAAATGTCCACGGGGATGGGAATCTCTGATCCTTAAACATTCACAGGGACAGGATTCTGGATTTGGAGCAGGGCCAGCAAGACCAGCCTGAACCCACTCCACCAGCAGCTCCAGAGGGGGTTTGAGGCAGGAAAACTCCGATTAATTAATTAATTATGAGTTTATTAACTGGTGGTGGCCGTGGCAGCTGCGGGCAGCAGCCAGTCCCAGCTTCCCCTGCCTCCTGCCCAGTTTGAGGATTTATTTTAATTAATTGCTGAGCCCCAAACGCATTAAAGGTGAGCACTGGCAGCAAACCTGCAGGAAGGGAGCACAGGCAGCTCGATAAAATCAATGGGGTTTGTTTGGCCTCGGATGCTGCTGCTGGATGAGGCTGTGGAGCTCCAGCTCCTGCTGGGATGTGCCAGTCCTGGAATGTTTGGGGTGGTGGGCACAGCCAGGGCAAGCTGCAGCTCCTTTTGGCCAACATCCAACCCCTTCTGAGCCCCAGAAGAGAAAGGATGGGTGGGAAACAGCACCTTGGGCGTCCCAAGCATGGCCCTGAGCTCCACATCCTCATGGATCGTGGAATTATGGAATCAGAAAATCGTGGAATGGCTTGGCTGGGAAGGGAATTTAAACCTCATCCAGTCCCACCCTCTGTAGGGGTGGGCAGGGACAGCTGCCACTGTCCCAGGCTGCTCCAAACCCTGTCCAGCCTGGCCTGGGGCACTGCCAGGGATCCACAGCTGCTCTGGGATACCCCGTGCCACCCTCCCGTCCCACAGATGTGCCTGGCCCTGCCTCCTCCAGCTGTTTTTGGGGCAGCAAAGCCAAACAGCCTCAGGAGCTGCTGGGCCACCAAGGGAAGGCCCCACTTGTGTCACCTCCACGGGGCTCCTCGTGCTCCAAGCAGAGTTTTCCCCTGGGAGCAGGGATTTGATCTCCTGGCAGCGTTCTGGAAGGGATGGCAGAGCCTGGCAGAGCCTGGCAGTGCTGTCCCTTCCTCGTGACCTTGACCACAGCGGTGGCACCGCCAGGGCTGCCACCCCGAGGGCTCCATCCTGCATCCCAGGGCCCAGCAGGGACATTTCCCACTTTTCCCAGGGCTTTTTGAAAGCGCCCGTGCCACCACAGAGTGATCCCACTCTGCCCACGGCATTCCCACACCTGCACACCCCAAATTCCACGCTGGGAATTCATCCATAAAAACCCTGTTGAGCCGCCGGGGGGTCGGAGCTGCTGCTTTGCCAAAGCCAAGGGAATTGTGTGCCGGATTTCAGGCCGGATCCCCCCGCTCCGGGATGGGCTCTGTGCCTCCCGCAGCGCTGCAGTGCCCCGGGTTTGTTTTCCTCATCCAGCGGCCCCCGAGGCCCGGCAGGAGCAGCCTCGGGGCCATTTCCACACCGTCACTCCCCGGTGCCGCAGCCCCGCATCCTCCTGGATCCTCCCGGAGCATCCTCCTGGAGCATCTCCCCGAAATCCTCCCGGGGCATCTCCCCCGGATCCTCCCGGAGCATCATCCCCCCCCCCGATCCTCCTGGATCCTCCTGGAGCACTTCCCCCCGAAATCCTCCCGGGGCATCTCCCCCGGATCATCCCCCCCAATCCTCCTGGATCCTCCCGGAGCATCCTCCTGGAGCATCTCCCCGAAATCCTCCAGGAATATCTCCCTCGGATCTTCCCGGAGCATCATCCCCCCCCACCCCGATCCAGGAGGATCGTCCTGGAGCACTTCCCCCCGAAATCCTCCCGGAGCATTTCCCCCGGATCCTCCCGGATCATCCCCCCCAATCCTCCTGGATCCTCCCAGAGCATTTCCCCTGGATCCTCCTGGACCATCTCCACGAAATCCTCCCGGAGCATCTCCCCCGGATCCTCTCTCCCGATCCTCCTGGATCTCCCGGATCCTCTCCTCCCGATCCTCCTGGATCTCCCCGAAATCCTCCAGGACCATCTCCCCCGGATCTTCCCGGAGCATCTCCCGGCAGGGATTTCCCGGGATCTGCGCAGCCCCTCTGCAGAGGGGCAGCCCGCAGCGCTCTGTTCCTTCATCCCAGCAGAATCCCAATCCCAGCAGTGTCCCCACTGCAGGACCAGCCCCATCCTGGCACCGGCCTGATCCCAGCACCATGCCCGTGCCCACCGCAGGAGCAGCCGCATCCCGGGAGGATCGGATTCCAGCGATCCCCCATCCCAGGAGTGTCTCCATCCCTGGAGCATCCCCATCCAGTCGGATCCCGCTAACAGCACCGTCCCCATCTCAGCAGCATCCCAATCCCAGCAGGATCTCTGTTGATAACAGCACACCGATCCAGGAGCACCCGGTTCCCGGGGGTCTCCTCTCCCTATTCCCGGGATTATCCCAATCCCGGAGCGCCCCTCGCCACGATCCTCCAAGGTCACACCTGTGGGACCGAGGGGATGGCGATGCTGCCACCCGCGATCTCCATGGCTCCGGTGACCCCGCTGGGTTCTCCCCACCGGGAAGAACCCCCCGCCGATCCCATGGGAATTTCCCGTCCCCCGTGTCCCACCGGGACTCTCACCTTCAGGTCGGGGGGCTTGGAGCGCGGCGGCGGGACAGCGCCCGCCTCGGGGGCCGCCGCCGCCTCGCCGGCCTTGCCCTCCATCACGCCGTGACCGGGCGACTCCCCCGCGGCGCCGGGATCGTCCTCGGGCTGCTGCAGCTCGTCCGAGCGGCACCGCTTCATCCCGGGAGCGCCGCGCCCGCGGACCGCGGTGGCGGGGCGGGGGTGCCTACGGCCGCACCGGCGGCGGCGGCGGCGGCGGGCGGCGCCCCGGCGGCCGCTGCGGGGCCCGCGGGCTGCGCGGCCCCGGCCCGCCCGCCCCGCCGAGCCCGGGCCGGGCGGCGGCTCCGCGCCGCGGCGGCTCCGCGCCCGCCGCCGCCACCGGCATCGCCGCCGCCGCCGCCTGACGGACAGCGCCGCCGGCCAATGGCGGAGAGAAGGAGGAGGGGAACCGCGCGGTGATTGGAGGAGGGTGATGGGTGGGCGGTGCGGGAGGGAGGAATTAACCAATGAGCGCGCGCGGAGGGCGGGGCCGCCGCTGATGAGGCGGAGCGGAGCTGGAGACGGGCGCGCCGCCTCCTGCCGAGCAGCTCCGCGCAGCGCGGGGTGGGGGAGCGGCCGGCGGCGCCTGAGCTCCGCCTTTTGCTCCCCCTGTTTAAATTCGTCATTTCGTGGTCGCTCTCTCTTTTTGGAGGATTTTTGCTCGTCCCCCGCGGGGGTGCGCAGAGGCCGCGGGGAGAGGTCGGCGGCCGCGATTGGTGAGACTACAAATTCCATGAGGCTCTGCGGCACAGCAGACTACAACTCCCGGCGTCCCTCCGCTGGCCGGGGAAAATAAACTCCATTTCTAGCGTGAATAAACTACATCTCCCAGCATGCCTCGCGCGCGGGGTGCGCCGGGCCTCCTCCCCCTTTGCCCTGAGGCGCGCCGACAAACGTTCCGCGCACACGCAGCGCGGCCGGTGGCGGCGCTTGCCCTCGGGAGAAGGCGGCGGCCGCGGGGGTCGGGGAGGCGGGAGGGGCGGGAGGGGGGTCGGGAGGAGAGGAAATCCTCGGGGAGGTTCCTCCCCGAAGGGCGGCAGCCTGGCCGGGCCCGAGAGCTGGCCGCGGTGGGGAGGGGATAGCGCGGCGGACCCGGAGGACATGGAGGGCGAGGAGGCGCCGTCATGGCGGGGTCCCGGCGGGGCCGTGCGGGAGCTCTGCCGCTCATTCGGCCACTACAACCGGCACCTGGCGCGGCTGCAGCACAACCTGCGAGAGACCAAGAGGTTCTTCCGCGACGTCAAGTTCTCCCAGGGACAGCCTTTCGCCTCGGCGCCTGCCGGTGACGGCCCCCGCTCCGCCTGCGATGGGGATGAGGGTCCCGAGGATGGAGGTGAGAGAGGGTCGGGGCTGTGTGGGGGTAAAGGGGGAACGGCTGCGGGGAGGGGTCTGTGGGGGGCTTGTGAGGGGTCTGTGGGGCTTTTGTGAGGGGTCTCTGGGGGGTTTTGTGAGGGGCTTGTTAGGGGTCTCTGGGATTTTGTGAGGGGGTCTCTGGGGGATTTTGTGAGGGGGTCTCTGGGGGATTTTGTGAGGGGTTTGTGAGGGGGTCTCTGGGATTTTGTGAGGGGGTCTCTGGGGGATTTTGTGAGGGTTTTGTGAGAGGGTCTCTGGGGGTTTTTGTGAGGGGTCTCTGGGGGGTTTTGTGAGGAGTTTGTTAGGGGTCTCTGGGATTTTGTGAGGGGGTCTCTGGGGCTTTTGTGAGGGATTTGTGAGGGAGTCTCTGGGATTTTGTGAGGGGTTTTTGAGGGGGTCTCTTGGGGGGGTTGTGAGGGGTTTGTGAGGGGGTCTCTGGGGGGTTTTGTGAGGGGTTTGTGAGGGGGTCTCTGGGGGGGTTGTTTTCCTTCCAACCCAACCCATTCCAGGATTCTCTGGGCTGCTTTGGGTGGGATGTTGGGAATAAATCCTTCCCTGGGATGGAATTCCCAGGGAAGCCGTGGCTGCCCCATCCCTGGGAACCCCCAAGGTCAAGTTGGGTAGTGGATTAAAAATGGGAAAAAATAGGTAAAAAGAAATAAAATATAGATAAAAATAGAGTTAAAATATGGCTAAAAATGTGATAAAATGCAGCCTGGGATAGTGGGAGGTGTCCCTGCCCATGGGATTGGATGATTCCTTCCATCCCAACCCATTCCAGGATTCCCTGGGCTGCTTTGGGTGGGATGTTGGGAATAAATCCTTCCCTGGGATGGAATTCCCACGGAATCCGTGGCTGCCCCATCCCTGGGAGCCCCCAGAGCCAGGCTGGACGTGGCTGGGATCAAACCAGGATTGTAGAAATCTTTTTTTTTTTTTTTTTCCCTGGGGAGGTTTTTAGCTGTCAGGAAGTTTAAGGAGTGCAATTTTCCTTGAATTTCCCCCCAAATCTGCCCTTCATCTGGTACCAAAGTAAAGGAATTTTATCCAAGGAGTTGTGCAGGGTCGGTTTTGTGCAGCACAGAGGGAGCTGAGCAGTGGGGTGGGGAGGAAAGGGTGAAAATAAACCTGGAAAATCAAGGTGGATGTCTCAGAAACCAAATCAAAGTGCAGAGTTTGCTGCTGGGGCACCTGCAGGGTGGGCTGTGACAGCACAGGGAGGGAAATTCCCTTTGGATCAGCTTCCAAACACAGCCAGGGCTGAGGATCTGCTGAGGATCTGCTGAGTAGGAGCCCCTGAACCCCTCAGGTGAGCTCAAGGAGACAATAAATCCTTTTATTTCTCACTTTCCCTGCTCAGAGGGTGACACAACACCATCACTGCCAGGCTTTGCTACTCCTGGGAGCAGAACTGAGCTGGATCCAGGGTTTGTGAGGGAAGGGAAAGTTGTGTTTGCTTTGCCTGCATTTCCCAGGGAGTCAGCAAAATCCTGGCTCTTCCCCACAGCTCCTTCTCCTCGCTGGGAATTTGGGGATCCTTTAATTCCAGCCCAAAAATCCCCCCCCAAAAAATCACAGCAGTGCAATGATTACAGGATAATTAACTATTAATAATTCCTTAATTGGAATTATTGAAGGATTATTTGTATGGATGCACAAATAGAATCCTGGGATGATGTTCCAGGAATTGCCTTAATTTGGGAATTTCCTCCAATCCCTGAGGTTTTTGGGTTCTTTGGGAGCTTTAAAAACAAAACCTGAGTTAGGGATTTGCAGCATAAATAGGTAAAGATATGGGAAAAAAAAAATCAATTTGTTTTCTGCTCGTTGGGGTTGTTTTCTTTGTGCCTGGAATGATTGGAACAATCTGGCAAACGGAGGGTTTGGAGGTTTCTTTTGCCTTATTTTGGGAAGTTTTTGAGGAAATCCCCAGAGTTTTGGGCAGCAGCTGGGAGTTCCCTTAATGGTGTGGGCTGAGGCTCAGCTTCCATAAATAAATGTATTTTTTTAGGAAGTTTTCCAGAGGGTTTGGAGGTGTTTTTGTGCTGATCTCTGCTGGCCAAGGGGTTTATCCTGTTCAAATGTGAGCTCTGCTGATACCAACATGATCCCCTAAGGATTAGGGCTCATTTTGGGGGTAAAAAGTTTGATTTAAGAGCAGTGGAAAGGTGGTTGGGATTTGTGGAATACCTCCTCAGGCTGATGAAAAGATTTCCCAAGGAGCTTCAGAGGATGGAGTTTGGCTCTGCAGCTTTTGGAGCTGCTGAAATCGGAATTAATTGGATTTTTTTTCCTGCTGGAATCAACATCTCTGTGCTGATATGGAACTAAAAGTGAATTTATTCAGAATTCCAGACTGGTTTGGGTTGGAAAGGACCTTCAACCCCATCCAGTCTCACACGTTCCAGGTTGCTCCAAGCTGGTTATGGACACCTCAGTTGACACAAATGTGTTGAGATGTAAATCTCGTGGTGGTCAAAGCCTGCTGGAAGTCCCAACCAGCAGCTCAGAAATGGCCGGAATCCTTGGAAAAACCCTCCAGATTGGCAAAAAAAGGGTCTGGAAAATGGAATAAAGGCGAGCAAGACCATCAAAGTGCAGGAAAAGGGATGAGTCAATGCTTGGAGCTTCCACAGAGCCCATAAATCTGAGGTTGTTCTGCTGAGCTTTGAGTGGATTTGGAAAGGAGCCCTGGTGAGAGCCGCCCTTGTTCCCTGGACAGGCCTCCTTTGATCCTCCTTTCATCTGGGAATTCATGGGATGTGTGCCCCGGGGCTGCCCAGAGCCTTGGGGGGCTGTCACATGGATGGGGCTGGGATGGGGGTGGGATGGGGCTGGGATGGGGGTGGGAGATGGAGATGGGGATGGGGCTGGGATGGGGATGGGGATGGGGCTGGGATGGGGGTGGGATGGGGCTGGGAGATGGAGATGGAGATGGGGATGGGGCTGGGGTGGAGCAGGAGATGGAACTGGAGATGGAGCCGGATTGGGGCTGGGATGGAGCTGGAGATGGGGCTGGGATTGGGATGGGGGTGAGATGGGGCTGGAGCTGGAGATGGGGGTGGGATAGGGCTGGGAGATGGAGCTGGGGTGGAGCTGAGATTGGGATGGGGCTGGGATAGAGCTGGGATGGAGTTGGAGATGGGCCTGAGATGGGGCTGGGAGATGGAGCTGGGATAGAGCTGGGATGGAGTTGGAGATGGGGCTGGGATTGTGCTGGAGCTGTGAGGGAGCTGGGAGATGGGGCTGGGATTGGGATGGGGTGAGATGGGGCCGGGATGGAGCTGAGATGGGGCTGGGATAGAGCTGGGATGGAGTTGGAGATGGGCCTGGAATGGGGCTGGGGTGGAGCTGGGATGGGGATGGGGGTGGGATGGGGCTGGACATGGGGATGGGGCTGGGGTGGAGCAGGAGATGGAGCCAGAATGGGGCTGGGATCAGGCTGGAGCTGGAGATGGGGGTGGGATAGGGCTGGGAGATGGAGCTGGGGTGGAGCTGAGATTGGGATGGGGCTGGGATAGAGCTGGGATGGAGTTGGAGATGGGCCTGAGATGGGGCTGGGAGATGGAGCTGGGATAGAGCTGGGATGGAGTTGGAGATGGGGCTGGGATTGTGCTGGAGCTGTGAGGGAGCTGGGAGATGGGGCTGGGATTGGGATGGGGGTGAGATGGAGCCAGGATGGGGCCAGGATGGGGCTGGAGCTGGAGATGGGGGTGGGATGGGGCTGTGGGGCTGGGAGATGGAGCTGGGGTGGAGCTGAGATTGGGATGGGGCTGAGATGCAGCTGGAATAGAGCTGGGATGGAGTTGGAGATGGCCCTGGGATGGGGCTGGGGTGGAGTTGGGATGGGGCTGGGTTGGAGCTCCAGCTCCTGCCACTGCCCAGGAATGTGGCTGCATCCCACTGAGAAGTTCTGATCCCACTTCTTCTTGGGTCCCTCCCACCCCAGATCCGTGTCTGTGCTGATCACGAGGTGTGGAAACACGGGAATGGTGTTTTAACCACAAATCCTGGAGAAAATATGGATTTGGGAGCACCTTGAGAAAGGTTTTAACCCTAAATCCTGGAGGAAAGATAGGTTTGGGAGGACCTTAGGAGAAGTTGTGATCCTGCTTTGTGTGGGGTCCCTCCCACCCTGGATCCGTGACCGTGATGACCACAGGGTGTGGAAACACAGGAAAGGTGTTTTAACCACAAATCCTGGAGAAATGATGGATTTGGGAACAGTGTTTTAACCCTGGATCCTGGAGAAGAAAAGATGGATGTGGTGTTAGGAGAAGTTCTGATTCTGCTTTTTGTTGGGTCCCTCCTGCCTTGAATCCGTGTCTGTGCTGACCACGGGGTGTGGAAACATGGGAAAGGTGTTTTAACCCCAAATCCTGGAGAAATTATGGATTTGGGAAGACCTTTGGAAAGGTGTTTTAACCCCAAATCCTGGAGAAATGATGGATTTGGGAAGACCTTAGGTGTTTTAACCCTAAATCCTGGAGGCAAGATGGATGTGGCAGGACTTTGGAGCAGTTTCCCAGTATCCAAAGTAGCTCCAAGAAGGAATTCCCTGGAAAGGGGATAAGGATAAAGGGAATGGCCTCAAGCTGAAAGAGGGAAGGTTTAGATGGATACAGGAGGAAATTCCTCTCTGTGAGGGGCTGGGATGGAATTCCCAGAGAATCCTGAAGGTGTCCCTGGATGCTTTAAGACCCACCCCAAACCATCCCAGGATTCTCCATCCATACAAACAATCCTTCAATAATTCCATTTAAGCTGCTGTATCCCTGTGATTTTTCAGAGATATTTTTGCTGGACTTCAGGATCCACCAATTCCAAGGCTGCCTGGAAGGAGGAGAGGAAGGAGAGGGGAGCTCTGCTGCCTCTTTTGCCTTCAGAAACCTCAGCAGAGAAAAGGCTCAGCCTCTGCAGCCCTTCCTGAATTGCTTTTTTCATGCCCCAGAGCCTGAATCCCAGGAGAAGCTCCAAGGAATGTCCCCAGATCAAAGCATCCCACAGATGAAGGCTCAAATGTGCCATTTGTGGGATTTTCCTAGATCTTTATCTTTCCTGAGGTGCCGGTCAGCTTCCAGCCCTCTGGTCACTTGATGTGGCTCTTGAAAGGCTTGTTTGGAAAACCAATCCCAAAAATCACACTTCAAGGAGAGATTCCTCCCTTAAACCATTCCCAAACGTCGGCTTTGGGGTTCTGTGGGGCAGAGGTGCAGTGCTGAGCCACAAAGAGGATTTTTCCTTCATTTTGGGGTGGAAAAACTCCTCCAAAATCCTATTTCTAGCTGGAAAATTTAAGGGGAAGGCAAACCTTAGGCAGGGTTTTAAAGAAGCTTTAAACCAATCTAAGACTCCACAAAGTGCTCCAAATTTGGCTGATTTTAATTAAACTGGAGCGATTAAGCTGTCAGAGTGAGGAGAGGGATGTGTTGTAGGATCTCTTTCATGGGGTTTGGAGTGTGAGGAGGATCCTGCTGGAGGGGAGGATCTTATTTTCCTGACAATTTGGGCTGCCAGAACATGACTCATGAAAAAAAAAAAAAAAAAAAAAAAGGATTTTAACAGCAATTTTTACCAGAATTTTTGACCCTGTAAAATCCCTTCCAGTATCACAGCAATCCTGGTGTTTTGTACCTCGCAAATTGGGTATTTTTTAGGGACTGGTGGCTCCATTTCTTGTTTAATTTCATTCCTGGGCCGTGTGCTCTGGAATTTTTGTGTTCCTGAAGCACAGCAGGTGAGGGATTTGTTTCTGTGCACGAGGCCAACGCTGAATTCAGCTCACATTTAGCTCAAATCCCAAAGCGGGATATGGGACTTTTTAAAAAAGAAAACAGGAGCTAAACTCTGCCCTGAGCCTGAATTAGCGCAGCCAGGTGGTGTTTGTGGGGTGTGAGGGAATTTTGTGGGGTCTGAGGGACGTTTGTGAGGTGTGAGGGAATTTTTTAGGGTCTGAGGGCCGTTAGTGGGCTCTGAGTGACATTTGTGGGGTCTGAGTGATGTTTGTGGGGTGTGAGGGAGGTTTGTGGGGTCTGAATGACATTTGTAGGGTCTGAGGGAACTTGGTGGGGTGTGAGGGAATTTTGTGGGGTCTGAGTGATGTTTTTGGGGTGTGAGGGAGGTTTGTGGGCTCTAAGACAAGTTTGTAGGGTCTGAGTGACATTTGTAGGGTTTGAGAGCCATTTCTGGGCCATGAGGGCAGTTTGTGGGCTCTGAGGGCAATTTGTGGGGTTTGAAGGCCATTTGTAGGGTCTGAGGGAGGTTTGTGGGCTCTGAGTGACGTTTGTGGGGTCTGAGTGACGTTTGTGGGGTCTGAGGGCCATTTGTGAGGTGTGAGGGATGTTTGTAGGGTCAGAGGGACATTTGTAGAGTCTGAGGGAAGTTTGTAGGGTCTGAGGGTCGTCTGTGGGCCCTGAGGGCCATTTGTAGGGTCTGAGGGAGGTTTTTGTGCTCTGAGTGATGTTTTTAGCGTCTGAGAAAACTTCAGCATCCTGCAGCCGTTCCCCCACACTGTGGGGCTGCCGTGTCCCGTTTTTAGGGATGAGCCCTGAGCCCTGGCAGGGTTTTAGGGCCGAGCCCTTACCCCTGTTGGGTTTTAGGGCCGAGCCCTGAGCCCTGCTGTGTTTTAGGGCCGAGCCCTGAGCCCTGTCAGGGTTTTAGGGCCGAGCCCTGATCCCTGTTGGGTTTTAGGGACAAGTCCTGAGCCCTGTCATGGTTTTAGGGCCGAGCCCTGAGCCCTGCTGGGTTTTAGGGCCGAGCCCTGAGCCCTGTCAGGGTTTTAGGGACAAGTCCTGAGCCCTGTCAGGGTTTTAGGGCCGAGCCCTGAGCCCTGCTGGGTTTTAGGGCCGAGCCCTGAGCCCTGCTGGGTTTTAGGGCCGAGCCCTGAGCCCTGTCAGGGTTTTAGGGCCGAGCCCTGAGCCCTGTCAGGGTTTTAGGGCCGAGCCCTGAGCCCTGCTGGGTTTTAGGGCCGAGCCCTGAGCCCTGTCAGGGTTTTAGGGCTGAGCCCTGAGCCCTGTCAGGGTTTTAGGGCTGAGCCCTTACCCCTGCTGGGTTTTAGGGCCGATGCCGTTCCCGTG
The DNA here is from genome assembly GCF_003957565.2 of Taeniopygia guttata. Classification (NCBI taxonomy): domain Eukaryota; kingdom Metazoa; phylum Chordata; class Aves; order Passeriformes; family Estrildidae; genus Taeniopygia; species Taeniopygia guttata. The sequence continues at coordinate 3,148,102 of NC_044238.2, read as the reverse complement.
GCACGAGGAGGAGCAGCTGCAGCGCTCGGTGAGCTGGCGGCCGTGCCTGCTGATCCTGGGCCAGAACTGCCGCGCCAAGGGCCGCCTGCTCAACACCCTGCTGGGCCAGGAGCTGCTGCCCGTGCCCGGGGCTGGCACGGACAGCGAGGAGCTGCTGCCCGGGGCTGGCACCCCGGAGCTGCTGCCTTCTGCTGGACCTGGTACTGTCACCAAGGAGCTGTTGCCCGGGACTGGCACTGGCACCCAGGAGCTGCTGCCCGAGGCTGCCACTGAGGAGCCGCTGCCTTCTGCTGGACCTGGTACTGTCACCGAGGAGCTGCTGCCCAGGACTGGCAGTGTCACTGAGGAGTTGCTGCCCACCCCCGGGGCTGGCACGGACACTGAGGAGCTGCTTTCCTCCACTGGGACTGTCACTGAGGATTTGCTGCCCACCCCCGGGACTGGCACTGCCACCAAGAAACTGGTGCCCAGGACTGCCACTGCCACTGAGGAGGTGCTGACCACCCCCAGGGCTGGCACTGTCACCAAGGAGTTGCTTTCCACTGCTGGGGCTGTCACTGAGGACCTGCTGCCCACCCCCGGGGCTGGCACTGGCACTGAGGAGTTGCTGCCCACCCCTGGGACTGGCACGGACACCGAGGAGCTGCTTTCATCCCTTGGAGCTGGCACTGCCACCAAGGAACTGCTGCCCAGGACTGGCACTGGCACTGAGGAGCTGCTTTCCTCCACTGGGACTGTCACTGAGGAGCTGGTGCCCACCCCCAGGGCTGGCACTGTCACCAAGGAGCTGCTGCCCACCCCCGGGGCTGGCACCGAGGAGCGCTGCCGGCGCCGCCGGGTGCGCTTCACGCACGGGGCGCGGCCGCGGCTGAGCCTGGCGCTGCCCGGGCAGTACGAGCTGGTGCAGGCGCTGGTGGCACACAGCGGGCACTGGGACACCATCCCCGAGCAGGACCTGCAGGTGCCCGGGGACGCCGAGGATCCCGCGCAGAGGGTGGCAGAGCTGGAGGTGGTGCTGCCCTGCGCGCTGCTCAAGGTGAGGGTGGCACTGCCACTGTCCCTGGAGACCTTGGGGTGGCACTGCCACTGTCCCTGCTCCATGGAGAGCTTGGGGTGGCACTGCCACTGTCCCTGGAGAGCTTGGGGTGGCACTGCCACTGTCCCCGGAGAGCTTGGGTGGCACTGCCACTGTCCCTGGCATATGGAGAGCTTGGGGTGGCACTGCCACTGTCCCTGGAGAGCTTGGGGTGGCGCTGCCACTGTCCCTGGCATGTGGGATGTGACATTGACAGCCCTGACAAATGAATTCACAAATTGTCCCTGCCCTGCTCCGTGGGGAGCTTGGGGTGGCACTGCCACAGCCCTGTTTAATGAATTGCCATGCTGGCTCTTTCCTGGGACACTTGTCCTAAGTTTTGTCCTAAAACTCCAAGGATTTGGTCCAAAATAAGGAATTTGGAGTTGTCCAGGAATCATCCTGGTCCTCAACTGGCCTAAAACTCCAAGGATTTGGTCCGAAATAAGGAGTTTGGAGTTAGGGATCAGCCTTGCAGGTGAGACTCCAGATCTGCTTTAAACAATTCCAGTTTTTTGCTGCACGAACGAATCCCAGGGCATTTTTCCACAGAAAAAAAAACCTCTCCAAAGCTCCTCCTTTTTTATTTTCTCAGGAAGTGGACATCGTGGTGGCTCCGTGCCGGGGCTTCCAGTCAGCTGAGGCCACCCTGGCTGAGTTTGTGAACCAGGTGCTGCCCGTTGTCACCTTTGCCATCAGCGAGCCCCAGCTGTCCCCGTCGGACCAGGCAGAGCTTCGAGAAATCAGAGACAAATTCTCCCTCCCCATCTTCTTCCTCCGAATCCCCGAGGCCGGCAGCGAGCTGAACTCCCCCAAAAACCGCAGCAAGGACAAATCCCTGCTGCAGCTGCAGCTGCTGGAGCTGCAGTACCTGAGCCCCTGCAGCCCCTGCGGCTGCGGCGCTCCCGGCTCGTCCATGCTGGTGGAGCAGCTGGAGAAGCTGCGGCTGCTGAGCTCCTTCTCCAGGCAGGTGCTGCAGCAGCACCTGGTGGAGGCCGCCACGAGGCTGAGTGAGGTTCACGGGCGCTGCCTCAACATTTTCATCAACCAGGCCTTCGACATGCAGCGGGACCTGCAGATCACCCCCAAGCGCCTGCAGTACACGCGCAGGAAGGAGAACGAGCTCTACGAGTCCCTGATGGGCATCGCCAACCGCAAGCAGGAGGAGATGAAGGACATGATCGTGGACACCCTGGGCAACATGAAGGAGGAGCTGCTGGAGGATGCTGCCAGTATGGAGTTCAGAGGTGAGAGCCAGCTGGAGGGTTTGGGGTGGTGAGGGGGAGGGAGGCGGTAAGAAATGGAAAATTAGAGTAGAAAAGCACCATTTAATACAGGTAATGGGCATTGGGGAAAAACTGTACCCATGTAACATGTAATGTACCATATAAAAGATAGAAAAGCACCATTTAATACAGGTAATATGCATTGGGGAAAAGCTGTACCCATGTAACACGTAATGTACCATATAAAAGATAGAAAAGCACCATTTAATATAGGTAATAGGCATTGGGGAAAAACTGTACCCATGTAACACGTAATGTACCATATAAAAGATAGAAAAGCACCATTTAATATAGGTAATAGGCATTGGGGAAAAACTGTACCCATGTAACACGTAATGTACCATATAAAAGATAGAAAAGCACCATTTAATAGAGGTAATGGGCATTGGGGAAAAACTGTACCCATGTAACACGTAATGTACCATCTAAAAGATAGAAAAGCACCATTTAATATAGGTAATGGGCATTGGGGAAAAACTGTACCCATGTAACACGGAATGTACCATATAAAAGACAGCAGCAGCCCTGGGCAGAGGGGGAGAGAAGAAGCAGTCGGGAGTCAGAGAGGATGTCAGGGTGTGTGTGTGCCTCTGCCTGAGCTGTGAGCAAACCACAGCAGCCCCAGGAGAAAATCTTTTAGATAACTTGCAATAAACTGCCTTGAGACCGGAGAACAGAGACTGCTGAGCCTTTAGAGCCACCCTCGGCCAAGGGTGAGCTCCGGCAATAAACAAGGAGCAGAAATAGAAATTGTTTTCCCTTTCATTTCTCTCTGTACACCTGTATGACAAAATCCTGAGAGGGGACAGAGAAAGGTTGACTTTTGCTCCCTTTTGCTGCAGACATCATCATTCCCGAGAGCGGCGAGCCCGTCAGCTCCAAGGACATCAAGCGCTGCATGCAGCAGATCCAGGAGCTGATCATCTCCCGGCTGAACCAGGCCGTGGCCAACAAACTGATCAGCTCCGTGGATTACCTGCGGGAGAGCTTCGTGGGCACCCTGGAGCGCTGCCTCAAGAGCCTGGAGGAGTCCTGGGAGGGCTCCGTGCACCCGCCCCGGGGGCTGGAGAAACCCCGCGAGGGCTCCGGCCACATCACCAGCAACTATCTCAAGCAGGTGGGCACGGGGCTGCCAGGCTCCTAAATTTGTGTGGAACGGTCACATTGTGGCCATAAAACACAGGTGGGGTAACACAATAAATAAATTAGATCCCAAGTCTGTGTAATTCTGGCCTAAAAACATCCATGGGATAACTCAGTAAATCAGTTACCTCCCAAATCTGTGTGAAATAATCGAATTATGGCCTAAAAACATCTGTAAGATAACACAGTAAATCAGTTACCTCCCAAATCTGTATGAAATAATCAAATTATGGCCATAAAACATCTGTAAGATAACACAGTAAATCAGTTACCTCCCAAATCTGTGTGAAAGAATCGAATTATGGCCTAAAAATATCCGTAAGATAACACAGTAAATCAGTTACCTCCCAAATCTGTGTGAAATAATCGAATTATGGCCGTAAAACACATGTGAGGTAATACAGTAAATCGGTTAGCTCCTGAATGTCTATAAAATATCAAATTATGGCCATAAAACACATGTGAGGTAACACAGTAATGAAATTGTGGCCTAAAACCATCCATAAGATAACACAGTAAATCAATTAGCTCCCAAATCTGTATAAAATAATCAATTTATCTCATGTGAGATAATACAGTAAATCAGTTATCTCCCATATCTGTATGAAATAATCAAATTACTGCCATGAAACACATGTGAGGTAACAAGATAAATCAATTAGCTCCTAAATCTGTATGAAATAATCAAATTATGGCCATGAAACACACATGAGATAATAAAATAAATCATCTCATAAACCACTATATATTAATCAAATCACAGCCATAAAATACACGTGAGATAATACAGTAAATCAGCTCCCAAATCTGTATGAAATAATTGAATTACAGCTTAAAACACTCATGAAATAACACAATAAATCAGTGTGAAATAACACAATAAATCATTTCCCAAACCTGTACAAAATAATCAATTTATGGCCATGAAACATACATGAGATAATACAGTAAATCAGTTATGTCCCAAATCTCTATGAAATAATCAAATTACAGCCTAAAAACACTCATGAGACAACAGAATAAATCAATTATCTCCTAAACCCGTATAAAATAATCTAATGTCAACATAAAACCACACATGAGATAACACAAATCAATTATCTCATAAGCTGTTATAAAATAATTAAATTATGACCCAGAACCACCCATGAAATAACACAATAAATCAATGTGAAATAACACAATAAATCAATTATCTCCCAAACCTGTATTAAGTAATCAAATTACAACCTAAAACATTCATGAGAAAACACAATAAATCAATGTGAAATAACACAATAAATAAATTATCTCTTAAACCTGTATAAAATAATCAAATTACAGCTTAAAACACTCATGAAATAATACAATAAATCAATGTGAAACAAACAATAAATCAGTTAGCTCCCAAACTTGTATAAAATAATCAAATTACAGCCTAAAAACAGCCACGAAACACCACAATAAATCAATGAACCATGTGATTCATGGACTATCCTGATTTTTTCCATTTTCACAGGCTCTGGCAAAGCTCCTGGCTGGCAGAATTCCCATTTTTCCCTCTTTTCCCTGCTTTTCCAGATCCTGAACGCCGCCTACCACGTGGAGGTCACTTTCCACTCGGGCTCCACGGTGACCAGGATGCTGTGGGAACAGATCAAACAGGTATGGATGCTCAAAAAAGGGAATTTTGCAGCAAAAAATCCTCTTAAATTCCCTCTGGGAGTTTATTCCTGGAGATTTCCATGCCTGGAAGTGCCCCAGGATGGAGTTGGAGCAACCTGGGCTGGTGGAATGGGGTAAAATTTAATTAATAAAATTTTAAATCCTTTTCATTCTAGGAATTCCAGGATTTTCATCCAGAGGGGATTAATTGATATTGGTGGGAAAATCAGGGAGAGCTGTTCCAAAATTGGTGGAATTTCCAGGGAAGCAGCTTTTTCCTGGTGGAAATTCCAGGTGCTGGAATCAGCACTTCCTGTAATTAGTGGGTAATTAAATTGCTCTGCCTCACCCTTCATTAAAAAACAGGGAATTGCAGAGTGGATCCCTGTCCCAGGAAGGGAGGAGGAGGAATTTGGGATTTGTTCCCACCCTGAGCTGGGATTATTTCAGGAAAAGTTTTGTTCTTGCTCATCCATCCGAGCAGGGAGTGAAGTTCCAGCTCAGAGAGGGAATTTCGGGAAGGGATTTAGGTTGGATTTTAGGAAAAGGTTTTTGATTAAAAGAGTGCTGAAGTGCCCCAGGGAGGTGGTGGAGTCACCATCCCTGGGTGTGTTCAAAAAAAGGATTGGATGTGTTGGATTTGGGATTGATCCCAGGGATTTGTGCCTTGGATTTGGGGCTGATCCCAGGGATTTGGGACTGATTTTTGTGATTTGTGGCTTGGACTGGGGCATGATTCCAGGGATTTGTGCCTTGGATTGGGGGCTGATTTTTGGGATTGGTTCCTTGGACTGGGGGATAATTCCAGGGATTTTTGCCTTAGATTGGGGCTGATTCCAGGGATTTGGGATTGATTTTTGGGATTTGTGCCTTGGATTTGGGGCTGATTGCAGGGATTTGGGACTAATTTTTGGAATTTGTGCCTTGAATTTGGGGCTGATCTTTGGGATTTGTGCCATGGATTTGGGGCTGATTTTTGGGACTTGAGCCTTGGCTTGGGGCTGATTCCAGGGATTGAGGGCTGATTTTTGGGATTTGTGCCATGGACTGGGGGCTGATTTTTGGGATTGGTGCCTTGAATTTGGGGCTGATTATTGGGATTTCTGCTGGGGATCTGGGGCTGATTTTTGGCATTGGTGCCATGGATTTGGGGCTGTTTTTTGGGATTTGTGCCTTGGACTGGGGCTGATTATTGGGATATCTGCCATGGATTGGGGGCTGATTTTGGGATTGGTGCCTTGAATCTGGGGCTGATTTTTGGGATTTCTGCCATGGATTTGGGCTGATTTTTGGGATTTGAGCCTTGGATTGGGGTTGATTCCACGGATTTGGGACTGATTTTTGGGATTGGTGCCTTGGACTGGGGCTGATTCCAGGGATTTGTGCCTTGGACTGGGGGCTGTTTTTTGGAATTTGTTTTTTGAATTTTGGGCTGATCTTTGGGATTTCTGCCATGGATTGGGGGCTGATTGCAGGGATTGGTGCCTTGGATTTAGGGTTTATTCCAGGAACTGGTGCCATGGATTTGGGGCTGCTTTTTGGGATTCGTGCCCTGGATTGTGGCTGATTTTTGGTATTCGTGCCGTGAATTCGGGCTGGTTTTTGGGATTTAATTGAGATGTCGGGGCTGGGTCGATCTGGAAGGTCTCTCCCAAGCTGTGACTCTGTGATTCCGGGGTTTTTCCCAGATCATCCAGCGGCTCACCTGGGTCAGCCCCCCGGCCATCACCAGCGAGTGGAAGAGGAAGGTGGCCCAGGACGCCATCGAGAGCCTCAGCGCCTCCAAGCTGGCCAAGAGCATCTGCAGCCAGTTCCGCACGCGCCTCAACAGCTCCCACGAGGCCTTCGCCGCCTCCCTGCGCCAGGTCAGGGCTGAGAGATGCCCAGGAGCCCGGGCTGGGGCTGGGAATGGGGATTTGTACTGCAAAATCACCAAAAAACTGCTCAGCAGCTCAGGGCTGGGGCTGGGAATGGGGATTTGTGCTGCAAAATCAACAAAAAAGTGCTCAGGAGCTCAGGGTTGGGGATGGGAATTGGGATTTGTACTGCAAAATCACCAAAAAACTGCTCAGCAGATCAGGGCTGGGGCTGGGAATGGGGATTTGTACTGCAAAATCACCCAAAAACTGCTCAGCAGCTCAGGGCTGGGGATGAGAATTGGGATTTTTACTGCAAAATCACAAAAAAACTGCTCAGCAGCTCAGGGCTGGGAATGGGAATGGGGATTTTTACTGCAAAAATTGCCCAGGAGCTCAGGGCTGGGGATGGGAATTGGGATTTTTACTGCAAAATGACCAAAAAACTGCTCAGCAGCTCAGGGCTGGGGATGGGAATGGGGATTTGTACTGCAACATCACCCAAATCTGCCCAGGAGCTCGGGGGTGGGGATGGGAATGGGGATTTTAACTGCAAAAACTGCCCAGGAGCTCAGGGTTGGGGATGGGATTTGGGATTTTTACTTAATTATTACTCATATCAAACCCTCAGAGCTTGTAATTCATCCTGTGAGATTGAAAACTCTTTTCCATGGGCAGAGATCACAGACAGTGTCTCTGGGGGCTCTGTCCAGGGGGGTTCCTGACCCCTGCCAGGGTCCCAGGGCAGCCAGAGGGAAGCTCTGGGTTCCCACACAAACCTTCACTCAGAGTCAGCTCTGAAAGCACAGAACATGATCTCGAACATAACCAGAGCTCAGGACTGGGGGTGGCAGCTCCACGAGGTCACCCCTGACGCTGTCCCCGCTGTCCCCAGCTGGAGGACGGGCACTGGGGCCGGCTGGAGCGCACCGAGGACCTGTGGCTGCGCGTCAGGAAGGAGCACGCGCCGCGCCTGGCCCGGCTCTCGCTGGAGAGCAGATCCCTGCAGGACGTGCTGCTGCACGGTGAGATCCCGCTGGGAATGGGTCCTGATGGGGGATCCCAATGGGAATGGGTCCTGATGGGGGGATCCAAAATGGGAATGGGTCCTGATGGGGGGATCCCAATGGGAATGGGTCCTGATGGGGGGATCCCAATGGGAATGGGTCCTGCTGGGGGGATCCAAAATGGGAATGGGTCCTGATGGGGGGATCCAAAATGGGAATGGGTCCTGATGGGGGGATCCAAAATGGGAATGGGTCCTGATGGGGGGATCCAAAATGGGAATGGGTCCTGCCAGGGGGGATCCAAAATGGGAATGGGTCCTGATGGGGGGATCCAAAATGGGAATGGGTCCTGATGGGGGGATCCAAAATGGGAATGGGTCCTGATGGGGGGATCCAAAATGGGAATGGGTCCTGATGGGGGGATCCAAAATGGGAATGGGTCCTGATGGGGGGATCCAAAATGGGAACGGGTCCTGATGGGGGGATCCAAAATGGGAATGGGTCCTGCCAGGGGGGATCCAAAATGGGAATAGGTCCTGCCAGGGGGGATCCAAAATGGGAATGGGTCCTAAAGGGGGGGATCCAAAATGGGAATGGGTCCGGCCGGGGGGATCCCAATGGGAATGGGTCCTGATGGGGGGATCCAAAATGGGAATGGGTCCTGCCGGGGGGGATCCCAATGGGAATGGGTCCTGATGGGGGATCCAAAATGGGAATGGGTCCTGATGGGGGGATCCAAAATGGGAATGGGTCCTGATGGGGGGATCCAAAATGGGAATGGGTCCGGCCGGGGGGGATCCAAAATGGGAATGGGTCCAGCTTGGGGGGATCCAAAATGGGAATGGGTCCTGATGGGGGGGATCCAAATGGGAATGGGTCCTGCCAGGTTTGGGATCCTGCTGGGAGTGATTCCTGCCGGGAGAGGGTCTCGATGGGAATGGGTCCTACCAGGGGGGATCCTGCTGGGAGTGGGATCCTGCTGGGACTGATTCCTGCTGGGAATGGGATCTTGCTGGGATCTTGCCGGGAGGGGATCCCCATGGGAACGGGATCCTGCTGGGAACGGGATCCTGCTGGGAGTGGTTTCTGCTGGGTTCCTGCCAAGAATGGGATCCTGCTGGGAGGGATTCCTGCTGGGAGGGGATCCCAATGGGAATGGGATCCTGCCAGGAGTGATTCCTGCTGGGATGGGATTCTGCCGGGAGGGGATCTTGCTGAAAATGGATCTTGTTGGGAGCGGGATCCTGCTGGGAGTGATTCCTGCTGGAAGGGGATCCCAATGGGAATGGGATCCTGCTTGGAATGGGTTCCTGCTGGGAGTGATTCCTGCTGGGAGGGGATCCCAACGGGAATGGGATCCTGCTGGGAATGGGTTCCTGCTGGGAGCAGGATCCTGCTGGGAGTGATTCCTGCTGGGAATGGGATCCTGCTAGGAGCGGGATCATGCTGACAGTGGATTCCTTCTCCCCCTCCTCCCCAGGTAGCAGTGGGGGCGGGTGGGAAGGAATTTGGATTTTCATCCGTTTTCCAGGAAATCCAGTTTGGATTTTCACACCATTTTCCAGCTAGGTTTCAATTGGCACCTCCCAACTACCTCACAGCTGGGAATGTGCAGCAGGGGAAAACATGGATTGGGGCTGATTGCAGGGATTGTGCCTTGGAATGGGGCTGTTTTTTGGGATCTGCCACCTTGGATTAGGGCTGTTTGCAGGGACTGGGGGCTGGTTCTTGGGATTTGTGCCGTGGATTTGGGCTGATTCCAGGGATTGGTGCCTTTGATTGGGGCTGATTTTTGGGATTGGTGCCTTGGGTGTGGGGCGGATTGCAGGGATTGGGGGCTGTTTTTTGGGATTTGTGCCTTGGATTGGGGCTGATTCCAGGGATTTGTGCCTTTGACTGGGGGCTGATTGCAGGGATTGCAATCAGAGATTTGTGCCTTGGATTGGGGCTGATTTTTGGGATTGGTACCTTGGATTGGGGCTGATTTTTGGGATTGGTCACCTTGGATTTGGGCTTTTATGCCTTGGATTGGGGCTGAGTTTTGGGATTGGTCACCTTGGATTTGGGCTGTTTTTGGGGATTTATGCCTTGGATTGGGGCTGTTTGCAGGGATTGGGGGCTGTTTTTTGGGATTTGTGCCATGGACTGGGGGCTGATTGCAGGGATTGCAATCAGAGATTTGTGCCTTGGATTGGGGCTGATTTTGGGGATTTATGCCTTGGATTGGGGCTGATTTTTGGGACTGGTGCTTGCAGGGAAGCCCAAGCTGGGCAGGGAGCTGGGCCGAGGCCAGTACGGGGTGGTGTACCTGTGTGACAGCTGGGGGGGACACTTCCCCTGCGCCCTCAAATCCGTCGTCCCTCCGGATGAGAAGCACTGGAACGACCTGGCACTGGAATTTCACTACATGAGGTCTGTATCCCGAGTTCTTTCCCCAATCCACAAGGACCTGACTGATTTCCCAGGGTTTTTCAGGCTGGAAGAGCCCCCAGCCTGTGGCTGATGTCCCCTTTGTCACCCCTCGGAGCACCACACCCACGTTTGCTGCAGGAATCCGGGATTGGAGCTCCTGGAATGCTCAGCCAGGGATGCTCCTTCCTGCCTTCATGGGATTCTCTGCTGCCTGTGCTGTCCAAATTCAGAGGAAATTCGAGTTTACAGCCCATAATAACCAGCAATTCTCCTCCCCTGATTCCTGGTGGTGAATCCTCTCTCTTTTCCCACTCCTCATCCTGCCTGAATTCCCAAAAAAGCCAAGGATGGCTGTGCAGTGCAGGGAGCAGCTGGTTTGCAGTGAACAGCTGAGAGAAGAATGGGGTTTTTTTTGTCACTCTAACCTTTAAAAAGGCTTTTTTCTTTTGAGTTTCATTGGCTCAGACAGCTGAGGGCTGTGCTGCTCTGAGCCGTGCTGGGAGTTTTTCTAAATCTGCAGCTCTGGGGTTTCTTCCCTTGGCCTGGGACAAAATTTACTCAAATTTTCTGTGCTGAATCTGCTCCACGTCCCTGCAGGGACTCAGGGGACAAAAATTATCCCAATTTTTTATGCTGAACCTGCTCCAGGTCTCTTCAGGGATTCCCTTGGCCTGGGCTGGAGAACAGGATAAAAATGACCAAATATTTTCTGTGCTGAACATTCTGCAGATATTTTGGGGCTTCTTCCCGTGGCCTGGGCTGGAGAACAGGGCCAAAAATGACTCATTTTTTTTTGCTGAATCTGCTCCTGGTCCCTTCAAGGACTCAGGGCAAAAATTGTCCCATTTTTTTGTGCTGAACCTTCTGCAGGTCCCTGCAGGGACTCTGGGGCTTCTTCCCTTGGCCTGGGCTGGAGAACAGGATAAAAATGACACAAATTTTCTGTGCTGAGCCTTCTGCAGAGATTTTGGGGCTTTTTCCCTTGGCTTGGTCTGGAGTTCAGGATAAAAATGACTCCAATTTTCTCTGCTGAGCCTTCTGCAGAGATTTTGAGGCTTCTTCCCTTGGCCTGGGCAGGAAGATGGGATAAAAATGACCCCAATTTTGTGTGCTGACCCCTCTGCAGGTCCCTGCAGTCCCACGAGAGGCTGGTACACCTGCATGGCTCCGTTATTGATTATGGCTATGGAGGAGGCTCCAGCATTGCTGTGCTGCTGATCATGGAGAGGCTGCACAGGGACCTGTACACGGGGCTGAAGGTGCCAAATTCTCTTATTCAATATTTATTTTATTTTTATTTTATCCCTGGAAGGGCTGGGACAGAGCTTGGAGCAACCAGGTTTAGTGGCAAGTATCCCCTTGCCCATGGGATGAGTTTTAATCTCCTTTCCAACCCAAAACTGATTCCCTAATTTTAAAAAATCACCATTAATTCATAAAACAAAGCTGGAATGACTCAATTTTGGCAAAAAAGAGCAAGCCAAAACGTCTTTTAGGCATAAAATCTGTGTTTTTCCCCTCAGACTAAACCTGTTTTAGTGGGAAATGTCCCTGCCCATGGGATGAGTTTTAATCTTCCTTCCAACCCAAACCTGTGATTCTCTAATTAAAAATCCCCATTAATCTGTAAAACAAAGCTGGAATTATTCAATTTTCAGTGTTTTGGTAAAGGAGAGCAGGCCAAAGCAACTTTTAGGCATAAAATCCGTGTTTTTCCCCTCAGACTAAATCTTGTTCAGTGAGAAGTGTCCCTGCCCATGGGATGAGTTTTAATCTCCCTTCCAACCCAAACCTGTGATTCTCTAATTAAATAAATTCCCATAAATCTGTAAAACAAAGCTGGAATTACGCAATTTTTGGTAAAGAAGAGCAGGCCAAAGTAACTTTTACGCTTAAAATCTGTGTTTCTCCCCTCAGACTAAACCTGGTTTAGTGGGAAGTGTCGCTCCCCATGGGATCAGTTTTTCTCTCCCTTCCAACCGAAAACTGATTCTCTAATTAAAAATTCCCCATTAATCTGTAAAACAAAGCTGGAATTATTCAATTTTAGTAAAGAACATCAAGCCAAAGTAACTTTAAGGCATAAAATCCATGTTTTTCCCCTCAGACTAAACCTGTTTTAGTGGGAAGTGTCCCTGCCCATGGGATGAGTTTTGATCTCCCAACCCAAAACTGATTCTCTAATTAAAAATTCCCCATTAATCTGTAAAACAAAGTTGGAATGACTCAATTTTGGTAAAGAAGAGCAAGCCAAAGCAACTTTTAGGAATAAAATCCATGTTTTTCCCCTCAGACTAAACCTGGTTTAGTGGGAAATGTCCCCCTACCCTTGGGGTGAGTCTTCCTCTCCCTTCCAACCCAAAACTGATTCTCTAATTAAAAATCCCCCATTCATCTGTAAAACAAAGCTGGAATTATTCAATTTTCAGTGTTTTGGTAAGAGAGAGCAGGCCAAAGCAACTTTTAGGAATAAAATCCGTGTTTTTCCCCTCAGACTAAATCTTGTTCAGTGAGAAGTGTCCCTGCCCATGGCATGAGTTTTAATCTCCCTTCCAACCCAAACCTGTGATTCTCTAATTAAATAAATTCCCATAAATCTGTAAAACAAAGCTGGAATTACGCAAATTTTGGTAAAGAAGAGCAGGCCAAAGTAACTTTTACGCCTAAAATCTGTGTTTCTCCCCTCAGACTAAACCTGGTTTAGTGGGAAGTGTCGCTCCCCATGGGATGAGTTTTTCTCTCCCTTCCAACCCAAAACTGATTCTCTAATTAAAAATTCCCCATTAATCTGTAAAACAAAGTTGGAATGACTCAATTTTGGTAAAGAAGAGCAAGCCAAAGCAACTTTTAGGAATAAAATCCATGTTTTTTCCCCTCAGACTAAACCTGGTTTTGTGAGAAGTGTCCCTGCCTATGGCATGAGTTTTAATCTCCCTTCCAACCCAAAACTGATTCTCTAATTAAAATTTCCCCATTAATCTGAAAAACAAAGTTGGAATGACTCAATTTTTCAAGTGTTTTGGCAAAGAAGAGCAGACCAAAGCAACTTTGAGGACTAAAATGATGTTTATCCCCTCAGGCTGGGCTGGAATTGGAGCCACGGCTGCAGATTGCGTTGGATGTGGTGGAAGGGATCCGGTACCTGCACAGCCAGGGCTTGGTGCACAGGGATATCAAACTCAAAAACGTCCTGGTAAGGAAAAATCCCCACCTCTGCCTCATCCTGATAGTAAAAGGGGTTTAAAATCATGGGGATTTAGGGTTAAAAGGAAAATTAAGCTTAGTAGGCCCTGAAAAAAAAAAAAATACCCTAGGTACTTGTAGGCCTACGGTATTTAATTTATATATAATTTATATATAAATTTATATATCATTTATATATACCATTTATATATATAATTTATATATCATTCATATATACATCATTTATCAGGTGCTAGAACTGCACCTGTGTAGCCGGTACATGATAAATGATATAATTGTTAGATGTAATGATTGGTTAGTAATTAAATATAATTGCTGTTTAATGGTAAGAATGATAATGAGAAACTGTGGTCAAAGAAAGATCATGAGAAACTCATGCTTGACTTAAGTCAATGTATAGAATAGAACATATAAGTTGAATAATTAATATGTAAGTTATATAAGGATAGGATATAAAACACGTTCAGCTCGAGAGCTGTGTCAGAGTCAGATTTGGGTCTGCACCCCTGATTCCCAGAGCTCTCAATAAAAGCACCTGCAGATAATCATATCCTGTGATTTGCCTGAACACTAACAATCCCAGAGCATTTTTTTGTGGGAAAAAAAAGAATCTTTAAATTAGGGAATAAATTTCTCCACCTATTTGAAGCCACAGGGAGGTTTTGCTGCCTCCTTTCCTGGCTGGAAGTCTGGGGCAAAGGGAACCCCTCTCAGGTGACACACCATTTATTGCTGGCCAGGGGTTTATGGACAAAAAAAAAAAATGGGATGGGACTGCTGTGGGAAAAAAAAGATGTATTAAAATTATATTTTTAATTGCAAAACCAGCACAATACCAAAAATCAATATTTTATGGGAGAAATGAAGTTCTCACCTGCCTGCCTGTGGCTTTTTCCCCCAGCTGGACAAAAAGAATCGGGCCAAAATCACGGATTTGGGGTTCTGCAAACCCGAGGCGATGATGTCCGGCAGCATCGTGGGCACCCCCATCCACATGGCTCCCGAGCTCTTCACAGGTAGGATCCCCTGAATTCCCACTCTGCCTGGAATCCTCAATCCAATTCCTTGGAATTCATCTCCCAGCTGCTCCTCAGGCCATTCCAACCCCAGGAAATTCCCTGTTTTCCATGCATACTCTGAATTTTTCCTGTGTTTTAAGTGCTGCTCTTGACAGAGGATAATGGGCTTGCATCAGCTCTGCTATGGTAATTAACACCCTTGCAATTAGAAAGGTAAATTATCATTAGGAAGAAGCTGGAGATCCTTGTGTTTTCACAGGGAGATACTCCAGGGAGGATTCCCTGAAAGGAATTTCCAAGCTTGGAGTGAGTTTGGATTCTCTGGGAATTCTGGCAGCTGCTCCTGGGTTTTTTCCTGAGTTTTGGAACCACTTGGAAGTTCCAATCCCACTTTCCCCAACACTTTTGGTCTGTCAGAGCTGCCCTGCTTGGATAAGGCTGGGATGGGATGGAAGCATCCCTGTTGGTGTGGATTTAAGGGATATCTGGGATATTTCTGGGATGAGAGGCTGATGTTTGCCTCTGTGTTTGAAATACACCTGAGCTCTGTTTGGGAATTCCTGGTACAGCTTAAATTTATAAATCCTGGGAATTGGAAAAGCCTAACCTTGATCCCAGCTCCTGCTGCCTTCCTGGATTTCACACAGGTTTTGCCTCCCTGCTACGAAATTGAGGATTAAATTTGGGGAAACGGAACCCTGCAATCACCTCTCAGCCTGCCCAGCTCCTGGTGATTTTTCCCTGCTGATCCCAGGTGTTTTTTTCCCAGGGAAATACGACAATTCCGTGGATGTTTATGCCTTTGGGATCCTCTTCTGGTACCTCTGCTCGGGCCACGTGAAGTTACCCGAGGCCTTTGAGAGGTGTGCGAGCAAAGATCACCTGTGGAACAACGTCAGGAGAGGTACCCGGGCTTGGCTCAGCTCTGAAACCCCAGAGGGGGTGGGAAAATCCAGATTTATTCTGGTGGTGGAGAGGTGAAAGGTGTAAAAATCCCAGAATCCCTGAAGCTGGAAAAGATTTCTGGGATCATCGAGTCCAGGCTGTGCCCGATCCCCACCCTGAGCACTCAGTGCCACCTCCAGGTGCCACCTCCAGGGATGGGCACTCCAAACCCCCCTGGCAGCCCCTTCCAGCCCTTCCCATGAGGAAATTCCTGCTGGTTCCTGATTCCTGAGCCTCCCCAGCACAGCCTGAGGCCATTCCCTCTCCTCCTGTCCCTGTTCCCTGGGATGAGATCCCAAATCCCCCCCGGCTGTCCCCTCCTGTCAGGGAGTTGTGCAGAGCCAGAAATTCCCCCTGAGCCTCCTTTGCTCCAGGCTGAGCCCCCTCAGCTCCCTCAGGGCTCCCCAAACCCTTCCCAGCTCCCTCAGGGCTCTCCAAACCCTTCCCAGCTCCCTCAGGGCTCCCCAAACCCTTCCCAGCTCCCTCAGGACTCCCCAAACCCTTCCCAGCTCCCTCAGGATTCTCCAAACCCTTCCCAGCTCCCTCAGGATTCTCCAAACCCTTCCCAGCTCCCTCAGGGCTCTCCAAACCCTTCCCAGCTCCCTCAGGACTCCCCAAACCCTTCCCAGATCCCTCAGGACTCCCCAAACCCTTCCCAGCTCCTTCAGGAATTCTCCAGCCCCTTCCCAGCTCCCTCAGGATTCTCCCAACCCTTTTGCAGCTCCCTCAGGACTCTCCAAACCCTTCCCAGCTCCCTCAGGATTCTCCAAACCCTTCCCAGCTCCCTTCCCTTCCCTGGACACGCTCCAGCCCCAAACTCTCCTCCCTGAACTGGACACAGGGATCGAGGCTCCTCCCCAGTCTGATGGGACAATCCCTGTCCTGCTCCTGCTGCTCCTGGAATTTTTGATCCAATCTTTAGAGGGACATTCACTGCTCCAGCCTGGGCAGGTTCTGCTGGGAGTTGAGCTAAATTTCCCAGGATAAAAGAGCTTTTTTTGGGATCAGCTCCTTCCCAGCAGCACAGGGAATGCTCAGCACAACCTGGTGATCCCGCTGTGCCACCCACCTGCTTTCCCTGGATGTGAGCATGGGGCAGGGCTTTCCCTGGAAATTCCTGGAAATTCTCAGTGATCCCACTGTGCCACTCAACCCCTCCACCTGCTTTCATTGGATGTGAGCAGGGCTTTCCTTGGAAATTGCTGGTGATCCTGATGTGTCACCTGAATTCCCTGGATGTGAGCACTGGGCAGGGCTTTCCCTGGGATTTCCCTGGAAATTCCTGATGATCCCACTGTGCCACCCACCCACTCCACCTGATTTCCTTGGATGTGAGGACTGGGCAGGGCTTTCCCTGGAAATTCCTGGAAATTCCTGGTGATCCCACTGTGCCACTCAACCCTTCCACCTGCTTTCCCTCGATGTGAGCAGGGTTTTCCCTGAAAATTCCTGGTGATCCTGCTGTGCTACCCACCTGATTTCCTTGGATGTGAGCAGGGCTTTCCCTGGGAATTCCTGGTGATCCCACTGTGCCACCCACCTGCTTTCCCTGGATTTGAGCATGGGGCAGGGCTTTCCCTGGAAATTCCTGGAAATTCCTGATGATCCCACTGTGCCACTCAACCCCTCCACCTGCTTTCATTGGATGTGAGCAGGGCTTTCCCTGGAAATTCCTGGTGATCCCACTGCCACTCAACCTGCTTTCCCTGGATGTGAGCATGAGGCAGGGCTTTCCCTGGAAATTCCTGGTGATCCCACTGTGCCAATCACCTGCTTTCCCTGGATTTGAGCATGGGACAGGGCTTTTCCCTGGGAATTCCTGGAAATCCCACTGCCACTCAACCCCTCCACCTGATTTCCTTGGATGTGAGCAGGGGGCAGGGCATTCCCTGGGAATTCCTGGTTATCCCACTGTGCCACCCAACCCCTCCACCTGATTTCCTTGGATTTGAGCACTGGGCAGGGCTTTCCCTGGGAATTCCCGGTGATCCCACTGTGCCAGCGGATTTCCCTGGACGTGAGCAGCGGGCAGGGCATTCCCTGGGAATTCCAGGCATTCCCGGTGTGTTGGCAGGGGTGCGGCCGGAGCGGCTCCCGGTGTTTGACGAGGAATGCTGGCAGCTGATGGAAGCGTGCTGGGCCGGGGACTCGTCCCAGCGGCCTCTCCTGGGAATCGTGCAGCCCATGCTCCAGGGAATCATGGACAGGCTCTGCCGGCCCGGCTCCGAGCATCCCACCAAAGGCCTGGATGACTCCACCTGAGCGGGAAGCGCGCCTGGATTCGGGAATTGCGGGCGGGATTTTGGGGAATTCCAGCCCCGCCTCTGCTGCGAGCCAGCCCCGAGGGGGGACAGGGAGGAGCTCCCAGGGGCGGCAGCTCCATCCCAATCCCTATGGAATTGTTTGGGACAGGGGAGTGGCATCTCCATCCTAATTCCACCCCGTTATCCCTATGGAATTGCATGGGACAGGGAGGTGATAGCTCCATCCCAATCCCTATGGAATTGTGTGGGACAGGGAGGTGACAGCTCCATCCCAATCCCACCCTGTTATCCCATGGAATTGTTTGGGACAGGGGTGAGCTCTGAGGGGTGACAGCTGCATCCCAGTTCCACCCTGTTATCCCTATGGAATTGCGTGGAACAGGGGGTGACAGCTCCATCCCAATCCCTATGGAATTGTGTGGGACAGGGAGGTGACAGCTCCATCCCAATCCCACCCTGTTATCCCATGGAATTGTTTGGGACAGAGGGGGCTCAGGGGGTGGCAGCTGCATCCCAGTTCCACCCTGTTATCCCTATGGAATTGTGTGGGACCGGGGAGTGGCGTCTCCATCCTAATTCCACCCCATTATCCCTATGGAATTGTGTGGGACAGGGGTGGGAAGCTCCATCCCAATCCCATCCTGTTATCCCTATGGAATTATTTGGGACAGGGGTGAGCTCTGAGGGGTGACAGCTCCATCCCAGTCCCACCCTGTTATCCCATGGAATTATCTGGGACAGGGGGTGACAGCTCCATCCCAATCCCTATGGAATTGTGTGGCACAGAGGGGTGGCAGCTCCATCCCAATCCCACCCCGTTATCCCATGGAATTATCTGGGACAGGGGCTGGCAGCTCCATCCCAATCCCTATGGAATTCTGTCAGACAGGGGCTGGCAGCTCCATCCCAATCCCACCCTGTTATCCCATGGAATTATTTGGGACAGGGGCTGACAGCTCCATCCCATTCCCACCCCGTGTTCCCTATGGAACCGTGTGGCCGAGGGCTGGAAATCCCAAACCCTTCGGGAGGGACTTTGCCAATCCCAATCCCAGCCTTGGGAGGGATTTTTGGGATGGGAAAATCCCTTCCCAAAACCCCGGGAGAACCATCCCGCTCCTCCCTCTGCCCTCGGCAGCAATTCCAGAGCGCTGGGAGAGGAAGGAAAAGGCACAAAACTTTGGGATAAGGAAATGTTGGGAAGCTCCAAGGAGCTGGAAATGTTTACATGGACAGGAGCAAAGCTTCCGTGTTTTTCCTACGGGGACTTGGAAAACCCCACCTGGATAAGCTATTGATCCCAAATCCCACTTTTCCCTCTTTTTTTCCCTTCTCCTTTGCTTCCTGCAATTTCTTGGAACGGCTGGAAAACCTTCCCTGTCTTCCACACCGCGTTCCTCAGAGGATCCGCTTCGCAGCAGCACAAAAACTCCTTAAAAATACTGATTTTCCCGTGGGGAAAAGTGCCAAAATTCCTTCGAAATGAGGATTTGGGCTTTGGAATTCATGGGATTGTCGTGGCGGTTTTAACTTGCACGGGAATGTTTTAAAAAAACGAGGATTTTCCAGCTTTTTTTGTCCCAAGTTGGATGGGAAGAAAGATCCTTCCTTCTTCCCCTCACTTTCACTCCAGGGCTGGAATTTGGTTGGAAAGAATAAAATAAATTAAAAAAATAAAAATAAAAATGGGGGTAGGGAAGAGGGGGATCCTGGGCAAGGTTGTTTTCCCAAATTCCTGGAAATCCCAGTTTGCTTCCTGCATTTTTGGGGTGGAATTGGGCTGGTCTGGAGCAGGATTGGTGGCTCCATGAGGAGCTGAGGAGTTGGGAATTCCCCCTGGAATTCCCAGGGAAGGTGGAATTCCTTGGCTGCAATTCCAGCTGCCCGTGGCCGAGGACGGATTTCGTTGGGAATCTTTTCCTTTCTTTGTGCAATAAAATGGATTCAGGAGCTTTTTATGGAGGAAAAAAAAATGATTTTTTTTTTATTGTTCCTTCCCTGCACCCGTGGGAGATGTGCTGGAATTCCTGGTGGGATGGATCCAACTTTTCCTGCCATTCCAGAGGGTTTTTTTTATGGATCCAATCCCTGTGTTGGAATTCCCAAAATGGATTTGGATGGATCCAACTTTTCCTGCCATTTCCAGAGTGAGTTTTTTTATGGATCCAATCCCTGTGTTGGAATTCCAGAGGGGTTTTTATGGATCCAATCCCTGCTCTGGCATTCCCAAAATGGATTTGGATGGATCCAACTTTTCCTGCCATTCCAGGGTGGGTTTTTATGGATCCAATCCCTGTTTTGGAATTCCAGAGTGAGTTTTTATGGATCAAATCCCTGCTCTGCCTTTCCCAGAGTGGATTTGGATGGATCCATCCTCTCCTGCCATTCCAGAGGATTTTTTTTTTATGGATCCAGCCCCTGTTTTGGCATTCCCAAAATGGATTTGGGTGGTTCCAACTTTTCCTGCCATTCCAGAGAGGTTTTTATGGATCCAATCCCTTCTCTGGCATTCCCAGGATGGATTTTTATGGATATAATCCCTGTTTTGGAATTCCAGAGGGGTTTTTATGGATCCAATCCCTGTTTTGGCATTCCCAAAATGGATTTGGATGGATCCAACCTCTCCTGCCATTCCAGGGTGGGTTTTTATGGATCCAATCCCTGTGTTGGAATTCCAGAGTGAGTTTTTATGGATCAAATCCCTGCTCTGCCTTTCCCAGAGTGGATTTGGATGGATCCATCCTCTCCTGCCATTCCAGAGGATTTTTTTTAATGGATCCAGCCCCTGTTTTGGCATTCCCAAAATGGATTTGGGTGGTTCCAACTTTTCCTGCCATTCCAGAGGGGTTTTTATGGATCCAACCTCTGTTCTGGCATTCCCAGGATGGGTTTTTATGGATATAATCCCTGTGTTGGAATTCCAGAGGGGTTTTTAATGGATCCAATCGCTGTGTTGGCATTCCCAGGATGGATTTAGAAGGATCCAACTTTTCCAGAGTGGGTTTTTTATGGATCCAACCTCTGTTCTGGCATTCCCAGAGTGGGATTTTATGGATCTAATCCCTGTGTTGGAATTCCCAGAATGGATTTGGGTGGATCCAACTTTTCTTCCCATTTTCAGAGTGAGTTTTTTAGGGATCTAATCCCTGTGTTGGAATTCCAGAGTGGTTTTTTTTTTTATGGATCCAATCCCTGCTCTGCCATTCCCAGAGTGGATTTGTGTAGATCCTCTGGAAGATGGGAATGACCCTCAGGAAAAACCTCTGGAAAAGTGGGAATGGCCCTTAGAGAAATCCTCTGGAAAAGCAGGAGTGGTTTTGAGGAAAAACCTCTGGAAAAGTGGGAATGACCTTGGGAAAAATCTCTGGAAAAGCGGGAATGCCTCTGAGGAAACACCTCTGGAAAATGGGAATGATCCTGAGGAAAAACCTCTGGAAAAGTGGGAATGGTTTTGAGGAAAAGCCTCTGGAAAAGTGGGAATGGCCCCGGGAGGAGCGGGAACGCTGCTGGGGAGTGAGGCCCGAGCTCGGATCCCGAGCGGTTCCTCACAATTCCCTGGGGGATTTTGGGAATTTCCCTGGGGGGATTTTGGGAATTTCCCTGGGGGGATTTTGGGAATTTCCCTGGGGAATTTGGGGCTGGAATTTGGGAATCTCCAGCATGTCCCAAGTTTATTTTCTCTGCCTGCCTGGAGTTGGTGTTGGGAAATTCCACAGCTTTTTATCCTTCATATCGAGGTTGGGTTTATTTTATTTTATTTTATTTTATTTTATTTTATTTTATTTTATTTTATTTTACTTTATTTTATTTTACTTTATTTTATTTTAATTTTACTTTATTCTTTATTTTTAATCTATTTTAATATATTAATTTTTTTATTATTTAATTTAAAATTTAAATTTTTAAAAAAATACTTAGTTATATATCTTTTAGTATTTTATGTTTTATATTTTGCTTTATAATTTTTAAAATTTAATTTAATTAATTTCCTTTCCTTTTATTTTATTTTTTCTTTCCCTTTTTCTAAAACCAGCCATTCCTTTCCAGTAGAAATCCAGGCGACACCGGCAAGGGCCCAGCTCCCCCTGGTATTTTAGTTAATTATTAGAATAAGATTTATTTTAATTAATTTAATTATTAGTGCTACTTTATTACCGCTCCCCCTTCCCGGAACGTTCCTGCGCGGCCGCGGGGCCCGCCCGGCCCCTTCCGCACGCCGCGCCGGGGCTGCCCGCCGCGCTGCCTGATCGCCGCCAACCGTTCCCGTTCCCGGCCCCGCCGCCGCGCCGGGAGCGAGCGGCGCCGCTGCCCGAGCCCGCCGGGAGGGGCGCGCGGAGCCGGCCCGGGGGGCACCGAGAGCCGCGGCGGGGGCGGAGGAAAGGAGCGGCGGGTGGTCAGGCGAACGGCGGGGGCGGCGCCGGGCAGGACCCCGCGGGGTCCTTCGGCGACGGGAGCGGAGGGAGCGCGAGCGGCGGCGGCGGCGGCGCGATGAACCTCGAGCTGCTCGGTGGGGAACGGGAACAACGGGAATGGGAACGGGGAACGGGAACCGGGAATGGGAATGGGAATGGGAACCGGGAATGGGAACCGGGAATGGGAACCGGGAATGGGGACCGGGAATGGGGAACGGGAATGGGCGCGATGAACCTGGAGCTGCTCGGTGGGAAATGGAACGGGGAACTACGGGAATGGGGAACGGGAATGGGAATGGGAACCGGGAATGGGCGCGATGAACCTCGAGCTGCTCGGTGAGAAACGGGAACGGGAACCGGGAATGGGGAACGGGAATGGGAATGGGAACCGGGAATGGGAACGGGAATGGGCGCGATGAACCTCGAGCTGCTCGGTGGGAAATGGGAACAACGGGAATGGGAACCGGGAATGGGAATGGGGAATGGGAGCGGGAGCGATGAACCTGGAGCTGCTCGGTGGGAAAGGGAACGGGAATGGGAACCGGAGCGGGCATGAGAAGCGGTCGGGAACAGGAACGGGACCGGGAATGGGAATGGGAACGGGAGCGGGAACGGGAACTCCGGGAAGCGGAGCGGGCACTGCGGGCCCGGCGGGCGGCCGAGGGGTGGGAGCTCCAAGCGGGATCTGCCCGGTGCGAGCGGAGCGGGAATGGGGAGGGAATGAGGAGGAGCGGGGCTGGGCCGGTACCGGCGGGGCCGCTCCCGCTGAGCGCCGCTCCGTTCGTTCCTCCGCAGAGTCCTTCGGGCAGAACTACCCCGAGGTAACGGCGGCACCGGGCGGGACCCACTGAGCCCGGGCGGGGCTGGCTGGGTCTCACCGGGTCTGGGCGGACACTGTCCCCACACTGTCCCTGCCCTGTCCCCACAATGTCCCCACTGTCCCTGCACTGTCCCTGTGCTCTCCCCGCTCTGTCCCCGCTGTCCCCCTCTCTTCCCACACTGTCCCCACTGTCCCTGCCCGGTCCCCACACTGTCCCCCACTCTGCCCACACTGTCCCCACGCTGTCCCCCTGCTCTCCGCATTGTGTCCCCCCACTGCCCCTGCTCTGTCCCTACCATGTCCCCACTGTCCTCCCGCTGTCCCTGCGCTGTCCCCCCGTTGTCCCCACAATGTCCCCATGCTGTCCCCCATTCTCTCCTGCCATCCCCACTCTGTTCCCCCGCTGTCCCTGCGCTGTCCCCACTGTCCCCACCCTGTTCCCCTGCTCTCCCCACTGTGTCCCCACACTGTCCCTACCATGACCCCGCTGTCCCCACGCTGTCCCCCCCCCTGTCCCGGGGCTGTCCCCATGCTGTCCCCACTGTCCCTGCCCTGTCCCCACTCTGTCCCCACCCTGTTCCCCTGCTCTCCCCACTGTGTCCCCGCACTGTCCCCGCTCTGTCCCTACCATGACCCTGCTGTCCCCACTGTCCACACACTGTCCCCACTGTCCCCATGCTGTCCCCACTGTCCCCACCCTGTCCCCACGCTGTCCCCCCGCTGTCCCGGGCCTGTCCCCACCCTGTTCCCACCCTGTTCCCCCGCTGTCCCCACTGTCCCCACCCTGTCCCCATGCTGTCCCCACTGTCCCCACTCTGTCCCCGCTTTCCCTGCGCTGTCTCTGCCATGTCCCTGCGCTGTCCCCACTGTCCCCCCGCTGTCCCGGGCCTGTCCCAACCCTGTCCCCACCCTGTCCCCATGTTGTCCCCACTGTCCCCAGTCTGTCCCCACCCTGTCCCCGCTTTCCCTGTGCTGTCTCTACCATGTCCCCTGCTGTCCCCACTGTCCCCACTGTCCCCACCCTGCCCCATGCTGTCCCCACTGTCCCCGTGCTGTCCTGGGCCTGTCCTGGGCCTGTCCCCACTGTCCCCACCCTGTCCCCGCTTTCCCTGCGCTGTCTCTACCATGTCCCCACCCTGTCTCCATGCTGTCCCCGCTGTCCCCCCCGTCCCCGCTCTGTCCCCGCTTTCCCTGCGCTGTCCCCACACTGTCCCCACTGTCCCCATGTTGTCCCCGCAGGAGGCGGACGGCACGCTGGACTGCATCAGCATGGCGCTGACGTGCACCTTCAACCGCTGGGGCACGCTGCTGGCCGTGGGCTGCAACGACGGCCGCATCGTCATCTGGGACTTCCTGACCCGCGGCATCGCCAAGATCATCAGCGCCCACATCCACCCCGTCTGCTCCCTCTGGTGAGCCGGGAATGCCCCGGGAATGCCCCGGGAATGCCCCGGGAATGCACCGGGAATGCCCCGGGAACGCCCCAGGGAATGCACCGGGAATGCCCCGGGAATGCCCCGGGAATGCACCGGGAATGCCCCAGGAATGCCCCGGGAATGCACCGGGAATGCCCCGGGAATGCACCGGGAATGCACCGGGAATGCCCCGGGAATGCCCCGGGAATGCCCCGGGAATGCACCGGGAATGCACCGGGAATGCCCAGGGAATGCCCCGGGAATGCCCCGGGAATGCCCCGGGAATGCACCGGGAATGCACCGGGAATGCCCCGGGAATGCCCCGGGAATGCCCCGGGAATGCACCGGGAATGCACCGGGAATGCACCGGGAATGCCCAGGGAATGCCCCGGGAATGCCCCGGGAATGCACCGGGAATGCACCGGGAATGCACCGGGAATGCCCAGGGAATGCCCCGGGAATGCCCCGGGAATGCACCGGGAATGCACCGGGAATGCCCAGGGAATGCACCGGGAACGCCCCAGGAATCCCCAGGGAATTGCTGTGCGATCCCCGGGGAACTCCCACAGAATCTCTTGGGAATCCCAATCCCTTGGGAACTGCTGGAGTCCCCCAAGGAATCCCCCAAGGAATCCCCTGGGAATGCCCATGGAATCCCCACAGAATCTCTTTCGAATCCAAATCCCTCAGGAAGTGCAGGAGTCCGCATGGAATCCCCATGGAGTCCCTCTGGAATCCCCAGGGAATCCCCACAGAATCCCTTGGGAATCCCCACAGAATCCCTTGGGAATCCCCAGGGAATCCCTCTGGAATGCCTGTGGAATTCCCATGGAATCTCTTGGGAATGGCAGGAGTCCCCATGGAATCCTCCAAGGAATCCTGAGGGAATCCCTCCAGAATCCCTATGGAATCCCCCAGGAATTTCCATGGAATCCCCTGGGAATGCCCATGGAATCCCCACAGAATCTCTTTCGAATCCAAATCCCTCAGGAAGTGCAGGAGTCCCCATGGAGTTCCTCTGGAAACCCCAGGGAATCCCCACAGAATCCCTTGGGAATCCCCAGGGAATCCCCACAAAACCCCTTGGGAATCCTCCAGGGAATCCTTCCAGAATCCCTATGGAATCCCCCAGGAATTCCCATGGAATACTCTGGGAATGCCCATGGAATCACTCCAGAATCCCTATGGAATCCTCACAGAATCCCTTGGGAATCCAAATCCCTCAGGAGCTGCAGGAGTCCCCGTGGAATCCCCCAAGGAATCCCTGTGGAGTCCCTCAGGGATCCCCAGGGAATCCCTATGGAATCCCCCATGGAGCCCCCAAGGAATCCCCAGCTCCTTTTCCCCCTGGCTGGATTTGACCCCTTTATTGGGAAATTCTTGAACTCCTTTTCCCCTGGATATGTTTGATTCCAGTAAGGAATAGCTTTATTGGGAATTCCCTGGGCTCCTTTCCCCTGCCCTGACCCTTAAGGAATGACATTTTTGGGAATTCCCTGAGCTCCTTTTTCCCGCTTTAAGGAATAACTTCTTTGAGAATTCCCTGAGCTCCTTTTCCCCTGGATGTGTTTGATTCCAGTAAGGAATAGCTTTATTGGGAATTCCCTGAGCTCCATTTTTCCCCCTGACCTTGAAGGAATAACGTTTTTGGGAATTCCCTGATCTCCTTTTTCCCCCTTTAAAGAATAACGTTTTTGGGAATTCCCTGAGCTCCTTTTCCCCTGGATGTGTTTGATTCCAGTAAGGAATAACTTCTTTGTCATTTCCAAGTCCTTTCCCCCTGACCCTTAAGGAATGACATTTTTGGGAATTCCCTGAGCTCCTTTTCCCCCCTTTAAGGAATAACTTTGAGAATTCCCTGAGCTCCTTTTCCCCTGGCTGCGTTTTGACTCCTGTAAGGAACAACTTCTTTGTCAATTCCAAGTCCTTTCCCCCTGACCCTTAAGGAATGACATTTTTGGGAATTCCCTGAGCTCCTTTCCCCTCCCCTGACCATTTTTTGGGAATTCCCTCCCTGTGCCGCAGCTGGAGCCGGGACGGGCACAAGCTGGTCAGCGCCTCCACGGACAACATCGTGTCGCAGTGGGACGTTCTGTCCGGGGACTGCGACCAGCGCTTCCGCTTCCCCTCGCCCATCCTCAAGGTCCAGTACCACCCCCGCGACCAGTAAGTGCCCTGGGGGCTCCCAGTGGGGTGGAACTGCTGCTTTTGGGGCTTCCTGGGGGCTCCTGTTGGAACTCACAGTGTCCCTCAGATATTTTCAGAGGTTCCAGGCTTTGGTCAGAAGCATTTTAGACCCTGGCAAGGAGCTAAAAACAGCTACGAGTTTAAATTTAAGCCATGGAATGAGTTACCAGCTTTGAAGGTGGAACAAGCAGTCACAGAGGGTTAGATAGTATAGAAGTAGTTACAAAATAGAGAAGAACATTTTTTAGTATTATACAGGGGGGTTTTTACTTTCTACAGGGGGTCAGAAGTTCTAAAATGGAGGAAAGTGGGCTGATCCTGTTCTTCCTCCTTCTCCTTCCTTACCTCCATGTTCTTAGGATGCTGGAGCTTGTGGATTGGTTTAGAGTAGAAAAGCACTGTGTAACATAAGTAGTAAGTATTAAAGAAAAACTATAAATATATAACACATAATATATCATATAAAAAATAACAGCAGCCCTAGGCAGAGAAAGAGAAGACAAAAACAACAAACAGTGAGGGTGTCAAAAGTGTGTGTGTGTGTCTCTACCTGGGCCACGGAACAATCAGCCACAGCCCACAACGACAATCTTTTAGATAATTAGCAATAAACTGCCTTGAGACCAACCAACAAAAGGCTGCAGAATTTTTCTTTAGAAACGCAGGTTAGAGGAGAGACTTTACCACCACACAAAACCCCTAAACCAGTCCCAGGGCTCTCACAGTTTCCCACTGGAATCTTTGGGGTTGGGTTTTTGGGGAGGGTCAGGATGTGGGAATGTGTGGTTGGGTTTGAAATTCCTGCACAAACTCGGAGGTGGAAAAGAAATTAAAGCAGGCCTGAGCTTCACGTCGTTTTGTTGTCTGAGTGCTAAAGGTAAGGCAACAAAAATGGGAATAGCCTGCATTCCTCAATCCAGCTTGGCACGTTTTTTGCTTGAAATCCTTCTCCGAGAGATCCTGAGTTCCTCAATCCAGATCCGTGCTTTTTTTGCTGGAAATCCTTTTGCAAGATATTCCTTGATCCAATTGATGCTTTTTTACCTCTAAACATGGAAATCCTTTTCTGAGATCTCCTGAATTCCTTGATCCACCTCCATTGTTTTTTTGCTGGAAACCCTTCCCAAGATCTCCTGAATTTCTCAATCCACCTCGTTGCTTTTTTTGCTGGAAACCCTTCCCAGGATCTCCAGTATTCCTTGATCTACCTCAATGTTTTTTTTGCTGGAAACCCTTCGGAGGATCTCCTGAATTCCTTAATCCACCTCAGTGGTTTTTTTTTGCTGGAAATCCTTCCCAAGATCTCCTGAACTCCTTGATCCAGCTCAATGTTTTTTTTTTTTGCTGGGAATCCTTTTCCAAGATCTTCTGAATTCCTCAATCCACCTCATTGGTTTGTTTTCCTGGAAACCCTTCCCAGGATCTCCTGAATTCCTTAATCCACCCTGATGTTTTTTAGCTCTAACCATGGAAACCCTTCCCGGGATCTCCTGAGCTCTTCGATCCAGCTCAGTGGTTTTTTTTTTCTGGAAACGCTTGCCAAGATCTCCTAAATTCCTTGATCCAGTTTGATGCTTTTTAGCTCTAATCATGGAAACCCTTCCCAATACCTCCTGAATTTCCTGACTTCCTTGATCCACCCCAATGTTTTTTTAGCTCTAACCATGGAGAAACCCTTCTCAGGATCTCCTGAACTCCTCGATCCACCTTGATGTTTTTTTTTTCTTGGAAACCCTTCCCAAGGTCTGAATTCCTCGATCTACCTCAATGTTCTTTAGCTCTAACCATGGAAACCCTTCCCAATACCTCCTGAATTTCCTGAATCCCTCGATCCACCCCGATGTTTTTAGCCGTGGGAGCCCTTCCCAAAGGCCGGAATTCCCAGCTCTCCCTGGCCTTGCAGGAACAGGGTGCTGGTGTGTCCCATGAAGTCGGCCCCGGTGATGCTGACCCTGTCGGACTCCAAGCACGTGGTGCTGCCCGTGGACGACGACTCCGACCTCAACGTGGTGGCCTCGTTTGACCGCCGGGGGGAATACATCTACACCGGGAACGCCAAGGGCAAGGTCAGCCCCACCCCATCCCGGGGCACTGGGAATTCCCCATGGAAAACCTCCCGGGGCACCGGGCAGCACCGGGAATTCCCCATGGAAAATTGGGGGTCAGGCTTTGGAAGTGCCCCCAGGAGGGTTTGGGGTGTCCGTCCCTGGAGGTGGGGTTGGGGCACCTCGGTGGGTGAGGGGCGCGGGGAGGGGTTTGGGGAGCAGGGACAGGCACAGGGATGGATTTGGGGAGCAGGGATGGGTTTGGGGAGCAGGGAGGGGTACAGGGATGGATTTGGGGAGCAGAGATGGGTTTGGGGAACAGTGAGGGGCACAGGAATGGGTTTGGGGAGCAGGAGTGGATTTAGGGAACAGGTTAGGGGCACAGGGATGGGTTCAGGGAACGGGGACAGGCACAAGGATGGCTGCAGGATTTGGGGAGCAAGTGAGGGGCACAGGGATGGATTTGGGGAGCAGAGATAGGTTTGGGGCACAGGAGTGGGTTTGGGGAGCAGAGACAGTCACAGGTTTGGGTTTGGGAACAGGGATGGATTTGGAGGGCAGGTGAGGGGCACAGGGATGGGTTTGGGAACTGGAATGGTTTTGGGGAACAGGTGAGGGGCACAGGGATGGGTTTGAGTAACAGGCATAGGGATGGATTGGGAAGAGATGAGGGGCACAGGGATGGATTTAGGGAACAGGGACAGGCGCAGGGATGGATTTAGGGAACAGGGACAAGTGCAGAGATGGATTTAGGGAACAGGGACAGGCACAGGGAAGGATTTAGGGAATAGGGACAGGTGCAGGGATGGATTTAGGGAACAGAGACAGGTGCAGAGATGGATTTAGGGAACAGAGACAGGTGCAGAGATGGCTGCAGGGTTCGGGGAACAGGTGAGGGATTTCGTGAGGATCCTGGAGGGGTTTTCCAACCTCAGGGGTTCTGGGATCTTTGATTTTTTTTTTTGACACTTTTGGGACGTTTTCCCGGTGTTTCTGTCTCAGCAGCTCCCGCAGCGTCCCCGGGTGGGCTCCCAGGGTTCTGTTTCAGGTGAAGCCACTGATTGTTCTCTGTCTGCTCAATCTTCAGATCTTGGTCTTAAAAACAGACACTCAGGATCTTGTTGCTTCCTTCAGAGTGACCACAGGGACCAGCAACACCACGGCCATTAAATCCATCGAGTTCGCCCGCAAAGGGAGGTGAGCGCCCCGCGGGGATCCCGGGACTGCGGGGAGCTCCTCAAAGCCCTCAGCTCTGGGATTTGTGATTGATTGATTGATTGATTGATTGTTTTTTCATGGATTTGCCCCCGTTGTGCTGCAGCTGCTTCCTGATCAACACGGCCGACCGGATCATCCGCGTGTACGACGGGCGGGAGATCCTGACCTGCGGGCGCGACGGCGAGCCCGAGCCCATGCAGAAACTGCAGGACCTGGTCAACAGGTCGGGGACAGGGACAGGGGACAGGGGAGGGGACAGTTTAGTGGGGACTGGGGACAGTGGAAGGGCATGGGGACAGGTGAGAGGCATGGCCACAGCTGAGGGGAGTGGGGACAGGTGAGGGCAGGGCCTGGGGACAGGACTGGGGACAGGGGAGGAGCTCAGGGTGGGGCCTGGGGACAGGTGAGGGGACTGGGGACAGGTGAGGGAACTGGGGACAGGTGAGAGGCATGGGGACAGGTGAGGGGACTGGGGACAGGGGTGGGGCCTGGGGAAAGGTGAAGGAACTGGGGACAGGTGAGGGGACTGGGGACAGGTGAGGGAATTGGGGACAGGGGACTGGACTGGGGACAAGCAAGGAGACTGGGGACAGGAGAGGGGCACTGGAATGGGGGAGGGGACCGGGGAAGAGGGACAGGGACATGGGAGGGGACTGGGGACAAGGGAAAGGGACAGGGGACAGGTGAGGGCAGAGCCTGGGGACAGGACTGAGGACAGGGGAGGAGCTCAGGGTGGGGCCTGGGACAGGTGAGAGGCATGGGGACAGGTGAGGGCAGGGACTGGGGACAGGTGAGGGGCATGGGGACAGGTGAGGGGACTGGGGACAGGTGAGGGAACTGGGGACAGGTGAGGGCAGGGACTGGGGACACAACTGGGGGGACAGGGGAGAGGACAAGGTACAGCTGAGGGAAATTTTTGGGTTTAGAACGGGTTTACAATGGGCTTTTGGGGTTTGGGATGGGGATTTGGGGTTTGGGATGGGGATTTGGGGATTTGGATGGGAAATTTTTGGGTTTAGAACGGGTTTACGATAGGCTTTTGGTGGTTGGGATGGGGCTTTTGGGGTTTGGGATGGGCTTTTGGGGTTTGGGATGGGGATTTGGGGGTTAGGATGGGGTTTGGGGATTGGGATGGGAAATTTTTGGGTTTAGAACGGGTTTACGATAGGCTTTTGGGGGTTGGGATGGGGCTTTTGGGGTTTGGGATGGGCTTTTGGGGTTTGGGATGGGGATTTGGGGGTTGGGATGGGGATTTGGGGTGCAGGAGAGGTGTGGGGACAGCTGAGGGGCTCAGGGATGGGTTTGGGGAACAGGAGTGGATTTGGGGAACTAGTGAGGGGCTAAAGCCCAAAACATAAAGCTTAAATGTAAATAATCAAAAAGTACATATATAAAAGCTTAAATATAAAAGCAAAGCAGACTCTGAAAACCAAAAATCTAAACCCGAGGCACAGAACGTGAAAAATATAAAAGCCAAAACCTAAAATAGACAGCTTAAAAATAAATAATAATTTTAAAAAATGTGTAAGTTTAAATGCAAAAGCACACACCCCTGTGCCCCAGGACGCCCTGGAAGAAGTGCTGCTTCTCGGGGGACGGCGAGTACATCGTGGCGGGCTCGGCGCGCCAGCACGCGCTCTACATCTGGGAGAAGAGCATCGGCAACCTGGTGAAGATCCTGCACGGCACCCGCGGCGAGCTGCTGCTGGACGTGGCAGTGAGGAACCCCCCGGCCCCCGGGCTCCCCCGGGATTTGGGAATTGGGGTGTGGCAATGCCTGATTTGCTCATGAAGGTGTTTTCTTTGTTTTCGCTCGCCGGCAGTGGCACCCGGTGCGCCCCATCATCGCCTCCATCTCCAGCGGGGTGGTTTCCATTTGGGCTCAGAACCAGGTGGTGAGTGAGGGGTTGGGGTTGCTCCCTTGGGAATTGGGCCTGCCACGGGATTGGCCAGGGACATTTTGGCTGATCCAGCCCTGGCAGTGCCCCAGGATGGGTTGGACAGTGGATAAAGTGAATAAAATGGGTAAAATGGGTGAAAAAAGTGGGATCCCTCCCAACCCATTCCAGGATTCCCTGAGCTGGTTTGGATGGGATATTGGGAATAAATCCTTTCAATGGAATTCCAGAGAATCCGTGGCTGCTCCAGCCCTGGCAGTGTCCCAGGATGGGTTGGATAGTGGATAAAGTGAATAAAATTAATAAAATGGATCAAATGACACCCTGGGATAGTGGGAGGTGTCCCTGCCCATGGGATCCCAACCCAACCCATTCCAGGATTCCCTGACCTGGTTTGGATGGGATATTGGGAATAAATCCTTCCCTGGGATGGGCTGCGATGGAATTCCCAGAGAATCCATGTCTGCTCCAGCCCTGGCAGTGTCCCAGGATGGGTTGGACAGTGGATAAAGTGAAGAAAATTAATAAAATGGGTAAAATGGATCAAATTACACCCTGGGATAGTGGGAGGTGTCCCTGCCCATGGGATCCCAACCCAACCCATTCCAGGATTCCCTGGGCTGCTTTGGATATTGAGATATTGGGAATAAATCCTTCCCTGGGAGGGAATTCCAGAGGAGCTGGGGATGCTCCATCCCAGGCAGTTTCCCAGGATGTATTAAATCTGCTTTTTTATGATTTTTTTTTCAGGAAAACTGGAGTGCTTTTGCCCCTGATTTCAAGGAGTTGGATGAAAATGTGGAATATGAGGAGAGGGAATCGGAATTCGACATTGAGGATGAGGATAAGAGCGAGCCAGAGCAGACAGGTGCTGCCCAAACCATTCCCAAAAAGTTCCCAAACAGTTCCCAAACCATTCCCAAAAAATTCCCAAACCATTCCCAAAAAATCCCAAAAAAGTTCCCAAACAGTTCCCAAAAAATCCCCAAACCATTCTTAAAAATTCCCAACCATTCCCAAAAAATTGTTTTGTGCTTTAATAAGAATTATTTTGGGCTCGTTTTGTGCTATGATAGGAAATATTTTAGATTTATGTTTTAATATGAGTTATTTTAGCTTTTTTTTGTTTTTACAGGAAATATTTTAGAATTGTTTTTTACTTTAATAGTAAATATTTAAGTTTGTTTTGTGCTTTAATGTGAATTATTTTAGGCCCATTTTGTGCCATTGTAGGAAATATTTTAGTGCTGTTTTTAGGATTTTTCCTGCTGGGACAGGAGAGTCTCCAGGTTGTTTTTGGGTGTTTTTCCTGGAGTTCATTCCTGGTTGTTTTTCCTGGAGTTCATTCCCATGTGTTTTTTGGGTGTTTTTCCTGGAATTAATTCCTGGTTGTTTTTTGGGTGTTTTTCCCAGAGTTTATTCCAGGTTGTTTTTTGGGTGTTTTTCTGGAGTTCATTCCCGGTTGTTTTTCCGGAGTTCATTTCCGATTGTTTTTTGGGTGTTTTTCCTGTAGTTCATTCCCAGTTGTTTTTTGGATATTTTTCCCAGAGTTCATTCCCAGTTGTTTTTGGGTGTTTTTCCTGGAATTAATTCCCAGTTGGTTTTTTGGGTGTTTTTCCCGGAGTTCATTCCCAGTTTTTGGGTGTCTTTCCCAGAATTAATTCCCGTTTTCCTGGTGCAGGGGCGGATGCTGCCGAGGATGAGGAGGTGGACGTGACCAGCGTGGATCCCATCGCCGCCTTCTGCAGCAGGTGCCAGCCCCTGGAGCTAATTAATTAACACTGACCCAGAAACTCCTTAATGAGCGCTAATTAACCTTCATAGAGCGTTCCCTTCGCAAACCAAACATTGCCTTTAGGAACCACAAAATTCCCTTTAAAAATTCCCTTTAGAAACCAGAAAATTCCTGTTATAAATCCCAACATTCCCTTTAAATATTCCCTTCATAAAACCCAAAATTCCCTTTGGGAAACTCAACATTCCCTTTAAACATTCCCATTATACCGCCCAAAATTCCCTTTAGAAAACTCAACATTCCCTTTGAACATTCCCATCATAAACCACAAAATCCCCATCCCAACCCCCAAAACCCCATCCCAAACCCCAAAATCCCCATCCTAAACCCCAAAACCCCATCCTAAAACCGTTCTAAACCCAAGAATTCCCATCCCAACCCCCAAATCCCCATCCCAAACCCCAAATCCCCATCCCAAACCCCAAAACCCCATCCCAAACCCCAAAAGCCCATCCTAAACACATTCTAAACCCAAAAATTTCCAATCCCAATCCCCAAACCCCCATCCTAACCCCCACATCCCCAAACCCCAAATCCCCATCCCAAACCCCAAAAGCCCATTGTAAACCTGTTCTAAACCCAAAAATTTCCCATCCCAATCCCCAAACCCCATCCTAACCCTCAAAACCCCATCCCAATGCCTACACCAACCCCCAAACCCCATCCCAAACCCCATCCCAACCACAAACCCCCATCCCAAACCCCATCCCAACCCCTAAAAC
Source organism: Taeniopygia guttata (assembly GCF_003957565.2). Lineage (NCBI taxonomy): Eukaryota > Metazoa > Chordata > Aves > Passeriformes > Estrildidae > Taeniopygia > Taeniopygia guttata. Next base: position 3,113,735 of record NC_044238.2, on the reverse strand, counting down.
CTCATCCCAATGCCTACATCAACCCCCAAAACCCATCCCAAACCCCATCCCAACCCTCAAACCCCATCCCAAACCCCATCCCAACCCCCAAAACCCCATCCCAATGCCTACATCAATCCCCAAACCCCATCCCAAACCCCATCCCAACCCCAAACCCCCATCCTAACCCCCAAACCCCATCCCAAACCCCATCCCAACCCCAAACCCCCATCCTAACCCCCAAACCCCATCCCAACCCCCAAAACCCCATCCCAATCCCTACAACAACCCCCAAACCCCATCCCAAACCCCATCCCAAGCCCCATCCCAAGCCCAAACCCCCATCCTAACCCCCAAACCCCCATCCTAACCCCCAAACCCCATCCCAAACCCCATCCCAAACCCCATCCCAACCCCCAAATCCCCATCCCAAACCCCATCCCAACCCCCAAAACCCCATCCCAATCCCTATATCAACCCCCAAACCCCATCCCAAACCCCCATCCTAACCCCCAAATCCGTATCCCAAACCCTATCCCAACCCCCAAACCCCATCCCAATGTCTACCTCAACCCCCAAAATCCCCATCCCAATCCCTACAACAACCCCCAAACCCCATCCCAAGCCCATCCCAAACCCCATCCCAAACCCCATCCCAAACCCCATCCCAATCCCATCCCAAACCCCATCCCATCCCAACCCCCATGCTAACCCCGACGCGGTGCGGGCGGCAGTGACGAGGAGCTGGAGGACGCGCGGGCGCTGCTGTACCTGCCCATCGCGCCCGAGGTGGAGGACCCCGAGGAGAGCCCCTACGGGCCGCCCCCCGAGGCCGCGCCCGGCGCGCTGCCCGACGACCCGCTCGGCCCCGACAGGAAGCGCCCCGGCGCCCCCGACGGCGCCCAGAACCCCAAGAAAAAACCCAAAACCACCAACATCGAGCTCCAGGGAGTCCCCAGTGATGGTGGGTGCGAGATGCCGAGGGGTTTGGCGTTTGGGGGTTTGGGGGTTTGATCTTGAGGGTTTGGGGGTCTGGTCCCCCGAGGGGTTTGGCAGGTTGGGAGGGATCTGATCCCGAGGGTTTGGGGTTTGGGGGTCTGATCCTGAGGGTTTTAGGGCACTGGGAGGGATTTGATGCCAAGGGCTTTGGGGTTTGGGGCTCTGATCCTGAGGGTTTGGGGTTTGGCGCTCTGGTCCTGAGGGGTTTGGGGGTCTGATCCTGAGGGGTTTGGCAGGTTGGGAGGGATCTGATCCCAAGAGTTTGGGATTTGGGATTTGGGGTTTGGGGTCTGGTCCTGAGGAGTTTGGGGGGTTTGGAGGGGTCTGATCCTGAGGGTTTTGAGGTGTTGGGAAGGATCTGATCCCGAGGGTTTTGAGGTGTTGGGAAGGATCTGATCAGGATTTCAGGGTTTTGGGGTTTGGGGGTCTGATCCCGAGGGGTTTGGGGAGTTGGGAGGGATCTGATCCCTAGGGATTTCAGGGATTGGGGGTCTGATCCCGAGGGTTTTGGGGTGTTTGGGGTCTGATCCCGAGGGTTTTGAGGTGTTGGGAAGGATCTGATCGGGATTTCAGGGTTTTAAGGTGTTGGGAAGGATCTGATCCCAAGGGTTTGGGGTTTGGTGGTCTGGTCCCCCGAGGGGTTTTGGGTTGTTGGGAGGGATCCAATTCCAAGGATTTTAGAGTTTTAGGGCATTTGGAGGGATCTGATCCAAGGGTTGTAGGGCATTTGGAGAGGGATCTGATCCCAAGGGTTCTGGGGTATTGGGAGGGATCTGATCAGGATTTCAGGGTTTTCGGGTGTTGGGAGGGATCTGATCTCAAGATTTCAGAGTTTCAACTCACCCCAAACCCCATTTTCCCACCCCAAACCCCAATTTCCCCCTGTTTCACCCCCAAAACCCCCAATTCCCCCCGCAATTCCCCTCTCCCAGAAGTGCACCCGCTGCTGGGCGTGAAGGGCGACGGTAAATCCAAGAAGAAGCAGGCGGGCAGGCCCAAAGGATCCAAAGGTAAAGACAAAGATTCTCCGTTCAAACCCAAACTCTACAAAGGGGACAGAGCCTCTTTCCCCCTGGAAGGAGCGGCCAAGGGCAAAGCGCAGGCGGAGCTGGGCCAGCCCCTGGCAGGTAAGGACACCTGGCACCCCCCTGGTGGCCTGCCTTTGTCACCCCAAAATTCCAAATTCCTCCCTCCCCGCTCGCCCGCTGCCAAGGAAGAGGCTAAAATCGGATTTTTTGGGTTTTTTTTAAGTAGAAAACGGGAATAAAATCGAGTTGTGCGCGTAGGGAAATGGAGAGGGGTTGGTTGGTTTCTGTGTGCTGCACGTTGGAGGGGTTTTGTGGTGTGGAGGTGGTCCTAAATTCAAATTATTTTAATTGGTTCCATTGGTTTCCTGCAGAAGTCAGGAAATATTCTGGGGGGAAAATGAAGGATTCTGCAAATTTGTGGTGTGGAGGTGATCCTAAATTCAAATTGGTTTAATTATTTTAATTGGTTCCATTGGTTTCCTGCAGAAGTCAGGAAATATTCTGGGGGGAAAACGAAGGATTCTGCAGTTTTGTGGTGTGGAGGTGGTCCTAAATTCAAATTGTTTTATTTTAATTGGTTTCATTGGTTTAATTCCTTCCCTCAGATCCTGCAGAAATGATAAAATTTCTGGATTTGGGATGATTTTGAAGGGGGGAAACGAAGGATTCCACAGTTTTGTGGTATTGAGGTGGTCCTAAATTCAAATTGTTTTATTTTAATTTGTTTCATTGGTTTAATTCCTTCCCTCAGATCCTGCAGAAATGATAGAATGTCTGGATTTGGGCTGATTTTGGGGGGGGGAAACGAAGGATTCCACAGTTCTGTGGTATTTAGGTGGTCCTAAATTCAAATTATTTTCACTGGTTCCATTGGTTTCCTGCAGAAATCGGGAAATATTCTGGGGGGAAAATGAAGGATTCTGCAGTTTTGTGGTGTGGAGGTGGTCCTAAATCCAAATTGTTTTAATTGTTTTAATTGGTTTCATTGGTTTAATTTCCTTCCCTCAGCTCCTGCAGAAATGACTAAATATCTGGATTTGGGCTGATTTTTGGGGGAAAATGAAAGATTCCACAGTTTTGTGGTATTGAGGTGGTCCTAAATTCAAATTATTTTCATTGGATCCATTGCTTTCCTGCAGAAGTCAGGAAATATTCTGGGGGGAAAATGAAGGATTCTGCAGTTTTGTGGTGTGGAGGTGGTCCTAAATTCAAATTGTTTTAATTGTTTTAATTGTTTTAATTGGTTTCATTGGTTTAATTTCCTTCCCTCAGCTCCTGCAGAAATAACTAAATATCTGGATTTGGGCTGATTTTGGGGGGAAAATGAAAGATTCCACAGTTTTGTGGTGTGGAGGTGGTCCTAAATTCAAATTATTTTAATTGTTTTAATTTGTTTGATTCCTTCCCTCGGCTCGTGCAGAAATGATTGAATATTTGGATTTGGGCTGATTTTGGGGGGAAAAATTAAGGATTGCACAGTTTTGTGGTGTGGAGGTGATCCAAAATTCTTAATTGGTTTCAATAGTTTAATTTCCTTCCCTCAGATCTTGCAGAAATGATAGAATATCTGGATTTGGGCTGATTTTGGGGGGGAAAATGAAGGATTCCACAGTTTTGTGGTGTGGAGGTGGTCCTAAATTCAGATTGTTTTAATTATTTTAATTCATTTCATTGGTTTAATTCCTTCCCTCAGATCCTGCAGAAGTCAGGAAATATTCTGGGGGAAAATGAAGGATTCATCAATTTTTGTGGTGTTGAGCTGGTCCTAAATTCAAATTATTTAAATTATGAAATGAGAAAGCATTAAGATCAAGATTTAATTGAGATTTAAAGATTAAGGATTTAATTGAGAAATAAGAAAGGATCCTGGCCTGGAACGTGAACATTGGGATTTCCAAGGAGAATTCCAATCCTTGGCTTCCAAACAGTGCTGGATCCTTGGATTTTCCATGTTGGAGGGGCTGCTTTAATTTTTAATTAACATTTAATTTTTAATTATGATTTCCATACTGAGGAGGGGCTGACTGTACCTTTGTACTCAGCTGCTGTCCCTAATTCCTGGTTTTCTGTGGAGTGCCTTCCTCGCTGGGAAATCCCATTCCCAGTCCCTCTGGAATGTTCCAGATCCAGCAGCAGAGCAGCCCAACTCCTTTCCTGGTTTTTCTGCTTTTCCCTCTCCTTTTCCAGCCCTCTTTGGAAGGATTTTGGTGCAGGAAAATCTTGGATTTTTTTTTTTGCTGCGGGAAAATCTGGGATTGATTTCCCTGCTTTGAGGTTGGGATGAGATTCCTGAGCCAACTGGGAATTTGTTCACCTCAAAAATGGGTTTAGACCCAAATCCCGTTGGATTTTCCCATCAGTTGGAGCTCCCTAAAATCTGTTTTTAGGCTTTGCTTGCCTGTGGTGTTTGGGATGAAGGGAAATAGGGGAAAATTCCTGCCCAGAGGAATCCCTGGGAATGTCCAAGGATTGAGGTTGCCATAGAATGGGATGGGATTTAAACCACCCAAACCATGACATTCCATGAAAATCCCTATTTTCCTGGAATTCCTGAGCTGGGGAGGATCCAGGAGAGATTCCCAGTGGATCCCAGTGCTGGAATCTCTGTAGGAGCCACACGGGGAGAGGAAAGAATCCATGCCTTGGCTCTTCCCAAAGCCACAGAATTCCGTGGAATTCCCTCTTCCCGTTGTCTTCTTTGTGCCTTGCACCCAAAATTCCCAACATTTTTGGCTACCAGCTTTTCCTCAGGGTTCCAAATTCCAAATTCCCGTGGAATTCCTGTGGAATTTGGATCCAGGCTCCCTTTCCTTCCCATCCTGGCTGCAGGGAGCGGGAATTCCATGAATTCTGCTGCTTCCTGCAGGAGCCAACCCGGGGCTGAAGCAGCTGCACAGGGAGAGTTTTCCTGGGAAATCTTTGGGATTTCCATGTGGGAGCTGCATGGCTGGGACTGGGATTAATTATCTTCATTAATTCATTCTCTTAATTCATTTTCTGCCGGCAGAAAATGTTAAAATCAGATTTTTTTTGTGTTTAACCCGGCTTAAAACCGAGCAATTTCCTCGTTTCACAGTTCAGGATAAAATCCTCTGCTCTGGCTTCACCCACGCTTAGGTGGGGCTTTATTTCTTAGGTATTTCTTGGAAATTTGGGATATTATAAATTATTTGACACCAGGTAAGTTTGGGAATAAAGAATTTCTGAGCTGTGCTGCACTCCCAGAATCTCAAATAAATCCCAGAGCTGTCAACAAGCAGCCTCTTGGTACTGAAATTTTGGGGTTTTTAGCTACAAAATCTCACCCACTCCCATTTTTTCCCCTGCATTTCCCATTTCTTTTCCCTGCATTTCCCATTTTCCCTCTGCATTTCCAATTTTCCCCCTTCATTTCCATTTTTTCCTGCATTTCCCATTTTTTTCCCAGATTTCAAATTTTTCCCCTGCATTTCCCATTTTCCCCTGGATTTCCCATTTTCCCCTTTTATTTCCCATTTCTCCCTGTGCCTTTCCCATTTTTCCCCTCCATTTCCCATTTTCCCCCTTCATTTCCCATTTTCCCCCTTCATTTTCCATTTTTTTCCCCAGGTTTCCAATTTCTTTTCTTGCATCTCCCATTTTCCCCCAGATTTCCCATTTTTTCCCCCGCATTTCCCATTTTTCCTTTCATTTCCCACTTTCCCCCTGCATTTCCCCTTTTTTCCCAGATATCCCATTTTTTTAACCTGCATTTCCCATTTTTTTCCCGATATCCAATTTTCCCCTTCATTTTCCCCCAGATTTCCTTTTTTTTTCCCTGCATTTCCCATTTTTTTTGCCCTGCATTTCCCTTTGTTTTTTCCAGATATCCCATTTTTTTTCCCCAGATTTCCCATTTCCCCCCCCATTTCCCATTCCCCCCTGCACTTCCCGTTTTCCCCTGGATTTCCCATTTTCCCCTTTTATTTCCCATTTCTCCCCGTGCCTTTCCCATTTTTCCCCTTCATTTCCCATTTTCCCCCCTGCATTTCCCATTTTTCCTTTCATTTCCCATTTTCCCCCTGCATTTCCCCTTTTTTCCCAGAAATCCCATTTTTTTGACCTGCATTTCCCATTTTTTTCCAGATATCCCATTTTTCCCTTCATTTTCCCCCAGATTTCCCATTTTTTTCCCTGCATTTCCCTTTGTTTTTTCCAGATATCCCATTTTTTTTCCCGGATTTCCCATTTTTCCCCCCATTTCCCATTCCCCCCTGCACTTCCCGTTTTTCCCCGCTCCCGCTGGGGCTCTCTGGATCCGGGGAGCTCCGGGATGGGTCCGAACTCTCACTTTTCCCTCTCTGCTCTCTTCAGCAGGTGGTGCAATCTCAGAGTTGCTATGAAGACTCTCCCTTCTCTCCCTGTCTCCTTTCCTCTCTTGGCTCCCCGTGTGGAAAGGCCGGAATTCCCAGGCAGGACTGGCACAGACTGAATTAATTCCGTGGATTCAGGGAGGGATTTGGGGCAGGAATGACTCTGGAAGAGGGAGCCTCCGTCCCTCCTGCTGCCTCTCCGCGGATCAGGCTGGCACTGAGCTCCAGCCGGGAATTTTGGGGACAAATCCCTGTCCCAAAGTGACCTGAGCCCCTTCCCTGCCGCTCCAGAGCTTCTCCACCTCTTATCTCCCAAAATCTCTCAGCATTCCCGGATGGAAGAGCAGCCCAAAGTGTGAGTTTGGATTCCTGTCTCCTGCCAAGTCTCCCTTTTCCAGCTGGGAATTCCCATCTGGCTGAGCCAGGCTTTTCCCTGCCTGACAGGATCAGGGCAGAGCTGCTGATCCCAGCCCAAATTTTCAGGAATTTCCAGTGGGATGTGAGGAGCTGAGGCCCCTCTGGAGTTTTCCTCGATTTTGTGTTTATTTTTCCCGCTCTGCCAGTGGCAGAAGGAGCAGCTCTAGATTAAAAAAAAGTAATTTTCCAATGGATTTTTTTATTTTTTTCCCAGCCTCTGATTCCCAAAGCTCTGCTGGAATTCCCTCCTGTCCTTTCCAGTTTTGTTCCTTCTCTTCCCTGGGAAATTCTCCTCCAGGAATATCCAGGCTCCTCCTTGATAAATGAAAACCAATTTTTTCCTCAGAACCGAAGCAGAACTTTTCCAAAGGGTTGCTGTTTTTCCCACTTGAGGGTTAAAAATGGAAGCTGGCAGCTCATTCCCAACTTTTATTCCTTCAGGATTTCCTGTAGGAATGGGAATGGCACTTTCCCCATCCAGCACTCACAGCCTGGCTCCTCTTATCCCACACCAACATCCTGAGCAAAGGAAATTTCATCCCTAAATCCCTTTTTTTTCCCCCCAGACTTTGGAGTTTCAGTGTTTCCCAGGTGGAATTATTTGGATTATCAGGAGCTGTTTAAATTTCCTGGGTGTCCTGCAGAACTCAAAAGCAGGAAAGGAATTGGGAAGTGACGGATTTGCAGCCAGAACTGTGCGGGTATAAAAATGAGGAGAGACAAAACATTTGGAAATCAGAGCTTTTGAAATTTTCCAAAACTTGATGTTTTCATTCCCAGCTTTGGGGACATTTGGGTTCATTTGGGGAAATTTATGACCTTGAGTGTAAAATTCCTTTTTTTTTTTTGGTCTTTTTGCCTGTGGGGTGACTCTGCCGTGCCAAACCCACCCTGGGTGCTGGGCCCAACCCCCCCAAATTAAAAATGCCCAGTCCAAGGTTCTGCAGGTTGGGTTAAAGCAGCGAATCCCCCCAAATTCAGCTTTCCCTCTGTACAGTGTAAATGCCTTTGTTTATTCCCATCCTTCTTCTATTTCCTGATTTTTTCCCATCCTTATTTCCTGTTCCCATCTTTATTCCCATCCTTATTTCCTAGTCTGTTCCCATCTTTCCATCCTTATTTTATTTCCCGCTTTATTCCCATCCTTATTTTATTTCCTGGTTTGTTTCCATCCTTCTTTCTTGCTTTATTCCCATCCTAATTTCCTGGTCTGTTCCCATCTGTATTTTATTTCCTGATTATTTCCATCTTTATTTTATTTCCCAGTTTGTTTCCATCCTTATTTTATTTCCTGCCTCATTCCTGTCTCTGTTTTATTTCTCACTTTGTTCCCTTCTTTATTGTATTTCCTTCTTTATTCCCATCCTTATTTTATTTTATTTCCCGGTTTTTCCCATCCTTATTTTATTTTCTTTCCTGCTTTATTTCCATCCTTATTTTCTTTCCTGCTTTATTCCCAACCTTATTTTATTTCCTGGTTATTCCCATCCTTGTTTTATTTTATTTCCTGCTTTGTTCCCATCCTTATTTTCTTTCCTGGTTTGTTCCCATTTTTATTTTATTTCCCAGTTATTCCAATCTTTATTTTATTTCCTGGTTATTCCCATCTTTATTTTATTTCCCTATTTTTTTCCCATCCTTATTTTATTCCCTGGCTTTGTACAATATCCAGTCAGCTCCCGCAGCGGTGGTGGTTCTGTGTTTGTAAATAAAGAGGTACCTTCCATTTCCTAAAATCCACGGGTAAATCTTGGCTTTTCCATGGAAAAGTTGGGGGTTTCTGTCATGCTGGAATTTGGGAATCTTTCAAACATGCCGTTTTTGGGGTTTTTAGGGTATTTTTTTGTTGGTTTTATGAAGGGAGAGGAGTAAACCTGGAGTAAAACCAAGCCCTGAGTGCTCAGAGAATGAAATTCCCGGAGAATCCGTGGCTGCCCCAGGCCAGGCTGGATGGGTTTGGAGCATCCTGGGATGGTGGGATGGGTGGGATTTGTGGGATTTGAGGTTTGTTTTCCTTCCCACCCACAGCAGTCTGGAATTCCCAGATCCCTGAGTGCCCAGGCTGGGAAAGGGGAGCTGGACACGGAGCTAGGACAGGGAAGGGCAGCTCCAGGGGGGATTGAGGGGTGGAAAATCCTCCTGGAGTTCTGGGAATTCTTCAGTTCTGTTTAAGGAGTGTGAAGAAGGGAAATGGATCCGAATTTGGGGCTGTGGGTTTCGGCAAACCCAAATCCCTGTGGGAATCCAGGGATGCCCATCGGGAGACTCTGATTATGAGATGTCTTTTCCATAAAATTGTGGTTAAAAACTATGGAGAAGGTGATTCCACAGACCTGTGGGGTGTTCCTCCCTCAGAAAACCTGGATTTTCCAGGGAAGAACACTTCAGCAGTGCATCGTTTTTTTGGCGGATGGATCCCACCGGAATCTCCTTCCGAGCGTTTTCCTGGGATGGCAGCATGGGAACGATTCCTGTGGATCCATCAGTGGAGTTTGGGGTCGGATCCCTGAGGAACAAGAGCTCTCCCAACTCCTGTGGTTCCTTCCAAGGATGGGAATTTTATCCAGAACCTCCTGCAGAGCTCTCAGGATTTGCTGGACCTTCCCTGAGGGTTCTTCCTTGGAATGTTCGGGGCTGTTGTGCCCCGGCTGTGACATCAGAGCTGCTCCCATGGGAACAGCTCCAGGGCCTGGTGTGGACATGGAGTGACCAGAGCCCGACCAGCTCAGACCAGCCTGGATTCCCATGGATCAGCCCCAGTAGAGGTTGGAATGTTGGGGTTGGATTTGGGGAGCGCTCCGGAGTGGAATGTGTTTGTATAAGTGAGGGTTGGACAGGGCCTCAGTGAGGAATTGGGATTTTGGGATTTCCTCACACTCCACAGCGTTATTTGGAAGATTCCAGCAGTAATTCCTGCTGGAAATTTTCAGTTTGGTGGGAAAATGAAAATGCAGCCGCTCCTTTTCCAGTGGAAATCCATCCAAAATAACATCCACCTGAAATAATGTGGGAAGTCTTACAGGGAGGAGAGAATTTCACTCTGAAATTGCTGAACACACCCAAAATTCATGGAGTTTGGGCAGAGTTGGATTGGATCCAATGGATCAGAACATCCTCCTGTCCTGTTCAAAGAACATTCCCGATGGAATTCCTGAAATTCCCGCCCTGCTGGATCCAGTAATGCCTTGCTGTGTCTTTTTTTAGTTGTGCCTCCAGCTCCACATCCGGGAGGATTTTCCCAGGTGGAAGGATTAGATCTGGTGGGATGTCAGGGACATCCCGAAGAACCTGGAAGATTCATGGAATGATTCCAGGCGGTTCGGAGTGCTGAACCCAGACACAAAAACACCTGGAAGATGGAGCAGAGCCCCATCGTGGTGATCCTGCTGTGCACCCTGTGCGTTCCAGCGGCACTTCCCTTGGGATCGGGATCGGAGCTTCCCTTGGAACTGGTCTCGGAGCTTCCCTTGGGATCAGAATCAGAGCTTCCCTCAGGAGCAGGAATGGAGCTTCCCTCGGGATCGGGAATGGAGCTTCCCTCGGGATCAGGATCGGCATTTCCCTTGGGATTGGGATCTGAGCTTCCCTTGGAACTGGGCTCAGAGATTCCCTTGGGATCGGGATCTGAGCTTCCCTTCAAACCGGGCTTGGAACTTTCCTCAGAACCGCAATCGGGATCGGAGCTTCCCTCGGAACAGGGCTCAGAGCTTCCCTCAGGATTGGGATTGGAGCCACCCTCGGAACCGGGCTCGGAGCTTTCCTCAGAACCGGGATCTGAGCTTCCCTCAGAACTAGGATTGGGATCAGAGCCACCCTTGGAACCAGGCTCAGAGCTTCCATCAGAACCGGGCTCAGAGCTTCCCTTAGAACCGGGCTCAGAACCTTCCTCAGAACCGGGATCTGAGCTTCCCTCGGAACCAGGATCGGGCTCGGAGCCTCCCTCGGAACGAGGATCGGGATCAGAGCTTCGCTCAGAACCAGGCTCAGAGCTTCCGTTAGAACCGGGCTCAGAGCTTTCCTCAGAACCAGGATCTGAGCTTCCCTCAGAACCAGGATCGGGATCAGAGCCTCCCTCGGAACCAGGATCGGGATCAGAGCTTCCCTCGGAACCAGGATCGGGATCAGAGGTTCCATCAGAACTGGGCTCGGAGCCTCCCTCGGAACCAGGATCGGGCTCGGAGCCTCCCTTGGAACCAGGATTGGGCTCGGAGCCTCCCTCAGAACCGGGCTCGGAGCCTCCCTCGGAAGCAGGCTCAGGCTCAGCTCTTCCCCCGGGAGCAGAGTCCGTCCTGCTGGGGCTGAAGGCCATGGTGGTGGTGAACTCCACGCCTTGCAGCGTCACCTGCGGGCTGGGCGTGCAGCAGGAGCAGCTCTGCGAGTACAGCCCGGCCGGCGAGCGCCGCAACTGCTCCCTGGTGCGCTCCCGCTGCCTCCGCGAGTGGATCTGCGGCCTCCGGCACCTCAGCGTTCCCGAGGGAAAACCCTTCCAGCTCACCTGCCTCTCCCCGGATGCCGCCAGCCTGGAGGGACCAAATTTCGGCTACACCTGGAGGTTCGCCCCCGGGCTCATCACCACCAACGACCTCCTGTTCCATCCCTTCCGCAATTCCAGCCCTTCCCTGCGCTTCTCGCCGGCGCTGGAGTCGCATTCCGGCACCTACCTCTGCGACGTGCAGGTGCTGAGCTCCTTCCAGCCTGTCAAGAGGATCTACTTCGGCCTCAGGGTGATCCCCAGGGATCTGGTGGATCTCGACTTCCAGAAATCCCTGACTTGGGAGCAGCAGCTGGCGGCCAACGGGGAGGAGCCGCCGGAAAACGCCACGGGCCCCACGGAGTCGGAGAAGCGGTGGAATTTTTGGGAGAAGCAGTGGTTTTATGAGGTCGTGCTGGGGGTTGGGAGTGGGGTGATCGTGGGGATCCTGTTCAGCCTCGGGCTCTGCTGCCTGGGCAGGATTTGCAGGAAAAGAGCGGCACTTGAAATGAATGAGGACTGACGCAATTCCCTGTCTTTGGCTCTTTGTTAGGATCAGGAATTCCGGATGGGATTCTTGGGGTTGTCCACAGTTGGAGTTTGGTGATCCTCACCTTCCAACTCAGGACATCCCCATGGATCCCGTAACTATTTAATGGGATATTTGGAATTTATTTGCAACAGACACAGTTTATAAATGAATATTTTCAAAGCCACTTTGGAGCCTGGATTTGGAATTCAGGAATTCCGGATGGGATTCTTGGGGTTGTCCACAGTTGGAGTTTGGTGATCCTCCCATTTCAATTCAGGACATCCCCATGGATCCCATAACAATTTAATGGGATATTTAGAATTTATTTGCAACAGACACAGTTTATAAATTAATATTCTCAAAGCCACTTTGGAGCCTGGATTTGGAATTCAGGAATTTGGGATGGGATTCTTGGGGTTGTTCACAGTTGGGAGTTTGGTGATCCTCCCATTTCAACTCGGGACATCCCCATGGATCCCATAACTATTTAATGGGATATTTGGAATTTATTTGCAACAGACACAGTTTATAAATTAATATTCTCAAAGCCACTTTGGAGCCTGGATTAGGAATTCGGGAATTTGGGATGGGATTCTTGGGGTTGTCCACAGTTGGATTTTGGTGAGCCTCCCCTTCCAACTCAGGACATCCCCATGGATCCCGTAACTATTTAATGGGATATTTAGAATTTATTTGCAACAGACACAGTTTATAAATTAATATTTTCAGCCACTTTGGAGCCTGGATTTGGAATTCAGGAATTTGGGATGGGATTCTTGGGGTTGTTCACAGTTGGAGTTTGGTGATCCTCGCCTTCCAACTCAGGACATCCCCATGGATCCCGTAACTATTTAATGGGATATTTAGAATTTATTTGCAACAGACACAGTTTATATATGAATATTTTCAGCCACTTTGGAGCCTGGATTAGGAATTCAGGATGGGTTTCTTGAGATCGTCCACAGTTGGATTTTCCAACTTCCCTTCCCGCTCAGGACATCCCGTGGATTCCATAAATATTTAATGGGATATTTAGAATTTATTTGCAACAGACATTTTATTATTTAATATCTTCGGCCATTTTGGAGCCGGATTAGGAATTTAAGAATTTGGGATGGGATTCTTGGGGTTGTCCACAGTTGGAGTTTGGTGATCCTCCCCTTCCCACTCAGGACATCCCATGGATCCCATGGAACTTAATGGAATATTTATCATTTATTTTCAATGGACACAAGTTACTATTGAGTCTTTTTGGCCACTTTGGAGCCTGGAAAGTCAGGACAGGGCTGGAGAACCTGTGCTGGATTTCCAGCAGGTGCTTCCAGTGGAATTCTGGAATGATCCAGCTGGGATTTGGAGCACCCTGAGCCACAGAAAACAACTCCCAGCTCCTCTAAAGAGTTTTTCCTTTACCTCAAGGTCTTTGGAGTTTTTTAAATTTCACTTCCCATCCTTACTCCTGTCAAATTTCCTCGGATTTCCTTAAATTTCTCCTGCCTTTCCAAGAATTCTGGGGGGATGGAGCTGCCCCAGGTCCGGGATGAGAGGAATGAGGTAATTTTGTCGTTTCCCTCTGATCCCAGGTCTGCTCCCAGCTGTGGGGACGAGGGATGCCCCACTTCCCTCTGGAAGTTTATTCCATGACATCCTGGAAAAAGCATTTTCTGGAATATTCCTGGGTCGTGCAGGGCAGGGAGCACCGGGAGGCCGGAGATGAGAGCTGGGCGGGTTTGATCCTCTCAGAGCTCAGCTCATCCCTAAAATCCTTACAGGAACAGCTCAGTGGGGGTGGGATCTTCCATTTTTCCTGCTGATTAATGAGGATAAACCATTGGACAATTCCAATGAGGAATTCTGCAGGGAGTGGAAACCATGGAGGGACGTATAAAATACCTTTTTTTCCAATTTTCTTTCATATTTGCTGTTTGTTGCCTTTTCCCCTGTGAGCTACAGGGACACCCAAATCCAGGGAAAAGAAGAGCACAGCTCTAAGGTTAAAAATTGAAAAATTCCCGAGTTTTTCCTTTTACCAGACCAGCACAAAAATACTTTGATATCGAAAAACATGGGTAGGGATGGAAATAATTTTATTTATTCAAATGAAAACCAAACCAGGCACTACCCAGAGCTGATTCCCAGCGGGTTTTTTTCACCTCCTGAACATGGAAAAATCGAGAGTGACCCATCACAGCAGGCTGGGAGTTAATGGTCCAGAGCTGCCCCATCTGCAGGAGCCTCTCTGCTCTTTGTCATGGAAATTTCCGTGTCTTGGGCCCAGCTGGGATTCCCAAATCCAGCGGGATGAAAGCTCCGGCTCTGCTGGGGAAGTCGGAGCGGGAGCCAAAAATCTCCTTCATCTTTGGCATGTGGGGTTTGGTAATTTTGAGGGGAACCAGATGCTCAGAGCAGGGAAAACGAATCCATAATTGGAGTTTTTATTTGGAGACTGAGGGCTGGGATGGCCACCGGGGTCCAGCTGTCACAAAGGGCCTTTAATGGGATTTTTTTGGGGAGTACTCTTTGATTTTTGAAGGGTTATTAAGGATTGGGGGATGTTTATCATAACAGGGGAAGGAAGGGAGAAGGAAGGAAAAGGGAATAGCACAGGTTGGAGCTCAGTGCAAGTAGGGAAGTAAAAACCCTTGGAAGAGCATCCCCATCCCTCCTTTTTCCCCTTTTTCCCTGCAAAATCATCTTTTCTTCATCACTGCCCCTGAATTCCCACCATAAATGGCAGGAATTTAGGGGAAAAAAGTCTCTCTCTGCTCTGAATTGGTGCCTGAACTCCTTTTTCCCAATTTTTCACCTGGAGGCGAGGATGGCACAGACTCCATGGAAACCCTAAGGGCTCCATGGAAACCCCAGGAACTCTGAACTCCATAGAAACCCCAGACTTTCTGGGAATTCTATGTGTTTCCCATTCCTTGTGCCCGAGCTTTAGGAAGCAATCAGGAGCTTCCATGGCAGATCCAAGTGACGAAATCCCTGGAATCTCCTCAGGCTTCCCTCAGCTGAGGAATGTCGGTGTCACTCATTGGATGGCAGCAAAAAAAAACCCATAAATCGATTTTGGGGCTTCCTGGCTCCTCTGTCCTCTGCTCCTGGAGCTGTTATCCCATTCCCTGATCCACTGGGATAAAATTCCTGTTCCCACCTTTCCCTCTTGCTGCTGATGTCCCTGCAGAGTGACCAGGGGTGTCCCTGCAGAGGGGACAGGGCAGGAGCTGCCCCAACACTGCTGAGCCTGGAACTCCAGGATCTTTGGGATCACCAGAGGCTGGAGCTGGGCAGGGCTCCTTCCTTCTCTCTGTCCTTCATCCTTCCCTCTCCATCCTTTCCTCTCTTCATCCTTCCCTCTCCATCCTTCCCTCTCTCCATCCTTCATCCTTCCCTCTCCATCCTTCCTTCTCTTCATCCTTCATCCTCCCTCCAAATCCCCGGAATTCCGCTCCTCTCCCTGGCTCTGCACACCTTTAACCCCTGGGCTGTATTTTAGGAAGCTCCATTTTAGGAGAGCTTTTAATTTTAGAGGTTTTCAGGAGGATTCCAAGCCTCTTCCTCCCGCTGGTGGCTCTGACTGGGCTTTAAATGTAGATTTTTTTGTCGTTTCCCAAGGTCTGAATGCCGGATCTGCAGATCCTTCCCCGTGCCTCTCCCACCCCCGGATTAATGGAATGGCAGAAGGGACTGCCCAAAACAGGGCTTAACAAAGCCTGAGCTGCCCTGTCTGGAGAGGGATTTTCCTGCCACCATCTGGGCTAAAAATTGGCATTCCTGGGCGAGGAATTGGCATTTAAAGGGAAAACTGCACATCAGGGCCCAGCCAGGAAATTCCAGGGTCGGGATTGCCCAGGCTGGCACGGTTTTCTCTGGGATTGAGGGATCACAGCCAGGGAAAAATCCCTAAACCCCCGCTTGGGATGGAACCAGCAGCAACACCAACCAATTCTCGTTAACTTTGGTCAACTGCTTTACTGGGAGACAGAGATTTCAACAGGCAACATCGATTCCCAACCAGTCCTGTGGGTGCTCAGCTCAGCATTCCTGCTTTTCCCAGCCTCTGGAGCAGAGGGGGCTCCTTGGGATGTCCGGCAGCCATCAGGGCTGGAATCCAGAGCCTCTTCCTGGCTGGATCTCAGCCTTTGCAGTCCCAATCCGAGCCTGGAATTTTGTCTGGATGAATTCTCAGTGCAGGGAGATGAATCCAAGTCCAAATTTTCCTTGTTGTCCCAGCGGTGGCTTCCTGGAGTCTCCCGTTCCTGTTTTAATTTTGTCATTTTCTAAAATTCCTCCTTTAAGCCCCTCTGAAATATGATTTATTGACACCTCCATTTTTAGGCAGAGCTGCCCAAATTAGGGATTCTGGGAAAGGATCCCCTTCTCCCAAAGAGGAAACAGGGTGACAAATCCCCAAAAAGCACGTGAGATGTGGGAAAACACGGAATTTGCACCTCGCAGCTGAGACGAGCACCAGGCTGGGGCTGCAAGTGAACACCAGAGTAGTAAAAAAAGCTTTTCAGGCTGGAGCAGAGCTCGACCCTCACATGGATTTGTCTCCTTGGGCTGGTTCCTGCAGTGTTTGGCTCTTTTTTTGGGGGAAAAAGGATCAATCCCATCCCATGAAGGCTCTGAGCTGGCTGTGGTGGGATGGGTGTGGAACATGCTGGTCCCTGAACTCCTCAGTCCCCGTCCCCCCACGGAATTCACTGTACAGAGTTAAAAAAAAGTCTAATTTAGCAGTCTGGTTATCTCATACATGGCTTCAATAAGGCAGAAAACCTATGGATACAGTGAGGGCGGGGCAGCTGGCTGCAGAATTCCCGGAGAATTCTTCATTTTCCTCGTTTTCCTTAAAAAACATTTAATTGGTTAAAGACCCATGTCTTGTATGAAAGCTTTTGTTCCTCCAAACAAAACAAAACAAAAAAGCTCTTTCTAATTTCTTCCTCCTTTCCAACCACATGGTCCAATCCTGGCCCCGAAGTGGGATTTGTGTTATTCCCATGGGATCGGGAGGAGCCGTGTCCGGAGCGTGCTCAGAGCTCCAGGGAGCTGATCAGGGCCACCAGCAGCAGGGAGTTGGTGGTGATGACCACGACGTGTGGCGCTGGCCTTGTCCCCGAGTCCTCCACCATCATGCTCGTCCCTGGAAAAACACGGGATAGGGATGGGGCTGCAGGGTGGCGCGGACACCGCGGGGAACTTGAGGGAGGTTTTGTGGGGTTTTTTGTGTGTTTGTCGCTGGTAAAACTCCTGGGAATGCTGGGAACAGGAATTTGGGCACGGGGAATTCACCCCTGGACTTAGGGAATTTGCTGGAGCTGCGGCCCCACAGAGCTGGGATTTCACTCTTAGTGGAAAACGTAAATAGTTTTTAAGCTCTTAACTCTTGGGAAGTTGGGTGTTGTGGGGTCTCGAGGCTGCAAATCCTAAATTTGGGTCAGGCTGGACTGAGTTTGGGAAGAGGAGTGGGGAAAAGGAGAGTCGGGAATTCCCAAGAGTGAGCAGCACAAGGGAACCAAAGGCTGATTCCAGGAAAAAACAATTCCAGAAAGGACCAGTTCGAGTCTCAGCCCACAACACTACGGGAGGATGTTCTCCCATGGTCCTGGAAGGGAGAGTGGGATTTTAAACCACAATTTCTTGGGATCGTACTGCAGCCAGGATGGGAGGGGCGTGGCTGAGCCCTTCCCGCTGGGAAGGGAAGGAGAGGAGGTGTCCAGTGGGTGAGCTAGAGGGCCTTGGAGAACCTTGGAAAGGGGAATTTGGGCATGGAGAGGGTGTGGTCGGTGGAATGGGTGTGGTCAGAGGGGCAGGAGTGGCCAGGGAATCACATGGATGGGTGTGGTCAGTGGAATGGGTGTGGTCAGTGGAATGGGTGTGGTCAGTGGAATGGGTGTGGCCAGAGGGGCACATGGATGGGTGTGGTCAGTGGAATGGGTGTGGCCAGAGGAGCACATGGATGGGTGTGGTCAGTGGAATGGGTGTGGTCAGAGGGGCACATGGATGGGTGTGGTCAGTGGAATGGGTGTGGTCAGTGGAGCGGGTGTGGTCAGTGGAATGGGTGTGGCCAGAGGAGTGGGTGTGGTCAGTGGAACGGGTGTGGTCAGTGGAGCAGGTGTGGTCAGAAGAGCACATGGATGGGTGTGGTCAGTGGAATGGGTGTGGTCAGAGCAGCAGGTGTGGCCAGAGGAGCGCGGGTACCGCTGTTCCGGAGGATGTGAACTTCTGCCGGGGTCCCGTCCCCACCCGGCCCGGTCACCCGGATCTGGACGAAGGCGTGAGTGAAATCCTCGGGGATGGGGATGTCGATCTGGCTCTTGCTGGCCAGGTACAGGGTGGGGGCCGAGTGGGAATCCTGCCTGTAGAGCATCTGTGGGAAGAGGGAATGCTGAGCTCCTGTTCCCTGTGAGTTCCTTGGATCACCTCCAGGAGAAGCCCAGCCATGCCGGCCGTACCTTGTACCCCGTCACCGCCGACTCGTCTGCCTTGGCCACCACGGGGTCCCACTTGATGCTGACTGTGGAGCCAGAAAAAGTCCAGGAGATGTTCCCAGGTGGCCTTTTTGGTGCTGAGGGATGCAAAACCAGACAGGGATTGGGAAAATGAGGGAGGGAGGAGAAGGCTGTGCTGGTCCCAGCCGTCCCCTGAGCTGTCACCGCTGTGGGGCATTCAGAGGACATCAAAGATCAAAGTCTGGGTGATTTTGGGGGGTCCTGTGGAAAGCAGAGGGGTCAGGGCTCACTCACGAGGTCTCGTGGTGGTGACATTGGTGGCGGGGCTGGGGGGGCCGGTCCCTGCCCGGTTGTAGGCTCGCACTGACACGTGGTAGTCGGTGTTGGGGTTCAGGCCGGTGACGCGAGCCGATGTCACCAGCCCCGCTGTCCTCACTCTGTCAGCCGCCTCCTCCTTGTCCCCGTCCTTCCAGTACCGGATCTGCATGGACAAGGACAGCATGGGTTTAGGAAGGAGAGATCTGCAAATCCCAAGTCAGCCCACCCTGAAGGGCCTTTTTGGGTGCTTGTTTCTGTGTACTTTGCTTTGTGCTCCCAGGAATGAGGCCACGGCCTCCTGGGAAAGGCAGGCAGGAAAAATTGGATGATTCCCTTTAATCTCTCCTGAGAGCAGTGCCAGCCCCATTAGAACCACGTGGTTTGAGAATTATGCCACACCTCTGGAATCAAAATGCTTTAACCTCACATAACCCAGGAGAATTTCCTTGTTGGGCTCTCAGGGTCTCCCATTCCCATTGGAATCTCCTACCTCGTATCCCAAAAGCACTCCGGTCATTTCCCCCTGCTCCACGGGCTCCCAGGACACGTCCATCTCCGAGGACAGGACCGACTTGGCAATGACCCTGTAAGGAGCCGCTTTGGGTTCTGAAAAACAGGAATAAAATCCTTTTCCTGACTTTGGGCCCCGTCGGGAACAAAAGGTTTTCCCGCAGCATCATCCCTGGCAGACAGCTGGTGTGTTATGGAGCAAGGGGAAGGGATTTAGGGACTTAGGGGGACAAGCAGGGCCACAGCTGTGAGCTGTGGGATCCGTGTCTGCCCCGAGGCTGTGGGGCAGCTCTGGGCTTAGGGAATCGTCACTCTGAGGGTTTGGAGGAGTAGAGGAGCCAAAGGAGTGTCCGAGCTCTCAGATGGACACAGATCTGTAGGGGTCTGGCTGAGGAAAGGCGGTGGGTTAGACGAAACACGGAATTCTGAGTCTGTGCGTGGATCATGGAATGGTTAGGGTGGAAGGGACCTTAAGGCTCATCCAGTGCCACCCCTGCCTTGGCAGGGACACCTTCCGCTGTCCCAAACTGCTCCAAGCCCCACCCAAGCTGACCTTGGATGCTCCCAGGGATCCAGAGGCAGCCACAGCTTCTCTGGGAATTGTATCCCAGCCCCTCCCCACCCTCCCAGGGAACAATTCCATCCCAATATCCCATCCAGCCATGCCCTCTGGCAGTGGAAGCCATTCCCTGTGTCCTGTCCCTCCATGCCTTGTCCCTCTCCAGCTCTCTTGGAGCCCCCCTCAGGCACTGGGAGAGACTCTGAGCTCTCCTGGGAGCTTTCTCCTCTCCAGGTGAGCACCCCCAGCTCTCCTGCTGCTCTTTACCTTCCTCAGCCGAGTACACGATGGCCGTGAGGCTCTCGGGGCCCTCCCCTTTCCTGTTGTAGGCCTTGATCTTCACCTCGAAGGGGGTGTAGGGCGCGATGCTCTCGTTGCGGTACACGAAGTGCAGTGACTCCGCGTGCGGCACCCGCGCCCTCAGCCAGGCCTGGCTGCCCTTCCTCCGGAAGGACACGATGTACCCAAAGCCGTCCCCGTTCTGGTAGTCCCGCAGCGTCGGCTGGGAAGAGAGAGAGAGCCTTGGTCTGTCCAAACTGGGCTTTGGCTCATCCAAACTGGGACAGCGGTGCTGATTTCCCAAAGGAGATGTGCGCTTGGTCCATCCAAACCAGCCCTTGGCTCAACCCCGTGTCCAAAGGTGATGCAAAGCCCCAGCCAAGGGGGACTGGGAGGGTGTCCAAATTTGGGATGGTGGCACTGATTTCCTGAAGGAAACGTGGGCTTGGTCCACCCAAACCAGCCCTTGGCTCCACCCCGTGTCCAAACTGGGATGGTGGCGCTGATTTCCTGAAGGAAATCTGCACTTGGTCCATCCGAACCAGCCCTTGGCTCAACCCCGTGTCCAAACTGGGATGGTGGTGCTGATTTCCTGAAGGAAATCTGTACTTGGTCCACCCAAACCAGCCCTTGGCTCCACCCCGTGTCCAAACTGGGATAGTGGTGCTGATTTCCTGAAGGAAACATGGGCTTGGTCCACCCAAACCAGCCCTTGGCTCCACCCCGTGTCCAAACTGGGATGGTGGTGCTGATTTCCTGAAGGAAATCTGTACTTGGTCCACCCAAACCAGCCCTTGGCTCCACCCTGTGTCCAAACTGGGATGGTGGTGCTGATTTCCCGAAGGAAATCTGCACTTGGTCCATCCAAACCAGCCCTTGGCTCAACCCTGTGTTTTTTACTGGTCGTTTTGCTGGTTTTGCGTTATGGCTTGTAATTAGTTTTTGCACAGAGAACTCTCTGGTCACTTTGTTCATCTTTTGTAGACTCAGCTTTGGATTTTTTTTCTCTTCGCTTTAAAGTTTGAGGGGCCTCTCTTATCTCTTTAGCATGGAAATTTACATTATTTCTCTTCGGCTGAGGTAGTTTTTACAAGCGCAGTAGAGCTAGTAGACTAAATGGTTTATTTTACTTATGCTAGCAAGTTACTAATAGTTTAAAGTAGCGCATTTCACTTAAATCTAAATAGATTTTTACCTTGTAAAATTTACCTTGTAAAGTACCCTGTTTCACGCTGATTTCCTGAAGGAAATGTGTGCTTGTTCCGTCCAAACCAGCCCTTATCTCAGCCCTGTGTCCAAACTGGGATGGCAGCGCTGATTTCCCCCCCAAAAAACGCCACGTGGTCCCACCTTGGTGCTTTCCCTGCTCCCAACTCACCGTCCAGGTGATGATGAGCTCGTTGGGAGCCCCTCCACCGCCGCCGAGCCCGGACGGTGCCACCGTCGGTGCTGTGAGGTCCCAAAAAAAAAGCAGAGTTTGGGTTAAGGAGGTGGGAGCGATGGAGAGGAGCACAAACACAGCATGACACCAGACAGGACAGCTCCCAGGAAAGGACTGGGCTCTGTGGAACTCCAGCCTGTGCCTGACCAGGTGATTTAGGGGCATGGGATGAGGATTTGGTGTCTGAGGGGACAAGGATGGAGCTCAAAAGCGGGGATGTGGAGGGGAGTTTCATTAGGAAGAAGCTGGTTTGCATTTGGTGGATCAGGTGCGGTTCTCCTGCTGTTCTCCCGTCCTTTCTGTCCAAGCAGCTGGACATGGAATGAACATTCCCAGCTGGATGCAGTGCTGGCAAGTGCAGCTCTAACCCTGCTCATCTTTGACACAGAAATGGGCAAAAAGATGGAAAATCCAGTGGTGGCCTCAGCTCTGGGAGCTCTCCAGGAGATGATTCATCCTTTGGGACCATCCTGGGCAGGGACAGGGACCTGGGCTTGTCCCCACACCCACCTGCTTCCTTGGTGCGGATTTTGCTGGAGGGCAGACTGGGCTCCCCAATTCCCAGGATGTTGCTGGCCAAGACCCGGAACTCGTAATCCATCCACGGGATGAGGTTCACCACCTGCGCTGTCTCCGCGTTGCCCTCGATGTTTACGGGATCTGTAAAATCCAATAGCACCAGAGGGGAAGGACTAGAGCGAGGAGCAGCGTGGAGCCAGGACTGGCGGGTGGCCGGTGGCCTCGGGGTGTCACCGGTGCCACCGTGGGGACACTCACTGGTGCGCATCTGCTTCCATTGGTTGGACAGGAGGGTCCGGGCCTCGATGAGGTACCTGGCGATGGGGCTGTGGTTGTCAAAGCCACGGCTCCAGCTCAGCTGGACGCTGGTGTCACCGATGTCCCTCACCACCACCCCCCCGGGTGGGCCTGGAGGTCCTGGGGGGATGGGAAATGTGTCACTGACATGGAAGATCTGGAGGTTTATCACTCTGTGCATTGTGCAAGTCCTAAATTCACATCGGGCCTTTCTTTTTTGGAAGCTGGGAAGCCTCACCGCCAGCTTTAGCCTCTGGAAAAGCTCCTAAGCCTGGTTGGAAAAGACCTCTGAGATGATCAAACCCAAGTTTCAGGTGAAAATAAAACCCACTGGGCCATGTCACGGAATTATTTGGTGTGAGGTGGTTACAGAGCAGCTGATGGCACGGGCCGTGTCATTGCTCTGGCTTTGCCAGGAGCAGGGAACGTTCCCACCGGGAATTACCTCTGACGGTGAGCGTGGCTGACTCGGACGCGCTGTCCACCACGGTCTGGGCCGTGCAGGTGTAACGTCCCGAGTGCCGCAGCTGCGCGTTGGAGATGCGCAGGTCCCCGATGGCCTCCTTCTGCAGGGCAGCGGGAGAACACGGTGGGGACAGCATCAGAAGGTGACACTCACGGGTCAGGATTCGGTGTGGGCTGGGTTTGGGTGGAGGTGGAGAGGAGGGAGGTGGGAAAAGATTTCCCCATGGGTGACGGAGCTGGATGGATCCAGGATGGATCCAGTGCTGGCCAAGGCTGAGGCTGTGCTGGGTCTGTTTGGCTTGGGATGGTTATCAGTGAGTGATCAGTGAGTGATCAATGAGTAACCAATGACTGAACACTGAGTGACCAACGAGTGATCAATGAGTGATCAACGAGTGAAAATTGAGAACCATTGAATGATGAGTGATCAATGAGTGATCACTGATTGATCGTTCAGCGATCAGGAAGTGGTCATTGAGTCATCATTGATCAATCACTGAGGGATCACTGAGTGATCTCTGCCTGCCTTTATCCACAGGCCTTTTCCTTTCTCCTTTTTCCTCCAGTTTAGGAGGGGAGTCGTCATGGAATCATGGAATGGTTTGAATTGGGAAGGATCTTAAAGCCATTCTACCCCAGCCATGGTCAGGGACACCTTCCACTCTCCCAGGCTGCTCCAAGCCCCGTCCAACATGGCCTTGGACACTTCCAGGGATGTGGAATTCACAACCACTCTGGGCAAAGTGACAGAGCAGCTTTGGTGGGCACAAACACGCAAACAAGGAACGTGGAATTAATTTTCCACCCTTTTGGACGGGCCGGAATTCCCTCTGGACTCACTGCGCTGGCTCGCCGGTAGTGCCCCTCAGACTTGTCAAAGTCGATGGGGAAATCATCGAGGGACCAGGTGAAGGTGAGGTCCATGGTGGGGTCGTGGGACGCGTGGCACTGCAGGGTGAGGTTCTCGCCCACGTTGATGTCGGCGCTCGATGGTGCCAGCGTGATTTTGGTGGCATCTGCGGGGAACAAGCGGGAAGGGTCGTTAGCAGCCAACGTCCCCATCCCAGTATCCAAACCATCCCTTCCAGCTCCTCACGCCGCTCCAACAGCTGGAGCTTCACAGGAGGAAGAGGAAGGATTAGGAAATGGAAACGCTTTGCTCAAGGGCTGTTTGTTGGTAGGTCAGGCAGAAGTTTTGCTGCTCCACCTGAAATCACTTTGATTCCCTGATTATTCTGTTTTTTGGGAGTATAAGGAGAGGAGAAACATCACATCATTCATTCTTAGCCGTTTCTTGCTTGATTGGCCCCAAATGAACATCCCTACCTCGGACAGAGAGGATTCCAGTGCTGTTGGCTTTGCCCATGAAGTTCTCGGCAAAGCAGGTGTATTTTCCCTCATCAGATTTGCTGATGTTCTGCAGGATCAAGGTCCCGTCCGCCGTAATCGTCACCCTGCAAAGGAACGGGAGCCACACAAAGGAATGTTAAAAGATCCACTCCTGCTGGACATCTGGGAATTTCCACTGATTTTGGAGAAGCCAGGGACAAAATCAGGCAGAAAATATCATGTAGGAGTTTGCTAAAGAAGAAATTAGAGGACTGAGAAAATTCAGGGATGCAGCAGCACATTTGGATCATTGAGTCCACTCTTCTGGTGAAAAAAAAAAAAAAAATTTAGCTACATTTTCTAGGTGGAAGCTGACTCTGTGCTGCTACCTGCTGCTGTTGACCAGGAG
The DNA here is from genome assembly GCF_003957565.2 of Taeniopygia guttata. Taxonomy (NCBI): domain Eukaryota; kingdom Metazoa; phylum Chordata; class Aves; order Passeriformes; family Estrildidae; genus Taeniopygia; species Taeniopygia guttata. Next base: position 3,089,397 of record NC_044238.2, on the reverse strand, counting down.
TTCTGTCCCTTTGGTCCAGAGCACAGTGGCTTTTGGTGCTGCTCGTGGTTGGCACGGGATGATGACCTTCCCACTCCGGGCTGCCGGGATCAGGCGCTTCACCGGGTTTAGTCTGAAATCTGGAGCTAAGGCTACAGGGATAAAAAAAGAGGATTAAGGCATGATTAGAAACGCTGCCCTGGGGAGAATCTCAGCGCCGTGCGAGTGGGAATTGATTTGTTGTTGGATGGCTCGGTAAGAGAAGCGAGGCAGAGCCTGGAGAGCAGGAGAAGGCAGGAATTCCTTGGCTGCCGGGTGGATCCTGATTCCTGCCAGGCAGGAATTATGTGGCACACGAGTGGGACGGAGCGATGGGAATGACCCTAACAAGTGCAAGGTCTTTGAGAGACACAACAACAGCTGCTTTGGAACATGTCGAGGATAATCTCTTCAATATCCTGACCAACGCAGACATCCAGCTTGCCTGAAACTCCTCCTGGAATTGCAGATGGAATCGGGATTTACCTGTTGGCCTCGGTTTGTTAACGTTGAGCAGTTGGTGCTCAGGGCCTTTAATTTATCTTTGTCATCTCCACGAGGAGATGAACTTCTGGACTAAATTGAAACTAGTTTGGCAGCAGTTCAGCTCCAGTCACCATCCATCAAACCAGGTGGAATGGAGGCTGAACTCTTTTTTGGACCTCTTTCCTTCAAAAGAGAGGAATTTGTAGTGGAAGAGAGGTCATAGTGCTGCTGCTGGGTGTCCTGTCCACTTCCTGTGGCTAAACAGAGTTTTTTGTCCACTTTCACACAGAATTTACACAGGATTTAGAATTTCAAGGCTTTCACAGTGTCTTGTTGAACCAGAAAGGATTTCAGTGGTGAGCAAAGCAGTTTTTGCCTGCTCTTATCTCACTGCGACATCACAATGTCAGGATCACATCAGGATATTAGGAAGAGATTTTTTCAGTGTCCTATTCAAACCCAGAGCTCTGGGAAAGGAGGAATTACCTTGCACTGTTAATTCAGCACTTGCATAAACTGTGCCATGCTTGTTCTCAGCCACACACTGATACATGCCAGAGTCCTCCAGGACTAGCTTGGAAAATCTCAGCTCTCCACCGCTCACTTCGATGCGGTTCTGTGCAAACAAGAGGATGAACCCATTAGATGAGAAAAAAAAAAATAAATGGAACTCAGTCCTTGGCTGGATCAGGGTTGAGTTTTGTCACAGACTCCTTGGGGTGGCCTGGTTTTCCATGGGGGAAAACGCAGGATTTGTTTTTATGTCTGTGCGGTCACTCCCCATGTCGCCGTGCTCTGTTTGCCGAGACACCTGAGCAGCACCGTGCAGGTGACACCGGGACACCAGGACGGGCACGAGGCACTGTTTGTCCTCCCTGCTGGCCGGCTGTGAGTCCCTGCAGCTGCACGAAGCAATGGCTGGGATGGCAGCGCCAGCAGAGGGGATTTGGGGATGGTGCCGTCGCTTCGCAGCCCGATGGGGCACATGGAGGAGGGATGCGGGTGAGAACCAGGGCGGGGATGCAGGAGCGAGGCAGGAGGAGGGGCTGGGCTGGAGGAGCGGGATCAGAGCTGGCTGGCGAGTACCTGGGACGTCAGGGGTTGTCCATCCCGCAGCCACCGCACCGTGGGCCGGGGTTTGCCCGAGGCCACGCAGCTCCAGCGCAGGTCGGACCCGATGTCGGCCTCCGTGTCCGAGATCACGTCCAGCCAGTCGGGCTGGGCTGCAGGGGACAAGAGAGAGAGGGCAGAGCCAAGGAGCTCAGCTGAGAGGTGGCAGTGCCAGGCTGGCAGAAGGACATCCCTGTGCCAGCGCTGCCGGCACAGCCATCGGCACAGCGGGATCTGCCACGGGAGCAGTCCCAGCCTTTTGTGCAGTGAGAGGCACGGCCAGGTCCTGCTGCGCTCTGGCTGTGCAAGACCAGGGCAGAATCCAGGGCTGAGGAATTGGTTTCTCTTCTTAAGAGTAAATCCAACCATTCCTGAACCATCAAATCATGGAATGGTTTGGGTTGGAAAGAAACTTCAAGGTCCGCCAGTGCCACCCCCTGCCATGGGCAGGAACACCTTCCACCATCCCAGGTTTCTCCAAGTCCCATCCAGCCTGGCCTGGAACACTTCTAGGGATGGGGAAGCCACAGCCCCTGTGCCACCATCCCCCTCCACCCTGTGCCAGGGCCTCACCACCCTGGCAGTAAACAATTGCTGATATCTCCTCCGTACTGTCCCTCTCTCAGCTTCGGGCCATTCCTGAACTTCAGGAAAAACTGGAATCAGGATGAGGTAACCAGTTTAAGTTTTTTAGCTTGACTAGATCTGCTCAGCAGCTCAGAGCATTACCCCTGGTGGAAGCTCCTCAGGCTTGGAGAGGATCTTGAGCGTGAGCCAGGTTTGATTTTTATCGGACTCCTTCCTTCCCCGGTTCTCTGATGTTTGCTGTGATGATTTCAGAGCCCATTAAGAGCTCGCTCTCTCTTTCTCTCTCTCTCCCCTTGCCACAGCCCAAATGTGCCCACAGAGGGAAGGTTTCCCCAATCCCTGCAGGTCCTGGCTGGGGCTTTGCAACACCTCTAAATAGGGCTGGTAAGAGGCAGGATCAGAGGGGGTGGTTTTAGTCCCAGAGCCTCAGAAGTTAAAATGTGTTCCTTGGGTGAAGGACACATTTGTGTTCCTTGGGTGAAGGACATGTGTTTAGATGTGTTCCTTGGGTGAAGGACACATTTGTGTTCCTTGGGTGAAAGACATGTGTTTAAATGTTTTTTTCTTGGATGATGGACACACGTTTGTGTCTCCTTGGAAGAAAGACACGTGTTGAATGTGTTCCCTGGGTGAAGGACATGTATTTGGATGAAGGACATGTTTTTGGATGCGTCTTCTTGGATGAAAGACACATTTTTGAATGCGTCCTCTTGGATAAGGGACATGTTTGGCTGCAAACCCTTGGATAAGGGATGAGTTTGGATGTGTCCCCTTGGGTAAGGGACACATTTGGATGTGTCCCCTTGGGTAAGGGACACATTTGGGTGCGTTACCGTGGATGATGATGCGGCCCTGGTGGGTGTCTCTCCCTTTGGCGTTTTCCGCCTCGCACTCGTACGTCCCCTCATCGTCAAATCCAGCGTGCTGGATCTGCAGCAGGGGCTCGCTGCCGATCCACTTGGAGGACTGCGGCCCATCCAGCTTCCTCCACTTGATCTGGGGCACAGGGCTGCGGAAAAGCCGATCCGGTGAACCCGGGCTGAGCTCAGTCCCTGCACAGCCACCCCGGTCCTGTCCCACTGGGCCTTGGCTTTGGCCAGGTCCTCCCTTTTCCCATTTCCTTCCATCTCTGGTCTTCCATTGGAGGTGTGGAAGTTCTGCTGTTCCCTCCCCATCCCACTCCCCATCCCGATCCATGTGGAGCTGCACTCACTTCCCAAAGGCGAAGCACTCCAGGGTCACCGCCTGCCCGGTCAGAGCGTAGGTGTCCGCAGGGAACCTGGCCTTGATGCTGGGTGGGAACTGCCTGGAATCTGCCACGGGGAAAACACCGCTCAGGGGACCTGGGGGACACCGAAATGCCACCCAGGGAGTCTCAAGGGGCAGAAGGACCCATGAGGTGACTTCCCAACTCTTTTGTGTGTTCGGGTGAAGGGACAGAGGTTCTGTTCTCTTTTTCAGACAGCTCTTGCTGAAGTCTCTAAAAATCTCTTTTATAACATCTCAGGGCTCCACAATTCCCGAGAATCCCAGAATCCTGGAATGGTTTGGGTTGGAAGGTCCTTAAAGCCCATCCAGTCCCACCCATGCCATGGACAGGGACACTTTGCACTATCCCAGCTTGCTCCAACCCGTGTCCATCCAGGCCTTCCTCCTGTTTAATTCCCTTTTCCCTGTTCCAGAACTATCCTTTAAAAATAGAGAAACCCCATGGATGGAGTGGAAACAGGGAATCTTGGGGAGAGACCTGCTTCCCTCCCACCCCAGCCCATCCATGTTTTTGAAGCTCCTAAGAGAGGCTGGAGGGGGAATTTTGGGTGCTGTGGGGCCCAAATGCTTTGCGGGGGCTTGTTAATTTGGATTTTTCCCATAAGAATCGGTGTTTTTGAGCACTGACCCTCTGCAGCCAGGCTGAGGCGGGAGAACTTGCTGAAGACACTCTTGGTGATGAAGTCGATGTGGCTCGTGGCAAAGCAGGAGTAGTTGCCCAAGTCCGAGGCTTCCGTCTTGGCAATGTAAAGGTTGCCCGTGGTCTGGGAGATGAAACGTCTCCCGTCGGCCGGGATGAAATTGGGGAACTCATTCAGGAGCCACCGATAGGATAAACCTGGGGGAAAAGGAAAGGAATAAACTGGACAGGTTTGTCCTCCCAAGTGGGATGGACCCAGTGGGATTCCTGGCTGGAATTGGCCTTTGCATGGACACACCAAGTCCTGCCTCTGCTTTGTTGCGTTGCAAACTCGGAATTAACCCCAAATTTACTTCCATGAAATTTCCAGAAAATCTGGGAGACCTGTGCTCTCCTGTGTCCCCCTTACCTGGGTAGTGGGGCGGGGGGCTGCAGGTGAACATCACCCCCCAGCCCTCGGTGATCTTCACAGGGTCCCGCTCTTCCGCTGAGAATTCCTGCAAAACTGAACAGGCAGAGTGAAACCTGGGCAGAAAAATGGAGCTGGAGGAACCTCTGCGCTCTCTCTGCCCCTCCTCGGGTGGGTTTGTGCAGAGGGAGATCCAAAAATATCATTAACTTTCTCCATAATACTCGAAATTCTCCAAACTCTCCAAATTTCTATGGGAGAGAGATTTCTCTGTGGGATGATGTGTTGGAGAGATTCTCTCCAGCCTTTTCCCAGGCAGGCTCAGTTTAAGCCCAGCCTAACTGGGGTTGTGTTTAATTTACCTGGCCGTGCCAAACTTACAGCCAAAGCGGAGCGAGGCTTCCCTGCTCACCACGGTGCCCCTGGAATTGGATGCCACGCACTGGTAGGAGCCGGAATCCTTGGATTTCACAGGGTTGCTAATCACCAAATCCCCGGCCACCAGCCTGTAGCGGGACTCCGGCTCCAGCTTCAGCTCCGTGCCGTTCATCTTCCACCTGCCAGAAGAAACGGAGCGGGGACAGGGATAAATCCCCATGGCCACACTCGTGGGGCTGGGCCTGGTGGATTTCCAGCTGGAGTGGATTTGGATCTGAGCTGTGCCCCAGGAGGGGTGGAACATCTCAGAGTTGTGGCATTGTTGAGGTTGGGAAATTCCTGTGGGATCATCGAGTCCAGGCTGTGCCCGAACCCCACCCTGAGCGCTCAGTGTCACCTCCAGGTGCCACCTCCAGGGATGGGCACTCCAAACCCCCCTGGCAGCCCCTTCCAGCCCTTTCCATGAGGAAATTCCTGCTGGTGTCCAACCTGAGCCTCCCCAGCACAGCCTGAGGCCGTTCCCTCTCCTCCTGTCCCTGTTCCCTGGGATGAGATCCCAAATCCCCCCCGGCTGTCCCTTCCTGTCAGGAGTTGTGCAGAGCCAGAAATTCCCCCTGAGCCTCCTTTGCTCCAGGCTGAGCCCCTGCCCAGCTCCCTCAGGGCTCTCCAGCCCCTTCCCAGCTCCCTCAGGGCTCTCCAAACCCTTCCCAGCTCCCTCAGGACTCTCCAAACCCTTCCCAGCTCCCTCAGGACTCTCCAAACCCTTCCCCAGCTCCCTCAGGACTCTCCAAACCCTTCCCAGCTCCCTCAGAGCTCTCCAAACCCTTCCCAGCTCCCTCAGGGCTCTCCAAACCCTTCCCAGCTCCCTCAGGACTCTCCAAACCCTTCCCCAGCTCCCTCAGGACTCTCCAAACCCTTCCCAGCTCCCTCAGAGCTCTCCAAACCCTTCCCAGCTCCCTCAGGACTCTCCAAACCCTTCCCAGCTTCCTCAGGACTCTCCAAACCCTTCCCAGCTCCCTCAGGGCTCTCCAAACCCTTCCCAGCTCCCTCAGGACTCTCCAAACCCTTCCCAGCTCCCTCAGGATTCCCCAAACCCTTCCCAGCTCCCTCAGGGCTCTCCAAACCCTTCCCAGCTCCCTCAGGGCTCTCCAAACCCTTCCCAGCTCCCTCAGGACTCTCCAAACCTTTCCCAGCTCCCTCAGGATTCCCCAAACCCTTCCCAGCTCCCTCAGGCTTCTCTAAACCCTTCCTCAGCTCCCTCAGCTCCTCCCAGGACAAGGAATCTCATTCCCAAGTGAATAATTTTCTATCTATGGAAGTGGAGGGGAGGAAGCAGAGTTCTGGATGTTTCTCTCTCTCTCCAGGTGCAGAGGGAGCCCTGAGCTCACCTGTAGGTAGCGGGAGGATTGGCCCGTGCTCGGCAGGCCAGGGTGACCTTTTCCTCTGCCGAGCCCTCAGGGAAGAGCGTGTGGGACGGCTGCTCCTCGAACACCGGCCCGTAGCTCCTCGTGCCGCTCTGGGCTTGGCACCAAACTGCGGGAGAGGGGAAAACCTGCTCAGTTCCTCTTGGCTTTTCCTAAAAAATCCGCTTTTTCAGTTTTGTAGGGCATGCCCAGCAGCGAGGAGGAGAGAAGGAGCAATGTGACAACCGCACCCCATCTGTCAGCACAGCCCGGGCCCGGCTGTGGGAACACAAGCTGCCACTCCTGCCAAGCATCCCGCACCGTTCCCGCCCTTCCAGAGGGACCAGCATCCCTGGGGACACGTGGAGGGAGGAGTAGGGACCTCCTGGAACACCACAAGTGGAGCTGGGAATGTCCCCTTGTCCCTGAGGTTCCTCCTCTGCCTGTACAGACTTTGCCTGGTTCGTTCTTCCAAAATCCTCTCCAGGGTGAGGGAGAAGATGGAAGAACCGGGATCTTCACGGCTCTGGACACACCTGGCAGGTCCCCTCTGTCCCTGCAGCTCCACCAGCTCCTGACATCTCAAACCAGTTGGTTGCTGGTGTGGAAACCAGAGCAAACCAGTACACACCAGTGCAAACCAGTACAAACCACCCTGTTCTGTGGCTGGGATGAGCCTGAAGCTGATTTTGGGCGGTTTAGACTCAGAATTGTCTCTGGTTTTGAGAACGGGGAGGAACAAGAGGGACAAAGGCCCCACCTGCCTGACCCACACCACGCCTGGGCCACCCTCTGGGGACAACGTGCCACTGGGAAGTGCCAGCTGCCTTCATGCCTCAGAATTCCAAATTCCAGCACAGGGGAATCCCAGAGCCCCAGACCGGTTTGGGTTGGAAAAACCTTAAAGCTCATCCCATTCCATCCCTGCTTGAGCTGGGACAGCTCCCACAGCCCGACGTGCTCACTGGAAGGGACACTGCCTTCATGCCTCAGAATTCCAAATTCCAGCAGACCCCCTCTCACACAGGGAAACCCCAGAACCCCAGACTGGTTTGGGTTGGAAAAACCTTAAAGTTCATCCCATTCCATCCCTGCTTGAGCTGGGACAGCTCCCACAGCCCGGTGTGCTCACTGGAAGGGACATTGCCTTCGTGCCTCAGAATTCCAAATTCCAGCAATCCCCTCTCACACAGGGAAATCCCAGAACCCCAGACCGGTTTGGGTTGGAAAAACCTTAAAGCTCATCCCATTCCACCCCAGCTTGAGCTGGGACAGCTCCCACAGCCCGGCGTGCTCACTGGAAGGGACACTGCGAGCCAGAGCCAGGCAGAATCCGCCTGGAAATCTCTTCCTTGCAGGAACAGCCGGTGGGATAATTGCCAGCACGTCTGTCCTGCCTGTCCCCATCCCCCTGGAGACGCCTGGCCCTTATCAGGGAAGGAGCCACCAGCACTGATAAGCTCCGAGCTGCTTCCGCGGCCCCGGGATCCTTCCCTGCTCTGTAATTGAATTAACGAGCGTCTCCAGCCCGCTGTGCCAACGCCAATCTGTCTCCTTCCCCCTGCCCAGCGGGGCCGCTCCTGAGGGAAGCGATTCCCGGGAGCGCGATGTTTTATGGAAGAGTCACTTCTAGCTGGGAACGGCCTGGGATCAGCGGGAGCTCCCAGGGTTCGCCTCGCGTTCCGGCTGCTCCGGGAGGAGGCTGGGGTGGGATGGGATGGGATAGGATCCATGGGATGGAATGGGATGGGATCCATGGGATGAGATGGGATGAGATCCATGGGATGGAATGAGATGGGATGGAATGAGATGGGATCCATGGGATGGGATGGGTTGGGATCCATGGGATGAGATGGGATGAGATCCATGGGATTCAATGGGATGGGATCCATGGGATGGGATGGGATGGGATCCATGGGATGGGATGGGATGGGACCCATGGGATGCAATGGGATGGGATCCATGGGATGCGATGGGATGGGATGGGATTCGTGGGATGAGATGGGATGGGATCCATGGGATGCAATGGGATGGGACCCATGGGATGGGATGGGATGGGATCCATGGGATGGGATGGGATGGGATCCATGGGATGCAATGGGATGGGACCCATGGGATGCAATGGGATGGTATCCATGGGATGCAATGGGATGGGATGGGATCCGTGGGATGTGATCCATGGGATGGGATCCATGAGATGGGATGGTATGGGGTGGGATCCATGGGATGGGATGGGATTCACGGGATGTGATGGGATTCACGGGATGGGATGCAATGGGATCCATGGGATGGGATGGGATCCACGGCATGGGATGGGATGCAATGGGATGCAATGGGATGCAATGGGATGCAATAGAGGTGCTGCTAATTGGCTCCGGGCTGGGAGCAGCTGCTCGCCGTGTCCCTGCTCCAGGCAATTATCCCAGCTCCGCAAGGATGTGCTCACAGGATGGTCCCCGGTGCCACACGGGGAGAGCTGCTGAGCCAGGATTCTTTGGAATGAAGGAAAAGCAGTGGGTCTGGGGTTGTTTGCCCTCCCAGCCAGTGGTGTTTTCCTTCCAGGATGGCTCTGCTCCTAAAGGAAAAGCTGGGAATCTTCTCCCGTTTGTGTCAGTGCTGAGGGAGCCCCGGCTGGAATAAACTCTGCTGACCGGGGGTGGGGGAACGATAATGAGTTAATGGGGGATTCATGAGAAAGAATTAATTGAGTGCTGATAGATGAGTTAATTGTGCTCTGATAGATGGCGGTGACGGGATCCAGGCCGAACAGCTTGAATTTTGAGATTAATTAGGGAGCATAAGGTAAATCATTTCTATTTATTTAACAAATAAAATATCTATTGGTACCACTCCCATCCCTCCCCTTCCCCGCGGGATTTTTTATTCCAATCAAGCCAAGTCAGGCTCATCCTCGCTCCTGATCCCACCTGGAGCCCGTGTCCCCCTGCTCGCCTCTGCTGTCCCTTTGTCCCTGCCAAGGTCATGGCTGCCAGTGCCAGGCATTGATTTTCCCACTTGGAATCGATGCCAGGGGTTCAGGTGAATTTTAATCCACAATTCCAAGGTGCTGGGGGTGAAACGCTTGGATTTTGCTCATTAAACAAATCAGGGGTTGATTAAGGCAGTAATTAAACAGTTAACAAGGTGGGGATAAGGTTAAAATAAAGAACTGATAAATCCCAGAACTTCTGAGACTGATCTGGGCCCATTCTGCCACACCAGAATTCCCAATTTTTAATGTTGCCAGTGCAGGATCTGTCCTGGAGCTCTGGCATTTGGGAAATGGGAGAAGACAGGCACAAAATAAAGGTTTTTAAGCCGAATTTCAAAGGAGCAGAGTGACCTGCTGGGAATTTTCCATGTCCCATCCAGCTGGGAGAGATGGGACAACGGGAAAAACCCCACCGTGCCTCTGGAATCACCTTCAGTATCAGGGAAAATGATAAATAGCCCCAAAAATCATGAGAAACAAGTGAAAGCAGAACACCTGAAAATGAAGATTGGGAGAAGCAGCTGCAGGGAGGTGACTCCAAAGCCTCCCTTTTGGGTTGTTTTTTAGGATTTTTTTTTTAGGAATTTGCTGAGAGCCCGGCCTGGAAAGCCCAGGTGTGCAGGAGGCTGCACTTTCTGCTGAGCCCAAGAAAGGGTGAATTTCCTCGGTGGAATGTTTTCCAAGCTGAATTCCTTTTTCTGAGGACATCCAGAGCATGGCCCTGGAGCTCCTGGATCGCAGCGGGGAGCTGGGCAATAAATTGGTTTTACAGGAGTTTGATGCCCAGAATCCAACAGGATTTGGGGGTTTTTTTGTTTGTTTGTTTGTTTGTTTTTTGAGGATCAGCTCTCTGAGGAACCGAGGCTGATTTTGGGTTGTTTTTAACAAGCAGCTTTCTGAGGGACAAAGGGTCAGGGCTTGGATTCCCAGATTTTCCAGAGGTTTCCCCAACTGAACAAAGGCTGGGGAAAGTTTGGGATTTTAGAGTGGTCTCTGTGCACTTCAGAAGCTTTAAATATTTAAATCCCCCTCCAGACCTGGAGGTTTTGGCTCTTTTCCCACTCCATAACATTTCCCTGAGCCTCATCCATCGCTTCCATCCTTTTGTCCCGATCCCTCCTCGTATTCCCAGGATTTCCCCCTGTCCCAGCTGCCTTCAGAGTTCCTTAGCACCACCACCCAAAGGTCAGTGAAAATCACCCTCCCAGGCTTCCCAGGGTGTGATTTTGGGGGGTTTTCCTGAGCTCAGGTGGTTGATGGGAGACCCCAAGTCCGGCTCCGTGGCCGCTCCGGGGTCAGGCTGATTTCCAAGCGGGATAATTGCCTCCGGATCCAGCCCTGCCTGGGCCTCCTCGGGGATGCAGAGAACATTAAAAGGTAATTAGATATTTATGAGGATGGGCCAGCAGGCTCTGCCCGGGCTGATGGATTGGCTGGAGGACATTATCCACTCTCAGCCGGAGAGGAAACGTCTCCCTGCGGAAAAGGGACCTGCAGGGAGCAGCCTGAGCCTTCCTGAGATCCAGGGATGGTCTCTGAGGTCTGGAAATGGTCCCCAAAATCCAGAAATCATCCCGTAAATCCAGAAATAGTCATTGAGATCCAGAAATGATCTCTGAGGTTTGGAAATTGTCCCCAAAATCCAGAAATGGTCCCTGGCATCCAGAAATGTCCCTGAGATCTGGAATTTCTCCCTGAGCTCTGGAAATGGTCCCTAAGATCCAAAATTTATCCCTGAGATCTGGAATTTCTCCCTGAGCTCTGGAAATGGTCCCTAAGATCCAAAATTTATCCCTGAGACCCAGAAATTCTCCCTGAGATCCAGAAGTGGTCATTGAGATCAGGAAATCATCCCCACAATCCAGAAATCCTCCCTGGCACCCAGAAATGCTCCCTCAGGAGCAGGGGGACCTTTTCAGGGTGAGGCCAGCAAGGAAACCCTGGAAGAAGCAGGATGAGGAGTGGAATGGATCCCACTGGAAGGAGGAAATTCCTCCTGCACTTCCCTAAATCTGGGTTTAGAAAGGGGGAATTGTGTCAAACATTCCTGGCCCAGAGGGATGTTGGGAATAGCAGAGGCAGGGAACAGCCCATCCCAAACCAGGCAGGGATTTGGGATTCTGCAGCGCCGCACCCCGCGGGCAGGAGGTTCCCGGTGAATCCCGGGGGATATCCCGCCTCCGCCAGCCCATCCCGCCGCTCCCACGGGAATTTCTCACCCAGGAAGGTTCCGACGGCCAGGGAAGTGCGGATGAATCCAGCGGTGCCTCCCATCCTGTGCCGGGTCCTGTGGAGCCTCTATGGGTGCGTGGGGATGGTGGCCCTGGGGGTGACACACAGCGGGGTCAGCAGGGCCCTTCCAGCCCCAGATATTCCATGGGGCTGCAATTCCAGAGGATCTGGAGTCTGGGGTCAGCAGGGCCCTTCCAGCCCCAGATATTCCATGGGGCTGCAATTCCAGAAGTTCTGGAGTCTGGGGTCAGCAGGGCCCTTCCAGCCCCAGATATTCCATGGGGCTGCAATTCCAGAGGATCTGGAGTTGGGTCAGCAGGGCCCTTCCAGCCCCAGATATTCCATGGGGCTGCAATTCCAGAGGTTCTGGGGTCAGCGGGGCCCGTCCAGCCCCAGATATTCCATGGGGCTGCAATTCCAAAGGATCTGGAGTCTGGGGTCAGCAGGGCCCTTCCAGCCCCAGATATTCCACGGGGCTGCAATTCCAGAGGCTCCACAGTCCAGCTGTGCCTCCCCGCTGGCCACCAGCCCGAGCGAGAGTCATTCCAGGGCAGAATTCCAGCGGTGCCCAGAGGAGCAGGAGCTGCTGAAGGAGCTCTTTTTGTCCCCATGGGAGGGGACAATCAGGGAGAGGAATTGTTGTCCCTCCTCCTTTGCTATTTCCCATTCTTCCCCCCTCCTCCATAAACTCTCCTTTCCAAGCGTTTTTGATGGAAAACACCAAGGGGGAAGCACACGGGGTATTGGCGGGGAGTGAGAAATGAGGAATAATTTGGGTTTTTGTGAAAATAATGAAGATGTCGGGAAGGAATTCTTGGCTGGTGAGGGTTGGGATGCCCTGGAACAGGATTCTCCATCCCTGGAAGTGTCCCAGGCCAGACTGGACAGGGCTTGGAGCAGCCCAGGATAAAGGCAGGGGTTCCTGCCCATGGCAGGGGTGACACTGGATGGGTTTTAAGGGCTTTAAGGTCCCTGCCAACCGAAATCCCTCAAGGATTTGGGGATCCTGTGACAAAACAATCTTTAACTGAAACTCTTTAAGTGCAGTGGCACTTCCTGATGGCCTTCCCAGTCTCTTCCACAGCATCCTGTGATCCCAAAACTTCCCGAAAAATCAACCCTCAACCAAACCCTGAGCTCTTTGTGCAGCCCCACCCCCGGCACCTCTTCCCAGGGAACTCCAGCAGGGATTTCGGGCCGGTTTTTCCCTCTTTGTTAACAAACCCTTTGGAAACGGCTGACGGAGCGCTCCCGGAGCCCGGCAGGGCTTCGCTTCCCGCTGCCCTCCCCAGAACGCCCCGGCGAGGAGCCGAAGATGCTGCCAAGAGCTCCCGGGCCGCTCCTGCTGTCCCCCCCCTGCTCCAGCTGGTGCTGCTCCCGTTCCTGCCCTGCCCATCTGTCCGCCCCGAGCTCGGAGCGGGATTAGCCCATCCCGGGGGATGCTCTGCCCCTTCCCAGCCCCCGCTCATTACCGGCAGCACCTGAGCAAACAGCAGAGCCCAGCCGGGCTCTTTGTGTCCTCGCCCGGAGACACGGGGTGCGGCCAGCGCCCCCAAATCCCGGGGGGTGCTTTGTCTGGGACACAGGGATGCATCCCAGTGCCCGGAGCTGGGCTCGGCCCTGGGAGCCGGGCAGGGGACACGGGAGGGACAGAGGGGACAGAGAGGGACAGAGGGGACAGAGAGGGACAGAGAGGGACAGAGAGGGACAGAGAGAGGGGACAGACAGGAGGGGACAGAGAGGGACAGAGAGGGACAGAGAGGGACAGGGGGGACAGAGAGGGAAAAGAAGGGATAGAGAGGGGCAGAGAGGGACAGAGGGGGACAAAGAGGGACAGAGGGGACAGAGAGGGACAGAGAGGGGAAAGAAGGGATAGAGAGGGGACAGACAGGGGGGGACAGAGAGGGGCAGAGAGGGGACAGAGAGGGGAAAGAAGGGGTAGAGAGGGACAGAGAGGGACACAGGGGACAGACAGGGGACAGACAGGAGGGGACAGAGAGGGACAAAGAGGAGACAGAGGGGACAGAGAGGGGCAGAGAGCGACAGAGAGGGGCAGAGAGGAGGGGATAGAGAGGGACAGAAAGGGACAGAGAGGGGACAAAGAGGGGACAGAGGGGACAGAGAGGGGACAGAGAGAGGGGACAAAGAGGGGCAGAGAGGGGGACAGAGAGGGACAGAGAGGGACAGAGAGGGGACTGGCAGGAGGGGACAGAGGAGGACAGGGGGGACAGAGAGAGGGGACAAAGAGGGGACAGAGAGGGACAGGGGGAACAGACACGGGACAGAGGGACAGAGGGGACTGACAGAGAGGGAAATAGGGAATGGCAGGAGGGGATAAATAGGGGACTGACAGGAGGGGACAGAGGGGACAGGAAGGAGAGGACAAAGAAGGGACAGCCGCCCTCAGCCCTGCTGGGATTCTGTTCCCTGACAATCCCCAAAATAAAGCTGGGGCTTCATTATCCCGCCCGGCCGGGGAGGGAGGAACCGCTGCCAGAGGGAGGTGGCAGCTCCAGGTGGGAGAGGCACGAGCTGTGGCAGGGACAGGGAATTTGGGGACAGAGCGCAGCGGGGCGGGAGACGCTCCCACGCAGAAGCCGCTGGTTCCAGCAGCCCTGGAGTGGCTCGGTCACATGGAGTCACTTGATGTCACCGAGAATCCTGCCCCAAACAGCGTCCCGAGCCCACGGCCCTGCAGCCAACACTGTCCCTTTGTTCCCCTGGCCTGTCCCTCCGCCCTGGGGACAAGGGGTGGCTTTGAGCCGGGCGCGCTGTGGGGTTGCGGGAGACGCCAGCCCTGCGCTAATTAATGAGTTGACTTTTCCAAATCTCCGCAGTTCCCTTGATCCGGGGTTTGGGAGAGGCGGGAGCGGTGGAGCTGTTCCTGCACCAGCGGCTGCAAATTAAACTCGGGGAGTTTTTGTTCCGGCGCTTCCAGCCCCGTTTCCCGAGCCCGGGAAGGCTCCGGCTGCAGCTTTGCTTTCTTTGTTCCCTCTCCCCCCTCACACTTTGAAAACAAACAGCAAACAGAGGGGGGGAGCTGGGGTTTGTTATTTTTCGTGGAATTCTGGACTGGTTTGGATGGAAAGGGACCTTAAATCCCATCCCACCCCCTGCCATGGGCAGGGACTTCTTTCACTATCCCAGGTGGCTCCAACCTGTCCTTGGACATCTCCAGGGATGGGGCAGCTACAGCTTCTCTGGGAATTCCATCCCAGCCAGGAATTCCTCCCAATATCCCATCTAAACCCACTCTCTGTCAGCTGAAATCCCTTCCATAAGGACCAGGCAGCGGGAGGAGGTCGGGGTTGGACCCGTCCTCCCTCCTAGGGGTGGGGGCTCCTTGGGGCAGCTCCAAAATCCAGGGAATTTCTCTGACATTCCCTGGATTTATCCAACCCCAAGCTCCTGGTCCTGGATCCAACCCCGAGCTGTGGATCTTGGATCCAATCTTGAGCTGTGGATTTTGGATCCAACCCCCAAGCTCCTGATCCTGGATCCAATCCTGAGCTGTGGATCCTAGATCCAACCCCCAGATCCTGACCCTGGATCCAGTCCTGAGCTGTGGATCTTGGATCCAACCCCCAGCTCCTGGTCCTGGATCCAACCCCCAATTCCTGATCCTGGATCCAACACCGAGCTGTGGATCCTGGATCCAACCCCCAGATCCTGACCCTGGATCTAGTCCTGAGCTGTGGATCTTGGATCCAACCCCCAATTCCTGATCCTGGATCCATCCCGAGCTGTGGATCTTGGATCCAACCCCCAGATCCTGACCCTGGATCCAATCCTGAGCTGTGGATTTTGGATCCAACCCCCAGATCCTGACCCTGGATCCAACCACCAGCTCCTGATCCTGGATCCAATCCCGAGCTGTCAATCTTGGATCCAACCCCCAGTTCCTGATCCTGGATCCAACCCCCAGCTCCTGATCCTGGATCAAATCCTGAGCTGTGGATCCTGGATCCAACCCCCAGCTCCGGTACTGGATCCAACCCCCAGATCCTGATCCCGGATCCAACCCCCAGCTCCTGATCCTGGATCCAACCCCCAGCTCCTCCAGAGCTCGGGAACTCTCTGCACTGGATATTGATCCCTGCTCTCATCCCTAATTAGGGAAGGGCCGCAGGGAGCAGTTTTTCCCTGTTCCCGGGGTATTCTGGCAGCCACCCGAGAGCCGGCTGCTGTCCTGAGAGGGGATCTGTCACCGCCGCTAATGGAGGCTGTCACCGATACCTCCGGGAGACTCCGCACGGTCCCTTCCCTCCGGATCGGGAGCGGGGGGCAGAGCCGGGAGCTCGGGGGGATTCGGAGAGGAGGAACTGCCCGGAACGGCACCCCCAGCTCGGACTGCGGAGCTGCAGCCTCTGGAGCACGATTCCAGTGGGATTTTGGGGAGGTCAAGGGTGGATTTTGGCAGGAGATGCCGCGTCCGGAGCTATCCATTACCGGGATAAATCGGTGTAATTCCATCTCCTGCACTCAGCCGCCAGAGGAGCATTTGGGATTAAGTGGGGCAGCTCCTTCTGCCGCAGCATTCCCCAGGGAAGGATCGGTCCCGAGCGGGGCCCGGCTGGATTTCCTCCTGTGCCTCTTTTATTCGGGATCGTGGCTAAAGCTGGAAAGGGCAGGCGTGTGATGTTCCCGGGATTCTGACTCTCAGAACCTTCCCAAGGTTGGGGACATCGTGTCCGTCCTGGCACAGCGGGGCTGGGGAGGGACAAACGGGCTCATTGGCAGGGGTTTGTCCTCCTGGAAATCGGGGATGGATTGAGAGGAAAACTCTTTAGGAAAGATTTTTTGGGCTCGGATCTGTCGGTGGCTCCAGGTCCTGCAGGAATTCTGGGCTGCTCCAAACCCATCCTGAGCAAGGAAGGCTCCAAACAAGGATCAAAAGAGGGGCTTGGGGGCTTGGGGTGGAGTTCTGTCACCCCAAACAGACCCCAAAGTGCAGTTTGGGGGTCCCTGCTCTGGTAGGGGTCAGGACCCCATGCCAGGGGTGCTGTGGGCACTGCTCCTGTCCCCAGCCACAAGATGTGTCCCCAAAACACTTCTGGAGGGTCCCACACCCCTCTGTCCTGCCCGGGTGGGTTTGGATCGCCCTTGGAGCGGTGGGAAAATCCCAGATGTTCTTCCTGTGCCTGGATCCACTCTGCTCTGCTGGGTGAGGATGAGGAGCAGCAGGAGCCACCAGCAGCAGCTTCCTGTCCCTGTCCCTGTGCCTGTCCCTGTCCCTGTCCCTGTCCCTGTCCCACCGTGTCACCCCTCCCAGGGCAGAGCCCACGGGGTCACATCCCCCTGTCCCGGGCTCGCTGCTCCCTGTGCTCGCCCCGAGAGCCGGGCAGGGACACAGAGAGGGGACAGAGGGGACAGCAAGAGGGGACAGGGGGAAGGGACAGACAGGAGGGGACAGAAAGGAGACAGGCAGGAGGGGACACAGAGGGACTGACGGGGACAGGGGGGACAGGCGGGAGGGGACAGAAAGGGGACAGGCAGGAGGGGACAGAAAGGGGACTTGGGGAAGGGACAGAAAGGAGACAGGCAGGAGGGGACAGGCAGGAGGGGAGACGGAGAAGGGACAGAAAGGGGACAGGAAGGGGACAGCAGGAGGGGACAGGCAGAAGGGGACAGAAAGGAGACAGGCAGGAGGGGACAGAAAGGGGACAGGCAGGAGGGGACAGGCAGGAGGGGACAGGCAGGAGGGGACAGAAAGGGGACAGGCAGGAGGGAACAGGCAGGAGGGGACAGGGAGAAGGGGCAGAAAGGGGACAGCAGGAGGGGACAGGCAGGAGGGGACAGAAAGGGGACAGCGGGAGGGCTCTGTCCCCGGCTGGGGGCACGGAGGGGCCCAGGCTGCGGGAGCAGATGGCGCTCCCAGCCCCGGCTCCTTCCCTGCCGGGATCTGCTCCAATCCCCGCGGATCCGTCACTTCCCGGGGCGCCGGGGTGGCACCGAGCGGGGACGGGCTCTGTGCCCCTCCTGTGCCCTGAAGGGACAGCCCGGGCAGGGACATCGAGCGCAGGCTGGGTGGGTGAGCACGGGGTCTCCACTCTGCCTGTTTCCACTGGTCCAAATTTTCCTGGTTTTCCCAATTTTCCCGCTGTTCCAAGCTCGGAGGCCGCTGCCGCTTTGGGGTGCCCCATCCCAGCCGAGCTGTGGTCTTTGTGTCCCTGTCCTTCTCCAGCCAGACAACTTCTGGAATATTTTTGGAATTTTCGGGAGGAAATGGAAGAGCAGAATTCCCCACCAGGGGTGGTCAGCACCCAACCCGCTCCACTGCGGCTGGGATAAAATCAGACGGATTTTTGGGGATATTTCTGGGGTTTTAGTTGGGATGGGACTGGGGATTTTTGGGTCTGGTCCTTTGGGATGCAATTCTGTGACCATGGGATGGGATCCATGGGATGGGATGGGGTCCATGGGATGGGATGGGGTTCATGGGATGGGATCCATGGAATGGGGTGGGATGGGATCCATGGGACCCATGGGATGCGATCCATGGGATGGGATCCATGGGATGGGATGGGATGGGATCCATGGGATGGGATGGGATGGGATCCATGGGATGGGGTGGGATGGGATCCATGGGATGGGGTGGGATGGGATCCATGGGATCCATGGGATCCATGGGATCCATGGGATGTGGTGGGATGGGATCTATGGGATCCATGGGATCCATGGGATGCGCCAGATTCTCCCACCCTGCACCAGCCCCTTGTCTGCACTGCCGGGTCATTCACTGATGATCTTAAACTGATAATTTACAATCGATCATTTAAAATCAACCATTTAAAATCATTATATATTTAATAATAATATATTTAATCGGAGCAGAACGGGCTTGAGGAGGATCAAATACCCGAGGTTTGGCTCCTTCTGTTCCCGGCTCTGGTGGGATCCCAGCAGGATCTCCGGCCGCTCCCTCTCTCCCTGCTCCTGCTTTTCCCGAATAATTGGCCGCAGCCCCGCGGGTCGCTGTCCCCGGGGCTCGGGGGAGTTTCCTTTCCATCCAAACTCTGCCTTTGTGCGGGAGACAAAGCCGGGAGGTGCCTTTGGCCCCGGACATGGAACGGGGAGTGGGCGGGGTGGGCTTGGGGGGAAAATCGAATTGGGAGGGGGGGGAAAAAAAAGAATATTTTATTATGAGTGGGACTTTTCTGCTCTGGGCAGAGTGAATTTTACATGTGAGCTTTGCAGCGAGCTTTAAAAAAATTTTTTTTTTTCCTTTTCCTTTTCCTTTTCCTTTTCCTTTTCCTTTTCCTTTTCCTTTTCCTTTTCCTTTTCCTTTTCCTTTTCCTTTTCCTTTTCCTTTTCCTTTTCCTTTTCCTTTTCCTTTTCCTTTTCCTTTTCCTTATCATTTTCTTATTTCATTTTAATTATATTTTAATTCTCTTTTTCCTCTCCAAACAAACCCGTTCCCATCTCGGGGGGGGATGGGATTCCAACCTGAGCTATGGAAATATCCCTTGGAAAATTCCCAGGGGTTTGGAGCTGGAGCTCCTGGGGCTTCTGGGCTTGGCTCACCTCGGGACCCTCGGGGTGGCTCAGACCTGAGCCAAAGCCTTGGGACAAGTGACAAAGCCAAGGGGACCAGCGGGAAGAGCCGGGAGATTTTTCCATGGATTTCCAGCCCCCAGGGATGGGGGAATTTCGGCTCGGGAAGGGAATTCCCCCCAGGCTGGGCACGGGGCTGGGGTTGAGCTCTAAACTCCCGCTCCAGACTCGAGCTCCAACGCAAAACTCAGCCCAGAGCAGCCGGAAAGGGGCTGGAAGTCTGGAAATCCCCCCAGGAGTGATCCCAGCGGGAATTCGGGAGGCGACACCGGCCCCAAATCCTGGTTAGTGCCTCTTAAAGTCACAGATATTCCCACTGGCACATTCCCGGTGCTGCCAACGCCTCTCGGGAAATGTGCCCTTTTCCTGGGAAATGTTCCTCCTTCCCAGGAAATGCTCCCTTTTCCCGGGAAATGTTCCTTCTTCCCAGGAAATGCTCCCTTTTCCCGGGAAATGGTCCTTCTTCCCAGGAAATGCTCCCTTTTCCCGGAAATGTTCTTTTTCCCGGGAAATGTTCATTTTCCCGGGAAATGTTCCTTCTTCCCAAGAAATGTTCCTTCTTCCCGGGAAATGTTCCAACCTTCCCTGCCGCCCTTGGGTTTGGGGTTCGGGCTCCAAACATTCCCGGCCTTGTCAGGGATCAGCTCTGAACAGATTTTCCTGGTCCCGCCTGGATTTTATGGATCTTTTTTAGGGATGTCCGGTAGGTAATAAATGTCCTAATTTAGGGTCAGGGTTGCTGGGCAGGGCTGGGGTTGGGATTCACGGCCGGCTCCGGCTGGGAATGTCCCTTGGATCATCCCAGTGGGATCCTGGATTTTACAACGGGACCGGGGGTGTTTGTAATGGAAAATGAAAGATTTTTCGTTCAGGGAAAGGGATTTTGTGCAGCTGGAGAGCCGCGCTGAGCAAACCCATGGAAGATGGGGAAATTGCCATCCTAAATTCCCTGAAAACCCCACCCAAACTCCCTGGAGATCCCATCCTGAACTTCCCGAAAACCCCACCCAAACTTTCTGGAAATCCCATCCCAATCTCCCTTAAAACTCCACCCCAATCTCCCTGGAAATCCCATCCCGAGCTCCTCGAAAACCCCACCCAAACTCCCTGAGACCCCCATTTCTAACTCCCTGAAACCCCATCCCGAACTCCCTGAGACTCCCATCCCAATCTTCCTGCAAATCCCACTCCAATGTCTCTGAAAATCCCATCCCAAACTCCCTGAAACCCCATCCCGATCTCCCTGCAAATCCCATCCCAACCTCCCTGTAAATCCCATGCCGATCACCCTGAACCCCCATACCGAATTCCCTGTAAATCCCACCCCAATCTCCCTGTAAATCCCATCCCGAGCTCCCTGCAAAACCCATCCCGATCTCCCTGTAAATCCCATCCTAACGGCACGGTTTGGGTTTTCTGCCCTTTATGGTTTATTTGTGGTAAATCCACGGAGAAAATCCTAACCCAGACCATCAAATCCCCTGCGAATATTCCAAAGGGATAAAAGTGGCCACTCAGTTTTGTAGGAATTAATCAGAGGATGGAGAGGAGCGTTGGGAACCCTTTGTCTCACCCTACCCGAGCCCAAGTGCAGCTGGGCTGGACAGGACCCCCCCCCATCTCCCGTTTTCTGGAGTTTTTGGGAATTCTGAGCCACCCCTTGGAAAGCTCAGTTATTTCTGGGAAGTTTGGGATCCGCTGCTGAGCAAAGCAAGAGGATTTTGGGGTTGTTCCGCTGTGCTAAATCCCAAACACTCAACCTGGAGAGGTTCATTTCTTGATCCTAAATCTCCTGCGAGGTTCCCTGCTGCAGCTTTGCACCCTCAGAATTCCTCCTGGATCCGCCTGGGAGGAGCAGGGCCGAGCTCGGGCTCCGGGAAAGCCTCGGGATGCCCTGATTTTGGGGTGCCCCCCATGCCCGCGGGGGAAAGGATCCGCGGCTTGGCACAGCCCCGCGTGTCCCTGGCACAGCCCCAGACACACAAATCCCCCCGGAGCACCCCCAAATCTGCCCTGGGAGCACCCCTGGGATCTGCCCTCAGGAAGGTGAACTGGGACACCCCGGCGTGCCCGCTGCTCCCTCCTCGCCAGGGCTCAGGGCTCTCCCAGCTCTTTCTGGGGCTGCTGAAGTAGTTTTGGGCAGCAGAACCCTCTGAACCCTCTGCGGACCACCCCCAGCACGCTGGAGATGCCCGACCCCCCAAAAACGCACTCCCGAAGTGCCTCGGGCCGGAACGCGCCGGGAAAAAACCTCGCGACAATCGCTGAGAACCGAAATATTCCTTCTTCTTCCTTTCTTTCTTTTTTTTTTTTTTTTCTTTTTTTTTTTTTTTTTTTTTTTTTCCCGTATGACACATTTCTGCTGACAGCCGCCCTGACCTCGGCCGCGCAGCGCTGCCACAAGTGCCACCGCCGCGGCCGCCCCTGCTCCCAAACCACCCCCGGCTGCTGTCCCCGGGCCCGGAATGCCCAAATCACCCCCGGGTCCGGAGTGCCCAAATCACCCCCGGGTCCGGAGTGCCCAAACCACCCCCGGGTCCGGAGCGCCCAAACCACCCCCGGCTGCTGTCCCCGGGCCCGGAATGCCCAAATCACCCCCGGCTGCTGTCCTCGGGTCCGGAGCGCCCAAATCACCCCCGGGCCCGGAGCGCCTAAATCACCCTCGGCTGCTGTGCCCGGGTCCGGAGCGCCCAAACCACCCCCGGGTCCGGAGTGCCCAAACCACCCCCGGGTCCGGAGTGCCCAAATCACCCCCGGGTCCGGAGTGCCCAAACCACCCCCGGGTCCGGAGTGCCCAAATCACCCCCGGGTCCGGTGTGCCCAAATCACCCTCGGCTGCTGTCCCCGGGTCCGGAGCGCCCAAACCACCCCCGGGTCCGGAGTGTCCAAACCACCCCCGGGTCCGGAATGCCCAAACCACCCCCGGCTCCTCTCCGGCCGGCCCCGGAGCGCCCAAACCACCCCCGGCTGCTGTCCCCGGGCCCGGAGTGCCCAAACCACCCTCGGCTGCTGCTCCCGGGTCTGGAGCACCCAAACCACCCTCGGCTGCTGTTTCCGAGTCCGGAATCCCCAAACCACCCCCGGCTGCTGTTCCCGGCCCCGGAGCACCCAAACCACCCTCGGCTGCTGTTTCCGAGTCCGGAATCCCCAAACCACCCTCGGCTGCTGTTCCCGGCCCCGGTGCGCCCAAACCACCCCCGGCTGCTGTTCCCGGCCCCGGAGCGCCCAAACCACTCCCGGCTGCTGTCCCCATCCCCGCGGAGCCCAGCGGGACCCCGCAGCGTCCTCCCGGCCGGAGCGGAGCCCCGGAGAGCCGGGAGCGATCCACCCCGATCCAGCCGCAGCCCTGCCCATCCCTCCGGGATGCAGCAGAGCGGCACAAAGCGCTTACCTGCGGCGGGAGGGCTGCGTGGGCATCAGCCGGGGGCCCGCGGGGCCTGGCGGCTGCCGGGGGCTGGGCTGCGAGGCGGCGCTCGCCTGGTGGCTGGCCGAGGGTGGATGTGTGTGCCCAAAGCCACTGCAGCATCTCTGCATTAGGATGTGCTCCTCCCTCTCCTCCCTCCTTGCGTGCGCGCTGCCTCGCTCGCTGCCAACCACCACGCCGCTCCCCGGAGACGGGGAATTGTTGGGGGTTTTATTTATTTATTTATGTTCTCTCCCCCCTCCTCCCGCCCCCCTCCCTGCTTTTACCTCGCTTGCCACAGCTCAAGGAGCAGGCGGGCAGGCAGAGCGGCTCGGGCATCATCATCATCATCATCATCATCATCATCATCATGCATAATTCATCCCGCAGCCTCTCCCCCCGGTACAGCCCCCTCGGGGCCGGAGCAGCTGTGGGGCGGAGGGGGTTGGAGGGGTCAGAACCCCTCGCTGTGGGGTGGGAGCAGCCCCAGGGCCCCCCATCCCTGTGTGCACCCCCCGTGCGTGAATATATCCACGCTTACAGCATGGATCCATAATTGCACAATCTCCCCGTGGGTTTCCGTGGGTTCCTGGCTCTGTAGACACCCAAGGGTGGGATTCGCGCCGAGGAAATCGCTGCACGGCCGAATTTTGGGATGTTCCGGCTGGCGTGGGCGGTCCCCGACCCTCCGCGAGGCGAGGACGGGGATTCCT
This sequence comes from Taeniopygia guttata, assembly GCF_003957565.2. Classification (NCBI taxonomy): domain Eukaryota; kingdom Metazoa; phylum Chordata; class Aves; order Passeriformes; family Estrildidae; genus Taeniopygia; species Taeniopygia guttata. The sequence continues at coordinate 3,066,202 of NC_044238.2, read as the reverse complement.
CACAGTGACGGAGCGGGGGTGACAGTGTGGTCACCTTTGGGTCACCCTCGGGTTTTTGGGTGTCTCCGAGCCCCCTTTGCCGTGGCTGTGGCCGGGGGGCTCAGGTTTGCCCCGGGGGGCTCAGGTTTGCCCCGGGGGGCTCAGGTTTGCCCCAGGGGGCTCCCCCAGCGCCTTTCCCGGGACGATCCGCAGCTCCCGGCTGTTCTCGGGATGCCGTGGAGTGACGCGAGGGGATGTGACAGGGACAGGGACACCCCGGGACCCCCGGCAGGCCCCGAGGTGTGGGGGGCGCGGCGCTGCCCAGCTGGGAAGGGTGCCAGGCTGTGGGAACAGAGGATTTGGGATGTGCCAGGGTCCCTCCGTCCCTTCCCAGCTCCAGCCCAGACCTGTTCACGATCTCGGGAGATCCGCGGGCACCGGGGCTGGCCGCAGATTAACGGGCAGCAATTAGACAAAAGTAATTAAGGCATTAGTGTCTCTATTGATTGACAAAGCTCCCGCAGCCCGGGCTGTGAGCGGGCAGGAGGGGACCTGAGGGTCGCCTGTCGCTTCCCCTCGCCCAGTTTGTCCCAGTTTGGGCTCCCCGCTGCCAGTTTGGGAGTGAGAATGGAAGAACAGTGCGGGAGGCAGTCCGGCAGGGGGAGGATGGATGGATGGATGGATGGATGGATGGATGGATGGATGGATGGATGGATGATGGATGGATGGATGATGGATGGATGGATGGATGGATGGATGGATGGATGGATGGATGATGGATGGATGGATGGATGATGGATGGATGGATGATGGATGGATGGATGGATGGATGGATGGATGGATGGATGGATGGAAGGAAATCCAGGGGAGGAAAGGAGCCCTGTCCCAGAGGAGGGAGGGGGACCTGCCCTTTGTCCCCTCCCCTCTGTGCCTCCGCCGGCAGCAGCTCCGCCAGGGTCACTCTGCAGGTGACAAGGACAGCGGTGACCCCTCGGGTGCCAACGCAGCGGGACAGCAGCGACAGCACTCGGAGGGAAATCCGCTCTGCGAGGAATCCCCTGGATCACCTCAGATCCAACAGGGAAAACTCAGCCTGGGAACGGGCAACAGGCTAGAGCTGCCGGAGGAGGAGGAGGAGGAGGAGGAGGAGGAGGAGGAGGAGGGAACCCGGCATCGCTCCGGTCCTGTCCCCCCGGAGGTCAGGGACCGTGCGGGTGTCACCGCCGGGCCATCAAAGCGCCACCGAGCGCGTGTGGCCTGGATCGATCCCGAGGATCAGCACGGTCCCGCCGCCGCTCCGGGAGGGATAAAATCCCGAAGGGAATGCTGGAAGAATTTAAGGAGAGGCTCAGACCTTGGGCTTGGTGCTTCCAGCGGCTGTGGGAAGGGGGAATGGGACACTGGGGGATTGGAGAAATCCCTGAGTTCCAGGCAGATGGAATTTCTGCACCACAGCCAAGCGCAATTCCACAATTCCACAATTCCACAATTCCATCCTTCCTTGGGGCACGGCTGGTGCCTCCATCGCGCTGGGAATGTCTCCACTGAGCGAAAAGTGCTTTTCCTCCTCTCTGCTGTTCCTGGAAATGCTGGGAAGGGGCGGGAGGAGCCCCCGCTGCAGCAGGAAGCACTCAGCCCTTCATCCTCTTAGCCGGGCCCGCCGCAATTACATCTCAATTAACCAAATTACTCCGCCGCTCCCCCTCCTTTCAGCCCCTTCTCCGCCCCGGGAGCCTCTGCCAGGAGCTCTCGGGAGCCTCGGGCAGGAAGGGCTGGGAGAGAGGGATGGGGCCCGGCGGGAGCCGCGCTTGGCCGCCGGGGATGGGGGGCTGGGGTCAATCCCACATTTTCTGAGCTCTGGGATCTCAACCCCACATTTTCTGAGCTCTGGGAGCTTCTCCCTCTGTGCTTCCCGAGGGTTTGGGGGCTGAAAATGGGGCTGGACAGGATCCAGAGCATGCTCCTCTCCTGGCCAGGGAGGGAATTTTGGGAATGCTGAGGATCTGCACAATCCAGTTTCTGGTGCTGAACAAGACCCAGAGCTGATCCAGCTGATCCAGTATCCTCCTTTCCTGGCCAGAGAGGGAATTTTGGGAATGCTCAGGACCGGCACAATCCAACCTCTGGTTCTGGAGAGGATCCAGAGCTGATCCAGCACCACTCTCTGAATATCCTCCTCTCCTGGTCAGGTTGGGAATTTTGGAATTTTGGGAATGCCAAGGACCAGGCTCTGCTGCTTTTTCCTCTTGGATTTCAATGGGAATGACCCTCGGGCTCAGCATGAGTTTTGAACCATGTTTTATTATATGTTTAGTGTTTTCTCTATACAAAAAAATCCAGTATTTTCTTTTTTTACAGTGATTCAAAAAAAAAAAAAGATATCTGAGTAGTTTGGCCTTCTCTCATCTCTCATGCAGTTGGTTTAGAAGTCCTTAAATTAAACCCTTTTTTTTGTTTTTTCCCCTTCTAGTCCATAAATCTCGCTGGAAACTGAATTTTTACAGCCTCAGCTTTACATTTCTCACTGGAACAGGTGGGGTTAACGCAAATGTGGTGGGGTTTTTTTCTTCTTCTTTGTTTTTGTTTTATTTTTTTGCTTTAAAAAAAAAAAAAAGGCAAATAAATACACAGGATACTTGAGACCAGCCGGGAGGTTGGACAGAGAGGACGGACGGATCACGAGATATTTACAAATTAAATGAAAACAAAACAGTCCCGGTACTTTCTGTCAGATGTGAGAGGGAGGAACAGACATTTAAAATGATATTTTGGAGGGAGGACTCTGGTCTGGGGGTCTGACATGGGATTTTGGGGATCTGGCATGGGATTTTGGGGTTGACATGGGATTTTGGGGTTGACATGGGATTTTGGGGGTTGACATGGAAATTTGGGGGTTGACATGGGATTTTGGGTGGGTGACATGGGACTTTTGGGTGCCTGACATATAATTTTGGGGGTTGAAATGGAAGTTTGTGGGTCTGACAGAATTTTGGAGGCTTGACAGGAATTCAAGGGTTTGACACGGAATTTAAGGGTTTGACATGGAATTTAAGGGTTTGACATGGAGTTTTGGAGGTCTGACATAGAATTTTGGGGTTCAACATGAATTTTAGGGTTTGACATGGAATATGGGGGTCGACACAGAATTTTGGGGGTCCGACACAGGGTTTAGACAGCGTTGAACAACCAAACCCCGATGCACGATGTGAGGACATGGAGACACGGGCGAGGGGCGCTACTGATGCCGTGGGTGGCATTGTGAGGACCAGAAAAGCATCGTTATTCTCGTTAATAAAACAGCTTTTAGTGCAAGAAATAGGAGTTGTCTCTTTTTTTTCTTTTTTTTTTTTGTCTTTTTTTTTTGTTGTTTTTTTTTCCTTAATAAGGTTTTGGTTTCTTTATTGCTTAACTGAAATCTTGGTTGCTGCAGGTACACGGAAAGCCTGGGCCGAGGAGGTGACGTCGCAGGTGGCACTCGCAGCTCTGCTGGGACCTGTGCGACGAGGAGAGGGTTTGGCATGTGCCAGGATGGGTGGTGGCGTTGGGATGTGCCAGGAAAAGGTGGTGGCATGGCCAGAGCGAGCGCTGTGGTGGCCCTGGGTGACACTGCCCGGCTCTGCCCTTCTCCCTCCTGGATGTCCCGGCTCGTTGGTGACACCTGGATTTGGGATCTGTCACCTCCAGGAAGGCAATGCTGGCAGCAAGGACAGCATGTCCTGTTGGGTTGGGTTTCTCCAAGCAGGATTTCGGGGTTTGGACCAAAATTCAAGCTTTTCCTGCTGGTTTTGTGCCTCCACAGTTGCGGTGTCACCTCAGGGAGAATGGGAGCAGCCTCCAGATCAGGGAAGAACAGTGGTGACCTCGTATCCCAAATTCCTGACGTTCCTGTTGGCTGTCCCAGGGCTGGGTGCCAGGGAGGTCCCTGGAACTGAGATGGAGCCTGGATTCATCTCCAGGACATGGATGTGGAGTTGGCTTGGAATGTTGTAGGAACAAGACAAATCTACACATTTGGGGTTGAGCTCGGCACCTGAGACTGATGGAATTTGGGGTCTGGCTCTGGAATTTGGGGTTTGGTGCTGGAATTTGGGGTCTGGTGTTGGAATTTTGGGTCTCCTAGTTTTTTATTTCTGAATGAGAAGTTGGCTCCTAATTTAAACCCTTGATGAAGAAAGGACTCCTTCTGGAGAGCTGGAAGTGTTCCCTGCCCCAGAGAGGTCGTGCAGATCCCAGGGAGGGATCGTTGTCCCTGTGATGGGAATGGGAGCATCCCTGCTAGCCCTGGGGGCCACCACAGGAATCAGGACAGGAGGTGACCGGGATGTCCCCTCTGGAGAGGGGAGGAAACAGCAGAGCAGCTCTTAGGGAATGGGATCAGGATCAGGGTGGGGAAGATCCCTCAGCACCACAAATCCTCATGTGGATTCTCCATCCATCCATCCATCCATCCATCCATCCATCCATCCATCCATCCATCCATCATCCATCCATCCATCCATCCATCCATCCATCCATCCATCCATCATCCATCCATCCATCCATCCATCCATCCATCCATCCATCCATCCATCATCCATCCATCCATCCATCATCCATCCATCCATCCATCCATCCATCCATCCATCCATCATCCATCCATCATCCATCCATCATCCATCCATCCATCATCCATCCATCCATCCATCCATCCATCCATCCATCATCCATCCATCCATCCATCCATCCATCCATCCATCCATCCATCCATCATCCGTCCATCACCCATCCATCCATCCATCCATCCATCCATCCATCCATCATCCATCATCCATCCATCCATCCATCATCCATCCATCCATCCATCCATCCATCATCCATCCATCATCCATCCATCATCCATCCATCCATCATCCATCCATCCATCATCCATCCATCCATCCATCCATCCATCATCCATCCATCCATCCATCCATCCATCCATCCATCCATCCATCATCCATCCATCCATCCATCCATCCATCCATCATCCATCCATCCATCATCCATCCATCCATCATCCATCCATCCATCATCCATCCATCATCCATCCATCCATCCATCCATCCATCCATCCATCCATCCATCCATCCATCCATCCATCCATCATCCATCCATCCATCCATCCATCCTCCATCATCCATCCATCATCCATCCATCTCCTGCTCCAAGGATGCTCCCAGAACATGGTGTGGGTTCATCCCAGCCCTGTCTGTTTTTTTGGGAGCTGTGGGGTCACCCTGTGAGCGCTGGAAGTTTTGGGGTCGGGATGTTTCTCCCCATGCAAACCTTGAACTTCACTCAAAGGAGTAAAGGATGACAAGCTCAGGATGAGTTTTTAACCTGAATTTTCTTTGGGCCCCAAAACTCCAGGGGAGAAATTTTGAAGAAATGTCAGAATTTTTGCTAAACTTTAGAAATGTTGAGTAATTTTTACACCGAGCTGAGACAGGGCTGCGAGTAACTTACACTGAGTTGTTTGTCCACCTCTGATCTCCTCCCTCTTCTCATTACTCAAAGTTACCTGGGGAACTCCATAAGGAAATTTGGGATAAGGTTGGGCAGAGTCCAGCTCTTTCCCAACCCTCTTTTTCCAAAGGGATGCTGAGAGACTTCCTCAGGGATGAGGTGGTTCAGGAATAGGGGTTTTCATGGGAATGGCACATCATGTATACCCAACACGGACCCTCTTCCAGCAATCCCGGCCTGATTTCCGAAGGTTTGGAGCGTTTTTGCGGTCCCTGTCAGCAGCGAGGACTGGGAGTGTTGGGAAGATCCCAGATCCAGAGGCTGGATTTGTTTCTCACTCCCAGTGGTGCTTGCCCAAACTCAGCTGGGAGTTGGGAATGGTTTGGGAAAGGGATTGTCCCCATCCCAGGGGTGGTGTCACCTTTGGGAAAGGGATTGTCCCCATCCCAGGGGTGGTGTCACCTTTGGGAATGAGATTGTCCCCATCCCAGAAATGGCATCACCTTTGGGAATGGGGTTGTCCCCATCCCAGGGGTGGTGTCACCTTTGGGAATGGGGTTGTCCTCATCCCAGAAACGGTGTCACCTTTGGGAATGGGATTGTCCCCATCCCAGGGGTGGTGTCACCTTTGGGAATGGGGTTGTCCCCATCCCAGGGGTGGTGTCACCTTTGGGAATGGGGTTGTCCCCATCCCAGGGGTGGTGTCACCTTTGGGAATGGGGTTGTCCCCATCCCAGGGGCGGTGTCACCTTTGGGAATGGGAGATGTTTGCCTAAAATCTGGGTGGAATTCTGGGAATCGCTGTCCTGAACAGGATGGGCGGCAGGGCTGGGACTGGGGTGTGGCTGTGTCCACACTGAGGGTCACAACTGGGCTGTCCCTGCCAGGGACATGGCTGGAGGGTCCTGGCAGGGGTGATGGATGAGGGACACCCCTGGGACAGTTCCCCCAGCTCTGTGAGGGCTCTCTGCCTCTTGACCCTGACCTAAACCCTGGAATTCCTTTGCCATTGGTTTCATGGAACAATTTGGGTGGGAAGGGACCTTTTAAGGTCACCAAATCCAACCCCATGAGCTCCATCTTCACCCCACGTTTGACCTATCAGAGAAGACGACCAAGATAAATGATAATTATTATTTTAAGGAAGGCATTTGCATTGGATTAATTTGCATCCATCTCTCCTGTCAGCCCGGTCCAGGCTCTTCCCAGGATCCATTGGGATGTGGCAAAGTCCCTCTCCACAATCCATAGCAGTGGGAATATCCCTGTCACCGAGGTGTCTCCAGAGCAGAAAGAATAACTATGCGAATCCCATTGCATCCTATCAAAAAAAAAAACTCCATCCTCCTCACAAAAAAAAAAAAAAAAGAAAAGAAAAAGGGAAATCCATCCAAAAATCCATCTTTTCCAAAAGAAGCTCGATCTCGCTCTCTCTCTCTTCACAAAGGTACCTTTGGTTTCAAAAGTTCAGGAAGTGGGAGGATCCACGGGACGCAGTCCGTTGGGAATCCCTGCCTTCTACCCTGATCCATGCTGGGAGAGCTGGGAATGCTCCCAGAGATCCCATTCCTACTGCTCGGGCGGATCCAAGGCCGTCGGGGGCGCGGAAGCGGAGTGGGAAGAGCATCCTTGGAGTGACTCCCCGGCAAGTCCCAAGCTGTGTAAGGCATGTGAGGGAGCGCTCAGGGCGGGGTCGCTGAAATCCTGGGAGTCTCCAGGTGGGATGGGGGTCCCACGGTGGCTTGGCTGAGTGCTGGAGGGGGGAAAGGCCACTGTCAGAAAGGAGGAGGGGATTTAATGGGAAAAACAGCATCTGTCCGGCTCATCCCGGTGCCCTGGAGGTGTGGATTCCAGTCCGGTGTTCATTCCTCATGGTGTGGCCCTGAATCCTTCAGGGAATCCTCCACCTCATCCCAGGGTTTTTTCCATCCTCAGCAGCTCTCTTGGATAATTTTTTCGTTCATCCTTCTGGTCTCCTCATCCTGTTCTGATCCCGCTCCTGCTTCCAGGCCCTCTTTGCTACATAGGATTTATGGAGTTGCCTTGGAAAGAAAGCAGGCGTGGGGTGGGGGGGCAGCTCCCCCCATAATCCCTACAAAGCAAATTTAAACCCAAAAAGGCATTTCTGCAGTGCTGTTACCCCAGGCTTGGCAGGGGAGAGGCTCCTCCCTGTCCTTCCACACATCCCAAAAGTTCCTCCACAACCTCTTCTCCTCCCGGCATGCTCCGGAGCTCAGTGGGAATGGGGGATGAGCTCCCTGTGGGTTTTCCCAGCCTCAGCAAGGAAAATCCCGGTGCTGAGGGAGGTGGTGGGGACCTGCTCTTCCCTGCATATGTTTTTTCAGGAAGGAGTTTTTTTTGGGAGAGGTTATGGGCAAAGTGCTGCCGTGAGGATGGACAGCTCAATAACCCAGTGTTTTCACCCCAAAATCCACCCCTTTCCTCTTTCCATGCCTTTGCTCTGCCCAGGCCCCTCTCACCCATCTTCCCTCCCCAAAATTCTTTGATTTCTTTCCCCCTTCCCCTCTGATCCAGAACCTTCTTGGAAAAAATAAATGCAAAAAGTTGGAGCTCCCTCCTAAAAGAACAAAATAAGCCTCGGGGAGCCGAGCCCAACATGGGGCCACTCCAGACTGGCCCTGAGGCACCCCAAAACTGGGGAACAACCCCAAAACTGGAAAGCAACCCCAAAATGAGGAGCAGCCCCAAACTGGGGAACAATTCCAAAACTGGGAAGCAATCCCAAACTGGGAGGCAACCCCAAAACTGGGGAGCAACCCCAAAATGAGGAGCAACCCCAAAACTGGGGAGCAATCCCAAAACTGGGAAGCAGCCCAAAAACTAGGGAGTAGCCCCAAAACTGGGGAGCAGCCCCAAAACTGGGGAGCAGCCCCAAAACTGGGGAGCAGCTTGAGCATCTCCTCCCCTCCAGCTGCTCCAGCTCAGCCCCGATTCCCGCTCCGGCTCCCGCCCCACGCGTCCTTTGTCGTTGGCTCGTTTGCTAAGGATAAATGGCATCAGCGGCCACCTGGGCTGCCTTGTTGGTTGGAATATTTTTCTTTTTTTTTTTTCCCTTTTTTTAAATATTTTTTTGCTATTTTTAATTTTTTTCCTCTATTATTTTTTTTGTTTTTTCAGTCCTTGCTCAATTCCCTTTCCTGTCGGAGGCAGCGGCGGCGGCGGCGGCTACTGGCGGAACCCCCGGCCGCTCCGAACCCCTCGGGCTGTGGGTGTTTTTCCCGGCGTTTTTGCTATGCCAAGGAATAAATGGCATTGACGGGGGACGTGGCCTCGGAGCTCTCGTTGCCCTCGGTCTCCTCTTTGTCCTTCTTGACCGTGTACTGGCCGATGAAGGAGCCGTCCTCGTTGAACTGGCCCTCGCCCCCTTCTCCGTAGTCCACCAAGCTGTCATCGCTCTCCTGCTGCTTTATCGTCCCGTCCAGCGAGGTCTGACTGTTGGGAAGAGGTTTGTTGTCTTCATCGCTGGCAGCAGAAGACAGACAGACACGGCAAGGGTTGAGAAACGGGGTGGAAAACCTTCCCCCGAGGGATGGAGATCCTAAATCAATCCACAGCGGGAATACGGCTCGGCAGAGCCCTAAATAATGGGGGCTCATCCGGGTGTGGGCAGAGGGTTGGGGGGTGTGGGAGGTGGAGGTGGTTGGGATCTCTGAACATCCAATTTTGTGGTTTTTCAGCTCAGAAATCAAATTTCTTTACCTCACTCTCCTCATCTCAAATTTCTTAAACCTTGATTTCCTCATCTAGATTCTTCTCCCTCAATTCCTTAATATCTAAATCTCAATTTATTAACCTCAATTTCTTAACCTCAGTTTCTTACTCTCAATTTTTTGCTCTTAAATTCTTACTCTCAAATTTTTCTCCCAGTTTCTTTAATTTCTTACTCTCAATTTCTAAATCTCAATTTATTAACCTCAATTTCTTAACCTCAGTTTCGTACTCTCAATTTTTTGCTCTTAAATTCTTACTCTCAAATTTTTCTACCAGTTTCTTTAATTTCTTACTCTCAATTTCTAAATCTCAAGTTTTTAACCTCATTTCATTAATCTCGGTTTCTCACTCTCAGTTTTTAAATGTCAGTTTCTAAATCTCAGGTTTTAAACCTCGATTTCTTGCCCTATATTTCTTAAGATCAATACTCCACCCAAAACCTGGATTGATGGGGCTGGATGAACATCAGGAATATTCTTCCCTTGGATTCTTTCTCTCTCAGTGTTTTAGCCCCCCTTGGTAACCTGGTTGAGTGGTTTGTTCCCAGATTTCCTTGAGAAAACACAGTTTTTCATTGAAAAAAACCACATTTTTTCCTTGGAAAACATGGTTTTACTTTGAAAAAAATGCAGTTTTTCCATGAAGAAACACATTTCTCCTTGAAAAATAGCATTTTTTTCTTGAAAACAGAGTTTTTCCTTGAAAAAAATGCAGTTTTTTAAAATTGGAAACCACAGTTTTTCCTTGGAAAAAACCACATGCAATGGGGAGCATTGCGAGGGGACGCTTTTAGGATGCCAAGTTTTGTGCAGCTTCCAAAACTCCAGGGAATTTCCCTTTCCCAGTTTATTTCTGGGCATTTTTCCTTGCTCACTTCGGGTTTTTCTCCTTTTCACTAAAAGCCAGGTTACTTAAAAATAAAGAGTTGGACCCAAAAGGAGGGAAAAAATCACTTTAAATTATTCATTTTAACCAAAATCTAACCAGGGAAAAGCTGTTTTCCCTTGGAGGACATGGATTGGTATCCCATAAATTGAGATACTTTGGGAAGGATGAGAGTGGATTGCCATAAATTGATATAAAAATTAATTTTTATATCAACTATTCTTGAGTTCATGCAAATTCTATCATATTCCTGATGATATCCCTTTAATATTTGTCCTCCCACTTCCATTCCTGTCTTTTTCCAGTTGTTTTTTTTTAGCTTGGGATTTGGGGCTTGCTCCACTTCATACCTTTATTTTCCTTAAAATTGGTGGGAATTTTTGGATTTTTCACTTGGGCTCTTGAGCAGGACAAGGCATTAATTTTCCCTCATTCCATGGGATTAATTCTCCCTCATTCCATGGGATCCATCATCTCCCCGAAGCGGGAGAGAAATTCGGGATCCCACCGCGCTTGGGTCAGCACTTTGGGAATTCCATGACAACACAACCCCAATATTTGACACTTCCTATTAACTTGGCATCACAACAAAAAAATTAATCTGTTAGCTCTGGAAGCAGATTTTTTTTGGGGGAAAAAGGAGGAATAATTCAGTGAGGAAGCAGGACTGGTTAGAAAGCCCCGAAAACGCAGAGTAGAGAGTGGCAAAACTCAGATCGGCGATTCCCAATGCCCCTTCCCGAATTTTGGGGGGCAGCTCAAGCCCAATCTGGAGCTGGATCATCCCTAACCAGGGGGTTTGCGGCACCAAATTCCCGCCAGGAGTGCATTCCCAGAGAATTCCTGCTGGTTTTACCTCTCTCCAGGACTGATTATCCCGTTAGCGTGTTAGGAGGGAGCAGCAGTTTTCCAGCAGCTCTTGATAGGATCTAACCCTGTTAAAATGGATTTCTGGGAGCGTGGCTGAGCCATGCGTGAGGGAACTGGAATGCTCAGATGGGAATCACGTGGGAAATGCTCTCCTGAATCCCATAAATCATCGGGAAGAAGGGGACGCTGGAGCCGGAGGGAGGATTTTCAGGACTAAGAGTGGGCAGATTGGATAGGATCCAATGGTTTTGGCTCATGTCCCTTGTCCCCATGCCCTGAGATGCACTTTTTCTTGGAAAACAACAGGTTTTCCTTGAAAAAAACCACATTTTTCCCTTGAAAATCCACTTTTTTTTTCTTGAAAAATCCCACATGCATTCCCATGTTCAAGCCTGCTCCACCAGGAGGGATCAGCAGCTGGAGCTGGGGGGCCTGGCTGGATCTGGGGGGTGCACCCAGCCCACGGAGCAATTCCAAGCAGGATCTGAGTCTCCAGAAGCCCTGATGGCAGCGGGAATTAGAGGGATCTTGTTTAATGTGTTAGGCAGGGATGTGGGAATGGGGACGGGGGAGTTTTGGCCGTGAAGAAATCAACGGGAGGAGGGAAGGAAGGAAAATAAAATTCCCAAAAAAGCAGAATGTGCCGGACTTCTGGCAGCACGAGGTCCTACCTTTCAAGAGACCTTCACGGTCCATGTGGATAGACCAGGTGAAAAGGAGGAGAAGGAATGGGAATAAAACAGAGAGAAGCAGAAAGAGCCTGATCAGAGAGAGAAATGAGGAGGTTCTGCATTCACAGGGGCAGTGCTACGACCCAAAAAAAATTAAAAACCGTGAATCATTGCCTCGTTATACCAAATGGAGCTGGGAGAACCATTCCTGGCCGGATCAGCCTCCTTGGAAGCCATCCCAGCATGGAAAGGGTCGTCCAGGAAGGGCTGGGGGTGGTGTCCAGGGATCAGTGGTGGCTCTGGGGAGCCACGTGCAGCAGGACAAGGGTGGCTGGGTTCACCCCAGCATCCTGCTGGGATTCCTTGGAATGGCCCTATGGAGAAACCTGCACCTTCCCAGAGCTTTTCCAGAGCTTTCCTTCCTCACCAGGCTCCTGGGACAGTTCTGTGTCCTCCCCTCTCTCTGCCTGCTGAGGTGTCCCCTCCTCAAGTGGCACTGCCTGCACTGTGTCACCTGTGCCCTTTTAATGAAATCCTGACTGGGAATCCAGACCCTAAATCCACTCGGCTTCCCCTTCCCGGCACCCGGAGTTTCCAGCTGCCTCCCCACGGGCAGCACAGGACATTTGGTATAATGAGGCACCGGCACTGGCGTGGAACGCTGTCCATGGATAATGGTCCTGGCTCGGGAAGGAGCTTCCCTGCTTGGGAACACCATTATCCTGGGATCAGAGCGGACAGATGTGACGGGATCTCGGGATGAGGAGCGTGGAGACTGGCATGCACAGGGCGCTGGGGATGTGAGGGTGGCGAGGGCACAGCAGCCATGCCATGGGGAGGAGGGGACAGGAGCCGGGATGGGCTCAATTCCTGCCCTTCCCTGAAATCCTAAATGCTGCCCCTCCCGGAGCCCGGCCCCACAATCATCCCCGAGCTCAATCAGCCAACGGCTCCACATTCCCTTCTGGCTCCCAGAGGGAAACCTCCTGGAATTCTCCCTGGTGTTCCTCAGGAGGAGGGGGCAAAGTTGGTGGGTTTATGGGATGTAGGATTTTTTTTTTCATTGTTCTTATTAGACTGGTGTTTCCCCCCCTTTTATTTAGTCCATACAACTCCATGGACTTCATCCCAGAGTTTTATTGTCCTTCTGCTGACTCCTGCCTTTCCCTTGGGAATTTTGGGAATGGGGTTTTCCATAAAAGTCAGGCCTCCAGCTGAGCAGGAGGATGAAGATCCACCCCAATCCCTCCCCTTGCCTGGAAGGACACACCCCTTGGATAGTGCCAGGGGATTTCTGCCAGCCATTCCAAGAGTTTGGAATTCCCTTTGGAGGGCGAAGGTGCCTGGCCAAGGATTTGCCTCTGGAATGGTGGATGGGGCCAGGAGGGGGTGGCTGGACCCTCCTCTGTGGGCTCCGGAGAAGCAGAGCCGGGAAATCCGGGAGTGCTGCCAGAAGCTCGGCCTGTGGGAATCCCTGTGGGAATCCCTGTGGGAATCCCTGTGGGAATCCCTGTGGGAATCCCTGTGAGAGTGGGGGGTCCAGGCTTCCCACAAACCACCCCACAAATCCGGGAAGCACGAGGCTCCCTATCCTGGCTGGAATCACCGTTTGGGGCCAGGCTGTGCTGTGGTTTACGGCTCATTCCCGTGCCAGGAGTGCCCCATAAAATCCTGCCTGACCCCAAACCCTGCGGCAGGACCGGGCTGGGCTCATTCCTCCTCTGCTGTTTTCCCTGTCCCAGCATGGAATGCAAAGGGAGTATCCCAAAAATTCGCAGGTGGAATTTTTGGCCACCCCTGGCAGCGCTGAGTGGCAGGGAGGGGAGGGAGGTGTTGGTCCTGGGGGTTGTTTAGGACATCAAGGAATGCCAGCTTTTCCCAACAACATCCTGCTTGCATTCCATGTGTTTTGGGAGTCTGGGGAGCTTCATGGAATCCTCTGGAATAAAAAAAAAAACTTCTGAAATGGAGTTTCTGTGCCTCTGACGAAATTAATGTGATCCCTGGTTCTGTTCTATCTCTGTTTCCAATTAATTTTGTTTCCCCTAAATCTTCTGGCAGAATCCATTCTTATTCCATCCCTTCCTAAATCCCAAACTCATTCTTCCCGTGCTGGGAATAACACGGGATTCAATGAATCCCTGGTTTAAACAAAGAGGAAAAATTCTCACTGGGTTTTGGCTCCAGCTCAGGTGGGAAAGGAATTTTAATTCTTTAAGGAATTCAAATTAAAATGTCCTAAATCCCCCCGTGAGGCTGCTGGGTGAGCCCTGACAGCGGGACCTGCTCCCGCTCCCAGGGGATCACGGAATGCTTGGGAAGCTCCTGTCCCTTTCTGACACATCCCGGGAGTTTTCCTGGAGGGAAAAAGGCTCTGCTGCGATTTGAGGGTGACATTTGCGTGCCAAGAGCGGGATGGAGCCAGGGCAGTGGGAGAGGTTGCGGCTGGATTCCTGCTGGAGCCCTCATGGGGCTTTTTGTGGGATTCTGTGGGGCTGGAGTGCAGGCAGACCCCAAATCATTCCCCATTCCTGCTTCCAGGGCTGATCCCTACAGAGATTTGAGCATTTCCCCCATGGATATTCCTTCGTGGGAAGGACAGGGGCTGAGCTGTGGGGTGAGACTCCAGAAATACCCTCAGGCTGCTATAAAATTTGGGGTTTGGGGTGTTTGGGGGGTTTTACTTGCCAGGAGTTCTAATAAGGTCACTCTGCTCCTGGTGGGATCTGTCCCAGGGAGCTGATCCCAGAATTCCAGCTCTGCCCAGCCTGATCCCAGCAGAACTTTTGGCTTTTCTCCTTTAGGATACTCCAGAAATACCCTCAGGCTGCTACAGAGTCTGGGTTTTTGGGGTGTTTTTTGGGATTTTATGTCTCAGAAGTTTCATTAATGTCACTCTGCTCCTGCTGGGATCTGTCCCAGGGAGCTGATCCCAGAATTCCAGCTCTGCCCAGCCTGATCCAAACAAAACTTTTGGCTTTTCTCCCTTAGGATACTCCAGAAATACCCTCAGGCTGTTAGAGAGTCCGGGTTTTTGGGGTGTTTTTTGGGATTTTATGTCTCAGAAGTTTCATTAATGTCACTCTGCTCCTGCCGGGATCTGTCCCAGGGAGCTGATCCCAGAATTCCAGCTCTGCCCAGCCTGATCCCAGCAGAACTTTGGGCTTTTCTCCTTTAGGATACTCTAGAAATACCCTCAGGCTGCTACAGAGTCCAGGTTTTTGGGGTGTTTTTTAGGGATTTTATGTCTCAGAAGTTCCATTAAGGTTGGTTTACTCCTGCTGGGAGCTGTCCAAGGTCGCTGATTCCAGAATCCCAGGAAAAGGAGGTGGAACCCCACAACCTGGCGGCTCCATCAACGTTTCAGGAACTGTTTCCTTCGGGAATTACAGCGGGAAGGCGGCAGGAGGAGGAAAGGGGGAACAGGGATCGTTCCGGGGGATTGGTGGCACCACGGGTGAGGGAGGGGGCTGTGATGGTGGGGGAGGGGCTGATGGGGGGGGTTGGACATTCCATGGGGTCCCACCTGTAGTCAAAGGATCCGTCCTCCACGTTCTTGTCCTCGGGATTGAGGTGCTCATCCTTGTTGTCCCGCACTGCGAATGAGCAGAGCCCTCCCAGTTAAACCAGTAAGGATTGAAGGGTTTGGGAATGGGGAGGAGCTGGGGAAGGGTCCAGGGGGGGTCCCTGAGTGGGGAGAGCTCGGACAGGTGAGAACTGCACCGGGGAGAGCCCGGAAAGGGTTACAAAGGGGTTACAAAGGGTTTGGAAAGTGAAAAAAAGGGTCTGCAAAGGGTTTGTGAGGGGTCTAAAAAGGGTTTGTAAAAGGATTGCAAAGGGTTTGAAAAGGGTGGCAAAGGGGTTGCAAAGGGGTTATAAGGGGGTTACAAAGGGTTTGCAAAGGGTTTGAAAAGGGTGGCAAAGGGGTTGCAAAGGGGTTACCAGGGGTTTACAAAGGGATTGCAAAGGGTTTGAAAAGGGTCGTTAAAGGGGTTACAAAGGGTTTGCAAAGGGTCTATGAGGGGTTTGCAAAGGGTTTACAAAGGGGTTGCAAAGGGCTTACAAGGGGTTTGCGCCTCTCATTTAAGTTTTGGGATTTCCCATTCCCAGCTCTCACGTGGATACTCTCCGCCACTGGATGATCCCCAGGAATCCCGGAGTGACAGAAATTCTGGGAATGGCCATTCCCATCCTCACCTGGGTACTTCCCGCCGCGGCTCCTCTTGATGAAGCAGACGATGAGGAGGATGAGCACCAGGAGGGCGATGGCGCACATGAGGCCGATGAACCAGCCCTGCGTGGCGATGTCCACCTGGTTCTTGGTGTAGGCTGCAGAAAAAGGGGAAAATATTCCTAAGGAACGGAGCCAACCATGCAGGGAACGGAGGAAGAGGAATTCAGGGTGATGGTTCGGGAATTTTCTTTAGTTTGGGTGTGTCTGGTGTGTGGTTGAGGTTGTAGCGCAGGGATTTGTGGGTTTTTAAAATGTTTTCTTGGTGTTTTTTTGGTGCTTTATTGGTGGGTTTTGGGTGGGTTTTTTTGGTGTTTTCTTGGTTGTTTTTTTGGTGGTTTATTGGTGGGTTTTAGGTGTTTTTTGTGGGTGTTTTGGTGTTTCCTTGCTGCTTTATTTGTGATTTTTGGGTGTTTTTTTGGTGCTTCATTGGTGGGTTTTGGGTGGGTTTTTGTGGGTTTTTTTGGTGTTTTCTTGGTGCTTTATTGGTGATTTTTCAGTGGGTTTTCGTGGTGTGTTCTTGGTGTTTCTTTGGGTTTTTTTGTGGAGTCTTTTGGTGTTTTTTCACAGTGTTTGGATTTGAATTGGCGTTTTATTGGTGCTTTTGATTGTTTTTTGGGTGTTTTTTGGTAGGCTTTTGGCGGAGTCTTGATTTTTTTTGATGACGTTTTGATGTTTTTTCATGGCTTTTTTTTTTTTTTCCCTTTTATGGTGGAAAATAAAATCAGTTTTATCAAGAATAACAAATAGCCAAGTGGCCCAACAGAAAGGAAATTCTGGGAGAAGGGAATTTCAAAAAAGGGTGAAGAAAGCTCGGGAATTAATTCGACGGAATTTGCTGCATCTGCAAACTGCCCTGGGTGCAGGAAGATCCAAGAGGAACATTCCCAAATCCTGCTGTCCCGGGATTTTGGGCAGCACGGCTGGATCAGGGAATTGCTGAGTTCTGAGGGTTCATTGGAAGCCTTGAATTGGGATGAACTGGGATGAACTGGGATGAACTGGTGGCCCTGCAGAGGTGACAGAGGTGGCTCTTCTGCCACCACCACCCAGCTCCTGCTGCCTCTGGTGGCAACCGAAGGTCTCAGGGCTGGAGAGGGCCTGGTGGGAGCCTCCCCAGACCTTGGAACAAGTGGGAACTCCTTGGAATTCCAATGGGAATGACACGGATCCAACCCTGGTGTCCGGGGATTTGGGGCAGCACCGGTGGCTCGGGGAATCGCTGAACCCAGAGGGTTCATTGTCAGCCTTGAACTGGGATGAACTGGGATGAACTGGGATGAAGTGCGATGAACTGGGATGTACTGGAGCGTAGAGGGGTCTGATAGCTCCAAGGGTTTTCTCCTGGAGCAAATTCCTGCTTCCAGCGCCTTCCCAAGGCTCCTGCCTGTTTGCAGGATTAATTCCAAGCCTGTTCCCATCCTCCAGCTCCCGTGTCCTCCCTGCCATTCCTCGGCTCCCAGCTCGCAGCTCTCCCACACGGTCAGACAGACAAATCCATGGCCTAAAAATAGCTCCAAGGATGCCTTTTCCAGCCTCTCCTTGGAATTCAGCGAGGCAGAGGAGAAAATAACCTTCAGCAGGGAGGCGGGGATGGGTTTATGCAAGCTGAGGGAAAACCGAGGTGTTCCCGGTGGGAATGTGGGAGAACCAGAGTTACTGGGATGGGGTTGGGAATGGAGATGGGCAGAAGATCCTGAAAATCCTGAAGATCCTGAAAATCTGGCAAGAAAAAAGAGGGATAAACAAAGAGGGAGCAGCCCTCCCTTCCTGTGTTCGGGGAAAAAGGATCTTGGAAAAGAGGCAACGAAGGGAAAAATGGGTTGGATTGGCAAAAATTCCTAACCCACAAAATTCCAGGGACCAAACTGTGCTTATTCCATTGAAATTGAGGCCAAGAGAAGAAGTGATTTCCTCAGGATGAAATCCAGGGAATTGCAGGTGAACCATGAAAGGAAATTGGGATTAAAGAGGAAAACGACACGGGGGAGAATCTCTGGTCGAGAAGTGATGCTGAACCCGGAATGTTTTGTGGATTTTGGGCAGCGCTGAGAGGGGAAGGAGCTGCCAAATCCCACATTTCCGTGATCCCAGCCTGAGGGGATCCTCGAGGATGCGCTTTTAGATGGAGAGAATGAGATGACAACAAAGAAATGGATTCAGTTATCCGAGTGCGGAGGAAGGGAAGGGGAAGGAAGCTTTGCTGGAAATCTTGGAGATGGAAAAATTCCATGAACAGTGATGGGATGGGATTTTTCCAGGGAGAAACAAGGAGGTCTTCAAAAGATGAAGTTCCAGAGAAGCCTGAGAGGCGGGGTGGAGGTTGGAGCTGGATTTGGGAAGGAGGGACAGTTTTAGACCCCAAATCCCCAGGAGATCTCACAGGAGGGTGAGGAATTTTCCCTTTACCTGTGGGTAAGGGGAAAATTCCCATCCTTCCCCAAAAAAAGGGGAGATAAATCCATCCTTCCCAAAAAAGCAACACTTGAGGACCAAATCAAAGTCCCTGCAAGGGCGGATTTGGAGTAAATGAGTGACTGTGGCTGTCCTGGGGGATTTTGTGATTTGCTTTAAGGTGAGGCCAACCTTAAGGGAAAACGAGAAAGCAGCTGCAGGATCTGACAGGTCCTGATTGGAATTGCAGCTGCAGAGCCTTTTTTAAAAATAATTAATGATAATTTCACTGCAGAATATTCGTTAGCTCAGAGTCATCATTGACGTGCCAGGAGCAGAGCTCAGCTCCACCGAGTTTTTTCCTTGGGTTGCAAAAGAGATCTTTGGGTGTGAAAAGTCCCCTCTGGCTCCAGCCCTGTGTGATTCTATTCCCAGAATCCTGGAATCACTGAAGCTGGAAAATCTCTCTGGGATCGAGTCCAGGCTGTGCCCGATCTCCACCCTGAGCACCCATTGCCACCTCCAGGTGCCACCTCCAGGGATGGGCACTCCAAACCCCCCTGGCAGCCCCTTCCAGCCCTTTCCATGAGGAAATTCCTGCTGGTGTCCAACCTGAGCCTCCCCAGCACAGCCTGAGGCCGCTCCCTCTCCTCCTGTCCCTGTTCCCTGGGATAAAATCCCAAATCCCCCCTGAGCCTCCTTTTCTCCAGGCTGAGCCCCTTCCCAGCTCCCTCAGGACTATCCAAACCCTTCCCAGCTCCCTCAGGATTCTCCAAACCCTTCCCAGCTCCCTCAGGACTATCCAAACCCTTCCCAATTCCCTCAGGACTCTCCAAGCCCTTCCCAGCTCCCTCAGGACTATCCAAACCCTTCCCAGCTCCCTCAGGATTCTCCAAACCCTTCCCAGCTCCCTCAGGACTATCCAAACCCTTCCCAATTCCCTCAGGACTCTCCAAGCCCTTCCCAGCTCCCTCAGGACTCTCCCAACCCTTTCCATCTCCCTCAGGCTTCTCTAAACCCTTCCCCATCTTCATTCCCTTCCCTGGACACTCTTCCCAGTGTTTGGACAAGTTGAAAAACCCATTTATGTATTTATTTATTTATTTTAATTTAGCAGCCCTCCTTCTCTACTCCGCTATTTTTGTCATTTCCAAGTGCCCTTTGCTCCTGGGAGGAATTTTTTTTTTGGTTTAATAAGCTGCCAGTTAATCAGGAATGAAATCAGAACTCGGCCTCCTGCGGGGGAATATTTCTTATTTATCTGCCCCCAGCCTGAAGAAACCTTTAGAACAGCGATTTACCATATATGGAAAAAAACCCCAAAACCCCTAAAACTGCTTGGTTCCTTTTAATCCAAAGCATTCCCGATGCCATAGGATTGTCAGTGGGGGTCTGGCTCTTGTGTCAGCAGCATCCAGCCAGGAGAGAAATGGATGTGGAGCGTTTATTCCTGCAGGGAAGGCGACAGCTCCGTGCATCCCACAGGGCTCAGGTCAGCACCAGCCTCAATCCCAGGGATAAAGGTGGCTCCATCCCTCATTCTCCATGAAAATATCAGTAGGAACCTCTCAATTATGGAAAATATATGCAGAGTCTTCCCAGCAGGAATTGGCCAAGGATATTGTGCTTTTTTTTGCTGTTTTTTTTTAATTCCTGGCCCCTTGCTGTTGCCTCCATCACCCCACAGATCCCAAAGTGGGGGGAAAATCAGGGGAGGAAGGAAAAGAGGCGGGTCCAGATGGGAATGGTTTTCCAGAGGGATAAAATGGTTATTCAGAGGGATAAAGTTGTTATCCATAGGGATAACTCCCATGGAAGGGTGGGAGCTGGCAGAGATTTCAGACTCACAGAAAGATTAGGAAAGAGAAACAAAATTGGGGATTTAACTCAAAACTGGAGCTGTGCTGGGAGGGATCTGGGTCCAAAATCAGCTCTGATGGGAGCGGAATATTCCAGAGGCTGCTGTGCCATGGATCCGCTCAGTCCCGGAGCAGTTCGGGGACAGAGCTGAGGGCAGCCCTAGCTGGGGATTTGTCAGCATTGAGCAGGGCTGGACACTCCAGAACCACCTGGATGTGGCACCTGGGGACATGGTGGCCTTGGCAATGCCAGGGAATGGTAGGACTCGACGATGGCAGAGGCTTTTCCAACCTTAATTCCATGGAACACCAACAGCCACCATCTATCCCTGCCAGGGAATTACCAGGTGATATTTCAGATTTTCTGACAATTTTGGGGGTGTGGGGAGCTCTGCTCCCCAATTCCCACAGCTCTCTCTCGCTGGGATTCCCATTTTCCTTTTGCCCTTCCCAACATGGCCTGGAAATTGCCAGAGCTTCCCATCCCACAGCTGGAGCCGAGCAAAACCATTTTAATTCCTTGGAAACCCCCACCTCTACCTACGACACAGTCAGGGAGGCTGCTCCATTATTTCCTGCTCAGTGGAATTCCAGCAGAGTGGAACTGACACAGATCCCCTTGGAAAAGCCCCGGGTGGATCTGAAGGGATTTAAGGCTGTTTGGATTTACTGGGAATAGTTGGGAGGGAACGGCGGAGTTTTACAAACATATAAAGCTCCTGTGGGACAAAGGAGGAAGCATCTGGAGCCACATGGGAAACACGGGAATCCAAAACCAGGAAGATGCGGAAACCACACGGATACAAAGCCTGGAAAATTCCACACAAAGTGCCAGAGGAAACATCCCAGGAGTATGGAAATCCCTAGGGATACTCTTATGCCAACTCACATTCCCACTCCCAATCCTGCATCCTGCCAGTGACGTCTCATTGTCCCCCTGAGTCCCAACAGGCACGGAGGGGCCGCAAGCAGAGGCTGTGACAACACAAAAGTGCTCTTCTCCCTTTCCTTCATTCCAAGGAATCCCCATCCTGAGGGATCCCCATCCAAAGGGATCCCCATCCAAAGGGATCCCCATCCAAAGGGATCCCCATCCAAAGGGATCCCCATCCTTTCCTGGGATTCTCCATGCAGTGCCGAGCAACCCTGGGTTAAGAAATGCTGAGAGTTGAGGGCGGTGGGATGAGGGATTTCCATGCAGCCATGACCAAAGCTCCATGGGGATGGTGGGGCCATGCCAGGGCCATGCCGGGGACACACTGGGGACACTCTGGGGACACTCCGGGGACACGCGGACGACGCCTGTCTCACCTGAGCTGGTGGTAAAGGTAATGTACGAGTGCTCGCTGGGGTGGGACCATATGGGGAACACCCACAGCTTGTACATCATCCCCGGCGTCAGATCCGCCAGCTGCACCGAGGACGGGCCCTGAGCCTTAACGGGGATTGATTTCTCTGTCTTGTTACCTGGGGAACAGAAACCGCACATCAAACGCTGCCCAGACACCCCGCGGGGACACCGGGGACACTGCGGCCCAGGCGCGGGGCTGGCCCTGTGGGCTGGCCAGGAATGACGTGGCTCCTGGGACAAGGAGCTGCTGGTTTGGGGTCAGGACTGACACAAGGAGTTGGTGGTTTGGGGTCAGTACTGACACAAGGAACTGCTGGTTTGGGGTTGGTACTGAGCCAAGGAACTTCTAATTTGGGGTCATTTCCTGAGCTAAGGAACTGGAGATTTGGGATCGTGATACTGCAAGCAAGGCGCTGTGAAATCACTGGGATAGAGTGGGAATAATGCGGCTCTGGGCACAAGGAGCTGCTGATCTGGGGTCAGTACCTGAGCCAAGGAGCTGCTGGTTTGGGGTCACCACCATGGGGACAAGGAGCTGCTGGTTTGGGGTCACCACTCTGGGGACAAGGAGCTGCTGGTTTGGGATCACCACCATGGGGACAAGGAGCTGCTGGTTTGGGGTCACCACCCTGGGGACAAGGAGCTGCTGTGGTTGTTACCCACTGAGAATCGTGGCTTTAAGGTTTTGTTCCTTCAAATGCCACCAAAAAGGGGTGGGCAAGCCTGGCTGCTCAGGAAGGACTGAAATCTTCAAGATTTCCCCCCTCAGGCAAATCCTGGAGAGAGAATCCCAAGGGATTGATGCTGCTGCATGGATTCAGCACCTCGACCTGTTCCTTGTGCTTCCCAGTGACTGGGAAAAAATAAGGGTGAGTTGGGATCTGGAATATTTGGGATTTAGGGCCTGGCAAGCTCATGCATATCCTGAAATATGGGAATTTTGGAGACCAGGCACAGGTTTTGCACAGGGAATAGCTGGAATGGCCAGGAGGACTTTCCTGCCTGGAATTACAATTTCAGGGATTCCGGACCAGCACAGCATCAGATGTGAGGGTTGGGAAATAAACTCGGGGAAGAGCAGCAGCTGGCACTGCCTCTCCAGAAACCCCAAACCAACCAACAAGACAAAAACCTCTCCCTAAACCGGCACCAAACCCAGAGATCCCGGCTCTGCTTCCAGCCCAGGACGGAGCCGTACAACGCTAAGGAACACCGAGGAGGAGGTTTGGGATCTTAGAGGATTCTGCCAACTCCAGGTTCAGGACTCCCATCTTCTAATTCCCATCAATTTCATTTTCCTCTCTGTTTTCCACCTCTTCCCATTGGCCTCAACATTCCCAAGGATCATCAGACCCCACGGCCGTCGGCGCACGGAGAGGAAACCCCTCGAGAACCACCTCTGGTCTACCCCAACCGCCGCAACCACCATGTTTTCCCCTCCCGTTTTTTGGTTTTTTTTTTCCAAGCTGGCCATGGAATCATGGAATTAAATCCAAGGAAAGGGCGGGAGCTGGCAGGATCTCTAAGGGCAGCGCCACCCCGTAGAGTCCCCATGCGATCTGATGCTTACTGGTGATATACTTAACCACAAAGTCAGTTCCTGCCGAGAAATTGTGGCTCCAGGTGATGTTTGCCCAGTTACTGTTTGCCATGGCTCTGATGTCCCATATGGACGATCCATTGGCGGCTGGGGGACAGGTTAGAACACGAGTTAGTCTTTAGTTGGGGTTAGGCCCGGCTCAGAGCTCAAAGCTCGTGAAAAATCTCGAAAACCTGACAGAAACCCTACAAAATTTGAAGAAAACCTTACAAAACCTCACAAAAACATAACAAAAGGGTACAAAAATCTTACAAAACCTCAAAATACCATAACAAAATGGTACAAAAACTTTATAAAACCTCAAAAAACATTAAAAATCTGTACAAAAACCTTATAAAAAGTCATAAAAACACATGAGCATCAAAAAAACTTCATAAAACCCTTACAAAGCCCTACAAACTTCTTACAAAAAATGTCACAAAAACCTCACAAATCCTTACAAAATCCATAAAAAAGACCTTACAAAAACATTATGAAACCTCAGGAAAACACTTAAGCACCATAAAGACCTTAAAAAGACTTTAAAAATCCTCATGAAAACCTTACAGAAACCTCAGAAAAACCTTAAAAATCTTTTCAAAATTTGACAAAAGCCTTGCAAAATCCTTTACAAAAACCTTGCAAAATCCTTTATGAAAACCTCAGAGAAACCTTACAAAATCCTTTACAAAAAATCTCACAAAATCCTTACAAAAACCTCACGGAAACCTTACAAAAACCTCACAAAACTCTTACGAAATCATTACATAAACCTGGAGGGAACACTTTGGTCTCAGCCTAAGCATGAACGAACCTCAGCCTAAGTTTGGAACGATTCTTTCCAAGATTCCCAACATTTTTAGGGAATTTTGGTGGTGTTTAAACCCAATGGCACTCAACACATCCTGGAATTCTTATCCCTGAGGATCTGGGCCAGCAGGGAAACCTCGTCCCGGAATTCCTGCATGGATGAGCACGGATCCAGTGCTGGGAGTGGCAGGGAATTGTCACTTCGCCGTGGCCCCAGTGGGACAGCGAGGTCACCCGTGTGTGAGGCTGAAGTTAAGGGATCTTGACGTTGCTAGGGATGAGTCCCATTCCTACAGAAGTCAGAGCCAATCCCACAATTTAGTGGGATTTTAAGGAACAGCATCTTGGGGTTTTATTTTCATTTCTCCTCAAGGTGACACCTTGGGGTTTTATTGTCATTTCTCCTCGAGGTGTTTCAATGTTTTAATGCCACAAATCCGGGACTGACCACCACAATCCCTTGGAAAAAGCCAGTTTTGGAGTTTTTAGGGCATTACAAGGACCTGGTGCTGTGGGTTGACCTGGAATCTCTTAAATCCCAACCTGGGTTGGATGGGGACACCGGAGGTTCCTCGTTGCCTCCTGTCCTCTTTCCCTGTCCTGTGCCTAATGCTTAATTCCCTATTTCTAATTAGCAGCGTTTTTCTGTGGATTAATGACTGGTGTGGGGGTGATCTCACTTTGTCACCAGTCCTGGGCTGTCAGGTGGGGGCAGATCTCCCCTGCAGAAAGTTTTGGTGGCTTTAAAACATTTTAAACTGTTTTTATGCAAAAATCTAGAGAAACTGCTTTGAATTCAGTCATGGCATCATCCCATATTCATTTGAGCTGGAAGGGACCCTAAAACTCTTCTCATTCCACCCCCAATCCACGTTTTCTTCTATCCCAGGTTGCTCCAAACCCCATCCAAGTTTTTAATCCAGATTTCAATCCCTTTTTTTGCTTGATTGATTTTTTTGAACAGCCCTAATTATTTGTAAACCACCAAGTCCGTTATCCTGACATTTCAAACCCTGATAAATCTTTCCAGATTTATCCCTCTAACACATCCAGGAGGGAAGATTTCCCCGCCAGAGCCGAGTTTGATTCTCCTGATGGTACAAGAAGACCTGGGAAACGCCTGGCACAGGGATGGTGCTGGAACTCCCACCCTTCCCCAGCGTTCCCGAGGGCTCCGGCAGCGCAGGGAGCAGCGGGATAAACCCAAGAACTCGGATAAATCCTGACAGGTCTCCTTGCTAACAGCTGAGGTGCTAAATCCGAGCTGACATCTCCTGCAGGAGCACCAGAACCCATTTGTAACAGCTCTAAACACCAGATCACACTCTGGGGGGAATTTGTAGGGTTGTCCACCTCTTCCCAAACCGCATCCGGCATCACCACACCCCCAAAAGGGCTGGGGTGTTCCCTGGTGGAGCAGAACTCTCCAAATTCTCATTGGCACACCCAGATTCCACAGAACTCTGCAAATTCTCACTGGTACACCCAGATTCTACAGAACTCTCCAAATTCCCACTTGTGCACCCAGATTCCACAGAACCCTCTAAATTTCATCTTGTATACCCAGATTCCACAGAACTCTGCAAATTCTCACTGGTACACCCAGAATCCACAGAACTCTCCAAATTTCAATTTGTACACCCAGATTCTACAGAACTCTCCAAATTCTCACTTGCGCACAAAGATTCCACAAAACCCTCCAAATTCCCACTTGTACATCCAGATTCCCATTTCGGAGCCATGAGATGTCTCCAATTCTCCCGGTATCCCAAGGAATCGAGGTGGGGAAGGGTCCCAGTAGGGTTAGAGAGGGGTTAGAGGAAAAGGAAAGCTCAGTACCCAACTCGTGCCTGGTGGTGGCTGCCGGAGCCCTCTCGGCAGCGGCGCTGGTGCTGGCGGCGGTGCTGGCGGCGGTGCTGGTGGTGGTTGTGGTGGTTGTGGTGGTGGTTGTTGTGGTTGTGGTGTCGGTGGTGGTTGGGGTGGTTGTAGGGCTGACTGTAGGACTGATTGTAGCACTGATTGTAGGGCTGATGGTAGGACTGGTTTCAGGACTGGTTTCAGGACTGGTTTCAGGACTGGTTTCCTCCACTGTGGTTGGAGGCGGCCCAGTTGCCTCTGGGAGAGGGAAACACCGGCTTTGTACCTGAGGTGGCGTCTCCAGAGCTCTGCCCTCCCCGGAACGGCGCAGCACGGAGCAAATCCCACAGGGAATACACGGCTGGACCCCTTTTCCTGCCCTGGCCCCATGCAAGGATGGTTTGGGCTGATCCCAGGGGCTGGGAGAGGTGCCGGAGAAAATCCTGCTGGCAATGCCAGGCTGAGCCACTTCTGCTGCCCCTGACCCCATGCAGGGATGGCCTGAACCTGTCCCAGGGTTTGGGAGAGGCACAGGAGCAAATCCCACTGGGAATTCCAGGCTGAGCCTCTTTTCCTACCCCGGTCCCCCTGAGCCCATCCCAGGGGCTGGGAGAGGTGCTGGGGCTGCTCCTGTTCCCCCAGTTCGATCCCAATCCCAATCCTGATCCCAATCCTGATCCTAATCCTGATCCCAATCCCAGGTCTGAACGAACTGCTTGTCCTCTGCCTTTCCCGTGCCAAAGATCTCCTGGGATAAACCAGCACGGCCAGCCTGGGAAAATGCAGCTGAGGGGACGCTCAGGTCTGTCCTCACCCCATTGTCCCACGGCATTCCAGGAAATGGGATTTAGGTCGTGGAAAATGCACGAATCCAATTATGAATGGGATGAATTCCATTAATGAATGGAATTCCATTAATGAATTCCATTAATCCGGCTGCCCCTAGACTACACCTCCAGCATTTTTGGAGCTGCCAGCTCAGCCTGCAGCTTCCCAGCTTTTTCCAGCCTGGAGAAGGAACAGCTTCGGCATCGAGGGGGTTTAACTGGCAGGGGAGGGAGGGTCGGAGCCCGGGCAGCGCTGCCCCTCCCAATTCACATTTAAATGAGGGTTTGGAACACCCCGAGCTGTCCAGGGGGATCATTGGGAGCGATTTGTTCGTTAATTGTCTCACTCGGGCTGTGATCCTAAGGAAAAGAGGGAATGTGCTCTCAAAGGAAAGGGGGAAAAGTGTCCTTTACCCCACCCTGAATGGGGTGAGGATCCCACAGGGAGGGAGGGGGGCACTGGATGGGGCTGGAACATTTCAGCAGAAAACGCAGCCGGAATTCAGTTCCAAATACCAAAGGTGACTCCGAGGGGACTCACCCTGGCATGATCAGGTTAAATTATATTTATCATCACTATTCCTGTGGGCCACGCGATTTCAAATCCCTCCGATGGGCAAAGGAAGCCAGATTTTATAAATATTGCCTCAAACCACAACAGCCCTAGGGAAGCACTTTAAAACCAGTCCTAGCACCAAGCCAGGCTTTTCTTTCCCACTCACCCCATCCCCAAGGAGAGCCAAGCCCTGAAACTCAGCATCCAAAGGCTGAGAGGAGCAGCAGCTCTCTCAGTCCGTCTGAGATGCAAAATTAGAGTTTGAGCACGGCTGAAAGCACCAGCCCAGGTCAGGGGTGACCCCAGAGCAGCCCCAGGTACTCAAAACCTCCAGCCCAGCTCCAGGGGTGCCCCCAGAGCACTCACGGGTCCTCACAGTCCCCCCAGGATTCTAGGCCAGCCTCAGGGATGTCCCCAGACCATCCCTGGTTCATCAAAAGTGCCCCAGGAGCAGCCCCAGCCACCCCAAAACTCCCACCCAGCCCCAGGCACAGCCACAGCCACAGTCACCCCAAAACCCTCGTGCAGCCCCAGAAATAGCCACAGCCACTCTAAAACTCCCATCCAGCCCCAGGCGCAGCCACAGCCACCCCAAAACCCTCGTGCAGCCCCAGAAACAGCCACAGCCACCCCAAAACCCTCGTGCAGCCCCAGGAGTGCCACAGTCACCCCAAAACCCTCGTGCAGCCCCAGGAGTGCCACAGTCACCCCAGAACCCCCATCCAGCCTCAGGAGCAGCTACCATCACCCCAAAAACCCCAACCAGCCCCAGGCGCAGCCACAGCCACCCCAAACTCCCAGTCCGGCCCCAGGAGCAGCCACAGTCACCCCAAAACCCTCGTGCAGCCCCAGGAGCAGCCACAGTCACCCCAAAACCCCTCCCGGTGCTCTCGGCGCTGACCCCACAGCGTTCCCATCTCATGCACCCCGATCCGAAGCCCCCCGTGCACAGCCCGTCCCTGGCCCGGCCCGGGGGTCCAGCCGGACAGGCGGAGGTGACAGGGAGGTGACAGGGAGGGGACACATCCAAAGGCTCGGCTTTGCCCTCGTGGTGAGCCAAAAAAAGAAACCCAAAAGGGATTTTTGCGTTTTGCCCTTCTGGGTTTG
This sequence comes from Taeniopygia guttata, assembly GCF_003957565.2. Lineage (NCBI taxonomy): Eukaryota > Metazoa > Chordata > Aves > Passeriformes > Estrildidae > Taeniopygia > Taeniopygia guttata. The sequence goes on along the minus strand of NC_044238.2, from coordinate 3,038,010 downwards.
TTCCGTCAGGACTTGGCGGGGTCCCGAGGCCGCTAAAAGCTTTTCCTGCTCTGAGGTTTGTCCCCATCCATCTCCGCGGATCGCTGGCGGGTTTTTGGGGTTAAGAGATTGGTGTCGCCGGGTTAATGTCCCCATTAACGGGATGGAGCCGCGCCGGAGGCCGGGAACACTCAGCTAATGCAGGCTCGGCATTCCCACGGGAATCCGGCTCCCCTCGGAGGAAAACGAGACCTCAAAAGGCACAAAGTGAATCTGGGGCCCGGCGGAAAACCTGGCACGGCTTTGCAGCTTCCAGCGGGGCTCTCCCAGGAGCAGCAGAAATTCAGTTTTAATGTTCCTCCAGACTTTAGATGGGAAGAGATGAGCCGGGGTGAATCTCTGAGCATCCCTCACGCCCCCAAATCTGCCCCGCCCGAAGCAGCGGGATGAGCTGCCAGGGGTTCCAGGCGGGGTTTGTCCTCCCTGCCCTGCGAGTTTGTGGGTTTTAAGTTGGGTAATTTTTTGGGGGGCTCCCCTGATAGGGGAGGCTTTTTTGGAGTAGTTTTGTGTCAGGAATGAGAGATGTATTGGATTTTTCTTGCTTTTTAGTTTTTGTTTTATGAAAACTTTAGCATACTGTTTGTACTAGACTCTGTGTGTATGAAAAATGGTACCAAAAGGGTTAATTTTTTTTTTGTTATAAGGTTTTTTAAGTCTAATAAAAAACGAAGCTACTTAATTAAGAAGTGATACTTAAATTAATTTTTTTCTAACTTAATAACTGACTTCTAAAGACTCATAATGTGGATTTTTCTACTTAATTACAAGACATTACTTAAACCTAAGAAGAAAGAAGAAGAAGAAGAAGAAAGAAGAAGGGAACTGAAGACAAAATTTTATATCTTCTATTTTGAACTCACATATAACATACTAAAAACCTTTAATTTCTCACCCATGTGACATGCTATGCTACAATCTCTACAATCTATTTCACACTTTTGTGGTTCCTGGTTCACTTTGAGGCTTTGGAAGTTTTCTCCATGAATGAGGGTTAAAGTCAGAGCTCCCCTGGGGGTCAGGACACCCCCAGAGCCGGCAGAGAAATATTCCCGGTGCCCTGGGGTTTCCACAGTGCCCCACTTCGAGCCGTCACTTCCCATCAGGATGAGCTGGGCTGGCTCCGAGAGATCCGGGAGGGGATGGCGGGGATGGAAATCAGCCTGGCAGGAGCGGCACAGGTGAAGTGGGGTGGGGTGAGCTGGAAAACGCGGGGAGGGCAGGGTGGGAACGCGGCTCCCACGGAGAGGGAGGGAGGGAGGGAGGGAGGGAAGGGTGGGGTGGGGTTCGACCCCAAACCACGCCCGGGATGCGGAGCTGGAGCCTCCTTTGGGATTAAGTCTGAAAGGGATGCGGGAGGAGAGCTCAGATTTGGGGAAGGGGAGATTCGGGGCTTTGGAATCCATCCCAAGGGCTGGAGGGGATCTGAGGGATCTCAGGGATCTCATCTTCCCCAGAGAAAAGGGATCTTGGGGATCCACTATCCCACAGAGAAAAGGGATCTCAGGGATCAGAGGGATCTCAGGGATCTCATCTCCCCCAGAGAAAAGGGATCTCAGGGATCCACTATCCCCCAGAGAAAAGGGATCTCAGGGATCAAGGGGGATCCCAGGGATCTCATCTCCCCCAGAGAAAAGGGATCTCGGGGATCAAGGGGGATCTCAGGGATCTCATCTCCCCCAGAGAAAAGGGATCTTAGGGATCCACTATCCCCCAGAGAAAAGGTATCTCAGGGATCAGAGGGATCCCAGGGATCAAGGGGTATTTCAGACATCCCATGGATCTCATATCCCCCAAAGAAAAGGGATCTCAGGATCAGAGGGATCTCAGGGATCTCAGGGATCAAGCAGGATTTCAGGGATCCCAGGGATCCAATATCCCCCAAAGAAAAGGGATCTTGGTGATCTCAGGAATCCCAGGGATCTGCTATCCCCCCAAAGAAAAAGGATCCCAGGGATCAGGGAGGATTTCAGACATCCTACAGATCCGATATCCCGCAAAGAAAATGGATCTCAGGGATCCCAGGGATCAAGGAGGATCTCAAGGATCCCAAGAATCTCATATCCCCCCAAAGAAAAGGGATCTCAGGGATTCCAGGGATCAAGGAGGATCTCAGGGATCCCAAGGATCTCATATCCCCCCAAAGAAAAGGGATCTCAGGGATCCCAGGGATCAAGGGGGATTTCAGGGATCCCAAATCCCCAAAAAGAAAAGGGATCGCAGGGATCCAATATCCCCCAAAGACAATGGATTTTAGGGATCACAGAGATCTGATATACCCCCAGAGAAAAAGGATCTCAGGAATCCAATATTCCCCAAAGAAAAAGGATCTCAGGGATCCCAGGATCAAGGAGGATCTCAGGGATCCCAAGGATCTGATATCCCCCAAAGAAAAAGGGACTTCAGGGATCCCAGAGTCCCTTCCTGCTGCCACCAGGAGTGACAAAGGTCCAAAAGCGAGACAGGAGACCCAGGCTGGCATTCCCGACCCTTTGGAAAGCCTGGAAATCCCATCCACCCTCCTAAAATCGGCAGCGGTGCTCCAGCCACGCCCTTCCCGAGCTTTGTGGAGGAGCTGGAGCTGTTCTCCTGCATTCCCAGGGCTTGGACAGAAAGTTTGGGGTCAGGACGGAGCACCTGGAATTTGTGGGATGGGGGAAAAATCCCACTAATTCCCCATCCGAGGTGCGGCAGAACCTGGGAATTGCTCCAAGCGGGAAGAAATCACGCGGGGAAATTCAGAGTAAAAAGCAGCAGCAGCAATTCCCAGATCTTTATCCCATTTTAGCCGAACCCATCTTCCTGGAAAGCGCCAAACGAGCACTCAGCTCTTTAATTGCCTCCCTTTCAAGGTTTTTCTGTTTCCAAGATCCATTATTCCCTCTCAGGGAAGGATGGGAGGTGGGGGGGAAGATGATGGATTGAAGATGCAGCAATTAATAATTTCACTAATGAGAGATGCTGAGCTCTTCGCTGCCTCCCCAGCCGGGAGTGAGTAGCGGGAAAAAAAAAATCCAAACCTTCCACAAAAACCTGTTTGAAGTTCAGATTAGGGGAAAAAAGTCTCAGCGAGGGAGAATCCTAAAAGAAAAATGGGGTTTTTTGAAGGGAATCTCTAAGGAAAAGATGCAAATCCTGCTTGGAGTAGGATAATTCACAAAAATGTGGCTTTTGATTTCTGTTGTTTTTTTTTTTTCAAAATGCAGGAAGCAATCCCAATCTGTGCTGCTTTTTAATTATTTAAAGGTGCTTTTAATGTGTTGTTGGGCTGTGGCGACAGCTTTCCCTGGGGTGTGTCTACAAAATAATGAGGCTTGGAGAGATTGGGATGAATTTTTCATTATTTTTGATGGTTGGGCTGAGGACATTGGCAGAGATTTATTTTTAATTCTCCCGGTTTTTACCAGCAGAAAGGAATTGGGAGTCCTTGGCCACAAAGTGCTGAAAATCCAATGTGGAAAGAGAAGAAATTGGAGAAGAGAAGGGGGTGATGGAGCAGAAAGAGAGGGCTCAGCAATTCCTTCTGTTTCTAAAGTGAAAAATGGGATTTTTCACCTCAAATTCCCATTTATGGACAGAGAAAAGTCAGGATTTTCCCTCTGAGTCTAAATCTGATTTCTTTATGGTCCCTGATGAAGTTTCTCCCTAAGGATGAAAAATCAAAAATCCAGTTTTGGATTTTTTTTTTTTTTGCTTGGAGCATAAATAAAAACTCTTGTTTAATCTCCTCTTTTTCCCAAATCTCCTCTCCTGTTGTCCAAAACCTGGCTTAGGAAAGGTGAAACTTTTCCTGAGGGAAAATCCCTGCACTTCACTCCAATTCCATCACCTGCTCCAGTTCCTCCTGGCCCTGTGTCAGGTTTTCCCTGGAAAATGAACTTTGCATTCCCTGTCAGCACCAGCCATGGCAAGGAGAATTTTCCTGCAATTCAGGACAAATTCCATAAAAATCCACCCAAGGGAGCATTTCCGAGGATTTTTTGGGAAGAGGAACACCCTCTGGAGCCTGAGAAGGCCTGAGGAGAAGAAGATCCAGCTCTGGAGTGGGTCTGGGGTGGAAAAGGGAATTTTCCATGCCCTGAATCCCCTCCTGGAGCCTGGAATGGGGAGGAAGATGAGGCAGCAATTCCCAACCTCCAGCTTCACTTCCCGACTCTCCAAAGTGTTATTTCTCCTTTTGGAAAGGGGGAAATGGAGGGATGGGCTCTGGATAATTGGGGGATTATGCCTGAAATCATAAATAATTCCAGTGGGGCAAGAAATGAAGCTGGGAATGATTCGGTGTGGGGAGGATGGAGAAATCAGGGCACGATTCCAGAGTTCAGCAGGACCCTCTGGAAGCAGAAAAATACTTGAGGTGATCCTGATCCACAAAGAAAATCCAGATTCTGGTGGCTGAGCCAAACCCTGGATGGAGAAGGAGCTGGAGGAGAGGGTGGTCCCAATCCCGATGTTTTTTATGTGCATTTTCAGGGATTTTATGTTCATTTCCAGGATTTTTTTGTTGATTTTCAGGATTTTCATGTGCATTCCCAGGATTTTTAAGTGCCTTTTCAGGCACCCACCACCTAAACCTGACCAATCTGTTATTCCCCTTTTTTTGGGGGGAGGGGATGGTGATGGAAAGACAGGAAGGAGAAAGATTGGCATCTGTTCAGGAAAGAGGGGAGGAAAGCAAAATAATATCGGGAAGAGACATTGCTGCAGCAAAATCCAAGGCGAAGGAACATCCACGAGGCAGGAAAGCGAATCCTGCATTTGGATCCCTTGGGAAAACCTTCCCTGGGAAGCTGTTCCTGCTTGGAATGTGCAGAGGCAAAGCAGGACCTGCTGTGGGAAATCGGGAGCTGCTGCTGCTGCTCCCAAAAAAAGCTTTTTTTTGGGATGAGTTTGGGGCGGCTGCACCCCCCTGGTTGGCAATTCCCGCTTTTCTGAGCGGGGAAGAGGCTCTCCCGCTGCTTGGAATGTGGGAAATTCGCGTTGGGTGTGGGGAAATCGGAATTTTCCAAGTTTGGGAGAGGTGGGAATCCTTCCCTGGGTGATCTGGAATGGTGTTGGGGCGATGCAGGGCGGCGCTGGAATATCCGGGATCAGGTTTTCCATGGAAGCGGGAGGAGGAGGAGGAGCTGTCCCTGGTGCTGGAAAAGATCTTTTCCCTGCTCCCACTGTTTTTTTTGGGAATAGCGAGGAGGGCAAAGCCAGCAGAAGGCTCCATGCAGAACATGCACAGCTCAAATTCCCGCTCAACCCTTCCAATGGACACCGGGAATGGGAGGAATCTCCTGGATCAAAGCCCTGGGAGAGCTACAGGGAATCTCAAAAAAAAAAAAAAAATCCCAAATCTCCAGCTGCAATCCCGCAGGTGCTGGAAGAGCCCCATGAAGCCAGAAATGTTCTGGGATTTGTGGGGTTGGTGAGGGTTAAAGAGGGAGAGGGGTTTGTGCAGATCTGGGGTTAAAATCCTCTGTGAGAGGGGGAAAAGGTCTTAAATAGGGAAAAAATATTTAATAGGGAAAAACCCCCTCATGTAATAAGGAAAAATGCCTCTTTAGTAGCGAGAAAACCCCTTTTTAATAGGGGAAAACCTCTAAAATAGAGGGGAAAGTCTTCTTTAACAGTGGGAAAACACCTCTTTAATATTGAAAAAAGCCCTTCAATAGGCAAAAATGCCTCTCTTTAATATGGGAAAACACCCCCTTTAAAATAGGGGGAAAACCCTCTTTAATGGGGAAAAAACTGTCTATATTAGGGGGGAAAACCCTGCTAATATAGGGGGGAAAAACCCATGAAAATATGAAAACACCCTCTTTAACAAGGAAAAAACCCCATCTTAAATATTGAAAAAAATCCCCTGTAATAGGAAAAAAAATCCCTGTTTAACAGGGAAAAAATCCTCTTTAATAGGAGAAAAATCCCTCTTTAATAAGGAAAAAAACCTCTTTAATGGGGGAAAAACCCCACCAAAAAAAACCCCATCTTAAATAGGGAAAAAACCCTGCTTTAATAGGGAAAAAAACCTCTTTAACAGGGGAAAAACACACTTTAATAGGGAAAAAATTCACACTTTAGAAGGGAAAAAAACCTCATTAATAGAGGAAAAAACCCACTTCAACGGGAGAAAAAATCCACTTCAATAGGGAAAAAAACCCATTTTAATAGGGAAAAAATGCCTCATTAATAGGGAAAAAACCCTCTTTAATAGGGCAAAACCCCCACTTTAAAAGGGGAAAAAAAACATTAATAGGGGAAAAAAGCCACTTTAATAGGGGGTAAAAAAACCTCACTTTAATAGGGAAAAAACTCATTTTAATTTGAAATTGACTCTCCTTTGGGCTCGCCCAGCCCACGGCCACCGTGGTTTGGTTTTCACAAGATTTTCCGAGCGGCTTTTAAGCCCGGCTTAGAGACCTTTTAATCTTCGCCTGCCCCACTGTGGAGCCGCCCTGGTCCCCTTTGTGCCTGCAAGGATTGAAATGCCCAATTGACGTGGCCATTGGAAGGGTTTTAATGAACTTTTCGGCTTAATTGGCAGCTTAATTGGCAAGCTCCGTTGCCCCCATGCCGGTTACCTCCGGGTACGGTACCTGGGCTTGGCGTGGCTTCGGAGGCAGCGCCAGGGAAAGGGAGAGAGAGGGGGGAAAATGGGAAAACGGAGAGAAAGAGGGAAGAGAAAAACACAGGAATTTATCAAACAACCCCAACGCGCCGCCAGGACACTCGGAGTCATTGGAGAGAGGAGAGAGAGGGGGAAAACAGGATTAAATCCAACCTGGGACAGCCACTGGAATCCAGGAATCTGGGATAAACCGGGAATCAGGGATAAACCACACCAGGGAGACAGGGATAAACCACGCCAGGGAATCAGGGATAAACGACACCAGGGAATCAGGGATAAACAATGCCAGGGAATCTGGGATAAACCATGCCAGGAAATCTGGGATAAACCATGCCAGGAAATCTGGGATAAACCAGGAATCAGGGAAAAAACAGGAATTGGGGATAAACCAGGGATCAGGGATAAACCACGCCAGGGAATCTGGGATAAACCAGTAATCCGAGATAAACTGGAAATCAGGGATAAACCATGCCAGGAAATCAGAGATAAGCCAGGAATCAGGAATAAACCAGGAATTTGGAATAAACCAAGCCAGGGAATCAGGGATACACTGGAAATCAATGATAAACCATGCCAGGAAATCTGGGATAAACAAGGAATTGGGGATAAACCATGCCAGAAAATCTGGGATAAACCACGACAGGGAATCTGGGATAAACCAGGAATCGGGGATAAACCATGCCAGGAAACTGGGATAAACTGGGAATCAGGGATAAACCAGGAATTGGGGATAAACCATGCCAGGAAACTGGGATAAACTGGGAATCAGGGATAAACCAGGAATCAGGGATAAACCATGCCAGGAAACTGGGATAAACTGGGAATCAGGGATAAACCATGCCAGAAAATCTGGGATAAACCAAGAATCAGGGATAAACCACGCCAGGAAATCTGGGATAAACCTAGCCAGGGAATCTGGGATAAACCAAGCCAGGGAATCTGGGATAAACCATGCCAGGAAATCTGGGATAAACCATGCCAGGAAATCTGGGATAAACCAGGAATCAGGGATAAACCTCATCAAGAAATCAGGGATAAACCACACCAGGATCCAGGTTAAACACCCAAGAGGGCACAGAGGTGGCACTGAGGTGACAGCAGTGGCATCGAGGTGACAATGTTGTCATTAAACCGAGTACTTAAGTGTGTGTTTAGGTCTAATCCCAACAAAAACACCGAATTTCAAATTTCACCTCAGTTTTTCCTTGTTTTGTTTTCTTTTTTTTTTTTTTTTTTTTTTAATTTATTGAAACTCCAAGCGTGGAGGAGTCTGGCGAGCAGGAAACCATCTCAGAGCACACAAATGGGTTTAATTTCCTTGATCTGCTTATTTTCCTTTAATTCCAGCCTCATAGGGGTTTAATTTTCTTAATCTGCTTAGTTTCGGCAGGAAGTCCCATCAAAATGAGCAAAACTCACCTGTTCTGTGTTGTACCGCATGTTTGGATGGCAAATTTCTGCGGTATGGGAGTAAATCACTCAAATTTTATATTTTTTTGGGTTTTGACAGCCAAACCTTGTCTCTTTGGCAGAACTGGGTGACACATCCTCACCCCAAACCCCACAGAGGGGGTTCCTTGTCTTGTCCAGCAGGTTTGGGCACCACTGATATTTCCAATACACAAAACTGATCCAAATCAATTAAAATTTATACATGAGTGTTATCTCGCTATTATCAGTGTCCAAAATTTGGGTGTGAACCAGCTAAAAATATTCCATTTTTTGCTTCAATCCAACCCCTGAGCTCTCACAATTCCTTTTAAAGCAATTCCAGGCCCCTCTCATGTTTTCCTTGGCTGTTTTCTCCCCCCCATCCAATAAGTTTTGCTGGATCCCATCCCAGGGGTGTTGGGAATGATTTTATTCCCGCTGGATCTGGGCAGGAATCGCTTTCCCCACTCAGAGCCATTAGCTGGGGTGGGGGATGGAGGGAAGGAGAGAAAACCCCATTAAATCCCAGCTCTAACCCAATCCCAGCTCTGTCAGCCGAGCTTAAAGAGGGGAGAGAGCCGCCCTTGGCTCCCTCAGGGCTCCAGAACTTCCACTTAAATTTGATGGATGTTCCACAAGGGGAATTTTATCTGATTATGGGGCCGACATTGGGGCTCTGGAGGCTTTTAGGGTCAGGTGACACCTGTAGGATGACACAGAGGTGGCACTGGGAATTTTATCTGATGATGGGGCTGAGACTGGGGCTCTGGAGGCTTTTAGGGTTGGGTGACTCCCATGGGGTGACAGGGAGATGGCACTGGGAATTTTATCTGATTATGGGACTGAGATTGGGGCTCTGGAGGATTTTAGGGTCAGGTGGCACCTGTGGGGTGACAGGGAGGTGGCACTGAGTTCCCTGCACTCAAAAAATCCCCCAAAGCTGCCCCTGTTGAGCTGACACAGAAACACAGATGGGCAAATCAGAGCTTCACCCTCAGCACAAGGAGAGCAAGATCCCAAAATCATGGATTGGTTTGGGTTGGGAAGGACCTTAAATATCATCCAGTCCCACCCAGGGACACTTCCACCATCCCAGGTGGCTCCAAGATGACCTTGGACACTTCCAGGGATGCAGGAGCATCCACATTTCTCTGTGCCAGCGCTTCCAAACCCTCAGAGTGAGGAATTCCTTCCTGAATCCCATCTCACCCTGCCCTCTTTTGGTAAAAAATATAAATTTTACAAATATCCTCCTGCTCCAGGGCACGCGAGGAATGTCCCTCCCTTGGGGACAGCCCCCAGGTCACCTCAGCTGGGTTTTTACTGCAGCATTTGGCCACCTCCACCTCTGCAGGAAAACCTCAGCGGCCATCACTGTCCTGCACTCCTGGTTTTTGGGATTCCCTGATTCCAGTTTTGGGTTCTTCCATGGCCCGTTGTGATGCCATTTTTGGGTTTGCCATGGCCTGTCACAATGTCATTTTTGGCACTTCCGTGGCCTGTCATGATAACATTTTGGGGGTCTGCCACATCTTGCCACCACGCCATTTTTTGGCTGTTCCATGCCCTCACATGATGACATTTTTGGGGTTTGTCACATTTTGCCACTGTGCCATTTTTTGGCTGTTCCATGACCTGTCACAATAACATTTTTGGCGTTGGCCACATCCTGTCACCATAACATTTTTTTGGCTGTTCCCTGGCCACTCACGATGATATTTTTGAGATTTCTCAAAGCCTATCTTTGTGCCATTTTAGGATTGCCACATCCTGCCACGATGCCATTTTTTGGGCTGTTCCAAGGCCTGTCACAATAACATTTTAGGATTGCCACATCCTGCCACGATGCCATTTTTTGGGCTGTTCCAAGGCCTTTCACAATAACATTTTTGGAGTTGCCACATCCTGTGTCATGGTAAAAATTCTTTTTCCATGTCAAACCACAACATCCTGCCACGATGCCATTTTTTGGGCTGTTCCAAGGCCTTTCACAATAACATTTTTGGGGTTGCCACATCCTGCCACGATGCCATTTTTTGGGTTTGACACATCCTGTCCCCCCGGCAGAGCCGGGTGCTGCCCTTACCTTCGTCCAGCAGCGCCGGCGACTCCTCCACCAGGGCCTCTCCCTCTCCCACCTGGGTGCGGGCGCGGAGCACGAAGCGATAGCGGGAGATGGGGTCTGACCTCTGCAGGGTGAACCTCGTCTGGTTGGGGGACAGGTTCTCCACCACTGTCCGGCCCGTCCGTGACCCGTTAACTGCAGAGAGAAGGTGGAGCAGGCCAAGCTCAGCCTGGGGCAGGAATTTTGGGGTGTCCAGTTCATCCCTCACCCCCTGGAGGGTCACTGTGGGGTCACTGAGGGGCTCAGAGCTGTTGCTGCTCTGAGTGTGGCCAGCTTGGGGCACTTGGTGACACCCTGGCTTGGGGACCTGCTGGGGGGACCTTCAGGGGCTCTGTCCTGCCCCAGGCTCTGGGGTATCACTTCCTGAATCTTGTGTTTGCATGAGCACCAAAATGACTCTGGCTGCACCTAAAATCTTCCAAAATCCACGATCCAGCTGATTTGCCCTCAAAAATGGAGTCTGGTCAGCTGCTGAGCACTCGCCCCCTCCTTGATTAAGTGCAGATGTCTCCAGCTTGTCCCCTCACCCCGGAGAGGCTCTGTGGGGTCACTGTGGGGCTCAGAGCTGTTAAATCCACCCACTTTGGGGCACCTGGGGACCTGCTGGGGAGGACATTCAGGTGGGCACAGAAGGCTCAGGGTCATTCAGGCTCTGGGTATCTCATCCAGTTAGTGTTGGGTGAGCACCAAAAATGTCTCAGGCTGCACCTAAAATCTTCCTAAATCTGAGATAAAACCGATTTCCTTTCAAAAATTGAGTCTGGGGAGCTGCTGAGCACCCACCACCCCCCTGCAGATGGCCAGGACCCCTCCCAACACCAGTTTCTCCCACTATGGAGGTCTCCAGTTCCTCATGGATCTCCCTGCCCTGGCAAAAAGCGGGAAGGGAAGGATTTCCTGATTTATCAGCGGGAAGAAGACGTGGCACGTACAGGGCTGGTATCGGAGGGTGTATCCCGTGATGATCCCGTTGGGATGCTCGGGGTGATCCCACTCCAGGTTGATGATTTCCAGGTTGGGCTGTCGGATCCGCAGGTACCTGGGGGAGCTGGGCACTTGGAGGGGAGCGGGGAGGAGAGGGGAGAGAGGAGAAAACACACACGGGGTAACGAACCTCGCGCTGCTGCACCCGCCAGAAATCCCCGCACAGACACACCCCGAATGGATCACAAAGGATTTATCCCAAAACCAGAAGCCAGGTGGTGTTTTTGGCAAAAAAATCCCGTGGGATCCTCCAGCGAGGCCACAGAAGCAGAGCTGGAATGCAGCTCCAGCCCCACTTCTCCTGTTGGGCCAAACTTCACGGCTTTCCTTACATCCCTTTCCCATCCCAAGGTTTTCATCCCAAAAATTTCTCCCTTAGGAGCACGAGAAGTATCCCAAAATCTTCTCTGAACTCCAGTCCTACTTCTCCTCTTGGACCCAAGTCTCCTGACCTTCCTTACACCCCCCACCCATCCCAAAGTTTTCTCTCAGAAGCACAAGAAGTATCCCAAAAACTTCTCTAATTCCAGCTCCACTTCTCTTGGTCCCAAATTTCCCGACCTTCCTGACACCCCCCAACCCATCCCAAAGTTTTCAACCCACAGATTTCTCTCTTAGAACAACGATAAGTATCCCAAAAAATTATCTTAATTCTGGCCCCATTTCTGCCTGTTGGAAACAAATTTCCCAACCTTCCTTACACCCCCCTGCCGCCCATCCCAAAGTTTTTATCCCACTGATTTCTCTCTTAGAACCTCCAAAAGTGTCTTCTCTTATCCCAAAAAATCGCTGGGAAATGGAATTCCAGATATCTCCCCCAGGCAGCTTCTTCCCACTGCTCCTCACCCTAAGGAATATTTGGGATTATCACTGCTTTAACTGCTGAAGGAAGGAAAGAATTATCCAGCCTGGAGTTAAATTATTCTCCTGATTTCCTCCTAATTGCGGTGTCTTAATTGGGGGAAGAGAGATGGGAGAGATCAGGGATTTATTTTTAGTTGTTCAGGATATCCTTCGGCCTCCTCAATGTCAGTTTGAGGCGATGGAAGGGCTCGGTGGTGTAGGAAAAAATAAAATCCGCATTTTCCCCTTGATAAGAGTCAAATCCATAATTATTAATTAACGCCACCCACATGTCCTTATCATCATCCCAAATGTCCAAAGCCACCCCAAATCCCCCAGAAATAAGGTCACGATGCCCCTGCCTGCAAAACCTACAGGAATTGAACCCTTTTTCTGCAACAACCTCAATTATCCACAGAAAATCCTTAAAAATGTGGGATTTTTCCAAGGAATTGTGAAGGAAGAGACAGCGCTGAAAGGAAGAGAAAAGGAGAGACCTCAAAATATTTTGAGGCAAGGCTTGCAAATACTTTCTTGTATTTTTGTGACCTTCTGTGCCTGAATTCCCTCCTGTGCTGTAGGAAAAGTCACTTCCAGCTGTTGGAATTGCAGCTCCAGCTCGGAATTATCGGCGTGTCTATAAATAGCTCCTGTGCCAGCGACAAAATTAAACCCTTGAGTTCATCCTTGACACAAGAACAAGGTGCTCTTGCCTTGAAAGCCTGGCAATGATTCCTGAAGGTCCTGGGAAGGTTTTCCTGCCTTTTCCAGGGTGGATCCAACCACTGCCATGTCCCCAAACAGCGGCTCGGGGACATTTACAGCTCAGGCAGCAAACTGAGGGCGCTGAGCTGTTCTTAGGAAACGATTTGGCAAATATTTCTCTTGTTCAGCCCAAAATCTTCTTGGCTGAGGTGTCCAGACCACCTGACTGAGGGATTTTTGGGAATGCTGAAGTGGTCAGGAGGCAACTCCAGCTGTGCCTTCAGCGATGTCACCGACGGCGACAGCGCCCAGGTGACACTCAGCTAAAATCCCTCCTCAGATGCCGCTCAGCTCCCTGGATCTGCTCCACCCAAACCTCTCCCAGCAGGAAAAGCTCCCTGTGGGAACATACCTCCTTCAGGGGTGGGGAATTCCTTCATTTCGCTGCGGGGCCCGTCCCCTCGGCCGTTGGTGACCACCATCTCCAGCTTGTAGTTGCTGTAAGGGAACAGCCGGGACACGGTGCCCCGGTTGCGGTCTCCAGGAAAACTCACAAACTGCCGTTTTTTGGAGACCCACAGGTTCTTCAGCAAGCTGCTGTCTCTCCAGAAATAGGCCTTCAAGAAATAGGCAGGCCAGGTGAAGCTTTTTTCCGTTTAATAACAGGGTTTGGGGGTTTTTAGACGTTAAAAAGCAGAATTTTGCCTTTAAGGGGGGCTTGAGGCTGTGGGAGTTTTTAGAGGAATTAGTGAAGCTCCATGAGAAAAATCTGGGTGTTACCTGAGGCTGAGCAGCAGGTTAAGAACTTCCCAAAACATTGAGCAAAACCACTGAGCTCAGACTAAAGCTGTTCCTATTCCCAAGGATTAAAATCCCAGTGGTTCTCCCTTTCCACTCGCAATGGACAAGGAAAGCTGGGACACACCCAGGTACAAATAAAAACCTAAATTTGGGAAATCTCCCATTCGAGTTCCTGAATATAAATCCTATTTAATGCAGAAACAAGAATCCATTCAGAAAATCCCTCAGAATCAGGAAAAGTGGAGCCAGCAGATGATTGGATTTGGAACGCTGGGATTCTTTGCTGGGCATGAGGTTTTGGGAATGTTTTAACGCCCAGGGAAGGGCTCTGCTCAGGGTTTCAATAGCTCCATCCTCTGTGCATCAGCAGCAAGTATAAATATTAGATATAAGTCTGGAAAGATAGATAAATATTAAATATAAACCTGGAAAGATTCAGAAAAACACGGATCCACGCTGGCTTTAGCGCTGTTAGTCCTGACCACTGGTTTAGGCTTTACAAGGATTGTTGATCAGTACGAAACGCTCTCAGCGTTTTGGGGATGACACAAAACCTGACCTGGTTGGGGTCACTCCCTCAGAGCCCCGTTGCTCCGTGGCCGGGACCATCCCAATCCCTCCCTGTTTTCTTGGAGCTTCCCAAATCCTGCTTGGCTTCCTCTTCCAAGCCCAGAGGTAGCAACAGGAGACGTCCCCAACCCCATCCTGACACCCCAGAGAGCAAATCCTTGGTGCTGCCCCAAACCCAAAGGCTCCTGGTGACCAAAGGAAGTTTTCTGTCATCCCCACATCCAGCAGCTGCAATCCCGGGAGCCAGCTGGGAATTTTGGGAGGTTTAGCTGTGTTAATGGTCAGTGCTGGGTGGGGATTTGGGACTGGGGAGTTTGGGATTTGCTCACTCGGTACTCCTTGAGCTGTCCCTGGATGGTGTCCAGGTGCACCCGGGTCCAGGTCAGAGCTATGGCAGTGCTGTTTAAGACTCTGATCCTGACATCCGTGGGCGCAGCCTTGGGATCTGGGCAGGCAGGGATAAAGGTTGTTAGGAACCTGGAATGACCCTGGAGCTCGGACAGATGGACAGCTGGACAGCTGGACACCCCCTGCTGTGCTTTTCCCATCACAAATCCTGCTAGCAGCATCCCCACGATGGCTGAGCCCTCTTCCATGGGAGGAAAATAAATCCAATTTCACACCTCCAGCCATCAGGAGAACATTCCTGATCCAGCTAAAAGTGGAAATTCCTGCTGCAGGGAAGGGTCTGGCTCACCTCCCTCTCCAGGTGAGGGATCCCAGCACATCCAACCCTCTCCTTCCTCACCTGTCCCAAAGTTGGACCCCAATGATCAAAAAAAACTCATTTACGTATTTTTAATCACAATTTGGTCAATTTGCTGTTGATCCAGCTGGGATTTTACCTCCTTTCTACAGCTTCTGCTGTGTGGGGAGATCTGGAGTGAAGCAGCTCAGATCTGACTATTTTGGGGACAGTTTTTGTGGATTTTGGGGATTTTTGACCCATCCCAACCCTCAAACAGAGGCAGGAGAATCTCTGCTCTCCCTGCTTTACCTCCACACATACACTCGGAGGCTCATCCAGGTCATCCCAAAATCTTGTTCAGCCCAAAATCTTCTTGGCTGAGGTGTCCAGACCACCTGACTGAGGGATTTTTGGGAATGCTGAATTCCTCCAAATTATTGCAGGAATTTCCAAGAGAAATTAAAAAGAACAAAACCAAAAAAACTGGAAGGGCAGAGAAAAAGGATCTTTCCCAGTAACAGTCACTGAACTGAGTCCAATTTGTTTCCAGTGCTTTGTCTTCCCCTGATTCCCACTTTTTAACCTCATTTTCCTTGCCCTGTCTACTCTAGGAGATGCCCAGCTGGAGGAGGTGTTGGTCTGTGCCATCCCAACCCCAAAATTCCACCTTTTCTTCCCATTTCCGTGCTCTGTTTGTGCCCCTTGGCTTCAAACCTTAAGTCATGGATGGTCACCTGGTTTATCCCAGAATTCCAGCTTTACTTCCAATTTTTGTGCTTTGTTTGTGCCGCTTGGCTTCAAAACTGGAATCTCCTGCCTCATCCACCTTCCTTCTTGAAAAATCCCCAAGTCCCACAGGCAGGGACTCCCTGACACCACAAAGTCACAGAAATTCCTTTAAAAATCCAGTAGCTGGGAACAAACCCCAATTATCCCAGTGGGATTGGGATAGTGGAAGTTGAGAGTCTTGGAAGTTACAAGCACAGGAGGTGATCCCAACAGCCCAGACAAAGATGGAAAGGGAATTAAAGCAGCTGGGATTTGTCCTGTGTGGTCATGGCAGAGGATTAAGGAAAGATGAGCTGAGCCTAAACAGGAAACCAAGTGGAGTTTTATCACAAAAATCCAGGCCAGGATGGATTCAGGAATTTTAGGACTGTTGTAGAACTTTTAATTTGAGGTGATCTCGATGCTCTGCAGGTGTTAGAGTGGAAAAATTTCTGCCACTTGTTGGGAGAGGGTCAGAGGTGACCTCGAGTGGAATTTTGGTGGTTTCCACAATCCAGGAATGGTTTGGGTTAGAAGGGACCTTACAATTGTCCAGGACCATGGACAGGGACATCTCCCATAGCTCAGGTGGCCGTGGACAGGGAGACCTTCCACAGCCCAAGTGGCCTTGGACAGGGACATCTTCCACAGCCCAGGTGGCCATGGACAGGGAGAACTTCCACAGCCCAGGTGGCTGTGGACAAGGAGATCTCCCATAGCCCAGGTGGCCACGGACAGGGAGATCTTCCATAGCCCAGGTGGCCATGGACAGGGACATCTCCCATAGCCCAGGTGGCCACGGACAGGGAGATCTTCCATAGCCCAGGTGGCCACGGACAGGGAGATCTTCCATAGCCCAGGTGGCCATGGACAGGGAGATCTTCCACAGCCCAGATGAACATGGACAAGGACATCTTCCACTGTCCAGGTCCTCCAAGCCTCGTCCAAACTAAAAGCGGATTTTTATCCCAAATTTTCATCTGGGCACTCCTTGGCCTTGGACGGGACCATCCCCGCAGTCCCACCTGCAGCTGTGGGAATACTCACAATCCTCCCCGGAGTATCCGATGTAGGTGTCGGGCTCCGGGGCTCTGCCGAAGTCGTTCTCGGCCTGCACCTTGATCTCGTAGGGGACGTAGATGGGGGTGTTCCACACCACGTGCCGCGCGCCCCGCACGGTCTCGTTGTACCAGCTCCCGCGAGGGTCCCGCCGCCGCCACCTCACGATGTACCTGAGGTTGGGCCCATAAGCCTGAGTTGCGTTCAGAGGCTTCAGTGGAGCAAAACAGAGAAGGGAAAGTGAGAAGGAGGGAAATAAAAAAAAAAAAAATAGTATTTTTCCACCAAGGAGATCCCAAAGTTCTGCTCAGCAGTGGGGTCGTGTTCCAGGCTCCATCAGGGCAAGGTTTTGCTCCCAAGGAGAGGCAGAATGAGTTCTTGCCCTTCAGAGCCATGGCAGGATTGAGAAATTTTATTCACAATATCCAAGATTTTATTCCTGGAAGGGTTTGGGTTGAAAGGGATTTAAATTCCAAGCCCCTTCCACAGGCGGAGACACTTCCAGTAGTCCAGATTCCTTATCTATATATTACATGAAATAAATCAAATATGTGCATAATATCCAATTATACAATATCTATTCCATATTTACTATCCCCATGATCCAGCCTCTATTCCCGCTGTCATTCCAGCCCTCCCCACGGCTCATCCCTGATTTCTGGCTGACACCTGCTGGTGCAGGGAGCAAAGCAGGAGCGGCCCCGTAAATCCTCTGAGCTGCTCAAGGACTCGACTTAGGGGACTTAGTGGAGTCTGGAATCTGACATCTTTGGGTGCCACATTTTTGAATTATTTTATTTTCAGTTTTTTAAATTATTCTTTTTACTACAGCACTAAAAACTTTCTTGTACCTTCTGCTTTTTATTTCATGGAATCCTGGAGTGGTTTGGGTTGTGAGGGACCTGAAATCCCATTCCACTCCACCCCCATGAACAGGGACACCTTCCACGAACCCAGGTTGCTCCAACCTGGCCTGGGACACTTCCAGGCATGGAACAGCCATGGATTTTCTGGGAATTTCATCTCAGCCTCTCTCCACCCTCCCAGTGAAGGATTTATTCCCAATATCCCACCTATCCCCGCCCTCTGACACTCTGAACCCATTTCCCTCTCATCCCACAACTCCATCCCAAGGGGCATCCAAGAAGAACTCACGGTCCACGTTATCTCCATGTTGTTTTTTTGGGTCCCTGCCCCTTGAACGCCCGTTGGATTTATTTCAGGACCTGAAATTCACATTGAAAACCGAAACAATGAATTTTTCAATGTCAAAAAACAACCACTGAGGGGTTAAAACCCTGCCAGCCAGAAGTCCTTCCAAGGCAGAAGTTAATGGCCTGATTTTTCCAGAAGTTCCCATTCAGGTTAATGGGACACAAGACTCTCAGTCCTCTGGAAAACCAGGCCATTTATTTTGGAGGCTTTTTTTTGTCCCCTAAATGTCCTAAATCTTTGAAAGGAAACCATTGTGGATGGAGCAGAGTTTGTCACTTTGAAACAGAGCGGGCACTGCTGGGAGCCAACACTAGATGCCAGCAGATCCTCCAACAATCACCCTGGAATGGGTAAAGGAAGAAATGCAGCAGAACTGCTGAGATTCCTGTGAATTCCTCGTGTGGAATTTTCCCAAATGTTCCCCAACAAAGCACTGCACAGACAAACTCAAGTCTTGGTTGTGGATTGGAGATTGTTTTGTTCTTTTGTCGCGGAATTTGGGTGGGAAGGGATCTTAAAATCACCCAATTTCACATTTCCCTATCCCAGGTTGCTCCAAGCCCCATCAAACCTGGTCTTGAACACTTCCAAGTATCCAAGGGCACACATGTTTTTTCTGGATAATCTCTGCCAGGGCTTCACCACCCCCACAACTTTAACAGGAGCCAATAATTAACAATATTTGCACTTGAGTCTGATTTTCCTACAGATTTCCAAACTTCCTGTAGTCTGAAGGGATTCCTTTAGGAATCTTCCCTTTAGGGAAAAGAAGGAAAATGAGTTTTTTCTGTAATAAACGAGTGATTTCTGTATAAACCTCTGTGTTTTGCTGCTCTGAAGGACGTCACCCACAGGCTTGAGAATTCCATGCAGAAAATTCCCCCGACGCCTGTCACCCTGTTCTTTCGAGAGTTTTGAAAGTTCTTCTAAAAGTTCCTATACCTTCTGCTATTTACATATTTCAACTGAGTTTTCTCACACATTTTCATGGAAATATTGATTTTTTTGCATTCTTCCTTGTAAGTGGAGAGAATTGATGGACTGTTGGTTTGACCAGTGTGGTTGGAGAGGCAACAGCTTCACCCTCCAACCCACTGCCATTTTCACTGTTGTATACATAACAGAGTCAGAAAATAAAGTTTGCTTTTTAAAGTTCTTTTTCTTTCCTTTTACACCTAACCTGCTCCTGTAAGTTATTTTGTGTCACAGCCGCCCTTGCCAACCTATTCCTGGGATCAAGGGAAGAGCCTCCATGGAGAGTGGTGGATTCCAAGGACAAAAAAACCTGGGAAAAACTCACGTGCCCCGTTGGTCTGGTAGCGCTCGGAGGGCAGGCTGGGCACGCTGCTGCCCACGTCGTTGACGGCGATCACCCGGAATTGGTAATTCACGTACGGCGACAGGCTCAGCACGGCCGAGTTGACGCTCCCGGGATACCTGGAGTGGTTGTGCCACATTCCTGGCTGGAAGCGGTCCTCCTCAAACTGGACAATGTAGTCTGGGAAGAGCAGGAAGAGGTGGGTGGAGGGTTTGGATGTGATTTTCCATCACAGGGATTTTGGGGACAGGGGACAGACCTGTGATGGGGCTGTTGTTGTCATCGCCAGGGATCCACGTCAGCCGCACGCTCCTCTCGGCCAGATCCGTCAGCTCCAAGTCCCGGGGCCGGTCAGGTCGTTCTGTTGGAATGGGATAAATGAGGCTGGAATTGTCCCAGGAGCAAGTCCCAGTTCCCACCACCTCTCCCAGCCCTGTGGGCAGGATGTGCTCCAGGGCACAATCCACATCCTGCAGCTCTTTAGGGGACTGGAGTGATCTTTAAAATAAAAATGTGGTCATTTCTGACAGTCTCTTGCCTGGAAATCTTGCCTTTCCCAGGAAAAATCTTCCTTTCCCAGGAAAAATCCTGCTTTTCCCAGGAAAAATCCTCCCTTTCCAAAAAAAAAAAAACAAAAAACAACCCCAAAAAAAGTTGGGGAAAGAAGCAGGGGCTGGTTTAGGGGGATTTGTGACCCTACACTGAGAAATGCAAATGAACAGCAAATAAAGGACACAAAACCTTAGTGGAAACAAGAAATTTTGATAGAAATTCCCCATTTTTAAAAATGTGATCACAAGGACCAGCTCATGCAACAACAGGAATAAATTCCAGGTAAAAATTAGAGGACTCCATGTGGTTTGTTTTTTTTTCCCATCAGGATTTTCAAGTACAGGTGAAGTGATTCCTGCACTCAGGGCCTGCCACTGTGGAACACAAAATGTGGTGGAACAGGAGCTTTCTACCCATCTGGATGGGCTTTCAAGGACCATTTGGATGGGACTTGGAAAAATCAGCTCCTTTGAGGACAGCTTGGGAAGGACTTGGAGCTTCAGCTCCTTCAAGGACGACTTGGAGGCATCAACTTGGGCAGGACTTGGAGCTCCAGCTCCTTCAAGGACCACCTGGAAGCATCATCCCCCATTTTTTTCCAGCTGCCACCCATTTCTCCTGGAGTTACTGGTGAGGGAAAACCAAAACCAAGGTGGGAAATAAAAGGAAGGTGAGGAATTAGTGACGATTACCTTTGGGTAAATCTCTCAACCGATTAGCGGGGATGGCTGCAAGGTAAGACAGTGCTTGTTAAATCGGGTTAGTTTAAGCTTGGGAGGCCAAAGGAGCACCTGGCAAACATAAAGTTATAGATTTCAGCGGGAATTTATCCAGTTTGGGAAGCAGAGCAGGAATATCCTTCCCCCAGAGACCTCCGTTATTCACCCACACTCGTAACTGACGGCAAAAGGGAAATATCAGCCTGATGTGGGGTTAATGAGCCATTAGGGGAAAGGAGGGGAAATAAATCAACCCCAGGGGAATTATTTGGGATTTGGGATTCCTGTTCCAGCTGTGGAGGGGCGCTGGCAGGTTGTGGCATTCCTGGGAATCTGAAGTGGTCAGGGGATGATAAATCCCTGTTTGCCAAGCTGAGCTTGCAGGGACTCAAATGGGGAATGGGGTGAAGTTTGTCCCTCCCTGTGCTGCAAAGGGGATGCACAAAGGGGAAGGAGCTGGCTCAGCCCCAATCCCATAGCTCAACATCCCAACACCCCACTAAATTCACCCCCAAATTTAGGACTTTTCTCATGGATCTTCAACATCCACCTGGGGATATTTTGGGCTGTGTGCCACAATTCCTGTTTCATTTTTTACCCTCAAATCCCAGGGGTTTTTGCAGCATTTCAGCACCATCATCCGAGACGAGGCAGCGAATCCTGCGGCAATGGAACCCCTGCTCTGCCAGCACCTCCCTGAGCATCCAGGGACAGCCTTGGAGCCCAAACCCCCCTTCCAGCCTGACCTCGAGGTCGGGGTGTCCTGTTCAAAGCCAACCACTCAGCTGTGGGGTCAGGGGGGCTTTACCCAGCACGGTGAGATAGGCCTTGGCCAAGTCCTTGTCCAGCTCCGTGCTGGCCACGCACGTGTAATCGCCCTGGTCCTTCTCAGTCACACCATAGATCGTCAGACCATCCTCTTCCTTCTTCATCCTTCAAGGAAACAACATCCCAAAATTCTGCCCCAGCATATTTAGGTAGAAGTGTTGAAAGCTGGATGTTCCCTGACAAAATCCAGCTGGAAACCCAACCAGAGCAGGAGAACATCTCCGGTCTGGAAGTTTTATCAGCTGAGGATGTGCTGGGTTATTCTGGGAAAGCTCATTTCCTAAGGAATCACGCGCCCTGGGGTGTATCTGGGGAATAATCACATTTTTAGGACAAGAGCCAACCCTGGGCTCGTGCCCTGGGATCAGATCTTGCCTCACAAGAAAGAGGAGTCAGGTAGAGAAAGGAAATTAAAGCTGTGCCAGCCGCAGCAGAGAAACATTAATTCAGGAGTGGCTCGTTATGAATTCCCAGGTTTTATCAAGATGTCCTAAAATACCCAGGAATAAAACCCACAGCAAAGTCTGGATTTACTGATAAATCAGCTGGAATTGCTGGAGGGAGCCAATGAGATTAAAAGCGTCAAAAACATCAAACATCGTTTAGGTGGGAACTCAATATTTATCCCTGGGGACTCCTGGAATGTTCTGCTAAAAATCCAGCAATTCTGGGAGAGAAATCAATGGAATTTTTGGGCACAGACCTGCTGCCCAGGTACAGAGGGGCATCGTCCTTGAGCCAGGTGACCATGAGCCGCAGCGTGGGGTCGTGCTTGACGCGGCAGTGGAGCCGGGGCATGGTGCCCCTCTTGACCACCTGGTCCTCGGGGCCCCTCACGATCCTGGTGGGGTCTGTATGGGGTCACAACCAAAGGGTCACATTCCAAACTCCTCAGGACCCCTCATGATCCCTGTGGGGTCTGCATGAAATCAGGGGCTATGCCCCAAACTTCTCATGTCCTCCCATGATGCTGGTGGGGTCTGCACAGGGTCAAGGGTTAAGTGCCAAACTCCTTGAGGTCCCTCACAACCCTTGAAAGGGTCTGCACAGGGCCACAAACAAAGGGTAACACCCCTGACTCCTCAGGTTCCCTCAAAACTTTGGTGGGGTCTGCGTGGGGTCAGGGGTTGTGTCCCAAACTCCTCAGGTCCCCTCATGATCCTGGTGGGGTCTGCAGGAGGTCACAAAGGCTCATGTCCCAGAACCGTGGGGCTTGGCTCAGGGACTCAACGGAGAGCAGGGTTACTTGGGAAGGACAAGCACAGTTGGGGTGTTTGTCCAGCTTTGAACAAATAAATTAATTTAACAAGTCATTAATTCGTGCTGAGCCTTTAAAAGAACACGATTTTTTGGAGTCAGCAGCCGGATTTGCTGAGTGGGGTAAAAACAATTCCAAAAATGTTTTATTGTCCTCAGCTAATCCTGAGGAACACTTGGGGTCAGTGGTGGCATTGCTGAAGGCATCTCCCAGCCTGACACCCAACCCAAACCCTTTCACCATTCCCAGACTTGGCTTTTCCCAACATTAAAATGGAATCTCCACCATTTTAAGGCTCCAACTCTGACCTGCTGGAAGATCAGAGGAGCCACAACCAACCCGCTTCACCTCAAGGGTTATTCCTGATGCAGCTTCCAGAAAATCCAAGACATTGACCTCAACTACTTCTGCTGCAACTTCCAGAGGATCCAAGATTTTGACCTCAACTATTTCTGCTGCAACTTCCAGAAGATCCAAGATTTTGGCACCTCCGTGCCCCTACCTTTGACCTCCAGGCGGACCTGGGCCTCAGCTTTCCCCAGGATGTTGGTGGCCACACAGGTGTAGATTCCCTGGTCCTCCTTCCGAGCCATGAACATCTCCAAGCTCCCGTTCTCGTGGGCTTTGTAGTTGCCTCCATCCAGCGTGTTCCCCTGGCCGTTCTTAAACCTCCCAACACCACAAAGTGCTGTTGGAAGGGAAGGAAAAGCAGGAAACCCCCCCTTTTCCCACCCCTTGGAATGGAGCGGGGTGGGATCCGGCTCTTACCAGCGCAGGGTGGGGATGGGGGACCCGAAAAAGGGACAATCCAGGCGCGTCCTGTTGTTCTGGATCACCCTGATCAGCTGGTTCCGGGGGCCCAGGATCCGGGGGGGAACATCTGCCAACCACCAGAATTCCAGCCATGGAGAAGGAGGAAAAATTTATTCTGCTGCTCTTTTCCAGCTTTTTCCCTGTTTTTTTTGGTCCACTTTTCCTACTGGCACTTTCAAAACCCAGTAGAGCTTCTCAATTCCTGCTCACCTCCCCTTCCCTCTCTGTCCAGCCTCATTATCCCTGGATTTGCCCAGTCTTTGCCTGGTTTGAATCCATGGCAATGGATTCCCGCTCCAAAGTCTGGGTGCTTTTGTGCATTCCCTCAGAGCAGCAAAGGGGAAAACTCATGGAAAACTTCAGCAGGGAAAAGAGGGCTTGGAAAAACCAGGGAGAGGACTTTTACATGGGAATATGGTAATAGGATAAAGGGGAATTAATTTAAACTAAAATAGGAGAGTCTGGGTGGGATATTGGGAAGAAATTCCTGGCTGGAAGGGTGAGGAGGGGCTGGGATGGAATTCCCAGAGAAGCTGTGACTGCCCCTGGATACCCCTGGAAGTGTC
Organism: Taeniopygia guttata; assembly: GCF_003957565.2. NCBI lineage: Eukaryota > Metazoa > Chordata > Aves > Passeriformes > Estrildidae > Taeniopygia > Taeniopygia guttata. The sequence continues at coordinate 3,014,115 of NC_044238.2, read as the reverse complement.
CAAGGCCAGGTAGGACAGGGCTTGGGACAGTGGAAGGTTCCATGCCCCACCCTTCCAAGAGGGTGGAATTTTAGATGAATCCCAGAACCAACTGGCTGGAAAAAGGTTGGAAAAGTTTCCAGAAAGGTTGGAAAAGACCTTTAAGATCATCAAGTCCAACCTATGACCAAACACCACCTTGGCACTAAGAGCTGCATCCACCCTTTTAAGATGACTTTTGAGCTGAGCTTTAAGGCCCTTCCCAACCCAAGCCATCCTCAGATTCCATGGAAATTTGAGTTTTGGGAGCTCCCATTCCTGCAGCCTCACCCAGCACGCTGACGAAGGCGTTGGCCAGCAGGTAGCCATGCTCGTTGGACGCGTTGCACTGGTACACGGCGCTGCTGCCGATCTGCGTGTCCCGGAACACGATGGTGTCCCCGGCCACCTCCCGGCTCGGGTTGGGGGGAGACGCTTCAAGACAAGGACAAGTCCTTCAATTCAATTCCAAATGAAAATCCACCCCATAATATCATGGAGCATCCTCCCAGCTCAGCCCAGTTCAATCCCGGTGGTGGTATGTGAGCTCCACAGCCACAACTGGGAGCCACTGGGTGGACTGGGCCCATCTGAGACAAGCTGGGGGTTCACGTGGAGCCCCACGTGGGTGTTGGACACCACCAGCAGCTCTGGCTCATGCCCAGCCAGAAGATCCTTGGCTGGAATTTGGGCTGGGATTTTGCCTGGGATTTAGGCCGGGATTTTGGAGAAGGAAGCAACTCTGGCCCGTGATCAGCCATGAGATCCTTAGCTGGGAGTTTTGTGGGATTTTGGCTGAGGTTTTGGAGAAGGAGGCAACTGTGACTCATGCTCAACCATGAGACCCTTGGCTGGGATTTGGGCTGGGATTTTGGAGGAGGAAGCCACTCTGGTTCATGCTCAGCCAGGAGATCCTTGGCTGGGATTTCGGTGGGATTTTACAACAGGAGGCAACTCCGGCTCATGCTTACTCATGAGATCATTGGCTGGGATTTTGGGCTTGGATTTTGGCAGGAATTTTGGAGAAGGAGGCAACTCTGGCCCATGATCAGCCATGAGACCCTTGGCTGGGATTTTGGTGTGATTTTGGCTGAGATTTTGTAGGGGGAGGCAACTCTGACTCGTGCTCAGCCATAAGACCTTTGGTTGGGATTTTGGTAGGATTTGGGCTGGGATTTTGGAGGAGGAAGCCACTCTGGTTCATGCTCAGCCAGGATATCCTTGGCTGGGATTTTGGCAGGGATTTTGGAGGGGGAGGCCCAGTCTCTCCCGCACTCACATTCGATGGGCTCTCCGTTCACCAGCCACTGGATGGACGGTTTGGGGTTGCCGTTGGCCCGGCACACGAGCCTGCCGTCCTCGCCGGGGGCCAGGATCAGGTTCTCCGGCTCATCCAGCCAGTAGGGAGCAGCTGGAAAACAGCCCCGGCCCGGTGACACAGGGACAGTGGCACCACCCCAAATTCCTCCCTCCAACACTCCCCAGGGGTGGAAGGTGATGGAAAAACCGAGTGGATTTCCCAGGATTCGGTGAAGGAAGCGAGACCCCTTTCCTCTCCCTGGCCACACAAATTTGTATCAGTGGGATTCCATCTCCCGCTGCTTTTGGGGCCATTTGGACAAGATTTAATTCAAAAAAGGAAACATTTAGATGGGATATTGGAATGGCATCATTCTTTGGGAGGGTAGGGAGGGGCTAGGATGGAATTCCCAGAGAAGCTGTGGCTGCTCCATCCCTGGGAGTGCCCAAAGCTGGATGGGGCTTGGAGCAACATGGGATCATGGAATGTGTCCTGGAACTGGGTGATGTCTAAAGTCCTTCCAACCCAACCCATTCCATGATTCCCTGAAGAACGCAGATGCAGCACAGACCCATCTCCAGGGAAAGGCCCCGCTGTCCCTCCCAGCATTCCATGAATGTCCCTTCCCGGCTCCAGGCAGCCAGGACCCAAAGAGGGAAGGTAAAGGTGACGTACCCTTCACTCTCACCGAGATCGTGTGGCGGATGCTGCCCATCTTGTTGGAGGCCAGGCAGAAATATTCCCCGGAGTCCTCCTCGGACACGTTGGAGATGCGCAGGGCCTTGTTGAAGTTCTCCAGCTTGGTTTTGCCCACCGGGAGCTCTCCACCTTTCTTGTACCACATGATGTCCGGCGCTGGTCTGAGGAGAGGGGAGCAGATCAGAGCTTTTCCAGAGGCTAAGGAATGACTCCCAAGTAAAGAGTTGGGATTCCTAAATAACAGTGAAATTCCCATCCTGGGAACCACTAAAACCCAGGGGGAAGATCTGATCTAACTGGTGGGCCACCCTTATTCCCACCACTCTCCTTCCCACCACTGCCTCTAAACAATGGACCTGCAGGTCAGGAATGGTGTTCTCCACCTGATCCTTCTGGGAATGCAGGATCATGGAATTCTGGAATGGTTTGGGGTGGAAGGGACCTCAAAGCCTATCCCTGATCATGGTGTGGGCTGGACCACGAGCCCAGGACACTTTGGGGGGCCACAAATGTCCTCCCCCACAGCGTGGTGAGGAGCTCCTGGAAATTCCCAAATTTTAGGACAAACTAGTGGCCGGGAATTATCCTTGGACAAGGATCTGAAGACACCTGGAAACCTCAGCATTTCCGTTTGCCCATCGAGCAGGTTATGGGAGCTTTGTTAACAACTAAAAAGGAGGGAATGATCCCTTTTTCCCAATCCAGGGGTGATTCCTTGACTGATCCCTCTGGGAATTGCTGGGAATCGCCCTCTCCGTGGTACATACACTCCAGAGGCGATGCATTCCAGCAGGAGATCCACCCCTCGGAGCACCATCTGGCTGCTGGAAGTTCCGTAGGGATACATGAAGCTGGGAGTGGTTTCCGTGATCCCTCGGGCTGGAATCAGTGGGAGAGAAGGAAAAACAAAACAAAAGCAAAACAACAAACGAACAAAAATTAACCAAAACAAAAAAGGAGAAGAAAACAGAACACGGTTCTTTTAAAAGTGTCTGGGAATTCACGGAAGGTGTCACCTCCCTGGCCATCCCGGGATTCTGAACTCACCTGGGGAATGTGCATGGAAAGGGAAGGAGGGCTCCAAATGAATTTGGGGTTTTAAAAAAAGAAGGGGAGAGAGAGGAAGTTTGGCAGGCAGGGGAGAGAAGGAGCAGCAGAGGGGACTGAGCGTTGGGGATGGTCCCCATTCCATCAGTTCCTGCTTTTCCTGCCCTCCCTGCCTCTGGAAAATGGGCTGGAATCAGACGGAAGTGGGAAATGTCGATGGATGTAACATATAACGAAGGACAGCAGGAAAAACAGTCATGGAAAGGGTTTGTTCAGACCCAGAGCCACTTTTCCATAGAATTCTCCAGGATGCGGAGCATCCCCAGGGCTCCAGCTGCACCAAGGAGGTTTTCCAGCTTTCCTGGAGGCCTGGAAGGATGGTTCCCCTTGGAAAGGGACAGCTCAGCCACAAAAACGACCCATTTAGGGCTGGACAGGGAAGTTTAATGGGAAAAAAAACAAAGGGAAGACATGAGACAATTCCCTTCGGATCCACACACAGTGAAGGCCTCTGTGCAGGGGGAAAAAATTAATTATTCATGGAAAAAACTCCATTAAGGAGTGGAATGATTGACCTTGATCTGGATCAGTGAGGACAAAACAGGATGAGATGGGCGGGAAAGCAGCAGTAGCAGGGATGGAAGTTATGGGATGAGGAAAGGGGTGGGATGGGATCGGAACAGGGACACAAAAAATCCTGGAGTGATCCATGGGGAGAGACCATCCCGGTGCCCTGAAACTTCCTTAGCTCAATGAATGGGACGATTTTGGGAATTTTGGGAAACTTCCAGAGCTGCAGCAGGGGAAGGAGGAGGGGAGTGAGGACGAGGATTCTTCCTGGAATTCCCACCTTAGGGAAGGAAAATCCAACCCCAGGATTCATCCATGGAATCCTTGGGATTGGTTCCACGCCCACATCCCACCGCTCCCACAGGTTCCGGGTGCGATTCCAGTTAGTCAGTTATGGATTAATGGATTATCAGGGCAGGAAAATCCCGACTTTATCCCAAAAAGCCGAGTTCTCTGGGTCTGTCTGCATCCCTGCTACCGGAGAAAGTCTCATTCCCGGTTAAACCAGCATAGCCCATCCCAGGGCAGAACTCCCAAACCTCCACCACAACCAGGAGCTTCTCCCGCCAAACAAGAAAAGTGGGAATTCACTCTTTTATCAGCCAAGAGTGGCTTTGATCAGGATTTATTCCCACTCTGGATCCCATGGGATAACTGGAAACGCTAAGCAGAGCAAGCCGGATTTTACAAGCCTGTATTAATGATGGCAATTAAAAATCAGGGAGATTAATTAGTATCCTCCTGGCTTTTATGAACGTAAGGACTGCATGGAAAAAACCCGGATTTTTGCCTCAGCACAGCACCATTAATACATAATAATTAATAAATAATAAATAAAAATTAATAAATAATAAATATTTTGCTGTTTCTAACAGGGACCAGCCAGGAATTCCCTCCGAACCAGAGGCTCTGAGCATGTGGAAGTTCCAGCTGGAAGTCAAGTTTTCCCTCATCTCTCTGGATGGATCCAAGCTGGAAAAATAAATCCTGGGGCTGTTTATTTCAGCTTAAAAATTCATTCTGCTCCCAAGCTTTGCTGTGGACTGGAAACATCCCAGAAATACTTGACTCACCCCCCAGAGCTGTCCCTTTCCCATCTAAAATTCCCCCATCAGCTCTCTTTTCCAGGGATGTGCTCATCCTGACACATCCCAGCTGCTCAGCGTCCGCCCAGTCAGGCCCAAACAGCCTCAGGTTTGCCAAAAAAAAGAGAGGAACTGAGACAAAACAGGGTTTGAATTCCTTTAAAATGGGAAATTCTGCTAATCAAATGTTCCATTTATCCTTTTGGATCGTTTTTCCCTGATAATTGCCCATGGAATTCTGGGAATCATCACTCCAAGCACTGGGGACAAAGGGTGGGTGACACTTCCTGTGGTTATCCCAGCCCTGGAGAGGAATTTGGGATAAGTATCCCACAAATCTCCCTGCTCCATGTCCCCACCAGCAGATCCCCCATTCCCAAGCTCAGGAACGTCCTGGCAATGGGATTCCCAACCTTCCAGACACCTTTTCCAGCTGCCTCTGGAGCAGAGCTGGGATTGTGGGGATCTGCACCCCAAGGAAGAGCAGCCAAGAGCCCCAAATCCCCCCAGCACCCCAAATCCTTGGGATTCACATCCCTCTCCACATCCAAAGCTCCAACATTCTCAGCCAGGTCATTCCAGGGAGGAACACTGAGGCAGCCGCAAGGAAAAGGACAGAGGGGAAGAACTCTTACCCCCAGTTCATTAATTATTGAGTTAATTAAGGCCTGGGTTGGAGTCCGGGTCTGCACAGGGGTGGGAGGGGGGGATTGGAACCCTCTGGAGCCAGGAAGTTTTCCAGGGAATGTTACAGCACAAACAGCAGGAAGTTTCTCCTGTGCACCCATGAAATGAGGGACAGAATGGGATTGTGCAGATAAAATCCCATTTTCCTGATGGAGCGACTCTTAAATCCCATTTCCCTGAATGAAGATAACCAGTGGGGAATCCAGAAGCCCAGGAGAACTCTCCACTGGAATTCCCTTTGTCTCTGTCCTATTTCTTGTCCCCTCCCTTCCAGGTGGTTGATGCTGCTCCCCCCGAAGCTGATTTTGCTGATTATTCCTTTTCCCACCCATTTTTCCAAGTATTCCCAGACTTTCCAGCCCATTCCAGCACTTCCTCCCAGGCCGAGTCTGCTGCTGAGCCTTTCCCAGGCCCTCAGCCCCATCCAAACCCTCCTGCTCCCGATGCCAGGATCCCAATTCCCTTGGCCGTGCCCTGGTCTGGCACATCCCGCCCTTCTCTGGCTCTCCCTGCTCCCAGCTGGCAACGACCTCCTTGTCCCCAAAAATCCCTGCGGGATGGGAATTGTGCCCTGGAGTGTGCCAAGCCCCGAGGAAGCTCCAGCTCCGCAGGGATTTCACTCCAGGACACTGTGGGGACAGCAAGGGACATTCCCAGAGCTGACCCCGCACAACCCCGGCCCCAAAAGCAGCAGGAAGGGCAGGAAGTGAATCCTGTCCGGGACAGCTCCGGATCTGGGAGCAGTTGGAATCCGTGGTGGCTTTGGAGAGGTGGTGGCATTGCCAGGATTCCCAAACCAGCCACATCTCCTGCTCCCCAAAATCCCTGATGGCTGCCCTTGTCATCCCAACACATCCCTGAGAATTCCAACCCGTTCCCAGGGCAGCCATCCTGGGGTTTTTGTGCCTGAAGCACCATTTAGGATTTTGGGATGGGATTCTCTCAACAGGCGCAGAATCCAGAGGGAACTCCCTGCCCAGATTTTGGCATGGGATTCTCCCAACAGGCACAGAATCCAGAGGGAATTCCCTTCCCAGATTTAGGATTTTGGCATGGGATTCTCCCAACAGGCAGAGAATCCAGAAGAAATTCCCTGCCCAGATTTAGGATTTTGGCATGGGATTCTCCCAACAGGCTCAGAATCCAGAGGGAATTCCCTGCCCAGATTTTGGCATGAGATTCTCCCAACAGCAGCAGAACCCAGAGGGAATTTCCTGTCCCAGCAAAGGGCAGGAACCTTAGGAAGCTCATGTCCAACCTCTCTGCACAGGAATCACCCAGATTTCAGGAAAACCCAAATATTCCTCTTTTTCTTCCCTCTTTTTATCCCTGCCTGAGTTCAGCTGGAAATCCCAGGAATCCTCACACTGGAAATGTTCTTCTGGAGACACAGAAAAGAGGGATGAGGATCTGATATTTAAATCCTGAGTTTTGCTCAAGAGGGACTAAACTCGGCTCAGCCACGTGGGGCAGACCCTATAAACCCCAAACCTCCCAAGCCGGGCTTAACTCATTTAAACCCCCGCTCAGCAGAAATGGGGAACTTTGTGGGGTTTTGTGGTGGCTTGGGTGGATTTATGCCGATAAATTTTGGCAAAGTGAGGCCACGATGGGGACATGGCGACAGCCTCAGGGACACGGGCAGGGAATGGGGTCAGTGGGGTTAGGCGGGACTGGGTTAAGCCGGGACTCCCAAAGCCAGCGTGGACTCACCGCGGTACATGGCGGGGGAATTTCCTAAAGACGTTTCGTTATGGGACTTCTCTGCAATTGAACAAAACACCGTGAGCAGTGCCGGGGAGGCGGGGACAGCGTGGGAAGGGGACACGGGAATTCCCAAAAAGCAGACAGGGTGGGGGACATCCCAAAAAACGGACAGGGTGGGAGACATGGGAATTCCCAAAAAACGGACATAGTGGGAGACACAGGAATGCCCAAAAAGCAGATAGAATGGGAGACAAGGGAATTTAAAAAAGTGGACGGGGTGGGAGACAAGGGAATTCCCAAAAAACAGAAAGGGTGGGGGACATGGTGACATCCCAAAAAGCATCCAGGGTTGGGGACACAAGGAATTCCCAAAAAACCACCAAGGATAGAACAGGGTGGGGGACATGGGGACATCCCAAAAACCAATAAGGACAGGGGACACACAGAATTCCCAAAAAAAAACTGCCAGGGTGGGGGATGGACATGGGGACATCCCAAAAAACATTCAGGGCTGGGGACACAAGGAATTCCCAAAAAACCACCAAGGATCGGACAGGGTGGGGGACATCCCAAAAATCAGCAAGGACAAGGGACATGCGGAATTCCCAAAAAAACAGCCAGGATGGGGGATACAGGGAATTCCCAAAAAATAGCAAGGATGGCAACATGGGGAATTTCCAAAAAACAGCAAGGAGAGGACAGGGCGGGGAACACGAGAATTCCCAGAAATCAGCAAGGAGAGGACAGGCAGGAGCAGGGATCCAAAAGCACTCGAAGCGCGGCACCTTCCAGGACAAACACAGGAGGAGCAGCAGGAAAAGGGGCTGATTTCCCTCTCCAAGCAATGGGAAGAGCTAAAAGTGTGGGAATAGTAGAGAAAATATTTCCTTGGAATGTTTTTCTCTTTGGAATCTTTGGGAAAACCCAAAAATCAGAGCAATGTGGAGGGGAAAATGTTTTTGGGGTTTTTTTTTCTGTTTTTTGACTACAAAAATTCTGCATTCCAGATGCTTTTTCCCATGGGATGGACACAGCTGCACAATAATGTAGGAAGGCATGGAGGAGATGAAATAGTAATTATTATTATTATTATTATTACTACTATTATTATGTTTTAAGAATACAATCTGCTGAATAATTATAATAATAATAATTTTATTTTTTTTTTTAAGAGCACAACCTGCTGTAAAATCCCTTTAAGGCCATCCCTCCCTGGAACCTTCCCATTTTCCTCCTACATCCCATTCCCTGATTTTTCAGGAGCTTGGGAAGGCTTTTTGAAGGAGCCAAGCTCAGGGATTAAGGCAGAGATGATCCAAGAGATTGGGACAAATCCGACCTCGTCCCCTTGCAACACTTTATGGATGAAGAATTTTTTGTATGGGAAATTAAAGCCTCAGTTCCCAAATTTTTAAAGGAATCTGGGAGGCTCCTGGGATGGAATTTGCCTCTGATCCTATAGCAATTTTTTCCCAAGGAGAATTGGAAGAGAAGGATTTGATTTTCCAAGGTCTGGGAGTGAAGAGATGTGGGGATATTTGAGGGGAGCTCAAATCCATGAAAATCCACTGGGATTTCATCCAGGTCACTTCCAGAACTGGATAAATCATCAGCGTTGAGCCCTTGGAGGCTCCAAACCCCACATTTGTTTGCTGGGATTTTTCCCAAAAATAAATGTCAGGATTTTCTTTGCCCAGTTCTGCAAACTGACAAATATTCAGAATTCACAAATAATATCCGGAATTTACAAACGATATCCGGAATGAATGAGCTGCCCACATTCCCAGCACTAGAAAAGAAAGATCCTTTTGAAATGATTTAAATCCTGATTCCCTACTCCAGCTTTGCACCAAGGAGGAGCTGCTACACCGAGGTGGAAAACTCATCACTCCCGTGTCCCTCTCATCCCATTCCTGTTCATTCAAGCTGCCGGGAAATCAAATTAAATTCCTCCCACCAGCATTCAGCAGCGCCTGGTGCTTCCCAAAAAACCACCAGCACCTCCCATTCCTGGGAATGCTGGGAATGGGTGGGAGCTCCTGACCACTTGTGGTTGATGTCCATGGAGGATTTTGTCCTGTGACAGCTCAGGGTCCTCGTGTCCCTCAGATCAGCCCCATTCCCTCTTACAGAGGCACCAGGATTTCCTTTTCCTTCAGGAATTCCCATTCCTGGAGGAAAACATGCCCTGGAAGGACCCGGAGCCAACGGAAAGGCTCTGGAGAGAGCCCCCGGTGTCCCCTCATCGGTTCTCGGTGGGGACACCCGGGGACGCCAATTCCGAGTGTCCCACTGGATTCCAGAGGCTCCCACCAGATTCCAGAGGCTCCCACCAGATTCCAGAGGCTCCCACCCTCCTGGAGGCATTTCCCGGAGCAAAGGAGGCTCAGGAATATCCACAGCCACATTCCACACTCGTTTTTTCCACATCCAATCCCCACCACGGCCAACTCCACCTTCCCAAAGCAGGGAATGATCCCAGGATGTTTCACATTTCCCTGAACCTGGTGGGAATGTGGAAACACCCCCAGTTTTATCCCAAAGATGTGGAATTGGAGATTCCTGCTCCAAGTTACCACTGGATATTTTACACTTCCCTGGAGATGAATTTCCCTGATGATACGGAAATGCTCTCCAGCTCATCCCAAACACATGGAATTGGTGATTCCTGCCCCAAATCACCTCTGCATATTTCACATCTCCCTGGAGACAGTAGGAATGCTCCAGACATGTCAAAACTCTGCAATTTATCCCAAACACATGGAATTGGTGATCCCTGCATTTCCCTGGAGATGGTGGGAATGTCCCATTTGCGAAACACTCCCAGTTTTATCCCAAACACATGGAACTGGTAATTCCCGAATTTCTCTGGAGATGATGGGAATGTCCCAACTGTGCTGAAACACTCCCAGTTTTATCCCAACATCAGGATTTGGTGATTCCCGCTTCAAGATACCTCTGGCTATTTTACACTTCCCTGGGGACAGTGGGAATGCCACATCTCCATCAAAACATTCCCACTTTTATCCCAAACGCATGGAATTGGCAATTCCTGCATTTCCCTGGAGACGGTGGGAACGCTCCATCTGTGCAATGCTCCAAGTTTTACCCCAAACACACGGAATTGGCAATTCCTACCCCAAACCATCTCCGGAACCCTAAAACCAGGAAGCTACAACCCCTCCCTCCCCACTCACCCCAAAACCACCCAAACCCATCCTCACCCCACCCAAACCAAACCATGGGAGCCACTCTTCCCTTGCTGGATTCCTGGCTGGAAAACCCTTTGGGATGGAGCCCAAACTGGTCCCCCAGTGAGCCACTTACTGGTTTTGACCTTGAGGGTGTAGGGGTTCTTCTGCTGGATGGTGTGGGTGAAGTGGAAGCGGGCGTTGCAGCTGTAGTCGGTCAGCGCGTCCTGCGCCAGCACGTTGGAGAAGTAAAGGTCCCCGTTGTGGCCCTGGGACACGCGCTTGTCCTGTGGGATCGGCTCCATGGCTGCGGGAGAGCGGCGGGAATTCAGGGCCGGGCGGGATTTACGGAGAACGGGAATGACGGAGGGATGGGGGGTGTGAGGTGCGGAGTAGGGCTGGTGAGCCTGAAGGAGTAGGAAGGGACCTAAGCTGCCCTAAATTAGCAGGAAGTGCCCTAAATCAGTGGTTATGACCCTAAAGTAGCAGAAAATGTCCTAAGTTGGCAGAAAAAGACCCCTAAATTATCAGTAATGACCCTAAACTAGCAGAAAGTGCCCTTAATTAGGAGTAATTACCCTAAACTACCAGCAATGACCCTAAGCAGGCAGCCACAACCCTAAACTAGCAGAAAGTGTCCTAAGTTAGCAGAAAAAAACCCCTAAATTACCAGTAATAACCCTAAATTAGCAGAAAGTGCCCTTAATTAGCAGTAATTACCCTAAACTACCAGCAATGACCCTAAGCAGACAGCCACAACCCTAAACTAGCAGAAAGTGTCCTAAGTTAGCATTAAAAAAAACCCTAAACTACCAGTAAGGACCCCAAACTACTAAAAACTACCCTAAACTAGCAGAAAGTGCCCTAAATTAGTAGTAATTACCCTAAACTACCAGAAATAACCCTAAGCTAGCAGAAAGTGTCCTAAGTTAACAGAAAAAAACCCCTAAACTACCAGTAATTACCCCAAACTACTAAAAACTACCCTAAACTAGCAGAAAGTGCCTTTAATTAGCAGCAATTACCCTAAACTACCAGCAATGACCCTGAGCTAGCATTTTAAACTAGCAGAAACAACCCTAATCGAGCAGAAATTACCCTAAACGATCAGGACCAGCCCTAAAGTAGCAGAAAGTGCCCTAAACTAATAGAAATTATCCTAAACAAATAGAAATTACCCTAAATTAGTAGAAACAACCTTAAACGATCAGGACCAACCTTAAACAAACAGGAACAACCCCAGGCTGACAGAACCAACCCCGAACTATCAGGAACAACCCCAGGCTGACAGAACCAACCCCGAACTATCAGGAACAACCCCACCCATGGTTATTTTAAACCCTACAGGTGATGGAGCCGCAGTTGCTGGAATTCCCGGTGGAGAAGGCACTCCCAACTCACAGCTGCTCATCCAGAAGATGACAGGCTCGGGGAGGCCAGGCGGGGGATTGCACTGCAGGCTCAGCGGGGCCCCCTCGTCCACCTCGATCACATCCACCTTTTCCTTGGGCCACAGCGGAGACTCTGCCGTGGGAAACAAAGGAAAGTGAGGAATGGAGGGAAGGATTCCTGTGGAGTGTTTCCCACTGGATCCGGCCTGGTTTCAGTGCAAAATTCATCTGGGTGTGTGCAAAACTCCCTGGAATTCATCCCCTGGAATCCATGCCCTGAAATATATACCCCAAATCTGTACCCCTAAATTCATCCCTCCAATCCATCCCTGAAATCCACACCCCTAAATTCATTCCCCAAATCCATCCCTGGAATCCTCATCCTTAAATTCATATTCTCAATTCCATCCCCTTAAATCCATGTCCTCAAGTCCATATTCAAATCCATATCCTGAAATCCATCCCTTTAAACTCATCCATCAAATCCATCCTTGAAATCCTTACCTTTAAATTCACACTCTCAGTTCCATGCCTCAATTCCACACCCTCAAGCCCATCCCTGAAATCCACACCCTTAAATTCATATCCCCAATTCCATCCCCTTATAAGTCCATGCCCTCAATCCATATTCAAATCCATCCCTGAAATCCTTACCCTTAAATTCATATCCTCAGCTCCACAACCTCAAGTCCATCCCTAAAATCCATCCCCCTAAATGTATCCATCAAATCCATCCCTGAAATCCTTACCCTTAAATTTATCCATCAAATGCATCCCTGAAATCCTTAAATTCATATCCTCAAATCCATCCCGTCCATCCCGAGCAATTCCCCATCAGCTCCAGCCACATCTTCCATTCCTTCCCTGTCCCCTGGGCACACCTGGACACACCTGGAGGCATTTGCTGGCTGGATATTCCCCCCCAAACTTCCCGTGGCCTTGCTCTGTTTCCCGGGAATCACTCACTGGAAACCTGGAGGTGGATTTTGCTGGAAAGGGCCGTGCCGTAGTCGTTCCTGGCAAAGCACTGGTACTCGCCCTCGTAGTCATCGGGCCGGCCCCCGCTGTGGAAGTCGATGACCAAAGTCCCCGATCTCCTCCTCATGGACACCTTGGGATCCTTGGCCACGTTGAAGAACTTCCCGTTCCGCGTCCAGGAAAAGCTGGAATGGCAAGGAAAGGCTGGATTTGGAACCGTGTCCCCAGGGATGCCCTTACCTGCGCTGTGCCAGCAGTGGGATGGGCTGGGAAGGGACAGTGGGAGCGGCTCCGGAGCGCCGCGGGACAGCGGGATGAGCGCTGGGAACGCACTCACGTGGGAACGGGGTTGCCTTTGGCTTCGCATTCTATGAAGATGTTATCCCTGGGATCCACGATGTAATCCTTGATGGATTGCTTGGTGATCGTGGGGGGCTGCGGCACTGCGAGGAATGGGAAATCCGTGAGGAACCGGGGGACATCCCTCAGCGCCATCCCGCAGCAATTCCTTTTGGGCTCTCAGCTCCGTCCCCCGGCTGGGTGTGTGATCTGGAGGTTGAATCCTGAGGAAATTCCTGTGAATTCCCTGAATTCATCACCTCTTGGAGCATCACAGTGTCCGGACTCCCTTTAGGTACCAAAAATCCCCAACTCCCTCTCTGTATCTTGGTCTCCTTAGGGAATGTCCCAGTTCCAGCCTTCTGTTCCCACAGGGTAAATCCAGTGGGAATTCAGCCTGGATCTGCAGCTCAGAAGGGGCTGGGTCAGGGATCCTGAGAAATTCCTGGTAAAAGGAAGAGATTCCAACCCCCCCGGATGAGCGCAAAGGAGCTCAGACCTGGAATTTAGGAGGGCAGGGACGGAAAAAAGGACACAGGGACCCCATGGATGGGATAGGACCCAGCCCTGATCTCCAAACTGCAGATCCCATCTCCTGGGGTGAAGATCCAAGGCTGTTTCTTCATCCTCTGAGATCCAGGGATGCTCCCAACTCGTCAGGATGTGGGGCTGAGCTTGGCACAGGTGTCAGGAGAGGATTCCTGCCCTTCTCCAAGCCCAAACCCTGCAGGAACAACTTTTCCCCAGCAAACACACCCCCAGCCCCTTCTCCGGGGCCAGCACAGAGAGCTGGGAGCTCTTCCCAAATTTCTCCAGCTTTTCCATGCCTTTCCCAAACTGGATGTGTGGGAAAAGTGGCTCAGAAGGTGCCATGTCCCCCTTGTGCCACCACTGCCACCACCAGCCCCTGCTCAGGGTCCCCTCATGCAGTTTTGGGGACAAGGACATGGCCAGCCGGGGGGAAGGGAACACTTACATTCACTCTGGATATTTGCTGTTATTCCCAAAGGGAAAGCATAGAGGGAAAAAGACAGGAGGTTAATTCGACCTGTTCCAACCCTGTTTCCAGCACAGCCAGAAAACAAATCCAGGTTTTGCAGGCCTTGGAAACCCTACACCAAAAAAAAACCCTTTTTCTTCCAAACATGGAGGAGAAAACGCAAATGTGGAAGAGAAAAGCCAAATTTGGAGGAGAAATCCCAAATGTGGAGGAGAAAATTCCAGTGTCAAGGAGGAAACCCAACTCTGGAGCTGAAAATCCAAATTTGGAGGAGAAAAACCCAAATGTGGAGAAAACCCAAATGGGGAGGAGAAAAGCCAAATTTGGAGAAGAAACCCCAAATGTGGAGGAGAAAATTCAATTGTCAAGGAGAAAACCCAACTGTGGAGCTGAAAATCCAAATTTGGAGGAGAAACACCGAATTTGGAGAAGAAAATTCAATTGTGAAGGAGAAAACCCAAATGTGGAGGAGAAAAATCTGAATTTGGAGAAGAAAATCCAAATGTGGAGGAGAAAAATCCAAATGCGGAGAAGAAAATTCAAGTGTCAAGGAGAACATCCAAATGTGGAGGAGAAAATCCAAATTTGGAGAAGAAACCCCAAATGTGGAGGAGAAAATTCAATTGTCAAGGAGAAAACCCAACTGTGGAGCTGAAAATCCAAATTTGGAGGAGAAAAACCCAAACGTGGAGAAAACCCAAATGGGGAGGAGAAAAGCCAAATTTGGAGAAGAAACCCCAAATGTGGAGGAGAAAATTAAATTGTCAAAGATAAAACCCAACTGTGGAGCAGAAAATCCAAATTTGGAGGAGAAGCACCACATTTGGAGAAGAAAATTCAATTGTGAAGGAGAAAACCCAAATGTGGAGGAGAAAATCCAAATTTGGAGGAGAAAAACCCAAATGTGGAGGAGAAAACCGAAACATAGAGGAGAAAAATCCAAATGTGGAAGAGAAAACCCAAATGTAGAGGAGAAAAATCCAAATGTGGAGGAGAAAACTCAGCTGTGGAGGAGAAAATCCACCTGGGATGTTCCCACCTTCATCCCACCTCCTCCCCATCCCAGTGAGGAAATTTTGGGAAGGAACTGGAGAGGATAAACCCCAAACTTACAGTCCAGGGGGACCTCGATGGCGCTGACAAGGTGCTGGAGGCAGAGGGCGAAGGCAATTCCGGCGCAGGTGACCTGGGCTCTCCTTGGGATCATCTTGGAGCTTTTCTGGGTGGCCTGAGGACCTCGGGATGTTCCTTGGGGTGACTTTGGGGTGTCCCCTGGGGTGGTGGCACGTGTAGAGGGATCCTCAGCTGGAAATAAACAACCCCAGAGTCACATCACTGAGCCAATCCTGGCGTTTTCCCTTTGGAAACTTCGGGAACGCGGTGTTTCTGCCCAAAAACTGGTGGGAATGGGGCCAGGAATGGTGGCCAGGATTTGGGGAACACGTGGGAACAGCTCTCCTGAGCCCAGGATTGTCCTGCTGGAAGGATTTATGGGGTTGTTTGGGCTCCAGTCCTGGAGTCAGTGCCCAGGGACCAAGAGAAAATTCCTGGGAGCAGTGGGATCCAAATGGAGTCTGTGGGATGAAATAAAAATGTGGATTTTCTGTTGAAAAAAATTAATAATAATTGTATTTTATGCATTGAAAATACTGAGGAATATCTAATCCCTCAGGGCATCAGGATGAGCTCAGGGGTCTGAAGCCGTTGTCCCAAAAATCCTGGCATTGATCCAGCAGAATTCTAGGATTGGGATTTTTCCCCACTGGTCTCCAAACAATCCCATTCCCAGCCAGGGTCCAGATGTTCCCCTCGCTGCTGCCAGATCCCATCCACACTCCCAGGATCCCATTTTCCACCCAGACAGCAAATGCAGATCCCAAAAGGACAACCAAAAGCTTTAAATCCATTTCAAACAGGGATATTTTAGGGGAGGGAGGCTGTGGGGGCTAAAATGGGTCCAAATAGGAAGAGTTTGGGGCTGAAAAATGAGGGATTTTTTGTTTTCCTTGGATTTGGGGTTGGGAAAGGCTGAGAGGGAAGGAGGAAGTTCCTGGCACAGATTCCTGGGGGTTATTTGTAAATATGGGAATATAAAAGGGCTGAGCCCAAGCTCTGATGGGAAATCACAGAATCCTGGAATGGTTTGAGTTGGGAAGGGAATTTAAAGCTCATCCCAAGCACAGGAACATCTTCCCCTATCCCAGGTTGTTCCAACCTGGCATTGGACACTTCCAGGGATCCAAGGGCAGCTTTTCCCTACAAATCCCACTGCAGTGGGGCTGCAAAAATCCAGGAATATCAGGAAGAAACGAAATTCCAGACAATTCCTGAGCTGTAAAAGCAGCACAGAATCTCTGGCCTGAACCCATGGGCAGAATCCTACGGGAATGCCCCGGCTGGATGATCCAGGGATGATCCACAGGATCGTGCTGGCCGGGAGCAAGGAAAAGCACAGAGGGAATTCATCCCCTGGAAAATGCCAGGCTCCTCCAGGCTCCTCCAGGCTCCTCCAGGCTCCTCCAGGGCCCCTTTGTCCGGAGCAGATGTGGGCAGCGGGAACAATCCCTGGGAACAATTCCTGCACGTGTAGGTGGCTCCTGGAGAACACAGCCCCGCATTGTCCCGGCTGCTCCGGCCGGGAACGGGGAATTCTCCCGGCACAGAGAGGCTGGAGCTGCCGCAGAGATCAGGGACGTTCTGAGCTGGGGGTGCTGGAATGGCAGGGGAGAAGCTTTTCCCAAAAATCAGCATTTTTCTAGCTTTTTTTTCCTGCGTAGAAAGGATCTGACACCAGCCCAAAAAGCAGGAGAAATCCATCAGCCTCGTCCCTAAATCCCAAAGGGAAGCACGGAGAGGGGAAGGGGTGGTTGGGGTTGGTCCCTCACCAGCAGGACCAGGCTGAGCCCTGCTCTGCTCCTCAGAATTCCATGGAATTCTCTATTTTCTCCCTCCAGGATCTGAAATAAAAACCCATGGGAACAGCTCCTCTTCCTGCAGAAATTCCCAGGGAGATCCCACTCCAGCACCAGCCAGGACACGAATCTGGCCCCAAAGTCAGAATTCTCAAAATCCCTACAAACAGCAGCACCTGGAACGTGCCCTGCTCCCCTGGGATCCACTGGGTGCACAAACCACTCTGAGGATGGGCCGGAATTAATTTATTCCCATTTCTTAAAATGAGATTTTTTTTGGGGATAACAATGGGAAAAATCCCTTCTCTACACCCCCACTCCTGGAAAACAACCCCAGCTCCAGAGCAGGAAATGGGAAGCAAAGGAAATCTGGGTTTGGAATTTAACAAAATTAAACAGTGAGGGATTGGATTGAACCAGCTCGTTAGGATCAGCAGGATGTCCCAGCAGCAGCTGGATTTTTATCCCAGTTTATCCCAATTCTTCCCGATTTATGGCTGCAGGAGGAACAGTAAAACTTTGGGAATTGCTGTTCCTGGGGAAAATTCCGGCAGCTCCGTTTATTGCTTCGTTAAATCTGATTGAGGAGCACGGAGCGGCTTTGCCACCAACAGAAAATCCCCTTGGGCTGGCGTGGTGGTTTTAGAAATAAATTATAAAAACTTTTACCTTTAAACAACTCATCTTTAAAAAAATACCCCATAAGCCAACATAACTCATAAACAAGCTGTGAAAAAGCTTGTAAAAATAAGAAAAACTCCACAATTATAAGTTTCCCCAAACTATTATTCATAAAAAATTAAAAACCACAAAAAAACTGGTTTTTCCTCTTGTAGAAACATCTCCATAACATTAACAAAAAAGACTTCCCTCCCTAAGTAAACTAAGAAATACTATTTTAAGAGCAGTAAACTGACTAAAAATTTTAAGTTTTAGTTTTTTACATCATCAGTAGAAAAGGAATAGTTGTCAAGAAAAGTGTTCTAAAAGATTTGTTTTAATTCTTGCTACTTTTTTCTTTTAGTTCCTATTAATAACATTTTTATACCCTTTTTAAATTTTAAACCTACTTTACCTTTCTCCTAATCCCATCTTCCTGTCTCACAACAGAAAGTAAATTAATTAGTAATTAGCCAACACTAAAACTCACCGCACTCATTAACACATTAGATTAAAAAATTCAAATTTAAAAAAAAAATTCTTAAATTAACAAACCAAAACCACTAAAGTTGGGATAATGGGAATCATGGATTGAAAAAGAACCCAT
The DNA here is from genome assembly GCF_003957565.2 of Taeniopygia guttata. NCBI lineage: Eukaryota > Metazoa > Chordata > Aves > Passeriformes > Estrildidae > Taeniopygia > Taeniopygia guttata. The sequence goes on along the minus strand of NC_044238.2, from coordinate 2,995,924 downwards.
GGATGGATTTCCCAGTTTGGAGGCAGGCTGGGAGAACTGGGAATGTTCAGCTGGAGAAGGGAAGGATCCAGGGAGAACTCAGGGCCTAAAGAGGCTCCAGGAGATGGATTTGGGATAAGGGATAGAGGGACAGGACACAGGGAATGGAAAAATTAGATGGGATATTGGGAAACTCCTGGTTTTTCCTTGGAATTTTGGAGGGAAAAATCATTCATTTCCATGAAATTTCCATTCATTTCCATTTCCATGAAAACCATTCATTTCCAAATCAAAATTTTGGAGGGAAAAGCCCTCCTGATATTGGAATTTTTAATTGGAAAAAAACCCACACAGTGGCTGAATGAGGATGAGATTGGTTTGGGAGGAACATGGAAAGGAAGTGAGGGGGAAAAAGGGATTGGAAAGGGAAAATCCAGGTGGGAAAGGGAAAAGTTTGGTGCCACCCAGGAGCCTCCCTGTGTCCCTTCACTGGGAGGAACTGGGGCACCATTTTTCCAGGAATCCCAACAGAAAATCCCAGAGGATCTGTGGGGTGGTGACTCAGGGACACTCTGGTCCCATTGTCCCCTTGCTGATGGAGCAGCAAATCCCACCCCAGTAAATCCCATCCTGGCAAATCCCATCCCAAACCCCCTGGCAGCTCAGGACAGGTGGAGGTGACACGGGGCCATTGTCACCTCCTTCCCAGGGCCATCCATCCCACGCTGCTCCCAGAAAACCCACGGAGCTGGTGGCACAGGGGGACATGGGCCGTGCCTGTCCCCGGAGTGTCCCCAGGCCACCCCTCCCTGGTGGCATCTGGCCCTGGGATCAGCCAAGGGTTAATCAGGTGGGAAAACAGCCCTGGGATGGATCTGGAGCCTCTGGAAAAGCTCCCCCAGCTCCCACCTCCGCTCCTGCTGCCGGATTCTGGATCCAGGCTCGGAGCAGCCCGAGTGTCTCCAAGGATGGGAATGTTTGGATGAGCTGTGGGATTTCTGGGGTCCCCAGGAATCCCTTCCCACTCGGGACGTTCCGTGATTTTGTGAATAAAATGATGGATGCAACACTCAGAGAGAGAAAAACTCCACATTTCTCTGATCACATGGAGCTGGGAGAGGGTTTGGCTGGAATTCCCTTTCCTGCTGGACACAACCACAGCCTGGCCATGCCAGGGGCTTCTGTTCCCATGGGAAAATCCACTCAGGGAACTTGGGACACTTGGGATTCCTCTCCTGTGTGACAGCAGATCCTGATCCCATCATTGCATCCCAGACCCGGTTCTCCCTCCTGCCAAGGGCATCGGGCACGGCTGATCCCAGTGGGAACTGAGTGATCCCAGTGGAAACTGATTTATTCCAGCAGGAACTGATTCATCCCAGTGGGAACTGACTGATCCCAGCTGGAATTGACTGGTTCCAGTGTAAACTGATTTATCCCAGCAGGAACCAACCACTGATCCCAGTGAGAACTGACTGATCCCTGTGGGAACCGAGTGATCCCAGTGGCATTCCCAGCAGGACTTAACTGATCCCAGTGGGAACTGATCGATCCAATCAGGAATAGATTGATCCCATCAGGAATCGACTGATCCTAGTGGGAGCTGACTGATCCCAGTGGACACTGAGTGATCTCAGCAGGGTTCCCAGTGGGAATTGACTGATCCCAGTGGAAACTGATTTATTCCAGTGGGAACCGAGTGATCCCAATGGGAACCAACTGATCCCAATGGGAACAGACCTGGCCTTGGATATTTTCATGAATTTCATTCCCAAAAAACCCTGCTGGTGACCCACAGTTGATGCTCCAGGTGTGTCCCATCATTCCTGGCTGGGTTTGGTGATCCCATTCCCACTTATTTTCCCAGGAATAGTGACAGCCCTCAAGGATATTTTCCACAGGAATGTGATGAAATTCCAAATTCGTTCATTCCCTGGAGCTGGGAATGAGGAGGGCAACACCCTTCCCTGCGATTTTCCACCATTCCCTGCTTTTTCTCACCATTCCCTGGCATTTCTCCCAACTCCTCCTGTCGCTCTCCACGGAATTGTCACCCTTTGTCACTCAATCATCACATCCTGGTGTCACCACCTCTCCATCTGCCGCCGGAGCTGCCTCCGGAATGGGAATAAATTAATTGGGGGAAGCTTTTGGCTCGGGGATAATGAAGTTGGCACAAACCCAGATCAGGAGGGAGCCCAGGGATGTCGTGCTTAAAAATTCCATAAAAATAAAAGGGATTTTTGTGGAATTAAAAGGCCAGGTTGGAATTTAGGGTTTCCTTGGAAAAGTTCAAAGGATGGATTGAGCCAGGGATGAATGAAATGGGGATTTTTATCCGCCAAAACTTTCTAAGATCCCTGGAAAAGGTGGAATCCGCGTCCTGCAAATCATTGGAAATGCAAATCTCCCCTTGCTGACACCACTGGAAACAGGAGGGGAAATCTGCAGGAAAATCGTGGAATTTAAAGTCGAAGGAAAAAACAAAGGAAAGGGAAATTTCAATATTTAACTCCTCCCACCTCATCTCTGATCCACCAAAGTTTCCTTCGGGGAATATTCAATGGAAAAAGCATGAAAATCCATTAAAACCCCGGAGCTGAGGGAAACAAAGAGCAGGCATTGGGATTGGGGGTTGGATCAGCAAATTCCTTTAATTCTGCACATCAGAATTGGAGCTGGAATCCAACTTTTGTAAAATACCGAGAAGGTTTTCCATGGAAAAATTCAGGAGGAGGAAGGATCCCATCACTGGCACAGCTCAGGCACAGGATCCGGGCACGACCTGTCCCAAAAAAAACCATTCCAAGTTTTTCCCTGTCTTTCTCAGGATAATATGGGAACGTGGAGCATGTCCCACCTTGGCTGAGGTGATGTGGAAAATTGGGAATCTCCTTCACGTGGCTTTGGGAAGGATTTCTCTCCTTTTTTTCCAAGCTCAAGATGGAACGAGTGCTCAGAGCATGGAAAAACTGGAATTTCCATACAGGAGAGATGAATCCCACAAAATCCAGGCATAAAACCCCTTTAGGATGTCAGGGAATCCTACAAAAAGCTCAGAGTGGGATGATCTGGAGCATCCCTGCAGGATGCCAGGCCACTTTTTGGGAATTTCCCATTTTCCCAACCCTTTTCCTGCCACTCTCCAGCATCCCTCAGGATCACATCCCTCGCTGGTGGCCATGGCAACACCAATCCATGCAGGAAAGGGGAGGAATCCAGAAAATTATTCATGAGGAATGAGGGGAACTCAGAGCAGACCCTCTGGAAGCTGGGAAAAGGCCCTTCCTTGGTGTTCCCATTGGGAAAACGCTCCTGATTTATTATTAAAAAGGGAAAAAATTCCCTTTTTCTGTTGTTATGGAGCTTAATTAGGAGGAAAATCTTCCTGGAGGAATCCTTGGTGATCCCAGCCCTGCTCCCAGCCCTTTTCCTGCTCCTCAGGTTTTCCAGAGCTTCTGGAGTCGGAGCATCTGAGCAGGAGGAGAATTTGGGAAAGCGGAGCAGGCAAAGCCTGGCTTTAAACAGTCCCAGAATTGTCCCATTCCCGGGTTCCTGAGGGAATTCTGCTCTGAATTCCCAAACCTCCAGCCTGTGCTTCCCACTGCTCCATCCCTGCCCTTGGAGGGGAATTCCCGCTGTTCTGGAATTATCCCCATCCCCCACCAGCACTGATCCCAAAAATCCCACTTCCCTCCAAATTCCTGAGGGCTGCAGGGAGCTCCAAAGCTTTTCCCGTTGTGATTCCCATTGCTCCGGAATGACCCCATCCCACAGGAGGGCAGATCCCACAATCTCCAAGGATTTTATTCTACCTCCTCCTCCTCCCTTTCCCTCTCCCATGTCCGGCACAGTTTTCCCCTCCAAGGTTCAGGTTGAGGTTTTCCCTCTTTTTATCCCAAAAAAATGTCTCAAATCCAAGGATTGACCAGAAAATTTCACCTCTCCCCAGGTAATTCCAAGGGTAGGGAGGCACCTCCCTTTCCGTCTTCCATTTTTTTCCCCCTCCAAAGCTCAGGCTGAGCTTCTCCCTCTCTCTATCCCAAACTCAAAGATTTTCCACATCCTGGAAAGGACACCCCAGGCCCTGACATCCCAAATAAATCCCCATTTCCCCCAAAGATTTTCCACATCCCAGGAAGGACACCCCGAGCTCCTCACATCCCAAAAAATCCCTCTAAGATTTTCCACATCCTGAGAACACCCTGAGCTCTTCACATCCCGAAAAAATCCTCATTTCCCTCTAAGATTTTCCACATCCCAGGAAAGACACCCCGAGCTCCTCACATCCCAAAAAATCCCTCTAAGATTTTCCACATCCTGAGAACACCCTGAGCTCCTCACATCCCAAAAAATCCCTCAAAGATTTTCCACATCCCAGGAAGGACACCCCGAGCTCCTCACATCCCAAAAAATCCCTCAAAGATTTTCCAAATCCTGAGGATGCCCTGAGCTCCTCACATCCCAGAAATTCCTCATTTTCCCCTAGGATTTTCCACATCCTGGAAAGGACACCCCGAGCTCCTCACATCCCAAAAAATCCCTCAAAGATTTTCCGAATCCTGAGGACGCCCTGAGCTCCTCACATCCCAGAAATTCCTCATATTCCCCTAGGATTTTCCACATCCTGCAAAGGAAACCCTGAGCCACTCACATCCCAAAAAATCCCCATTTCCCTCTTCCTGGTTTGCCCAACCCCTCCATCCTGGAGAAGCGCCGAGGCTCCAGAGCCCTGATCCGTAATTCCGACTTTTCTCCGTCCATCCCCCTTTTCTCCCTTTTCCCGCGGGAACAATGGGGCCGTGGCACCGGACACTGCCCACTCTGTGCCCTCCCCGTGCCCGAGTGCCAGCCCGGGCCTGTCCCCGTGTCCCCGCTCTGTTCCCAGATGCAGTTTCCTTTTGTTCCCGACCCTGTGGAAAAGCAGAGCAGAGACATCCGCACCACTGAGAATTCCCAGCCAGGAATTTCTGACTCTCTCACTGATATTCCAACTTGGAATTTTTTTCGGGGTTTTTTTTTGGTTTTGTTTTTTTTTTTGCCTCTGCAATGATAGCAGCTCCATTTCACAGCGAGAAAATTCCAGAGGAATTAGGGAGTGGATCACAGGGATCTGTATTCCCAACTTCCCGCACCCTCATCGCTCATCCTGGGCTTTTCCAGCTGGGAAAGAGCCAACCCCAGCCAGGGAAAGGAGGGAATTTTACTGAAAATAAAATAAAAATCCATACAAGGCCTGGCTGCGTATCCCGGCTCCAGCAGAAATCCGGAAATAGATGGGGGAAGGAGGAACTGGGGAGAGGAATCTTTGTTGGGATAATTTTCCAGGATTTCCATGGAAGGGGATGCAGGAACTTCAGGAAAGACTTCCCAGAGAATAAAAGCAGGAATTTCCCAAGGAAGGGAGATTAGGACTAATCAGGCAGGCCCAGCCGCGATAAACTCGCCTTAAAAACAAAGCTCCGCTTTGTCGCTTTAAACGAGAAATCGCCCCGATCCCATCCACGGCTTCATTAGCATCTCATTAATATGCAATTCCCATTTTCCTGATTAAACGGTTGGGAGTAGGGAGGGCAGGGAGGAGGAGGTGCCCCGGTGCCGGTTCTGGGCCCTGGGGACACCTTTTGGGGCAAGAATTCCCATTTTCCTGCTTCCCAAGGCGCCCTCCAAGGATTCACCTTTTTCCCGTATCCAAACCCTGATATTTGGGAGCGAACACAGCAACATTCCCGCTTTTCCAGCTCCTGCATCCCAGTACGGAATGAACGTCGTGCCAAGGGGAATGTTCTTATCTCCACCACCAAAATTCCCTCTTTAGGGCGATTTTGAGAACTTGGAGCTTCCAGAAGCCGCTCCCGAGGTTTTGGCGCTTCCCTGAATCCCATCCCAGCTCCCTCCACCTCCAGGACCCCCCAAATCCTCCCTCCCCCACCACAAACCCCTTTCAGTTCCACTTTGAGCCTCCTTAAACCCTCGGGAGCCGCTGGGATAATTCCAGGCTGGCTGATCCCGGATTTTCTGGGATTGGGCGATGCCCACCGGGCACAGCAGAGAGATTTCCAACGGCTGGAAAATTGGAATGGGGCTGGAGGGAGAAGGATGGGACAGCGAGATGAGCAAAACTCAGGATTTGAAACCATCAAACCCCATCCCTGCCGATGGGTTTGTTCCTTCTCCTGGTTTTCCCTGGATTTGCTGGAATTAAAAGCCGCTCCAGCCTCTTGGAGAGGGAACGTGAAAGGGAGACAAGATCTGAGCGGGGCCCAGTGGGTTTTAATTTTATTTTCTAAAGCAGCTCCTGGGATGTTCCATTGGGATATCAAAGGAAAAATGGGATGTTGGAGAGGATCTGCTCCCACCCTGGGCATTGTGGCCATTCCATGATTTCCAAGGGAGAGGAGGAGGAGGGAAGAGCAGCATTCCCAAGTCTGGCCATGGTGGCACTTCCCAGACCCGCCCAGGTCGCTCTGCCCAGTGCTGGACTGGTCCTCCACAAGGATTTTGGGATTTCCCAGTGCCCAGAGCCAGGAAATCCCACCCGGAGAAGCGTCAGCTTCCTGATTTCCTGGGTTTGCCTCTGGCTCTGGGGGGCTGGAGATGTGGTGGCCATGGGACATCTCCTGGTGTGTCCTCAGGATCTTCCCTGGGGAGTGGTGATGTCCCCAGGAACTTCCCCTGACCCTGGAGATCCCCACAGGAATTTCTGCTGATCCTGGAGGGTGGAGATGTCCCCAGGATTATCCCTGATTCTGGAGACACCCCCGGGACCTTGCCTGACTCAGGAATTTCTCCTGACCCTGGAAATGTCCCCAGAAATTTCTTCTAACCCTGGAGATGTTTCCAGAAATTTCTCCCAGGGGGAATAAAGGGAAGAACAAGGAGAAATAAAAGGAAGAATAAGGGGGGATAAAAAGAAGAATCTTCCTGATGAGCACTCGAGGCTGCATCCCAAAAACCCTCCAGAAATCTCAATTAACACTTCAGAAATCCCAATTATCACTTCGGTGCACCTTGAACTTCCTGCTCCTCTTCCTCCAGCATTCCCAGCTATTCCTGCATTCCCATTTCATCTTTCCCTGCTTAAAACCACATCCCACGCTCCTCTCCTGGCTCCCAGGGGAACCCTTTGGGTTCTTTCCCCCCAAAAAGCTCCTGAGATGAGGTTTTGGGATGAGATTTGAAGGATGTGGCTGGAAAAGCTGGATTGATCCCACACTGCTGGATCAGAGGGCTCAGCTCCACCCCAGGGCACCATTCCCACTATTCCCTCTCCTCCAGCGGAGCTGGGGGTTAAAATTATCCCTGAGTAGCTCAAATCCCAAATCCTGGGGGGTTTTATGGCCTCTGGAGCCCGATCCCGAGGACAGCTCTGGCTGTGGCACAGATCAGGAGCAGAAATAGCAGGAGGGTGGCACGGAGCGCTCCGGGGTGGCACAATTTGGGATCGGCACATCCCGAATTGGCACATCCACCTGCATGGGGTTGGAGCTGGGGCATCTCCTGGGAACGGCCCCTCCAAAGCCTCTCCCAGCTCAGGTTGGTGGGAATAAGATCCTAAAATTCCCAAAGCCCCTCCAGTAGTGGGAGAGGGATCCCAAAGCTTCCCAAAGCCCCTCCACAGCTCTTCCCAGCTCTGGTTTAGTGGGAAAAGGATCCTAAAATCTTCCAAAGCCCCTCTGTGGCTTTGGATGGCTCAGATTTACGGGGAAACAGATCCCAAAGTCTCCCACATCCTCTCCTGGCTCAGGTTTACAGGGAAGGAGATCCCAAAATCTCCCAAAGCCCCTGCTTTAGTGAAAAGGTGATCCCAAAACCTCCCAAATCCCCTCCTCATCCTCTCCTGGCTCAGGTTTACAGGGAAAGTGACCCCAAAATCTCCCAAAGCCCCTTCTTTAGTGAAAGGGAGATCCCAAAACCTCCTCTGCAGCTCAGGTTTCCAGGGAAAAAGATCCCAAAGCCTCCCAAACCCCACACTGCCCATCGCATTCCGAATATAATTGAGCCATCTGCCCTCCCACATCCCAGCAGCTGTTCGGGATCAATCCCAGCCATTCCAGCCCCCTTTTCACCGGACAATAGGGCAGGAACTGCAGTTCCCTTGGGAAAGAGGGTTTTGTTTTGCTTCCTGGGGGTTTCCTCCCTGGATGCTCCTGGATATCCCTGTTTTTCCCCTTGCTCTGATTTGGAAGAGGAATTCTGAGAAGCACCCATGGATGGGAATTCCCAGGAAGTGTCCATTCCCACCTCCAGCCTAAATCTAGGATTCAAGTCAAAATCCTGCCAGGAACACTTAGAAAACTCCAAATTTTCCCCCTGCACAGCTCAGCCATGCCACTCCCAGGAATCATTCCCACCCCCAAGCCTGTCCAAAAAGGCTGGAAAAGGGAGACAAAGAAGCCAAAATCCCTGGAATCAAACAGCCAGGAGCAGCCTGCTGTCCTGGGCCGGGGCCAGCTCAGCCTCCCAGCTGTCACCGGGGCCAGCAGGATTCAGACGAGGTCAACCAAAAGTCCCCAGGCTGGTCCCAGCTGCTGGGATGGCCATGAATAAAATCCCTGGGGAGCGCTGGCAGCTGGATCCCGGAGCTGTCAGCTGGAAATAGCAGCCTGGGACATGCGGAATCAGGTTTTGAAGGACATTCGGGAAAAATCCACCCTCTAAAATGTGTGGTTCTGGTGTGGGATGTAAAAAAAATATCTGGATGAATTTGGCCAAATTCCAGCTTTTCTGGGAATTAAGGGAGAGCACTGAGTTTGGACAGGAAGTTTGGGTATAAGATATTTTCTGTTAGAACTGAGATTTTCCAGATACAGGGGAAGAAGGAAATGGGATTATCAATTTGTTGAGTGGATTTGAGGTGGAATTGTGGAATCATGGAATGTCTGGGTTTGGAGGGAGGTTAAGGTCCCCCAGTGCCACCACAGGGATACCTTCCACTATCCCAGGTGGCTCCAACGTGGCCCAGGACACTTCCAAGGATGGATTTTCTGGGAATTCCATCCCAGGGCCTCCCCACCCTCACAGGGAAGAATTTTTCCCAATATTCCACCCAATTTTCCCCTTTTTCAGCCTGAGCCCATCCCCTTATCTTGTCATCCCTGTTCCTGCTGCAGATTCCCTTTTCCCTCCTTGTAACTCCTTCAGTTCCCGAGGTTCCCGTACAAATCAAATCCCAAGGTTTCCACACAAATCAAATCCTGAGGTTTCCACACAAATCAAATTCTGATATCTCCACTTCCAGGGAGGGGCAGCCATGGATTCTCTAGGAATTCCATCCCAGGGCCTCCCCACCCTCACAGGGAAAAATTCCTTTCCAATATCCCACCCAAATCTCCCTGAACCCATCCCAGCACCCCAATTCCTGCTGAAGATTCCCTTTTCATTCCCTGTAACCCCTTCACATCCTGAGTTTACCACACCAATCAAATCCTGAGTTCTCCACACCAATCAAATCTTGTGGTTTCCACACAAATTAAATTCCAAGGCTTCCACACAAATTAAATCCTGAGGTTTTCTCACAAATTAAATCCTGAGGTTTCCACACAAATTTAATCCCAAGTTTTCCACACAAGTCAAATCCCAAGGTCTTCACACAACCAAATCCCAATATCCCCACACAATCAAATCCCAATTTCCCCACATAAACCAAATCCCGATTTCCCAACAGAAACCAAATCCCAATATTCCCACACAACCAAATCCGTTATCCCCACACAGACCAAATCCCGATATCCCCACACAACCAAATCCCAATTTTCCCACACAAACCAAATCCCAGTTTCCCAACACAACCCAAATCCATTTCCCCACACAGACCAAATCCCGATATCTCCACACAAACCAAATCCCAGTTTCCCCACACGACATTCCCTTCTCCAGGCTGACCATTCCCACCATCCTCAGCCTGTCGGAAGTGTCACCAGAGGAGCTCCCCGGGTGTCCTGGCACGTGCGGGTGGCACAAAGCCCCGTCCTGTCCCTCCCCTCCTCCCGCTCCCAGCTGGGATTACCTCAACCCCATCCCAAAGGAGATTCCCAACAAGGAGCCTTTGTGGCAGGGTCTGCTGGGAATGTCAAAGCCAGATTTCAGGAATGTGACACCGCCAAGGTGACAGCAGGGATGGGAGCTTCTCCTGGGCCCCGCACTCCATCGGCGCCCGGCCGGGTCACAGAGGGGCCTTTATCCCGCATGGAGCGGGATCGGGAGCGATCCCAGCCCCACAGATGGGGCTGTGTCTGCAAATCCACCACCCTGGATCGCTGAGGCTTCAGGAAGACGGGGAAAAATGTAAAAGATGGAGCAGAACTCATCCAAAAATGAGGGAAATGAGGTTGGAAAAGAATTCCCGCTGGGGCAGGAAGGAATCCGGAGCTCCCTGACAAGATTTGAGAAAGATTGTGAGGGGATCCAACCTCTGGATGGATTCTGGCAGGTTTAAAATCCAAGGGAATACTTTGGGAAGGGCAAACAAAACCCAAGGGAAGGGCCCGTGGGATTGGGAAGAGCCCGCGGGATTGGGAAGAGCCCACGGGATTGGGAAGAGCCCGCGGGATTGGCTGACCTTCACCTGGGGAAAAAGGGAAGGCTGGAATTCTTTCCCTGCCCACAGGTTGGGGGAATATCCTATAAAAACTGCCGGGAATATCAAATAAAACCTTCCAGGACTACAAAACAAAACCCTGCTGGGAATATAAAAAAAAACCCACTCTGAATATCAAACAAAATGTGCTTTGAATTTCCACCAAAAACTGTTGGGAATATCCAATAAAACTGTTGTGAATATCCGATAAAAGTTGCTCTGAATATTCAACAAAACCTGCAGGGAATATCCAATAAAAAGTGCTGAGAATATCCAAAAAATTTGCTCTGAATATTCACCAAAACCTGCTCTGGATATCCACTAAAAACTGCTGGAAATATCCAATCAAAACTGCTGGGAATATCCAATAAAAACGCTGTGAATAGCCAAAAAATCTGCTCCTACATGGATGGCCAAAGGAGCTTTGTCCAGGAGAAGAAAAATCCCCAAAGCCACATGAAGAGGGAGCAGATTTTGTTCCCTACTCCCAAAAATCCTGGAGCAGCTGGATTCCCACACAATTCCAGCTGGAATTACCTCAGGAGATCACCACCATCGGGAGCAGGATCAGCCCTAAACTCAACCCAGCTGAGCCAGGCTTTACCCAAGCGGGGTTTAAAATCCGTCCTAAATTGTGGAGACCACCCGGCATCGAAACTCCAGCTTAAAACCACGCTGGGGGTGGGAAAAGGGAATTCCCACATTCCCTGCATTCTGCTGTTCCAACGCATCCCTGTTTTCCCTTTTTATCCTGGATTCCAGTGGGAACAGGGAGATGGGAACTCCGGGAATTAACTTGCAGTTCCCAAATTCCCAGGAGGGGCTTCAGCACCCTGGAGAGCGGCCGGATCCAAGAGGATTTTCCTACCCACGGACATTCCCGGCCTCGGCATTCCCAGGTTTTCCCAAGAATTTGTGGCTGCCCCATCCCCTGGAAGTGTCCAAGGCCAGCTTGGAGCAACCTGAGATGGGGAAGTTGTCCCTGTCCGTGGAATGGGATGAGCTTTTATTTTCCAACCCAAATTATTCCTTAATTCTGCAGCTCTTTGAACTCGGGGATCCTTGGGATAAGCGGGAAAAGGGAATAATTGAGAGAGAAAAAGGGAATTTTGGTGCATTTTCCACAGATCCAAGGAGAACCTTCCAGCCCTCCCAGCTCCCACTGGAGCTGCCAGCCTGGCCTATCCATGCCAGGAAATTTCAGGAGGAATTCAGGATTCAGGCTGACAGAGCTGCAGGATCAAATTCTGACCGTCCCTGGGAAAAGGAGCAAAATTCCGCTGCCAAGGAGGCAGAAAGTGGCGGAAAAGCTGCCAGGAATTCCGATGAACCTCCGGCTTCACCTTGCACCAACCCCGGGGGTTGTGCTCCTGTTTTCCCACTCCCTGTGAGGCTCCAGGTTTGCTTCCAGAGGTGGGAAAGGAACATCCTGGAATCCAGGACAGGGATTCATCAGCCCTTCCCAAGCCTGGATTGGGCAAAACTCCCTCTTCCCTTTGGATGCTCCTCCAAACTGGGAATGCGCCAACCTCTTGCTTATGCTCGAAGGCAGAGGAATGCAAGGGGAAAAAAATTCCCAAATTCTCCTTTTAGGGGAAAAATCTCCACTATTCCCTCTCTCCTGTGCCCTTTGGATGCTCCCTCCAAGTTGCATCCCTGAAGAAAACAGGGCTGGGTCTCAAAATTCCAGGATGAGATCCAAAGGAACATAAGGAAGCCTTGTCAGGAATTTCTGTCCACCTGAAGTCATCCCTGTTTTTTTCTGTGGATAATCCTTGTCCTCCGATCTCATTAAGTGGGAATGGTGATCCCAATAAGCCGAAGGATAAATCCTCCTCTTTTTTAATCCGTAATAACCCAGCCCGGTTTCTTTCAGCTCGGGATTAAAGGAAAAAAGGGAAAGGGAGGGGGACGGGGATTACGGAATATTTAAACTTCCAGCAAGTTCATTCCAAGATGAAATCCCTGGAATTACGCAATAATTATCCTGGAAAGGAACCAAGGGGCTTCAGGAAGACGGGGGGAGATGGAAAAGATGAAGCAGAACTCATCCAACAACACGTAAAATGAGGAAAATGAGGTTGGAAAGGAATTCCCTCCGGGGCAGGAAGAAATCCAGACCTCCCTGACAAGATCTGACAAAAATGCAAGGGAATCCAAACCCTGAATGGATCCTGGCAGGTTTTATGAATATTTTGGGAAGGGCAAACAAAACCAGAGGAGTAAAAGGAAGTGCCAGAGCTTTTTTCCTTGTTTTTTTAGGAGTCTACTCACAGGTTTGGCTGTTTAAATTCAAATAAAATCTGACTTTTCTTATCTGAAAATCTAATTTTCTCACTGGGTTTGAATCCTCCCAATTCAGCTGCTTTTGTTCCACTTAAAAAGTGAGGAAAACAGGGAATTCCAGAAAGCAAAGAAATTAAGGAATTCTGCCTGAACTTCCAGGTTTTTTCCCTGGGAATGAAATTCTGCTGGGATTTGCAAGGTTGGTGCTGCCCAGACGAGTAAATTACAACCCCACAGGAAATCCACCCTCAGGTGGAAAACAAATCCAGAAATTCCTGCCAAGCACTCCCAGATAAAATCAGAGCCTCAGGAACGTCCTGGGAATGGGGCAGCTCCATCTTCCCAGATTCCTCAAACAAATCCCAAACTTTTCGCTTGGAGACTCCTCCTTCCCTGAGCAGGATGGAGCAGAAAAATTCCAAAGCTCCAGATGGAACCAACAATTTCCAAAGCTTTGCGTTCCCTTTCCAAGCTCCACCTGCCCAGGTGAGCTCCACTGGTCTTTATCCAGGGAATATTTCCTTGGAGCATCCCAGAACTTCTCAATTCCTACAAATTTCTGCGTTTCTGGATAAAACTCAACTTTATCCAGGGAATATTTCCTTGGAGCATCCCAGAATGTCTCAATTCCTGCAAATTTCTGGATTTCTGGATAAAACTCATCTTTATACAGGGAATATTTCCTTGGAGCATCCCAGAACTGCCACATTCCTGATAATTTCTGTATTTCTGGATTACACTGGCCTCTCTCCAGGGAATATTTCCTTGGAGAACCCCAGAACTTCCCCGTTTTTCTTGGTGGGGCAGAGTTGGTGACAGAAACAGGAAGGATCCAATCCAAGGCCATGATCCTTATGGATAATTCCCTTTCCCAAGGCCACCCCAACTGGGATGAAGCACTGGAATTAAGAACAGCTCCAGCGGGAAGTGAAACTTCCTTAAATCCATTTATTCCCCCTTTTCCCAACAAAGGAAGCACCAAAAAATAATCCCTTTTCCTGCTGCCCGTGTCCATCCCCTTCCTCACATTCTTGGGAATCTCCAAGGGTTTCCTGGGATGGAATTCCCAACTTCCCATTCCCATTCCCAGGCAGATCCAGACTCACTTTGTGGTTCTCACTTAATCCCAACCCCTTCCCTGCTCATCCCTGAGATTTGAGGGTACAAACCCTCTACATTCAGGAGTATCCTACAAGTATCCTACTCAGAGTATCCCAACAACCTGCCAGGAGCAAAAACATGGAAAAAAAAATCCTCATTTTCTCCATTATTATTCAACATTTCCCCCCAATTTTGGGATCCTTTGTGGTGGAGTTTTGAAGCAGATTTTGGGAGATTTTTTTTCCCCCAAAAACCTGGAGAGAATGAGAAGAAAACAAATCCTGATGAATAAATTTGGAAAACTGGGGATATTCCCCATTTCATCATCAGCTGGGAGAAGGGATGGTTGGATTGGGCTGGGTTTAAACCAAATCCCTTGGGAGGAGGATGAGGACGGAGCTTTGTTAAGCCCAGAATTAACACAAAGCCAGGCCCAGGTGCCAGCTCCTTTAAACAAAGTCACTTTTCCAACCACACAACTTCTCCCTGCCAGCCCAGCTCGTTCCATTCATTATTTATGTCGGATTCACGTTACAACCACACACAAAAAATAAAGGAGGGGGGGGAAACAGCAAAGGCCCAGCCTGGAACTGGAAAACAGCAAAATTAAAAATAGGAATCAAGCAGAAAATGACAAATTTGAGTTTTCTTTCAGGACAGAAAGCAAAGTTTTCTTGGAACAAAGCAGCCCCTTGGTGTCTGCCAAAGAGGGGGAGGTTTTCCAGGAAAGAAAGGAGTCACATTCCTGGAAAAGTCATAGGATTCCTGCTTTTGTCCTCGGCAGCTGCCAGGAGCACCCCGGAAACACCACAGCGCCACAGGATCCATCTTAAAGCAGCCGGGCCTCTGCTGGGCATGTCAGAATTCCAGCTTTTCCCGCAAATCCCGCATCCCCCCGGCCCTCGGCGCTGCCCCTCCGCCGGGAGCCAGCCGGGAACAGCCCGGGGTGACTTTGGGCAGTGCTCCTGAGCCATCCCACGGAGCTGACCTTGAGGAAGGAACCCACCGGCAGCATTCCAAAGGGAAAAGCAAAAACCCACCAGAGCAAGACCATGTTTTAGCAGGATGGGATTTTCTGGACAAAATCTCTGTTTTCCCACCCAAACCTCCTCTGGGTTCCCAGAGGCCTCCCCGGGATGGGATTTTTCCTTCTCCCTGTCCTCCAAGGAGCACCTGAGGCCATGGAAAAGGGAGGATCCCTGCTCCATCCCTGCTCCATCCCTGCTCCATCCCTGCTCCATCCCCACAATCCTTCTCCCCCAAGCCCCAGCGCTCCTCCACGGCCTCCTCGCCCTCCTCAGCCCCATTCCCGAGCTCGTCGCAGCCACGGAGCATCGGGAGCGCCCGTGGGGCCGGGATCCCAGTGATTCAGCACTTTCCCCGCTCTTCCCAAAGGGAGATCGATCCCCGGGAGCGGCTGCGGGAGGATGCGGATCCCGCACCCGCCACTCACCGCTCGCCGCCGGGGCCCGTCGCTTCGCGGCGCCGCATCCCAAGCCAGGTGCGTTTTCCCGGTGGATTTTTCCGGCCCGGGATGTTCTTCCGGAGGGAAGGCGACAGGGAAAGAGCGAGGCGCGTCCCCCGCAGCGCAATCGCAGCTCCCCGAGAGCTCTCGGCGCCCCAAAGTTGCGCTGTCACCCCAAGGTCCCCACCCGGCTGCGCTCCCCGTGCCCCCGCACTGCCACCGCGGGGTTTTGTCACACGCAGGGACACGAAGCCGTGACGTAAGAGCCAAAATCCCATCACATGCCCCAGCTCCCCCCTCCCGGGGTCCTGACAGCAAAAACCGGGAGATTCTGGGGGTCACCGAGCAGGTTTAGGACCCCAAATCTGCGCTGAGGATGCGCGGAGCCCCTCCACCCGCACCGTGCGCATCCCCGAGCGCTTCCCGCATCCCGGAGCATCCCGATCCCGGTTTGTCCTTACCGGCGGAGCTGAGGTGGCCGCAGCCGGGCTCGGTGCGGGCTCGGTGCGCCGCACTGCGCGCTCCCGGGCGCGGCCGCGCCGCACTGCGCGCTCCCGAGCGGGCGGAGAGCGAGTGCGGCCCGGCAGCGGCAGCGGGAGGAGGAGGAGGAGGCAGGCGAAGGAGGGAGGAAGGCACGAGCTGGAGGGGAGGCGGCAGAGCAGGGGGAGGAGCTCATTAGCGGCGCCCTTAATGAGCAGCCGCAGGCGCTCAGTGCGGGGATGAGCCCTCCCAAGGCTGAAGGCGCAATCCGGGGACAAAAATGCGAATTTTGGGCAAGGAGTGGACGAGTTTGGGTCACCCCGAGGGTGCGGAGGGTCCCCGGGGTGCTCTGTGCCCGCTGCAAGGGCGAGAGGGTCCCCCGGTGCTGCTGGAGAGGAGCGCGAGTGGCGCAGCTCGGCTGGGGGGCGACAGCGGCTGCTGGCACCGGTGGCACTGCCGGTGGCACTGCTGGTACTGGTGACATTGCCGGTACCGGTGGCACTGCTGGTACCGGGGCACTGCTGGTACTGGTGACACTGCCGGTGGCACTGCTGGTACTGGTGACATTGCCAGTACCCGGTGGCACTGCTGGTACTGGTGACACTGCCGGTACCGGTGGTACTGGTGGTACTGGTGACATTGCTGGTACCGGTGGCACTGCTGGCACTGGGGCACTGCTGGCACTGGTGACACTGCCAGTACCGGCGGCACGGCTGTCGCTGCTGGTACCAGTGGCACCGCTGGCACTGCTGGCACTGGGGCACCGGTGACACTGCCAGTACCAGTGGCATTGCTGGCACTACTGGCACTTCTGGTACTGCTGGCACTGGTGGCACTGGTGGTACTGGGACATTGCTGGCACTGCCGGTGGCATTGCTGGCACTGCTGGCACTGCCGGCACTGGTGACATTGCCGGTACCAGTGGCACTGGTGGTACTGGGGCATTGCTGGCACTGCTGGCACCGGTGACGCTGCCGGTGGCATTGCTGTCACTGCTGGTACTGGGGCACTGGTGGCACTGCTGGCACCGGTGACACTGCCAGTACCAGTAGCATTGCTGGCACTACTGGCACTTCTGGCACTACTGGCACTGCCGGCACTGGTGACATTGCTGGTACCGGTGGCACTGGTGGTACTGGGGCACTGCTGGTACTGGGACACCGGTGACACTGCCAGTACCAGTGGCATTGCTGGCACTACTGGCACTGCTGACACTGCTGGCACTGCTGGTACTGCTGGCACTGGTGGCACTGGTGGTACTGGGGCATTGCTGGCACTGCCGGTGGCACTGCTGGCACTGCTGGCACTGGTGACATTGCCGGTACCGGTGGCACTGGTGGCACTGGGGCATTGCTGGCACTGCTGGCACTGGTGACACTGCCGGTGACATTGCTCTCACTGCTGGTACTGGGGCACTGGTGGCACTGCTGGCACCAGTGACACTGCCAGTACCAGTAGCATTGCTGGCACTACTGGCACTTCTGGCACTGCTGGTACTGCTGGCACTGGTGGCACTGGTGGTACTGGTGACATTGCCGGTACTGGTGGCACTGCTGGCACTGGGGCACTGCTGGTACTGGGACACCAGTGACACTGCCAATACCGGTGGCATTGCTGTCACTGGTGGCACTGGGGCACTGGTGGCACTGCTGGCACTGGTGACATTGCCGGTACCGGTGGCACTGGTGGTACTGGGGCACTGCTGGTACTGGGACACCGGTGACACTGCCAATACTGGTGGCATTGCTGTCACTGCTGGTACTGGGGCACTGGTGGCACTGCAGTCACTCGTGGCACTGCTGTCACTAGTGGCACTGCCGGTACCAGTGGCACTGCTGGTACTGGGGCACTGCTGGCATTGCTGGCACCAGTGGCACTGGTGACAGTGCTGGTACTGGGACACCGGTGACACTGCCAATACCAGTGGCACTGCTGTCACTGGTGGCACTGCTGGCATTGCTGGCATTGCTGGCACCAGTGGCACTGCTGGTACTGGGACACTAGTGGCACTGCTGGCACTGCCGATACCAGTGGCACTGCCGGCACTGCTGGCACTGGGACACTGCTGGCACTGCTGGCACCTCCGTCACTGTCCCCTCGGGTGACCCCGCAGAGGTGACCGAGCCCGGCTGTCCCCGCAGCCGCTCGGCCATCAGAGCTCTCGGTTTAATGAAGCTCCTCTCGCTCCCTGCCAGATTCGTGGCCTCGCCTCGCCAGGGTTTTTATTAAATTCCCGATTTTCTGCTGAGGCTGCAGGGCTGGAATTGATGGAGGTGGATGTCGGGAAGCGCCAGAGGGAGCCTGGGTTTCATCTCCCTGCTGAATTGAAGATAAAGTATGAAATATTTGATTTTAGAGATAGATTCATGTATTAATTAAATATATTGAATATGCCAGTGGAAATCACGGAATCAGGAATCAGGGAATAGGTTGGGTGGGAAGGGACGTTAAATGTATCCAATTCCATGGGCAGGGACACCTTCCATGACCCCAGGTTTTTTCAACCTGCCCTGGGATTCTCCCAGTCACGGAATTCTCTGGGAATTCCATCCCCACCCTCCCAGGGGAGGATTTATTCCCAATATCCAACTGAACATTCTCCTTTTTCAGTCTGAGCCCATTCCCTCTTTCCCTGTCACTCCATCCCTTCTCCAAAGCCCTTTTCCACCTTTCCTGTTGTTCCCTCAGCTCCTGGAAAGCCACAGCTGGATCATCCCAAAGCTTCCCTTATCCAGATGGAACAATCCCAATTTTCCAGCCTTTCCTCACTCCAGAGCTGCTCCATCCTTGGATTTCCTTCCTGAGCTGGGAATTCCAGGGCTGGAGCAGCTCTGCAGGGGGGGCAGAATCCCCCCCTCTCCTGCTCCATTCCCTGTTTATCCCAAAAATCCATTTCCAGTTGTCACCATCCCATGGAAATGAGAGTGGAATTCCCAGAAATTCCATGGGGATCCTCTGGATCGCCAGAGGGGGAAAAACTTCCTGGGGGGATGTGGGGACACAGCTGGAAACACCAGGTTTGGAAATCCCAATTTCCCTATGGAATAACAGATCCAGGGAGCAGCTGCTGGGAAAGGAGGGAATCAAATCAATCAGGAATATTCTGGGATAGAGCAGAATTCCAGACACCCATCCCCAGCTGCTGGGAGCTGGGGAAAAACAGGAAAAAGCCATGAGGAAAAGCTGGGAAAAGCCATGGGGAAAAACAAGGAAAAGCCATAGGGAAAACCGGGGAAAATACATGGGGAAAACTGGGGAAAACTGGGAAAAAAAATGGGGGAAACTGGGGAAAAAAAACATGGGGAAAACCAGGGGGAAAAAATGGGGAAAATCAGGAAAAATCCATGGGGAAAACTGGGGAAAATCCATGGGGAAAACCTGGGGAAAACCATGGGGAAAACTTGGAAAAAATAATGGGGAAAATAATGAAAAAAACATGAGGGAAACCAGGGAAAAACAGGAAAAAGCCATGGGGAAAATTAGGAAAAAAACATGGGGAAAACTGGGGGAAACCTGGAAAAAGCCATGGGGCAAACTGGGTAAAAAACACGGGGAAAACCTGGAAAAAGCCATGGGGCAAATTGGGAAAAAAACCATGGGGAAAACCAGGGAAAAACCATGGGGAAAACTGGGAAAAAATAATGGGGAAAATCGGGAAAAAAACATGGGGGAAACCAGGGCAAAACCAGGAAAAAGACATGGGGAAAATCAGGAAAAAACCATGGGGGAAACTGGGGAAAACCAGGAAAAAGCCATGGGGAAAACTGGGAAAAAGCTATAGGGAAAACCTGGAAAAAGTCATGGGGAAAACTGGGAAAAAAATAATGGGTGAGACTGAGAAAAAATAATGGGGAAAATCGGGAAAAAAACATTGGGGAAACCAGGGCAAAAACAGGAAAAAGACATGGGGAAAATCAGGAAAAAATAATGGGGAAAATCGGGAAAAAGCCATCAGGAAAAAACCAAACCTCCAGGATCAGCAACAAAGGGCAAAAAAAAAAATCCAGGAGTTAAATTTGGGGACGTTTTTCCACGGATGTTACGGGAGTCAGGGATTTATCCCTGACTCTGCAGCTTTGGGAACATCAGATTTCACCGGGCTGGGCCTTTTCTGCCCGGATCCTGCTGGATTTGGGCTTGGAGATGGGAATTTCACTCCGGAGCTGCTTCTCCAGCAGTGCTGACTGCTCCTCCAAGATGCTGATCCCGGAGAATTCCAGAGGGATCCAAGGGCACGCTGCACTTCTGGAGATGCTCATCACCTTGAAAAGTTATTTCTCCTTTTCCACTTTTTCCCCTTTTCCCTTTTTCCAGCAATGATTTTTCCCTTCTCTCCCATTCATGGCCACAAATGGATGGGAAGGAATTGAAAAATCCCTTTTTTTGGGGCAGTTTCCATGGAAAATCCCATCTGGAAGAGGTCACAGCCCTCACAAAATCTGATTTACACCACAAAAAATCTGATTTGCACATCAAAAATTTGATTTACAGGGATGAGCCTTCTGGGCTATGAGCCAAAATTCCCTAATTTTTCCATGCAGATAGTTCTGGAAAAGGGAGAGAACAGGAGGAAAAGCTTGGAATTTGCTCATGGAGGAAAAAAAACTGGGATGTCTCCAGGCCTTATGGGAACAACCAAATCTGGTGTAAAAATGATCAAAACTCCTCAAAAAAATTAGTTGGAAACAACAAAAAAATCACGGAAATAGGATGGAAAATGCATCCTGAAATTCCAGGATCTGTTTGGGATGGGAGCGCTGGGATCAGCTGGAATTGGGGCATTTCCCAGGAGGGAAATCCCTTCCTAAATCCAGCCTGGATCTTCACCCTCGCTCCAGACCCCGTGGAAGGTCCCTTCTCCCTGGAGATTCCCAGCAATCCAATTATCCCGGGATGGAAAAGCGGGAAAATGAGTTCCTCCAATCTCTTTGGGAAAATATTGATCCACCTGAAAGCCTTTGGAATGATGGATTGGTGGGGAGGATTTAGGGACAGGCTGGTGATGGATGCACATCCCAGAACCTCGGATTTTATGGATGCACATCCCAGAATCTCAATTTTCATGGATGCACATCCCAAGAACTGGGATTTCATGGATACACGTCCTAAGAACTTGGATTTTATGGATGCACATCCCAGGAATTGGGATGTTATGGATACAAATCCCAAGAACTCAATTTTCATGGATGCACATCCCAGAACCTCGGATTTTATGGATGTATATCCCAGCATCTCAATTTTCATGGATGCACATCCCAAGAACTGGGATTTCATGGATACATATCCCAGAAATTGGGATTTTATGGATGCACATTCCAGGAACTCAGGTTTTGTGGATGCACATCCCAGAATCTCAATTTTTATGGATGCACATCCCAGAAACTTGGATTTTATGGATGCACATCCAAGAATCCCAATTTTCATGGATGCACATCCCAAGAACTGGGATTTCATGGATACATATCCCAAAATCTCAGTTTTTATGGAGCAGCCACTTCTCCTGCCCAGCACATGGATGATCCCATCCAGGAAATCCTGGGACACGGAGCTTTTCCAGGAAATCCACAGGAGCGTGGGCAGAGGGGTTTGGCCTCACCCACTGTTTATTCCCTGTTAATCCAGGAATTAAAACCTGGATTGGGATTTAAATTGACTCATCCCGAGTTTGTTATTCCAATACCAACGGGAAAAAAAAAAAAAAAAAGTATGGAAAATTCCATTTGAAATTCCCAAAATTCCCAAAAAGCTGCGGTTTGGAGCTGCCCACGGTCCGGGAGTGCCACCTGCTGTCCCCTCCTGTCCCCGCTCCAGGGATTGATCCTTCCCAAATCCGGGAATTCCCGGGAATTCCCGGCCATTCCCAAACATTCCCGCGTTTGGGTGGGGAACGGCAGCGGGATGGGAAAATCGCCACCTGGAAAAATCGGTGACCAAGTGGGGATCCCAAAAATTCATCCCGCTGGGACAGCAGCAGGAATTTCCTCCTGGAAAAGGAGGAATCCAGGCTTTGGGAAGGAGCTGCTCAAAAAGCTTCGGAATCCCGGATTCCTGGAGTATCCAAGGAATTCTTGGATGCGGCACTCAGGGTGGGGATTGGGGCACGGGTTGATGATCCTGAAGGGATTTTTCCAGCCTCAGGAATCTGGGAATTCTACACAGCCACAGCTCCTGTATTCCTGAGGCTGGAAAAATCCCAAGGAAAAGGCCAAAATTCCCAGGGAGCAGAGGTTGGGATGGGGCTGGATCTGAGCAGGATTTGGGGGAAGGAAAATCACCCGCAGGACAAAGGGAAAGAATTCCAGCCGGGCAAGGTCGGGGAATGCAGGAAAAGAGGGAAAAGCAGCAAAGCTGAGCTTGATTGTTAATTAAAAACCTGCCTCTAATTAAGGATATTTCCCCTCGGGCAGAGGGATGATCCAGAGCTGATCCCAGGGAGCATTCCAGGCAAAATTCCCGCTTGGATTTGTTTCCTGGGATATGTCCGGAGCGTTTTGGGAGGGATCTGTGCCCGGACAGGCTCCAGGAGCGGAGCAGGATTTGATGGAGGAGCTGGAATCTCTTGGATCCTGCAGGGATCCGATTTTCCCGGGAAAACAGCCTGGAAAATCCTGCTTGGAAAGGCTGAATCCATCCTGGAGCGAATTCCAGGATCCTCCTTCACCACTAGATCGCAGCACATCCCCAATTTCTGCTGCCAGCACATTCCCGGGCAGGGAAAAGGAGCCGCCGGAACATCTGGGAATTACTGGAGCAAAAATCCAGGTGGGAAATGGTGCGGAAAGAAGGACACGGCCGAGAACATTCCTGCCCTCAGGATGAATCCAACCCGCGGGAATTTCCTGGCGCTTGGATGGGCTGGGAAGGGAAAAAACGCCCCGGGCAGTGTCCAACGTGTCCAGGACTTCCCAATTTCCCTTTTTTCCATGGGGAAAAATGTTGGAATGGGATCCCTGGGATGTACTGCTTTCCCAAAGTCCATGGGTAAACTTATCGGCATTCCCAAAATCCCAACCCTGGCCAAAATCAGAGAATCTTTTTGGGAATGCTGAGCCCTCACCTTGGAATTTGTGGGATTTCCTGGTCACAGTCCCGGGAAGGCGTTGAAAGACTCCAGGATCTCTCTCCTGTGGGATTTTTTTAGGATATTTCTCCCAGTTTAAACCCACATCCCATTAATCCCATCTATTCCTCAGCAGGGAGTTGTATCCAGCTCCGAAATTCCATTTATTCCAGTCAGCAAGCGGAGAAATCCCAGAACATCCCTCAATTAATAAAGCCAAAATTTAAAATATCGGGATTTTATTTCCTTTTCCTCCTTTCCGAGCAGATATCTGGAGTCATTTCATGGAAAAGCCGCCATGATTCCAATTGATCCCAACCTCCCTTTCCAGCAGAGCCCATGGAATTTAAAAGACTTCCAGCTCTGCCTTTCCCTCCGGAGAAAAATGGGAATAAATCCTGGGAGCTGGCCATAAATCAAAAATTAATCTCCCCGAAGCGCCCGGCCTGTCCCGATCCCTCAAACAACAAAACAGCGGGAATTTATCACGGGAATTTATCATGGGAATTCATCCCAGCGCCTGCCAGGGGAGGGTGGATGAGGGGGCAAAAGCGGGGAGTAAAAAAACATGGAAAAAAAAAAACCATGGAAAACCCTCGGGGTTGTGGCTCTGAGGGGGTTAAATGCCACTTTCCATGGAATTGTCCCCCCCAAATCTCTGGAATGCTGTCCCAGAATTCCCAGGGAGCTGCAGGGAATAAATATCCATGGGGTTTTTTTGGGATTCAGCTCCTTACAAGGTCCTTTCCATGGAAAAGGGAGAGAGGAAGAGAATTCCAAGATCCTTTCCATGGAAAAGGAACACAAGGAAGGGAATTCCAAGATCCTTTCCATGGAAAGGGGACAGAGGAAGGGAATTCCAAGGTTCTTCCATGGAAAAGGGACACAAAGAAGGGAATTCCAAGCCTTTCCATGGAAAATGGACACAAGGAAGGGAATTCCAAGGTCTTTTCCATGCCCAAGTTCATTTTTTTGTCCCAAATATTCCCATCCCATTGGCACATCTGGACAACACCCCATTTAACCTCATTTTTTAGGGAATATTTCACTTTTCCTTCTCTGTTTGTGCCCAGGATCAGGGATTTGTCCCAAAATTGGGAATTTCCTGACTTTGAGGTGCTGCAGGAGGGCTCAGGTCATATCCCACGTGTGGAAAAACATCCTGGAAAAAGGAATTGCTCCAAGTTTTCCAGGAAAATCAGAAAGGCAACAGAACAGGAATGATAGGAAAGAAATCCCAGGATTTCTGAGGCTGGAAAAGCCTTCCAAGGTCACCGAGTCCAATCCTTGCACCCAGAGCCTGGAGTGCCACTTCCAGGAATTCCCTGGACACCTCCAGAGATGGGGATTTGAGGAATTTTGGCTCCTGGAATTCTGAGGGGCTGAGCTCCAGCTCTCCCTGCCGTGGGGTCATTCCTGCCCTTCCAGAGGGGCAGAAATCCTGGATTTTCCAGGGAAAGGGAGAAAATCTGCCCAGATTTTTGTTTGGATGGGAACAGCCCCACAGCCAGCGGAGCTCCAAGGAATTCTTGGATGTTTTGATGTGGGAATCTCGTGGGAAGGGGTGAGGGGTGAACAAAGAGTTCCATGAATTCTCCGAGGGTCTCCAAGGAATATTTTTCCAGGGTGGGAAGCAGAGGAAATCCCCAGGAGCAGCTCCGGAGCTGCAGCCTCCTCATTCCCACATCCCAAATCCCTACGGATCCATCCCAAACTCCGGCAATTTTCAAGCTGATTCCTCTGAATCCCAAAATAGCTTTCCCCTCCCACAATTCCCAGCCTTTTTCACCACTTTTCCTGCAAAAAAAATTCCTTTTGATCTTTACTTTTTCCCTCCCTCTCTTCAACAAACGAAGTCCAAACTCAGCAGCAGGAATAATTCCCACTGGAATTACTCCGGGAACCTCTGGATCAGGACGGAGTTGTTCCATCTCCTAAAAAAAAAGATGGATGAAGAAATTAAAGGAATTTGTTAAAATAATTCCCTGGAAGTGGCTTTGGAGTCCCCTGGAGTATTTGAGGACAGCTCGGACAATTCTCCCTCAAATTTGCCTTTTATTGGAGCTTCTCCTCCCGTTTGGAGCTGGGATTTTTGGGATGTTGCTTCTAAATCTTGGAATATTTTAAGGAATGGGATTTAGAAAGGGTCAGGGCTCCAAGGCTGCCGGGGTCATTCCCAGAGGATCCATCCAGCACTTCCATTTCCCACCCATTCCCACCCCAATTCCCACACATTCCCATTCTTTCCTGCCCATTCCCACTCCTTCCACCCCAATTCCCACCCCAATTCCCACTCCAATTCCCATCCCTTCTCATCCCAATTCCCACCCCAATTCCCACTCCTTCCACCCCAATTCCCATCCCAATTCCCACCCATTCACACCCCAATTCCGCCCCATTCCCACCCCAATTCCCACTCCTTCCCACACAATTCCCACCTCAATTCCCACCCATTCCCACTCCAATTCCCATCCCTTCTCACCCCAATTCCCACCCCAATTCCCACCCATTCCCCCCATTCCCGCTCCTTCCCTTGCATTCCCACTCTTTCCCACCCCCATTCCCAAGGATTTCCGCGCCGCCATCCCACTTTAACCCTCGGAGCCCGGCACGTGCGTTTGCTGGATGCACAAACACGAACTCATTAGCAGCACTAATTAGCAGCACTAATTAGCGGGATACTCCAAAGGGAAGGGAAATGAAGGAGAGGCAAAGGAAGAGACGGAGCAGAGGGGGGAGGGATTGGGAAGAGGGAAAAAAATGGGAATACAAAAAGCATGGAGAGAAAAGGTCGGGATAAAAATAGAGCCGGGATTGTTCCCTGGTTCTGCTCAGCCGGGATCTGGGTACCAACAGCTCTGGGAAGGATTCCTGATATTCCCAATATTCCTGATATTCCACATATTCCCAATATCCATGATACTCCCAATATCCATGATATTCCTGATATTCCCAATATCTCTGATATTACCGATATTCCTGATATTCCCAATATTCCCA
Source organism: Taeniopygia guttata (assembly GCF_003957565.2). NCBI lineage: Eukaryota > Metazoa > Chordata > Aves > Passeriformes > Estrildidae > Taeniopygia > Taeniopygia guttata. The sequence goes on along the minus strand of NC_044238.2, from coordinate 2,969,974 downwards.
ATAGTCCCGGTTCCCAGCAGGAGCTCAGGATTCCAGGGAATTCAAGCTGCCAAAGAAGAGTGACAGAGAAATCCTTGTTCTCCTTCCTCCTCCTTCCTCCTCTTCCTCCTCCTCCTCCTGCTCCAGGTGCCAAGAGCTGGAGGTTATAGGATCCAAAACCAAATTGGGATGGGATGGGATCCGTGGGATGGAGTGGGATGGAATCCATAGCATGTGATGGGATTCATGGGATGGGATCCATAGGATGGGATCCATGGGGTGGGATCCATGGGATTGAATGGGATCCATGGGATTGAATGGGATCCATGGGATGGGATCATGGGATTTAATGGGATCCCTGGGATGGGTTTCATAGAATGAGATCTATGGGATGGGATCCATGGGATAAGATCCATAGGATCTTATCTTTTATGTGATCCATGGGATTGAATGGGATGGATGGGATGGGATGGGATCCATGGGATTGGATGGGATCCACAGGATGGGATCCATGGGATGTGATCTATGGGATGGGATGTGATGAAGTCACAGAGCCCAGTGGCAGAGAAGGGGAAAACTGGGATTTTGGGATTTATGGCACGCGAGGAGTTGGTCTGCGATGTCTGTAAGGGTTTGGCATGATCCATATGGACACGGATCCAAACAAAAACATCCCTGTGGCTTTGTTACGAATAAAAAAAAGCCTCGTGATGTGTTCCATTCCCATCAGGAAAAATGGGATTTTCCCACTGCTCCAGACCCTAAATTGGTAAAAAATTCCCGTTTTTGGGGGAAGTTGGTTGGGACTTAATAGGGAGAGAAATTAAGTTAATAAATCAATAATTTCATCCTGGAAATGCCTCTCCTGTAGGATCTGGGCTGTCTTCTGCCTTTCCTGTAGGACTGGGATTATTTTCCTGCATTTCCATAGGATCAGGGCTCTTTTCCTGCTTTTTCTGGAGCCCCCAGCAGGCCTGGAGTGCAGATTTGATTCCCAACCGGAATTTGAGCAGCAGCAAATCAAAGATTAATCAGGTGCTATAAATATCAGCGTCCCTCTCCTGGTGCCTTCCAGCAAACCTCAGGATTTGCACATTCCCAAAAATCCCCTCCGATCCCTCCCGGCCTCCCATCTTCCACCTTTTTTCATTCCACGTTTTTCCTCCTCCTCGCCCGAATCGCAGCCATGGGAAGGGAGGGGGAATTTCCATTCCCAGTTCCTGGGCACTGAGGGTTTGACAGGTGGATGGACTTCCCAAGGATATTCCAGAGCCCTTCATTATCCCAGAATTCCTGGTTTCCCGCATCCAGGAGCCCCTGGCGTGGCCATGGCAACTGGTTTTGCTTAAGTGCAGCTCGAGAGCGGATTTAATTTTAGACGAAGTGAGGAGGGAGCTGCTGCAATCCTTGGATTTCTCCTCCCAGAATGATTCCCAGGAATTCCTGCACCACGGCAGCCGCCTAAACTTCATTATCCAGGGAATAATTCATTATCCATGGAATTACAATGAGGTTTGGGTTGGGAGGGGCCTTAAAAATCTTGTTGCAGCCCCAAATTATTTAATTGCAACTGATCCATGGAGCAGATACTGAGGAAAGGGAATTATCAATTATTCCCTCAGTTCAGGGAGGATTTTCTGGGCTGGAGTGTGTCCAGGGAAGGGAATGGATCTGGGGAAGGGGCTGGAGAATCCTGAGGGAGCTGGGAAAAAAGGAAACTCAGGTGGAATTTCTGGCTCCCAGCATCTCCCAATGTCTGAGTTCCCAAAATTTCCTAATACCTGAATTCCCAACACTTCCCACTTCTCTGTGCCTGAATTCCCAGCACTTCCCAGCTCTCAGTGCCTGAATTCCCAGCACTTCCCAGTTCTCAGTGCCTGAATTCCCAAAATTTCCTAATATCTGAATTCCCAGCACTTCCCAGTTCTCAGTGCCTGAATTCCCAACATTTCCCAATATCTGAATTCCCAGCACTTCCCAGCTCTCAGTGCCTGAATTCCCAGCACTTCCCAGTTCTCAGTGCCTGAATTCCCAACATTTCCCAATATCTGAATTCCCAGCACTTCCCAGTTCTCAGTGCCTGAATTCCCAACATTTCCCAATATCTGAATTCCCAGCACTTCCCAGTTCTCAGTGCCTGAATTCCCAACATTTCCCAATATCTGAATTCCCAGCACTTCCCAGTTCTCAGTGCCTGAATTCCCAACATTTCCTAGTTTTCAGTCACCAATCCCGACAGAGGAGCCAAATTTCTTCTTGAGCTCCTCCAACTCCGTTTTTTTCCATTGATATTTTGCTGATGGATTTCTTGGCTCCCGTGCTGGAGCCAACAGCCAGATCCAAAGGAACTTTTGGAGAGAGCTTTCCAGAAAGTGCATCCAGAGCTGCCCATCCCCAGCAATCCCAGAGCCATCCCGCTAGGAAGGGGAAGGGATGGAAGGAAAACGGAGCCAGAGCTCGGAGTTCATCCCGAAAATCTCTTCCTGAGCAGCTGTCGCAGGAGTTATTCCATAATTTATTTTTATCCGATCAGGAAAACCCAAAGCTGCTCACAAGGAAGTCTTCCAGGTGAAATTTGTCCATGGAATTATTTTCTGGGAGGAATTCTCTCCATTCCAGCCTTGCCCCAACAAATCCAAGCTGGTGCTCCCGTCCCGATGCTCCCGCCCGGGGCTGCTTCCAGCAGCGCCAGCCTTGGGACAATTCCATGGGAATAATTCCATCCTGAATGGTTGGAGACTGGCATGGAGCATCTCCAAGGACATTCCATGAGAATTTTGAGCTTCCCAAAAACCCCAGGGTGGTGTTGGATGCATGGAGCTGTCTCTTCCCAAGGAACGCTCTGCGAGATTTGCCCTCATTAATCTTCACCCTGTCATTAAGCACAGCATTTAATTAATAAATTAGCATCTGGTTAGGCACGGACAGGACATGGATCAGCAGGAATGAGTCTCCAGAGGCCGTGGATCTGCTGCAGAGTTGGGAATACTGGGCAAGGACAGGAAAATCCCGTGGGAAGCAGCGTGAGATGGATCCAGGATGGTCCTGCTGTGGTCGCCTGCCAGGATAATTCCTGGAATCTGGAAAGGGAATCTTCACCAGGAGCTGGAGCACCAGGACACAGGGAATGACTTCCCACTGCCAGAGGAAAGGGATAGACGGGATAATGGGAGAGAATTCCCAGCTCTGAGGGTGGGGAGGGGTTGGGATGGAATTCCCTGAGGAGCTGGATCCCTGGAATGTCCAAGGCCGGGTTGGATGGGCTTGGAGCAATCTGGGATAGTGGGAGATGTTGGGGGAGGAATAGGATGAGTTTTTGGGATCCTTCCTGCCCAACCCACCCCGGGATAACGCCATTCCAGCCAGGAAAGGAGCCTGGACGCATCCCAGTTCCAGCAGCAACATTCCCATGCTTCCATCCCATTCCGGAGCTGTCCCCTCTCCCCTGAGACCTCAGGATGATCCCAGGCAGGATCCCGACCCCATCCCGGATTTGGGATAAGCAAACACGGCATTTATCCCTGATCCTTTTAACAGCTCATTTCCCACATTTCCCTTTCACCTCCGGCGTTCCTGGGAATGCTCTGCCGGTGTTGCAAAAGCACGGAATTATTATTCAGGGAAGGAGTGGGAGAGAGGCTCGAAATGCAAAGCGCGGGAGCGATCCTTAATCATCCCTGTCGTTAGTTAATTGCCGGAGCCGAGTCCGTTCCGAGGAGAACATGGAATGTTAAATTTAGGTGGAGCAACGGGATCTATTCTGGGGGATTCGTGCTCTCCCAGCGACGGGTTCTGCCTCCTGCTCTTCCCAGGAATGTCAACACCGGGGTCTGGGGGAGCAGCGCCAGCCTCGCATTCCGTGGGCTCCCTGCAGGAATTCCTGGGAATCTGGGAATGCAGCAGAATGGCTGGAAGGAGGATCCTGCTGGATGCTGCACGCGGCTTTTTGGGAAAAGCCTGTTCCATGGCCGGTTCTGATGGCGCCGTGTGCAAAAGCACCTCGGGATGGGATGGGATCCATGGGATGGGATCCATGGGATGGGATCCATGGGAGGGGATCCATGGGATCCATGGGAGGGGATGGGATCCATGGGATGGGATCCATGGGATCCATGGGATGGGATGGGGTCCGATGGGATCCATGGGATGGGATCCATGGGATAGGATCCATGGGATCCATGTGATGGGATGGGATCCGATGGGATCCATGGGAGGGGATCCATGGGAGGGGATGGGATCCACGGGATGGGATCCATGGGATGGGATCCATGGGATGGGATCCATGGGATGGGATCCATGGGATGGGATGGGATCCGATGGGATCCATGGGAGGGGATCCATGGGAGGGGATGGGATCCACGGGATGGGATGGGATCCATGGGATGGGATCCATGGGATCCATGGGATGGGATCCATGGGATAGGATCCATGGGATCCATGGGATGGGATGGGATCCGATGGGATCCACGGGATGGGATCCATGGGATGGGATGGGCAGGGCAGAATCCCACCCAGTGCTCCACTGGGGGGGAATCTATGGATCCATTTTCCTCCATTTCCTCCAGCCCGCTAGAATTCCTTCTTTTCCTCATTCCCTGCTCCCCGTTTTCAGATCCACTTTCCAGGTCCTCCTGGAGACTTCCAGATGGAGCTCCAGCAGCAGGGCTGGGATCTCCCACACCCATCCCTGATTCCAAATGTTCTCCAGGACCAGAGTTGGGATCTCCCACCTTGATCCCTGATTCCCATTTTTTTCCATCAGCAGCGCTGGTCTCTCCCACACCCATCCCTGATTCCCATTTTCCTCCAGCAACAGCACCTCCCAAAAATCTGCCTCTGTGGCCACGCCCCCTCCTCTCCCTGTTCCCCCACCTCAACCCACACATTCCCAATTTTTTGGGAGTCTGGCAGGAGCTGTACCACCCCTGCCCCTCACACCTCCCATCCCTTTGGATGCTGCTATTCCCGGGAAAACTGGCGGTGGGGGCGAGGAGGAAAGTCAAAACTTAGTAAGACATTAAGACAACAGATTCATTAAAAAGTCGTTAATCCCTGTCAGGAGCAGCTTTAATTAACAAATGCCAGGAACTGCGGCACTGCCACCGCTCCTGTGACCACCTGAGTGCCGCTAATTAAATGCCAGTTAATATTCCCCGGAATCTGGCAGCGCGTTTTCCGCCCGCTGCCAAGATTTTCTCCGCAGCCTCCGAGTTCACCTGGTTTGTCATTGTCCTTGGGGTTCTTGGAAAACATTCCCAGCTTTCTCCTCCCCTTCTCAAAAAAGGCTGTTTGCTTCTCCCAGGGTATTTTTTCACCAAATTCTGTTTTTTTCATGGATTTTTGGAGCTGTGACAGTGTTGGCTTTGCTGTTTTCCATGGAATATCACCCTGCTGGCACTGGGATAAGGTTTAGCAGGAGCTAAAAACCTGCTCAGGGGCTCAATGAACTCCCTTCCAAACCATTCCATGATTTTGGGAAGTTTTTCTTCCTCCAAGGCTCCTTCAGCATCTACAGCCAGGAAAAACTCTCATTCCTCTTCCCACCCGTGGGTGACAGCTCGGGTGGGACCCTCATTCCCTGAGGATGCTCCTTGGCCTTCCCAGATATCCCTTCCCTTCCCTTCCCTTTCCCTCCTTTTTTTCCCCCTTTCTCTTTTTTTTCCCTTTCCCCCTTTTTTTCCCTTTTCCTTTTTTCCCTTCCCTTTCCCCTCCGAAAACATTCCCAGAATAACTGGATTTCTTCCCCCAATTCCGGCCTCCTCCCCCCTTCCTGCTGACCTGTGTTGGCCAAATCAAACGGAATCGATTTTTCCACAGGGCTCCCAATTTCCCGGAGTTATTTTTTTTCCTCGTCCTTTGATGTGACAATCCAAGGTGTCCCCTCAGCCGCGCAAACTCCACATCCATAAAATCCACGGCATTCCCACGCTGGGATTTACATAACGGGGACACTGGAGGCATCAAAAGGAACCGGAGAGGAGCTTTAGGAGCAATTCCAGATCCCATGGAAAAGAGGGAGCGGGAAGGGAGGACATGGCTGACACCGGGATGTTTCCGGCTCTCTCAGTGCCACTTCTCCTGTTTTATCCCAAAATTCCAGCCCCAGACACACCCAAGTGTCCCGGGTTTCCTTGGGAGTGGCAGCAGATGTGCAGGGACACATCTGGAAGGAGCATCCTGAATTCCTGGAAGAATAATTCCTGGAATGTCACCAGCCAGGCACAGGGGGCTGAGCACCAAGGAGGGGACACAGGGTGGTTCTTCCCGGGGGGATTTGCAGCTGGAAGCACCTGGGATGCTCCAGTGCTCCAGGAAGGGACTGAGGGAGGTGATGCTTAATCCCAAAAATCAGAGGATCACTCCATCAAGCTCCTCTGGAATTTGGGAAATGGTTTTGGAAAGCATTCCCAGCTGGCTCCACACACAGCCTGATCCAAATCCATCCACACAAATGAATCCCAATAAAGCCTGGATTCCATGGGCTAGATCCCAGCATGGAAATCCGGGGCAGATTTGGGATCACAGGATCCCTGAGAGGACAAATGCCCCATGAACCATTCCAAACTCTCCGCTTTTTGCTGCTCCAAAGGTTGGGCTGAGCCCCAGAGCTGGAATTTTAGGATTTCTCCTCTAGGATCAGAATTCCTGGACTCCCACACTCCTCTTCCTCATATCCCAACTCTCTTCCCACCCTCAAGGCTTTCCCTCAGCCTAAACAAACCCGGGGATAAATAATCCGAGGATTTGGAGATGCTCAATCGCCATGGCAACCCCGCAGGGTCCTCCTCCTCTTCCTCCTCCTCCTTTTCCAACCAGGAGCATTCCTGATCTCCCACTGCCCTTCCAGGGCTCCACTGCCGGGAACTGGGGCAAACTGGGAGCAAAACCTCGTCCTGCCCAGTCTGAGCCTCACCAGCCCCTCCAGGATGCGCCAAAGCCACGGAAGAACATTTCTGTGCCTCCCAAAAAGCAGATCCCAGGGTTTTGTCCCCTTTTTCCAGTTCCTGTGGATTATTCTCCTTGCTCCACCTGCTCCATCCCGATGGGTTTTGCCTCTCGGCTGTGCAGGGACCGGGATCGGAGCCCTGGAAAATCCACTGGGATGTGGGAATTGAGCTCGGAACCATCCAGGGGTGAGCTCTGATCCTGGGGAGCAGCTCAGAGGGAACCATCAGAGGAATCCAAGGACGTGCCTGGGCTCTGGAGGAGCATGAGCAGGAGCTGGATCGCCTGGATTTACATCCCCAGGATCACCTGGATTTCCATCCCCAAGTTTACCTGGATTTCCATCCCCAACATCACCTGCATTTCCATTCCCAACATCACCTGGATTTCCATCCCCAATATCACCTGGATTTCCATCCCCAACATCACCTGGATTTCTATTCCCAACGTCACCTGGATTTCCATCCCTAATATCACCTGGATTTCTATTCCCAACATCTCCTGGATTTCCATCCCCAACATTACCTGGATTTCTATTCCCAGGATCACCTGGATTTCTATTCCCAACGTCACCTGGATTTCTATTCCCAACGTCACCTGGATTTCCATTCCCAGCATCACCTGGATTTCCATTCCCAGGATCAGCTGGATTTCCATTTCCAAGATCACCTGGATTTCCTATCCCAAACATCACCTGGATTTCCATCCCCAACATCACCTGGATTTCTATTCCCAGGATCACCTGGATTTCTATTCCCAGGATCACCTGGATTTAACTCCTCACCCTCACTGGGATATCCAGAGGAATTCTCAGCTTCCCCCGCACCCCTCGGCTCAGCACCATTCCCATTTCTCCTCCTCCTCCAACTCTTCCAGCAGCCATTCCCAAAACAAACCTGGTTCCAGCCCTGAGGAAACCCAGAGCTACTCCCAATAATTGGTCCTTTTATTGTGCAGGAAAAAAAAAACCCAAAAAAACAAAAAAAAAGCTGATTTTTATTACAATTTTTGGAAATCCCAGTAATGAGCCATTCCCTGGTGAGCTGGAGCAGTGCCAGGGTGGGAAGAGCAGAGCCAGGGAATGTGAGTGAGGAGAAATAAACAAATTTGGGGTTTTGTAAACACAGTTTTGGCCTGTTTTCCTTGGGATTTATCCCTGTCCAGCCTCCAGCGAGGGTTTGTGAGGAGCCAGCGGAGCCTGGAGCTCCAGGATGGGCGGGAAAAGGAGAGGGAGGGAAGCTCCGAGGGTGTGACTGGATCCATGGAATGACTTGGGATGGAAGGCACCTAAAATTCCAAATTTAGGATTTCCAGTGATCCCATTCCACGGGCAGGGACATTTCCACCATCCCAGATTTTTCCAGCCTGGCCCTGGACACTCCCAGGGATGGAGCAGCCCCGGATGCTCCGGGAATTCCATCCCAGCCCCTCCCAGGGAGGAATTCCTCCCCAAATCCCACTGCACGCCCCCAGCCCGGTGTGTGACACTCAGGTGTGTCCCCACAGCTCGGAGGGAGGGACGAGGTGGCTCCCGTTGCCATGGGAACGGTGACACCGCCAGCGCGGGCTCTGCCGCCCACCCGGAATGTCCCCAGTGGGAAAAATGTCCCCGAGCAGAGCTCCGGGGGGAGGGCAGCCAAACACGGCTGGGTTAGGGGATCCCTGGGACGGTGACACGGAGTGATGGTGACAGTGACACCCCCGTGATGGTGATGGTGACACCCCCGTGAGGGTGACAGTGACATCCCAGTGTCCTCTTTGATGGTGGCACCCCTGTGATGGTGACAGTGACACCCCCATGATGGTGATGGTGACACCCCGTGAGGGTGACAGTGACATCCCACTGTCCCCTGTGATGGTGACACCCCCATGATGGTGGTGGTGACACCCCCGTGATGGTGATGGTGACACCCCCGTGAGGGTGACAGTGACACCCCAGTGTCCCCTGTGATGGTGACACCCCCATGATGGTGACAGTGACACCCCCATGATGGTGACAGTGACACCCCCATGATGGTGACAGTGACACCCCAGTGTCCTCTTTGATGGTGGCACCCCTGTGATGGTGACAGTGACACCCCCATGATGGTGACAGTGACACCCCCGTGATGGTGATGGTGACATCCCACTGTCCCCTGTGATGGTGACACCCCCATGATGGTGACGGTGACACCCCATGATGGTGATGGTGACACCCCCGTGATGGTGATGGTGACACCCCCATGATGGTGACAGTGACACCCCACTGTCCCCTGTGACAATGACACCCCCATGATGGTGACATCCCATGGCCTCCCTGTGACAGTGACACTCCACATTATCCATTGAAAAATCCCCACATTCTCCATAAAAACCCTCCATGTCATCCATTTTTAAAATCCCATGCTAACCATAAAAAAATCCCATGTTCTCCATAAAAAAACCCATGTTATCCATTAAAAAAATCCCATGTTATTCATAAAAAAATCCCATGTTATCCATAAAAAAACATGTTATCCATAAAAATTCCAACATTATCCATAAAAAACCCTCATTATCCATGAAAAAACTCCCCATGTTATCCATAAAAAAAACCTGTGTTATCCATAAAAATTCCCACATTATCCATAAAAAAACCCCATTACCCATTAAAAAATCCTCATTATCCATAAAAAACTCCCCATGTTATCCATTAAAAAATCCCTTATTATCCATAAAAAAATTCCCCATGTTATCCATAAAAATCCCCATGTTATCCGTAAAGAAATACCATGTTATCCATAAAAAAATCCCATATTCTCCATAAAAAACCCCATAAACAGGGAGCCCCACCAGGTGTGTTCACCCTTGGAATTTCTTCCCAAGGTGGACGTGAAGATGTCTGGGAATGAGGAAAGGATAAATCCCGGCACATTCCCAGTGCTGGCAGAAGGAGCCGCTCCCATTCAGGCCCTAATTCCGCTTATTCCCGGTTTTTATGGGATCGGCCCTGATTTATGGGCAGCTTTTATGGCGGCCATAAAGCAGCCCCAAAATGCAGGGAATAAAGGAAGCAGAGGAACATTCCCCACCTCTGGATCATGGGAAGGGTTTTCCAGAGGATTCCGGGATCTCTTCATGGGAACAAGCAAGAGGTGGGAATTTGGGGAGGCTGCTGTGATTTAGGATTAAAAATGGAATTTGGGAAGGGGCGAAAAAGTGGGGAATTCTTGGAATGTGCAAAGGGAATGGGACAGCCCTGAATTTAAGGCTCAAGATTTGGGAATTCACCTCCAGCTTGGGAAAGGGGATGGGATCCCATTCCCATCCCTGACACAGGAATGACCTTGGATCACCCCAAATTTATGGGAATTTGCTTAAATTTGGGATGGGGAAGCAGAGTTAAAAATGGGATTTGGGATGCCTGCAGGGTTCCTCCATCCATGAGGTTTTCCTGATCCAGAAGAAAATAAAAGGCGCTGGAGCCCTTTGATCATCCAGGTCTGGTAGAGCTGAGCTTGGCTGAGCCTGGCTTAACCCTCTAAATCCCCCGATTCCAGGAAAATTCCTCAGGGCAGCTCCCCCAGGAGCTCACCTCGTGTCCAAAGGAAAAAAAAACGGGAATCTCGCAACCCCACAAGCGTGAGAGGGAAAATCCCACTCCAGACACCAAGATTTTGGTTTTTTTCCTACTCCAAGGAACATATTTAACCCTTTCCCAGGGAATATTCTCCAGGAGGATCCCGGAGCCGGCCGGGGGGAAGTGCTGGCGCAGCAGGGAGGATAAATCAGAGCCATCTCGGCTGCAATCCCACGCAATTAAAACCTGGATCGGGACGTGCTCGGCTGCCTGAGGAGCATCTCGGGAGCCTCAGGAATTACTCAGCCTCTGCAGCAGCACGGCAGGAGCCGGGCGAGGCCGGATGGGGCAGGGACTGGGCTCCGGGACACCCGGGAAATGCTTCTCCACACCCCGGGAATGTCTGGAGCACCGGGCACGGACACAAAATCCACCTGAAAGGGCTTTCCCAGCCTTAAAATCCACCTGGAAGGGCTTTTCCACCTCTGAAATCCACCTGGAAGGGCTTTTCCAGTCCACCAAATCCACCTGGAAGGGCTTTTCCAGACCACCAGGAACCTTCCACAGGCATTTGGGAAATTTCAAGGGGTATTTCCCTGCCAGCCCCACAACACAGTGGATTTCAAACCAACCCGTGCTCCAGGTGTCCCCAGCCCTGGCAGCGGGCATGGGCACGAAATCTGCCTGGAAGGGCTTTCCCAGCCCACCAAATCCACATGGAAGGGCTTTTCCAGCCCATAAAATCCACCTGGAAGGGCTTTCCCAGCCCACCGGGAGCTCCTCAGTGCTTTCCACAGGATGCTAACGGGATTTGGGAAAAATAAACGGGTTATTTCCTCGCATGACCCAGTGCTGGCTGAATCCTCCGATTTTTCCTTTTGCTGTAGGAGGATCCTGGAGGGGCCGGCGCAGCTGAGCCCCCCTGACCGCGGGGACGCGCTGCCAAGCCCGGCAGCGCCGCTGAAGCCGAGCCCAGCTCCCGTTCGGTGCCTGCAGAAGGGCTCTGCTGAGGGGGGCCGGGCAGGGACTCGATGCCATTGAAGTGCTGCCAATTAAATCAGGTCACTCACTCCGAGCTCTCTGCGAGCTCTTCTCGGCGTGTGCGCGGCCCCGCTCCAGCCCCGAGCTCCGGCTCCGAGTTCCAACGCGGATCCAGCCCCGCTCCAACCCCGAGTTCCAACCCCGAGTCCCAATCCTGATCCAGCCCTGCTCCAACCCCGAGCTCCAAACCTGATCCTGTCTCGCTCCAGCCTCGCTCCAGCCCCACTCCAACCCCGAGTTCCAACCCGGATCCATCCCCCAGCTCCGCTCCAACCCCGAGTTCCAACCCGGATCCATCCCCCAGCTCCGTTCCAACCCTGATTTCCCACCCGGATCCAGCCCCCATCCTCGCTCCAACCCCGAGCTCCAAACCTGATCTTGTCTCGCTCCAGCCCCCAGTTCCAAGCCGGGTCCAGCCCCGCTCCAACCCCGAGCTCCAAACCTGATCCAGTCCCGCTCTGGCCTCGCTCCAGCCCCACTCCAACCCCGAGTTCCAACCCGGATCCATCCCCCAGCCCCACTCCAACACTGAGCTCCAAACGGGATCCAGTCCCGCTCCGGCCCCAATCCAGCCCCGCTCCAACCCTCATCCAGACTCTCTCCGACCCCGCTCCGGCCCCACTCCATCCCTGAGTTCCAACCCCGAGTTCCAACCCGGATCCAGCCTCTAGCCCTCAGCTCCGCTTCAACCGCGAGTTCCAAACCTTATCCAGCCCCAGCCCCGCTCTAACCCCGAGTTCCAGCCCCGCTCTGGCCCCGAGTTCCAGCCCAGATCCAGACCCGAGTTCCAGCCCCGCTCTGGCCCCAGCTTCTCTCCAGCCCCGTCTAACCCCGAGTTCCAGCCCAGATCCAGCCCCAGTTCCAGCCCCGCTCCAGCCCCGGGCCGTGGCTCTGGGAAGGAGCCAAGCCCCCGGCTCCGCTCGCCAAGCCGAGCGTGAAATGGGGACTCGATGGCCGCTGTCACCGCCCTCCCTCCCCAGGGCCCTCTGTCACTCCCCGGGGATGGGAAAAGCTTTTCTGGGATGCACAATAAAAAGCTGGGGGTGCTGTGCTGCCCTCACCCTAAATCCTGCGCTTGTCCCAGCCCCACAGCTGCCGTTGTCCCCATGTCACGCTGGGTGGCACCATGGGTGGGGGTCTCCATCCCCCCTGTGGGTGACACAGCTGCGACCCCGGTTCTCTGCAGAGCAAAAGGCAGATTTTTCCCAGTTTTTTCCTCAAGGTTAGGAGTCCCTGAACATCCCTTTTTGGGGAAAACGAGACACTGGCAGCGCGTCCTGCCTGGGGACCGAGCCGGCAAACCCCGCGGGGTGGCCGCGGTGTCCCCTCGGGGAGGGACACGGGCCACACGCGGCCGGATCTTTGGGAATGCCAAGAAATCCCCGTGGGCAGGAGGAGATTCGGGACACAAATCCCAAATCCACCGAGCGTCCCCTTCCCCCTCCCACCCACCCCCGCAGCCCCCGGGCTGGGCGACCCCCGGCAGCGGGGAGGGGACGGCGGTGGCGCAGCGGGAGCGCTGCGGATCCCCAGGGCCGGCTCAGCATTCCCGGGAGCGCCTTCATCCCTCGGGAACATCCCCCGGGAGAGGCCGCGGGGGCTGCCAGAGCCGCAGGGGTTAAGGCAGGAGCTGCCTCGGGTGGGTGGCACGTCGTGGCGACAAGGCTGGAGTGAGGAGGAGGAGGACTGGGGAGGGAGGGGAGAAGGGAGGAGAGGGAGGAGGAGGAGGAGGAGGAGGAGGAGGAGGAGGAGGAGGAGGAGGAGGAGGAGGGGGAGCGGGGACTGTGCGGTTGCGAAGGCGCCGGGCGAGCGAAGGGTGAAGGGCTCTGCCCGCCGCCTCCAGCCCTGAGGGTCAGCGTGGCCGGAGGGTCCTGCTGGCCCTGTCCCCGTCCTAAGCGACAAGGACAGACCCCGCCAGCGGTGACAGATCCGAAGCCACCCGGCCTTTTGTCTGCCAGCCGAGCCAGATGTGCGGGCAGCTGTGGCGGGGGGTGGCAGGCGGTGACAGCGGCGCCGGGGGACGGGGACAGACTCGGAGGGTGAGTCGGGGGCCACCGCCGTGGTTTGGGTTTTGGGCCGGGGGTGACTTTGGGGGGGCTCCTGCGCTCTGCAGCACCGAGACGGCGCCTCGGCGGATCCTCGGGGTTGTTTTTTTCCCATTCCTGAGCTTTGCTTTCCCTGCTCGATGATGGATTTGAGGAGAAATGGTTTGGAAATAAACGGGGTGGGGGAAAAAAAACAGGGAATGGACGGGGAGAGGCGCTCCGGGAGGGGATAGAGGGACGGGAGGCAGCAGGGATGGTTCCCGGGTACAGCGGGAGCTGCAATCCCGCTCCTGGAAACTCCTCCGGGATCGAGCGGATCCTCACCCCGGCACGGGTGGGAATGAGGGGCGAGGGCGGAGGGCCCGGGGGTGATGCGCTGGTCACGGAGCCGCCGGCGGGGCTGGAATCCAGGGATGCCGGCAGGATGCGATCCGGGCGGGAGAGGCGCTTCCCGGCCATTAACCCCTCGGTGCCCGAGCGACGCGGAAAATGTGACGGGAGGGACGTTGAGTGTGAAATAGAGGAAGGACGCGGTCCTTGGGGCTCCTGCCCAGCCCTCCTTCAGCTCCTCGGCCACCCCGGGGAGGGGACAGCCAGCCGAGGAGGAGGGGACAGCAAAGGTGATGGCAAAGGACACGTCGGGAATAGCCGTGGTGTCATTTTGGTGTCGATTTAATGTCATTTTCCTGCTTTCCGTGGCGGTGCCGTGTTTACCTCCCCCGGCTGCCCAGCCCTGCCCCTCCCCGCCGCAGTGCCCGGGTCCCTGTGCCAGCGCCCGGCCCTGCCCGGGGCTGAGCCCGGCCCTGCCCGGGGCTGAGCCCGGCCCTGCCCGGGGCTGAGCCCGGCCCTGCCCGGGGCTGAGCCCTGCGGGCCCGGAGATCCCGGGGTGATCCCGGGAGCCGCTCCGGGAAAGGGCTCGGGGCCGGCAGGGACCCCGCGCTCCGTGCGTGGCTGAGCCAGCGCTGCCCTCGCCTCTCCCGCTGCTCAGCCCGGCCCTGGCTTCTCCCAGAGCCTGGGAAAAGGGATGGGAGGCAGCCAGGAGGAGCGGGAGAAGCCCTGGGAGCGGCGTTCCCGGGGATGCTGTGGCTGGAGCTGCAGGTGGGCGCTGCCAGCGGGATCCGCTTCCTCCAGCCTGGATGTGCCAAGCGCGGGTGTCACCTCTGTCCCCTCGGTGTCCCCTCCTCGGTGCCGAGCCAGGACCCACCCCGCGTTCTCTGGAGCCCCGATCCTGCAGGCTGGGTGCGGGAAGAGCCCCTGGAAAAGCTGGGATGGGAATGGCTCATCCCTGCCTCCCCCAGCCTGCGGCGACGGGAGGTGCCTCAGGACAACATTCCCTGTCCTGGGGATTGTCCTGGGAATGTCCCTCAGGTCTCTCCCGGCACATCGGGCAGCACCTCCCGGCTCCAGCCCCGGCTCCCTGTGCCACAGGATGCTGATCCCGCCCTGCTGAGGCTTTTCCTGGCATTCCCGGCTCTCCGTGTCCCCTCTGCGGGCAGTGGGAGCGGCTTTGGCACCTGCTGGCAGCGCTGGAAGGGGCAAAGCAGGATCGGGATCTGAGGGCCGGGCTCGACCTCTGCTCCTTGGCCATTCCCAACCCTTTCCTTTGGCTGGCATCTCTCTTCCCATTCCCAACCCTTTCCTTTGGGATTTCTCTTCCCATTCCCAACCCCTTCCTTTGGATGGGATTTCTCTTCCCATTCCCAACCCTTCCCTTTGGGATTTCTCTTCCCATTCCCAACCCTTTCCTCTGGCTGGGATCTCTCTTACCATTCCCAATCCTTCCCTTTGGGATTTTTCTTCCCATTCCCAACCCTTTCCTCTGGCTGGGATCTCTCTTCCCATTCCCAACCCTTTCCTTTGGGATTTCTCTTCCCATTCCCAATCCCTTCCTTTGGATGGGATCTCTCTTCCCATTCCCAACCCTTCCCTTTGGGATTTCTCTTCCCATTCCCAACCCTTCCTTTTGGGATTTCTCTTCCCATTCCCAACCCCTTCCTTTGGCTGGGATCTCTCTTCTCACCCACAAAGGAAAACCGGGAGCTGAGCCATGCCCAGAGCCTGTGGGATCCCTCTGGCACAGGGAAAAGGGTTGGGAATTCTGCAGGACCCCGATCCAACCCCATCCCGATCCCTTCCAGCCTCGGAGCCGCAGGAATTCACTTTCCCCAAAACCCCGCGGGCGCTGAGCTGGAGTTGCCCCCTCGAGGGTTCAGAGGAGCTGTTCCCATTCCCATGGAAGCTCGGATTCCCATGGAATTCCCATTCCAGAGGTGGAGCAGCCCTGCCCAGCCACAGCTCCTGAAGCCCAGGGATGATCCCTGCTCCTGCTTTCAGCTGGAAAAACACTTCCCTGCTGTTTAGGGACGTGATCCTGGATTTCCTGCCCAGGACAGGGATTGGGAGGATGCTGGGAATGTCCAGAGCTGGCGTGGGGGAGGTCGGGAATGAATCCCACAGGTGAATCCCAAACACGCAGCTCTGCCCCTTTATTCCCAGATTTTCTCCTGGATCATTAACGCCTCTTCCCTTCCCTGGGACATTCCATGGGATGACATTCCCGATGTCCCAAAGTGCCAGTCTGGGACACAAAAATTCATCACCACCCCCGCTTCTGCTCCCAAATCCCTTTTCCAGGAAGAAGGAGCTGTTCCCGCTGTCTGTTCCCAATCCCAAATTTCCAGCCCCTGGAATGATGGCTGGGATTTCTCTCTCCCCCGTGACTTTGGTTTTATGGGATTATTC
This sequence comes from Taeniopygia guttata, assembly GCF_003957565.2. Classification (NCBI taxonomy): domain Eukaryota; kingdom Metazoa; phylum Chordata; class Aves; order Passeriformes; family Estrildidae; genus Taeniopygia; species Taeniopygia guttata. Next base: position 2,953,684 of record NC_044238.2, on the reverse strand, counting down.
CCAAGGGAATAATTCCCAGCTCAGCTCAGGAAGGAGAATCCCAATCCCAGATGCTGCTTCCCACCAGGGCACTGGGATGAGCAGGAAAATGGGATGAGTTTAAAACTCCTGAAATTTGGGGGCGTTCCCTGTGGATAAACTGGGATTTTGGGGTGGAATTTTGGGATCGGGATCACTGCTCCTGAGTGGGGGATAAACCTGGACCCAGGCAGCCTCTGGAATTCCCAGCAGCATTCCAGGCCATCCTTTTATTTATGGAAAGCTTTGGAAAAAGTGGATCCAGCGGCTGAGTTTTAGGATTTTTTTGGGAAAATCGCCTCGAGAACCTTTGCTGTCCCCTCTCCATCCAGCCAGGAGACCTTGGGGATCATTTCCATGCAAATTCCCACCGATTCCAAGGTGGGATAGGGCTGGAAAACCCCGGCCCCTCTCCGAATCCTGGCAGTGGGAGCTGTTTGCAAACACTCGGGAAAAGCAGGAATTGTGCGGCGGCTCTGTTTGGAGTGCAATCCCGGATAATAAATAAATATGGGAAAAATTGGGATCTGTTCCCAGACAATTCACAAAGGCCTTAATTGGGACTGAAGTCTGGGGCTCGTCTCACCCAGACTGGATCCATAAATTATTCGGGATAAATTATTTGGGATAAATCATTCAGGATAAATTATTCACCAGCTCTGCTCAGAATTAAGGCCGGGTTTTCCCTCCAGGAATGATCCTGGATCTTCCTGACCCTCTCCAGGTTCCAGAGTCTCCCAATCTCTGTTAAAATGCCATTTTTAATGGAATTTATAATGATCCCTACAAAAATAATTAATCCCGGGTGGAATTTGAGGGTTGGTGCTTTGTCCTTCCTGGTGGTCAAAATGAGAAGAATCCAGGCTGGGAAAAAAAAATTGGATTTTTGGGGGAGAGGCTTTACTAAGGAATTTTAAATGAGGAATTTGGAATCAGCAGGAAAAGGGGATTTGCATCTTAACCATCTTTTCCCAAAGGATCAGCCCGATCCAGATCTTTTTTAGGAAGGAAAAAGAGCAGCTTTTCCTCCCTGATTCCCAGCAGGACCTTTGGGAATAAAGATGGGGGGAAGCATTAAAAGTACAAATTCTACCCGGAAAAGGAAAAAAAAAAAAAAAGGATTTTTCCTATTTATGATCCATAAAAAATACGTCGATTTGGTTTGTGCCAGGAGAAGCTTTTCCAAAGCTTTTCCATGGTGTGGTTGTCACCTCTTCCAGGATGATCCTTACATTTCAAGGAATATTTTGGCTGCTCCAAGCGCTGTTTGACGCCTCATCAAAGCCTCTCCCTTGCCTTGAAATAAAAAAAAATTAAAAAAAAAATAAAATAATAATAAAAAAACCAAAACCAAACAAAAAAACACAACCAAACAAAAAACAACAATAAAAAAAAACCCCAAAAATAAATAGGGCGTCGGCTTTGATCCCGATCTGAAAATCGCTACCGAGCCGCTCTTTTCCCAGGAATGTTCTGATTCCCATGGAAAATTCTGAGCTCGGTCCCATTTCTGAGTCACTTTTCCCAACTCCCACGAGCTCCCGGGATTGGTTGTCCCAATCCCGGCTCTGGGAAGCTCCGGCATTCCTGAATTCCCGGAGTTTGGCAGGATTCATCCCTTTGGAAGCACCCAGGGGCAGGATCAGCGTCAGTCCTTCAGAATTCCAGGTCCCTGAATTTCCATCCACGCTGTAATTCCCTTTCCATGGAATTCTTGTGGGAACAAAAAAAAAAAAAAAAAAAAAAAAAAAAAGGATTTCAGGGGCATTTTCCAGCTGTTTTTATGGTTCTTTAATAATTCCTTGACTTCCTTTTTCCCAGAAAAATCCTCTTGGGAAGTGCTGCTTCCTTGGGCAGGGTTGTCCTCCCTGGCTTGACCATGGATTTTCCCGGTTTTCCTTGAATTCCCAAGATGCTGAAAAGATGGGAGAGCGGGAATTTCTCCTGCTGTGACCACACTCGTGTTGGGAAATGGATTTGGGAGATAGATTTGGGAAGTGGATTTGGGAAGTGGATTTGGGAAATGGATTTGGAAAAGGGATTTAGTTCCCTCAGGAGCCCTCAAGGTCTATGGGGACAGGGATCAGTTTTTCCTGCTGCCTTTCCCAGGTTTTCCTGTTTCCTGCTGCAGAATCCCTGGAAACAGAGGGATTTTTCCATGGGAATGAGGGGGATGAGCAGCTGGGATGTTCCTTGGATCTCCAAAGCTTTTCCTTCCTGCTCCAGGGCCATTCCAGATCCAGCTCCAAACCCAGAGGTGTTTGAGCTCACCCTGGCTCATCCCAGTTTTTCCTTCATGGATTAATTCCCCCCCCACCCCCCACCCCAGCGCTCAGTGCGATGATTTTATTCAGATAAGCTAGAAATGGAATTTACCGGGAATCAGGGAAGGTTTTTCCACCCGGTGGGTGCACGGGGGGGATGCGCAGGATCCACATGCCGCTGGAAAATCCCTCTCTGGGAGCCCCGCGAGAGGCTCAGCCCCCAAAATTCCATAAAAACAGCGCGGCACCTTCCCCTCCACAACTCCCCGAGCCTTTCCCGGCGCTTCCAGAGGGATTTGCCTTCATCCCACGGATCCGCTCCGTGCCCGGGGAGGGGGTGAGGCAGCCCCGGAGCCGTGCCTGGCAGTTGCCATGGCAACCGTACGTTTTCCTTAGGATTCCTAATGACTCCTTGGCATCCGCGCCGATCCACGGCTTTTTTTTGGGATGCTGGAGGTTGTTCCCCTTCCTTGGTGGGGCTGGATCTGCTTGAAAAGCCGGGATTTTATCTCTTCCCATTGTTTTTGTTTTTGTTTTGTTTTGTTTTTAATGCTGGAGCTTTCTCCTTTCCACCCTTTCAGTGATTCCAGACTTGGAATTTGTCGGGAATTAGGAGCTGGGCCACCTTAGGCTGTCCCCTGTCATCGGCATCTCATGTCCTTGTGGAATTCCAGAGTTCTTGTGGAATTCCAGAGGCATCCTGGTCCTGGATCAGTGGCTGTGGGATCCAGGGATCCCCAGGGTGGGATCGAGTCCCCCAGGAAAATCCCGGATCCTGCAGACAAGGCTGGGATGTGATTCCAAGGGGTTTGGTCATTCCAGGCCTTTCTGGCATCTAAGGAGGCCGGAATGCTCCAGGAGAAAAACAGGGAGAGGCTTCCCTGGATTGGGAATGGCTCTGATCCCACGGCACTCCCACAGGTGCCATCCTCAGCTGGAATTCCGTGGGATCAGCCCTGGGAGTCTCCCTGCCCTTTGTGACCCCATCCCAGCGCCCATTCCCGACGCTGCAATTCCCTGGAATCGCTGCCCCATCCCTGCCTCCCTTTCCTCTGGGAGGAGCAGTTTCATCCATGGATGGAGAGAAAAAAGCTGGAAACAGGAAGAGCTCGGCGGAGTGTCCGTGCCTGAGTGAAATTCCCGGTTCTCCAGCAAAATTCCCAATTCTCCAGTGAGATTCACAGTTCTCCAGTGAGATTCCTGATTCTCCAGTGAGATTCCTGGTTCTTCAGCAGAATTCCTGGTTCTCCAGCAGAATTCCCAGTTCTCCAGTGAGATTGCCAATTCTCCAGTGAGATTCCTCATTCTCCAGTAAAATTCCCAGTTCTCCACCAAAATTCCCGGTTCTCCAGCAGAATTCCCAGTTCTCCAGTGAGATTCCCAGGTCTCCAGCCCTCTCCAGCCTCTTCCCTGTGCAGCATTCCCACCTGCAGCAACAGCACTGAGCCAAAGGAATATTTTTCCTGACCACAAAAATACTTTTCCCAACCACAGGAACATTCTTCCCAACCACAGGAATATTTTCCCAACCACAGGAACCTCTGGAGAAACCTCCATGGTTTCGGTTTTAATCACACCCAGGGAATCATTCCCGGGTTTTTTTTTTCCCACTTTTAATAACCTGGATTTCCACTCCCGGCCCTCTTTCCCTGCCTGGGGGAAGTGGAAGGAGCTTGGATTTATCCCTCTGGAGGGAATCCCACACCACTGCCGAGATGCAGGAATATTTCTTCCCAAAATACCCCGAGGGGCCGCGCTCCCGGCCATTCCCAGCCTCTGGATCTGAGGGCTGAGAGGTTTTTCCTCAGTCCAGGATCCTGGAATTCCGGGAGCCGCCTTCTGCAGCGTTTCCAGTGTCCCACTGGGAGCGGATTTCTCGGGATGCGCTCCCCGGCCTCTGTGTCCTCGGATCCCACAGTTCATGGAAAACCACCTGGATTTGGGAACTCAAATCCTTTGACATTCCCGGGAGCGTCCTGTCCCCATCCTGCTGCCCTTGGAGCGGGAAGGGGAAGGGGGGGGATGTTTCGGGGGAGTTGCTCTGCAAATGAGGCGGCGTTAATGAGGAATTAATTATCGATCATTCCTGCTGGGAAGGTCACTGGGAATGACACAGCAGCTGTGCCCTGCATGGAGCAGCGCTGTTTTTATGGAATTCTGGGGGGCTGAGCCCTTCCCTGGGCTTCCAGAGAGGGATTTTCCAGCGGGATGTGGATCCCGAGCCTTCCCCCTGCACCCACCAGATGGGAAAATCCAGCCTGATCCCAACAAAATCCCACAGGTCCTTTAGGGAATGGGATGGGATCCATGGGATGGGATCCATGGGATGGGATCCATGGGATGGGACCCATGGGATGGGATGGGGATCCTGGTGTTTCTTGGCAGGTGGGATCCATTCCCAATCCATTCCCAATCTGTTCCCAATCCTTGTCCAATCCATTCCCAATCCATGTCCAATCCATTGTCTGATCCATTCCCGATCCATTCTCAATGGATTCCTGATCCATTCTCGATCCATTTCTGATCCATTCCTGATCCATTCCTAATCCATACCTGATCCATTCCCCATCCATTCCTGATCTAAGTCCATTCCTGATCCATGCCTGATCCATTCCCGATCCATTTTGGGATCCATTCCCATTGCATGCCTGATCCATGATCAATCCATTCCAAATCCATTCCCGATCCTTGTCCAATCCATTGTCTGATCCGTTCCTGATCCATTCCCGATCAATTTCCAATCAGTTCCTGATCCATTCCTGATCAATTCCTGATCCATTCCCAATCCATTCCCAATCCGTGTCTGATCCATTCCCAATCCATTCCTGATCCATTCCCAATCCATTGTCTGATCCATTCCTGATCCATTCCCAATCCATTCCCAATCCATTCCCGATCCATTCCCACCTGGGAGCCAGCACAATTAGCTCCCCCAGTCTGCAGAGCCACCAGAACAATTAACCGCTCACTAATTGCAATTCTCATTTGTCATCTCGCTAATGAAGGCTGAGTGATTCCATCGCCCTCCTGCTCCCTCGGCCCCTCTGGCATCCCCGGCCCTTTTCCCGGGAATTTCGCCGGGAATTCCCGGTGGGATCCGGATCCCAGAGCTGAGAAAATTTTAATTTAAGTTTAATTTTATGTTTATGTGTCCGTGCATGTCACAGCGTGTCACCCCGGCTGCTCCCCCATGGTCACCAAACCTCTCTGGGATGTCCAGGGAATCCTGAACTCTTCCTGGGATGCTCAGGGAATCCTGGATTTCTCTGGGATGCTCAGGGAATCCTGGATTTCTCTGGGATGCTCAGGGAATTCTGAATCTCTCTGGATGCTCAGACAATCCCGAACTTCTCCTGGGATGTTCAGGGCATCCCAAACCTCTCTGGGATTCTCAGGGAATCCTGGATTTCTCTGGGATGTTCAGGGAATCCTGGATCTCTCTGGGATGCTCAGGGAATTCTGGATTTCTCTGGGATGCTCAGAGAATCCCAAACTTTTCCTGGGATGTTCCAGGCATCCCAAATCTCTCTGGGATGTCCAGGGAATCCTAAACTTTTCCTGGGATGCTCAGGGAATCCTGTATCTCTCTGGATGTTCAGGGAATCCTGATTTTTTCCAGGGATTCTCAGGGCATCCCAAACCTCTCTGGGATTCTCAGGGAATCCCAAATCTCTCTGGGATCCTCAGGGAATCCCAAATCTCTCTGGGATGATCACAGAATTCTGGATCTCTCTGGGATCCTCAGGTAATCCTGAACTTTTCCTGGCGTCCTCAGGGAATCCCAAACCTCTCTAGGAAGTTTGGGGAATCCTGGATCTCTCTGTGGGGATGCTCAGGGAATCCTGAACTTTTCCTGGGATGTTCAGGGTATCCCAAACCTCTCTGGGATGCTCAGGGAACCCCAAATTTCTCTGGGATGCTCATGGAATCCCAAATTTCTCTGTGGGAATGCTGGGGGCTCCCAGCTCCCCACAGCTCCCAGTGCAGGGACCGGAGCAGCGCTGATCACAGAATTTCCCAAAATCTGGAAGCAAATTCCATTGGGAAGCTTTCCCTGGAACCCTCAGCGATGGCTTCGAGAGGCTGAAGGGCTCTAAATGATCCCTCAGGAAGGAGATCTGGGGGATGGCTCAGGAAAAACAAGGCAGGAACACCCAGGAAGGACATGGGGCAGGAGGGGAATATTCGGGATATTCTGGAAATGCACCTGCGACCATCCTGCACGGATGGGAAGGGGCTGGATCGGGAAATTCCATGGAACAGGCCCTGTGTGGGAGGAAAAACAAGCCCAGGCTCTGCAAATCATTAAAAAAAAAAAGAGGTGGCAGGGAGATAAATACCCCAAAATCAGGTTTTTTTCATCCTCCCCCATCCCCTTTCTGCCTGGAACGTTCTTATTTGCTGTTGGAAATGTGGGATTTGGGAACAGGGATCCGCAGGCACAGCCAGAGTTCAGCTCCTGCTGCAGCCCGGAGCCGCTGCCAGGAGCTGGAGCTGCTCCCAAAAATGCAGAGAGCTGCAGCTCAGCGCTGCTCAGGGGGATAAAAAAACCTGGATTTTCCAAAAGGACAATCCAGCTGAAATTACGTCCCCCCAGTCCCGGATTTCTCCAGGGGCAGAGATCAGCCAGCTTTTTCCCAGCAGAATTTGGACAATTCCAAATGCTCCGGGTTAACCCCATGGCCTGAGGCTCAGGGATAAAATGAGATGGCTCCAGGGCTTCCTGGCTGAAAATCATGGATTTGAGGTTTCCTGGCTGAAAATCATGGATTTGAGGCTTTCCTGACCGAAAATCATGGATTTGAGCCTTTCCAGACTGAAAATCATGGATTTGAAGCTTCCTGGCTGAAAATAATGGATTTGAGGCTTTCCTGACAGAAAATCATGGATTTGAGCCTTTCCAGACTGAAAAACACGGATTTGAGGCTTTTCCAGATGAAAATCATGGATTTGAGGCTTTCCCGGCTGAAAATCCCAAATTTGAGGCTTCTTGTCTGAAAATAAAGGATTTGAGCCTTTCCAGACTGAAAATCACGGATTTGAGGCTTTTCCAGATGAAAATCATGGATTTGAGGCTTTCCCGGCTGAAAATCCCAAATTTGAGGCTTCTTGTCTGAAAATAAAGGATTTGAGCCTTTCCCAACTGAAAATACTGGATTTGAGGTTTCCCAGCTGAAAGTAATGGATTTTATGCTTTCCTGGCTGAAAATCATGGATTTGAGGTTTTTTGTCTGAAAATCATAGGTTTGAAGCTTTCCTTGCTGAAAATCATGAATTTGAGCTTTCCCGACTGAAAATCATGGATTTGAGGTTTCTTGTCTGAAAATCATGGATTTGAGGCTTCCCACAGTGCCACACGCAGAGGACAAAGCTGTCGCCTCCGGGGCTTTTGTGCCACCCCGAGGCAGCTCCTGCGGGGCAGGGAGGGACCTGGATTTCATGGATTTCAAGGATTTCATTCCTGGATTTCACTCCCGGATCCCCTCCCGATCCCGGCCATGGTCCGGGATGTCGCAGGATGAGTTGGAAGCCACCCCAGGAGCTGTCGCTGTCCCCAGGAGTGCCCACCCCTCCCTGGCGCTGCTCCCTGATGAGGCCTCGCTCCCGATTTTTCCAAGTGGAGGAGGGAAAAGGTTGGGATTTATCCCGACAGGAATGAACCTTCGGAAAGGCCGAACTCCAAAAGCTGAATTTGAGAGAAGGGACCCAACCCAGGGACCTGAGCGTCCCCAAAGCTCCCTCGGTGTCCCGCGGGATGGGATGTGCGATCCCTAGGGAATGCCTGTGGGATCCAAACCCCTCTGGAATGTGCAGTTTGCAGCCACGAGGGCCAAATTTTGCCCCTTTTTCCAGGATGGAGGCTGAGCCTGGATGGGGGAAACCACAGGAACCCATGGGAGCGTTTGGAGGGGGGAAAACCACAACCAAAACAATTCCAGAGCCAGGACAACAACTCCAGAGGCAAAACAATTCCAGAGGCAAAACAACAATTCCAGAGGCAAAACAACAATTCCAGAGCCGAGACAATTCCAGAGGCAAAACAACAATTCCAGAGGCAAAACAACAATTCCAGAGGCAAAACAACAATTCCAGAGGCGAGACAATAATTCCAGAGGCAAAACAACAATTCCAGAGCCGAGACAATTCCAGAGGCAAAACAATTCCAGAGGCAAAACAACAATTCCAGAGCTGAGACAATTCCAGAGACAAAACAATTCCAGAGGCAAAACAACAATTCCACAGGCAAAACAACCATTCCAGAGGCGAGACAACAATTCCAGAGGCAGAACAACAATTCTAGAGGCAAAACAACAATTCCAGAGCCGAGACAATTCCAGAGGCAAAACAACAATTCCAGAGGCAAAACAACAATTCCAGAGGCAAAACAATTCCAGAGGCTGGAAGCATCTGGATGATTTTCAAGCCTTCCTCATTAAAATCCAGCCAGAGAGAGGCCAGAAGTGCTGAGATAAGAGCCAGATCCGAGCTCTTCCTCGCTGCTCCCGGCCGTGTTTTTATCTCCTGGCTGCCTCCCAGACAAGCAGGAATAACAGGAATCACGTTATCACCCTCCCTGCCCGTGGAGATGCAGGAGGATGGGGAAAATATATTTAAAATCCCATCCTTATGCACAAAATAAGGATTAAGTGCGGGGAGAAATCACTGGAAAAGGTGGCGGAGCAGTGTGGCGGTGCTGGTGGGTTTGGAGCGGATTCTGCCCGTCCTGGTGGCTCCAAACCCTGTCCAGCCTTGGGAAAAGCTCCAAGGAAACGCTTCCAAAGCCGCTTTTCCCGAGCATAACTCCCGGCTCAGACCTCGGCAGGGACTTTGCCAGGTGTTCCCTGACTCGTGGAAATGTTTTTTTCAGGGAATAAAATCCTGAAATGGCAGCTGGAGGCTGCTATGAGGGACACAAGGTGAACCTTCCCATCCCAGGAACAGCCTGGTATCCCAGGAAAACTCTCATATATTTCAGGAAAACTCTCATATTCCAGGAACAGCCTCATACCCCAGGAAAACCCTCAATATCCCAGGAAAACCCTCATATTCCAGGAAAACCCTCATATTCCAGGAATACCTTCCCATCCCGGGAAAATTTCACATGCCAGGAAAACCCTCCCATGCCAGGAACAGCCTGGTATCCCAGGAAAACCCTTATCCAGGAAAACTCTCATATTCCAGGAAAACCCTCCCATCCCAAGAACAGCCTTGCATCCCAGGAAAACCCTCCCATCCTAGGAAAACTTTCATATTCCAGGAAAACCCTCATATTCCAGGAAAACTCTCATATTCCAGGAAAACCCTCCCATCCCAAGAACAGCCTTGCATCCCAGGAAAACCCTCCCATCCTAGGAAAACTCTCATATTCCACGAAAACCCTCATATTCCAGGAAAACCCTCCCATCCCAAGAACAGCCTCACATCCCAGGAAAACGCTCATATTCCAGGAAAACTCTCATATTCCAGGAAAACCTTCATATTCCAGGAAAACTCTCATATTCCAGGAAAACCCTCATATTCCAGGAAAACCCTCCCATCCCAAGAAGAGCCTCACATCCCAAGAAAACGCTCATATTCCAGGAAAACTCTCACATTCCACAAAAACCCTCCCATCCCTCGCCTGGCCAACACCCAGCCCCACAACCGCCGAGCACCAAAACCCCCCGGAATTTCTGAAAACGCCCCAAAGACAGGAAGTTTTCCCTGCGGCAGCTCCTCAATCCCATCTCCAGCCCGGGGTTCCTGAGCTCGGGGTTTCCATGGAGCCGCGGCGGCCGCGGGGCTCAGCCCGGGCATACAGATGAGGGGCGGTTGCCACGGTGCCGGCGACATTCCGGGCCCTTCGTCCCTTTATTTATTTCTCCTTCGTCCCTTTATTTATTTCTCCTTCGTCCCTTTATTTATTTCTCCTTTGTCCGTTTATTTATTTCTTCTTCATCCCTTTATTTATTTCTCCTTTGTCCCTTTATTTATTTCTCCTTTGTCCCTCTCTTTATCTCTTCTTCATCCCTTCATTTCTCCTTTGTCCCTTTATTTATTTCTCCTTTCCCCTTGTATTTCTCCTTTATCCCTTTTTATCTTTTTTGTCCCTTCATTTCTCTTTTCTCCCTTTATTTTCCCATTTTAACTTGTATATGTCCTTTCCCCCTGTAGTTGTCCTTTCCACCTATATTTCTCCTTTTTCCTTGTATTTCTTCTTTTCCCCTATATTTATCCTTTTCCCCTGTATTTCTTCTTTCCCCCTGTAGTTCTCCTTTTTCCTTGTATTTCTCCTTTTTCCTTGTATTTATCCTTTTTTCCTGTATTTCTCCTTTCCCCTTGTATTTCTCCTTTATCCCTTTTTATGTTTTTTGTCCTTTCATTTCTCTTTTCTCCCTTTATTTTCTCATTTTTCCTTGTATTTGTCCTTTTCCCCTGTATTTCTCCTTTTCCCCTATAGTTCTCATTTTTCCTTGTATTTCTCGTTTTTCCTTGTATTTCTCCTTTTTCCTTGTATTTCGCCTCAGTCCCTTTTTATTTCTCCTTTGTTCCTTTTGATTTCTCCTTCTTCCCTTCCTTTCTCCGTTCATTTTCCCTGCCGACGTTCCAGCCGGGCCCGGGGTTTGCTCGGAGTTGGGAGATGCTGGCGAGTCCCGGTTTCCTTGTTTCGGTGGGATTTGGGGATGAAATCCCTCCCTGGGAGGAGCTGGGATGGAATTCCCACAGAATCCGTGGCTGCTCCATCCCTGGGAGTGTCCCAGGCCAGGCTGGAGCACCCTGGGATCACGGGAAGTGTCCCTGCCCATGGAAGGGGCGGGAATGGGATCATCCTCAAGATCTTCCAACCCAAACCATTCCAGGATTCCATAAAAAATCCCAATTTCAGGATTCCTTGAAATTCCCACAGAATCCGTGGCTGCCCCATCCCTGGCAGTGTCCCAGGCCAGGCTGGAGCACTCTGGGATAGTGGGAATTCCTTGCCCATGGCTCTGGATGGGATTTAAGGTCCCTTCCAACCCCAAATCATTCCAGGATTCCACAATCCCACAATAATTCCCTCCTGTCCGCTCCCAGCATTCCAACTTCCCTCAGGGGCTGGGTGGAGATGGAAAAACGGGAATGGATCATGGAAGGGTTTTCCCACAGCATCCAAGGGCCACTTCCCATCTACCCATGCCGGAGGGGTGACAGGGACGGGAAGGTCCCACTGTGCCCGGTGTGTGGTGGAGCTGGAGAAGATGGAAAAACTGGAGAAACTGGGGACGCTGGAGAAGATGGAGGAGATGGAAAAACTGGAGAAGATGGAGAAGATGGAGAAGCTGGAGGAGATGGAGAAGTTGAAGAATCTGGAAAAAGTGGAGAAGATGAAGAAGATGGAGAAGCTGGAAAAAGTGGAGTAGATGCAGAATATAGAAAAACTGGAGAATCTGGAGAAGATGGAAAAACTGGAGAAGCTGGGGAAGCCAGGGAAGATGGAGAATCCAGAGAAGATGGAGAAGCAGGGGAAAATGGGGAATCCAGAGAAGATGGAGAAGCAGGGGAATCCCAAGATGGAAAAGCTGAGGAATCCCGGGAATCCAGAGAAGATGGAGAAGCTGGGGAATCCCAAGATGGAAAAGCTGAGGAATCCTGGGAATCCAGAGAAGATGGAGAAGCTGGGGAATCCCAAGATGGAAAAGCTGAGAAATCCCAGGAATCCAGAGAAGATGGAGAAGCTGGAAAAGCTGGAGAGCAGCCCCAAGCTCAGCTCACTCCAAGATCTCCCCCAGCAAAGCCCCGGGAGCCGCCATCCCTCGGGAATGTCGCACACGGGACCAGCAGCACCAGCAGGCAGGGCCACCCTGTCCCCACCAGGCTGGAGGTGCCACCACCCCTGCAGGAATTCCAGGAGCTGCTCCCCAGGCAGAGCGGGATCAGCCCCATCCTTCCCTGGGATTTTTTTCCCCCCTCAGCTGGGATCACTCACTGCCAAAGTTCTTCCTTTTCTCCCAGTTTGCTCCTTTCCATGAGTTTTAGGCCCAAGTTTTCCCAAATCCACCATTTCCCCACAAGTTCCCATCCCGTGATTCACACAATCCCCTGGATTTTCCCATATCCAAGATTTCTCCCAGCCATCCGTGCTGGGAAAAATGGGATAAAATCGAATTATGGACAAAAGCAGCAGATCTGGAGGTGTTTTCCCTGGAAAACCAGGGTTGGAACCAGGCGCCTTTTCCAGCCTTTCCTTCACACCTCGAAGAAAAGAAATAAAACCCCCAAATTCTTCCATAATATTTGTTTTTTAAGGAGAGAAGATTCCCGAGATATTTGAACAGCTGGAGACTTTTACAGACCCGAAAACACCGGAGCACTTAAAAGGAAAGGTGTGGATCCATCAGAGGGAAGCGGGAATCGATGGATCCATCCTTTCCTTTCATGCTGCTTCTGCAGGAGCTGCTTTAAAAGCAGGAGGGAAGGAGGGAAAAGAGCGGGATCGATCCGGGAGGAGTTGATGTGGAATAAACTCTGCTCGGGAGCCCTTTCCAGGGAGAGTACGGCGGGGATAAAACTGAAACTTTGCTTTTCCCACTCTTTTAATGGTTTTTGTTTTTGTTTTTTTTTCCCCCTGCTGGGGGAGAGGCTTTTAAGGGAAAAAAATGTTGGATTGAGGTCAGCACCGAGCGGGAGAAATGGAGGAAATAATGGATTGGGAGAGGGGCAGGAGATGCCGGGGGGTTCAAACCCATCCCAACCCCACCCTGAGAATTCCCGATGTTTGGTAGATGTTTTTCCCTAAGGAATATCCCATCAGAGGGCTGCAAATGGGGATGGAGCTCCTGGACGGGGGAATTTGGAGCTGGGGAGGATGAGGAACAGGGAGCAGAGCCTGCAGGAAGATTATTCCCATGGAAAATTATTCCCATGGAAAATTATTCCCAAAACTCACAGCTCTGGCTCTGCTCAACCACAGATCCAGGGACTGCTGGGGGTCCTGGGCAGATTCCATGGGATAATTCCACCCAGATTTTCTGGGATGAGAGGGAACAGGAAAAGCCATGGATATGAAGTGGAATTCATGGATTTGTTTTGGGGGATCCTGGGAAGATTCCATGGGTTAATTCCACCCAGATCCTGTGGGATGGGAGAGCAGAGAATACCATGGATATAAAGTGGAATTTATGGGATTTGTTTGGTGAGTCCTGGGCAGATTCCATGGGATAATTCCACTCAGATCCCATGGGATGGGAGGACACAGTTCAATCAGGGATATAAAGTGGAATTCATGGATTTGTTTGGAGCGCGTTGGGGGTCCTAGGCAGATTCCACGGGATAATTCCACCCAGATCCTGTAGGATGGGAGAGCACAGCGAATACCATGGATATAAAGTGGAATTCACAGATTTGTTTGGAGGGTCCTGGGCAGATTCCATGGGATAATTCCACCCAGGTTCTCTCAGATGGGAGGGGCACAGTGAATGCCATGGATATAAACCAGAATTAATGGATTTACTGGGCAGTTTTGGGGTCCCGAGCAGGGTCCTGGGGGTGCCATCCTCAGGTTTTTACCTCCCCAACCTGTCCCTTGTCCCTGCCCCTGGTTCCCCACGAGCCCAAACCCTGCCCTATCCCAAGTCTGCTGCTTTTCCAGGAATGACCACGTGAGGAGCCTGGAAGATGCAGCCGAGCACAGGAATGACTCCTTTGGAGAGGAAGAAGAGGCCCAGCTCTGACTGAGGTGCCCCCAGCGCTTTCAGCTCCCATTTCGGGGGCGCCAGGCAGGGCCCGACACTTCCAGGGGCTCGCATGGAGCATCTCCCCCCACGGGCGCCGTCCCCACCTCGCCGTCACCGCTGTCACCCCCTGGCCAGCTCTGGATGCTCCCTGTGACCTTCTCCAGCTCAAAATGAGAGGCCTCCAGCCCAGCTGCCTCCTGCTGTGCGTGGTGGCCGCCAGCGCCATGCCCACAGTGCCGTGGCGCGTGGCGTGTCCCCCGCGCTGCGTGTGCCAGATCCGGCCCTGGTACACGCCCCGCTCCGCCTACCGCGAGGCGGCCACGGTGGACTGCAACGACCTTTTCATCACCTCGGTGCCCCCGGAGCTGCCCGAGGGCACCCAGACCCTGCTGCTGCAGAGCAACAACATCGCCAGGCTGGAGCAGGGCGAGCTGGGCTACCTGCGGAACCTGTCGGAGCTGGATCTGTCGCAGAACAGCTTCTCCGACGTCTGGGATTTCGGGCTCAGGAACATGCCCCAGCTGCTCAGCCTGCACCTGGAGGAGAACCAGCTCTCCGAGCTGCCCGACAGCAGCTTCCCGGGCTTGGGGAACCTTCAGGAGCTCTACCTGAACCACAACCGGCTCCGCAGCATCGCCCCCCGCGCCTTTGCCGGCCTGGGCAGCCTCCTGCGGCTCCACCTCAACTCCAACCTGCTGAGGACGCTGGACAGCCGCTGGTTCCAGATGCTGCCCAGCCTGGAGATCCTCATGGTCGGGGGGAACAAGGTGGATGCCATCCTGGACATGAATTTCCGGCCCCTGGGCAACCTGCGGAGTTTGGTGCTGGCCGGGATGCAGCTGCGGGAGATCTCAGATTACGCCCTGGAAGGGCTGAGGAGCCTGGAGAGCCTCTCCTTCTACGACAACAAGCTGGCAGATGTCCCCAAGAGGGCTCTGCAGCAAGTGCCCGGCCTGAAATTCCTGGATCTGAACAAGAACCCACTGCAGAGGGTCAAGCAGAGCGACTTCACCAACATGCTGCACCTCAAGGAGCTGGGCCTCAACAACATGGACGAGCTGGTGTCCATCGATCAGTTCGCCCTCATCAACCTCCCCGAGCTGACCAAGCTGGACGTTACCAACAACCCCAAGCTGTCCTTCATCCACCCCAAGGCCTTCCAGCACCTTCCGCAGCTGGAGACGCTGATGCTCAACAACAACGCCCTAAGTGCCTTGCACCGGCAGACGGTGGAGTCGCTGCCCAACCTGCAGGAGATCAGCATCCACGGCAACCCCCTGCGCTGCGACTGCGTCATCCGCTGGGTCAACAGCACGCGGCCCCGCGTGCGCTTCATCGAGCCCCAGTCCACGCTCTGCGCCGAGCCCCCCGACCTCCAGCGCCGCCACATCCGCGACGTCCCTTTCCGGGAGATGACAGAGCAGTGCCTGCCGCTCATCTCCGCCCGCAGCATCCCGGCGCGCCTGGAAGCCGAGGTGGGCGACGACGTGGCCCTGCACTGCCGGGCGCTGGCGGAGCCCGAGCCGGAGATTTACTGGGTGACGCCAACCGGCGCGAAGCTGCTGCCGTTTGGGGATGACGGGAAGTTCAAGGTGCACTCCGAAGGGACGCTGGAGATCCGCGCCATCGCGGCGCGCGAGGCCGGGCTCTACACGTGCGTGGCTCACAACTTGCTGGGCGCCGACACCCGCGGCGTCCGCGTGCTGGTCAACCGCTCCTTCCCGCTGGGCCAGGCCGAGCTGGAGCTGCTGGTGGTGGACGTCCAGCCCCACCACGTGCTGCTGGCCTGGCGGCCGTGCCTCAACGCCGTCTCCTCCAACATCACGTGGGCCAGCTCGACGCTGGGCTCGCGGCTGGGTGCGGCGCGGATCCCGGCGGGCACCCACAGCTTCAACATCACCCGGCTGCGCCCCGACACCGAGTACCGGGCGTGTCTGCACGTCACCTTGGTGGCATCACCGGTCAGGGTGGCCTGTGTGACCGCCAGGACTAAAGAGGCCAGGCAGGGGATGCCGTGGGGACAGGGGACGCTGGTGACGGCGCTGCTGCTGGGCCTGCTGCTCCTGGGGGCGGCGGCGCGCGCCGGATCCCGGCGGGAATCGCTCCGTAGGGCCGGGGCTGTGCGCGTGGTTTATCCCCTGCAGCCCCGGGGACACCTCCTGGCCGTGGAGGTGCAGGCGGCACCCCTGGAGTGCTGAGGGAGGACGGATTTTGGGGGGATGAGCGGGATTTTGGGGTGGGTGGGGAGGGGCGAAAGGGTTTTTTTACCAAAAAAAAAAAAAAAGACGGACGGTGGGGGAAAAAATGGGATTTTGCAGACATGACCTTGAGGAGCTTCAGGATCCATGGAAGAGGAGCCTCCGGTGGTCCTGGATCTGTGTGGAGGGGCTGGATTTGGCCGTGGATCCCAAAAAAACCCCGCTGGGAAGATGGGAAGGGATGGAGAACGCTGTGGGGACGATGCCCTGAGTGGGTGAAGAGCCATAAAAGGAACCCCAAACCTGTGTCCCCCTGGCACCAGGGACACCCCAGAGGTTTCACTTCCCTTGCTGGACAGTCCTTGCTTTGGAAATACAAAA
Source organism: Taeniopygia guttata (assembly GCF_003957565.2). Taxonomy (NCBI): domain Eukaryota; kingdom Metazoa; phylum Chordata; class Aves; order Passeriformes; family Estrildidae; genus Taeniopygia; species Taeniopygia guttata. The sequence goes on along the minus strand of NC_044238.2, from coordinate 2,937,130 downwards.
AAAAAAAACTAAAAACCCCTAAAAACAAGAGATTTCTTCCTTTGGGAACTGTGTGGGGTCTTTTTCGGAGCCTTGGGATCATCAAACAAAGCAATCCCAGTGTCACCTCCCTCACTGGACAGTCCCTGCTCTGGAAATACAAGAAAAACCTAAAAACCCCCTAAAACAAAAAGGGTTTTTTTCCTTTGGGGTCTGTGTGGGGTTTGGGGTCACTTCTGGGGTTTTTTTTGGAGCATTGGGATCACCAAACCAAGTGTCACCCCCTGCTCTGTCACTGCTGTCCCCTGGGGGAAAGCAGGAAGGGAGGATTTGGGATAGAAAAATGGGAAACTGTGACGGTGACACTTCCCTGTGGGGCTGGATGGATCCTGGATCCCACAAGATCCCAAAACTTTTGTGGATAAAGGGTAAAACGGGAAAAAAAAAAAAGGAAGAAAAACAGGAAGAAAAGAGGGCAGGAACTAGGAAAAAAAATTGGGAATGTTGAGATGCACCGGGAGGGGTCCAAGGGGAAATCACTGGGATTTGGGACAGGGGGAAAACATGGATTTGTGGGTTTGGGAAATCAGGAAAAACAACCCCCAGCAATGGGATGGTGTCCCTGAGCGCCTTTTCCAGCCGGGAATGTGGATCCTGGGAGGAGGGAGAGCAGCAGGAGCTGGGTGTGGGTGCCCTCTAGCGAGCTCCGCCTTCTCCAAGAGCCCTGATCCCAAAAAACAGCCAGAAAAGGGAGAAAAACTCCGCCCGGAATTGTCACAGGGATGGGGTGGGGGATCCCACGGGAATGTCAGAGGAAATGGGATTGGGATTGGGAATGGGCTGGAGAACAAAGGGTCAAATCCAGAGGATTTACTGCTGCCATTCCCAAGGGATTTTGCAGATGTTGGAAGGGGAAAAACCTGCCTGGAAAGGTGAAAAAATTACTAAAAAGGGGAAAAATCTGTTGGGAAAGAGGAAAAAAATATTTGAAAAGGGGAAAAATCTGCCTGAAAGGAAGGAAAAATTTGCCTGCAAATGGGAAAAAATTGCTTGGAAATGGAGAAAAAAATTGCTTGGAAATGGGGGAAAAAATCTGCTAGAAAAGGGAAAAACTACACCTGAAAAAGGTGCAAATGGAACTTTAAAGGAATTATTTTATCCCCCAAAACAATGTGTTTTGTTTTTAAAGCCACTTTTCTTTAAAAAAAGGAGGATTGTTTTAGCCTAAAGGGTAGGTGAGGGCAGGTGGAACACCCCAAAATATCCCAAAGCTGCTGGAATTGAATCCTGCTGGTCAGAGGTGATACAGAATAGATTTAAATACACAAAAACAAGAAGAAATAGAAATTAAAGAGCCAAAAAAGAAAGAAAAATATAACATTATTATTATTATTTTTCCATCTCATTTGTGACCTGGATTAAAAACTTGGATTTATTTCCCATCTGGGAGCAAGGAATTCTTCACCCTGCCGACCTTAAACAATAAAAAAAATAGGAATAAAGTTCATTTTCTTCTCTCCAAAACCAATCCCCTTCCCTCCCACCATAAATATTCTGTTTTTATTTCTCAGCTCCAAAGGAATTGCACAAGTCGGGATTTATGGAAAAAAAAAAAAACATTCCAAAGTTTTCAATTTTTCCCAAATCTGCTGTTCTTGGTCAGGAGAAAGAATCCAAGAAATTTCATCCAAGGGATAAAATCCGGCTGAAGATAGGAAATCGGGAAAATTTTCCAAGTTGGGGTTTTGATCTTGAGGTGATTTCCATGGAAAAGTGGATCCTGCGGATGATTCTTGGTGGGATTAAATCTTTGTTTTCTTTGGTTTCACTGGCTGAGCTCTGGAATTGGGGTTTGAGTGCAAAAATCTTCATTTTGGGGTTATTTTAGGGGCAGAAGGTCCTGCTATCCCATAAAGATCCTGATGACCATCTTGATCCTGCAGACCAAGTTCTGGAATTGGAGGTTTCGTGCAAAAAAAAATCTATTTTTGGGGTTATTTTAGTAGTAGAAGGTCCATGAAGATCCCGATGTCTATCCTGATCCCCTTCCTGCACACACTGAAATTGGGATTTGAGTGCAAAATCCTCTTTCTGGAATTATTTTAGGGTCAGAAGATCCTGCTACCCCATGAAGATCCTCATGACCATCTTGATCTCCTTCCTGCACACATTGAAATTGGGATTTGTGTGTAAAAATCCGTATTTTGGGGTTATTTTATGAAGATCCTGATGACCATCTTGATCTCCTTCCTGCACACACTGAAATTGGGATTTGTGTGCAAAAATCCAGATTTTGGAGTTATTTTATGAAGATCCTGATGACCATCTTGATCTCCTTCCTCCACACACTGAAATTGGGATTTGTGTGCAAAAATCCAGATTTTGGGGTTATTTTATGAAGATCCTGATGACCATCTTGATCTCCTTCCTGCACACATCGTAATGGGGGTTTGAGTGCAAAAATTCAGATTTTGGGGTTATTTTATGAAGATCCTGATGACCATCTTGATCTCCTTCCTGCACACACCGTAACGGGGGTTTGAGTGCAAAACTCCAGCTTTTGGGATTACTTTAGGGACAGAAAGCCTCCCTACCCCATGAAGATCCTGATGACCATCTTGATCTCCTTCCTGCACACGGGACACGGCGATCTTTTCTTCTTCAGCATCCTGGCACACCTGAAGCAGGCCACCAGGTGAGCAGTCCTTCCGTGGACAATATTCCCATCCCGAGGCCTGTGCTGGCACAGGAAGCAGGGATTCAGCAGGGTTTTGATGCTCTCCAAAGATTCCACCTCCTCCTCTTTCTTCAGCTTGGCAAAATCCCGACTTTTCCCGTCCCGCGCCAAATCCAAGGACTCGATGGAGCCGCCGGGATCGGCGCAGGATTTGTTTTCTGCCAGGAAAAGGGGTTTGGGTTGGCCAGCCGGGGCTGAGATCGTCCTCCTGCAGTCTGGGACGTCCATCCCTTCATCCTGCTCCTGGTTTTCCATGGAATTGATGTTGGAAAGGGACAGGGAATGGGGCAGTTTGGGGCAGTCCCGGTACCAGTCCTTGCGCAGGGCCCAGCAGCGGAAGCAGTACCTTTTTCCCGGAGAGTTGAATTTCCTGCATTTAGAGCATTGCCAGCAGTCCTGAGGGATTTAAGGCAAAAAAATTCCAGCCAAAAGAAAAAAAATCAATTTATTTTTGGGTATTCCTTGTTTTAGCTGTGTGGGTAAAGCAGCAAGGAAGCCTCGTTTAAAAAAATGTATTTATGAGTGATTTATAAGCTGGAAAATCAACATTTTGTGGCTTGGGATTGATTCATCCCGGATCTGTCCCTCATGAATTCCTCTCCTCTCTCTCTCTCCCAGCCCTCTGAAAGAATCCAAGTTGGGGCAGTTTAATTTTATTTAATTTCAAGAGAATTTTCAATCTTTTGCTCAAAATTCAAGGGGAGAGCTCCTGGAATTTGGCAGAAATTTGTTTTCCAGGCTCACCCATCACTTACCAGCTGTTGAATCTGCATAATTAATGGATTTATTAATTAATTATCTCACAGAAAAGGGTAGGAGCTGCAAAACTGCAGAGCCAGGACTCAGCTGTCCAAAGCCAGGGACATCCCCATTTATTCCAGGCTGGAAAATTCTGCCAAAAAACACTAAAATTCTGCTCAAAACCATCAAAATTCTGAGTTTTTGACTGATTATAAAGTTCTACTTGAGTTTCCCAGGTCCCTTCCAAGGACAATCCTCCAGATTTCCATCCAGAGGTCACCACGGAATTAAAATCTTATTAAAACCTTATTAAACCATGCCTGGGTATCAACATAACTTCACCCAGCCACTTTTCTTTTTGGAATCCCACAAAAAAATCAGCTTTTCTCACCCCAAAACCAGCAACAGATGTGGGATGAGCCCTTCCAGCCCCAGGTAATCCCAAAGAATTCCCACCTCAGAAGCAGCCTCTGTGTCCGTGTCATCACTCAGGCACTGGGAATCCTCCAGCTCATCCAAGCACACATCCTCAGGTACCTGGAATTCCAGGAAAGCATTGTCAGAGGGTGGGAATGTTGGAATATTCCCTATTTATTGTTTGCCTGGCGATGGCCACTCCAAATAAAGGATTATAGCGTCACCCTGCTCATTAGATCACTTCTAAAAGTGAATTTAAAACCATTTTTGCAGCGGTTCTTTTGCAGAATGTTGGTAACTTTTGCTGGTTTACCATGATCAGACTTTCCTCTTTGAGTCTTTAGCTGGACTCGATTTTTAAAAGCCTTTTCCAAACTTAGTTCCATGATTTTTGATTTATAACTCTTGCAGGTATTGGTTAGAAACCCACTTAAGTTGCTGAGAGAAGTTTAATTCATTTTCAATTGATTTTATGCCTTGAAAAATTGAATTTAAACCAGAACCCAAGCAGGAAAACCATCAAACACATGAGGAATGGTGACAGCAGTTTCTAAACAGGATTTAGCCTCTGGATGGGAAGAGATCCAGCCTTTTTAAGGTCAGCAGAGCACCATGGGATGAATTAAAAGAGAAAAAATTGTGCCAGAGGTACCTTGGTGTCACCTTCTGTGACCTCCTCACAGTCCAGCACTTCCACCTTGAGCCCAGCAGCGCCCTGGTCCAGGGGACACTCGTTGAGGAACCACAGGTCATCAGTGGTGTCTGAAACTATGGCAGTGTCAATGTCCTGAGGGAAAAAAGAAACCAGGAAAAATAATTTGGCATTGTCTCATTGTCCTCTCCAACGACCTCCAAAGCCCTGGGCACCTCACTGCCCTCAGACACCCCTTTTGAAAAATTTCTGCCTCACAGGCCCCCCTTTTCCCACCTCACAGGTTTCCAGTTTTAAAATTTTCACCTCACAGATTCCCTTTCCCCAGTTTGCACCTCACAGGCTCCTCTTTTCCCAATTTTTACCTCACCAGTTTTCCTTTTTTTACCTTTTCCCAATTTTTACCTCACAAATTCCCCTTTTCCCAACCTTTTCCCAATTTTTACCTCACCAGTTTTCCTTTTGTTACCTTTTCCAAATTTTTACCTCACAAATTCCCCTTTTCCCAACCTTTTCCCAATTTTTACCTCACCAGTTTTCCTTTTGTTACCTTTTCCAAATTTTTACCTCACAAATTCCCCTTTTCCCAATTTTTACCTCACAAATTCCCCTATTCCCAACCTTTTCTTAATTTTTACCTCACAAATTCCCAATCTTTTCCTAATTTTTACCTCACAAGTTCCTTTTCCCAATTTTTACCTCACAAGTTCTCCTTTTCCCAACCTTTTCCCAGTTTTCACCTCACAAGTTCTTGTTTTCCCAGCCTTTTTCCCAATTTTTACCTCAAAAATTCCCCTTTTCCCAATTTCCACCTCAAAAGTTCTCCCTTTCCCAAGCTTTTCCCAATTTTTGTCTCACAAATTCCCCTTTTCCCAACCTTTTCCCAGTTTTTACCTCACAAATTCCCCTTTTCAAAACCTTTTCCCAGTTTTTACCTCACCATCTACCCTTTTTCCAACTTCCACCTCTTCCAGCTTGCCCACCACCCTACAGTGTCCACCCCAATAAAAAAAAGGGCAACTCCTGAAATCCAGGCACCTCTGAGGGCCTTGAGGAAAGAGTTTGGTCGATTTAAAAACCTTAAAATTCACAACCAACCAATGGGAAAGGCCCAGAGTGGGAAAAAGGCTGAAAATCCTGGAGTGGGAAGGGGAAAGAGAGAAAAAAACAGAATATCTGATTTCCTTGGAAGCCAAAAGAGGAGAGAAAAGAGGACACAAAGCCCCTTTTACACACCTGGTTAGTCTGAATATCCGTGGATCCGTTACTCCTGGATTTGTAATTGCTTCTGAGATTCCCTAAAAACCACCACGGCAGCCCGGCCACATCCCATTCCTCAAAAACCAGGTCCAGCTTGGGCTTTTTGCTTTTGGAGAGGTTTTCTAACAAATCATTATCTGGAAGAGCCAAGCACAGTCCAAGTCATTGGGTAAGAGACATGAGCAGAGAAAAAAATCAGGTTAAAACCTGATTTTTTTACTTCTTCCATCAGGCTGAGAAATGTGGGGTTTGGATATCCCTAATTTGGTAAAAATCTCTGTACAAGTCAGGGAATATCCCAGTGTTCCCACTGCCCCTGCACAGGGACAGGCTGAGTTTAATTTAAAAACTTCACCACAGAAACACAAACACTTCCCCAGCCAGCCCTGAGTGATTTAAAATGCAGAAAAGGACTGGTTGGAATTCAGTTTGCAGCTCATGAATTCCCAAGAAGTGGGATCCATCCCCCCCGTGCTCCAGCCTGGGATCCCAAACCGAGTACTCTGCAAAGCTGGTTGGTAAATCCAGGGAATTTTCCAAGTGTTTCCAAGGCTGGCTGGTAAATCCAGGGAATTCCAGCTCTCCCATTTTAGCTGGAAACAAGGAGCTGCTTTTTTCCATTGATAAGAGAGAATAAAAAGTGGAAAAACAGGAAAATTGCTCCCAAAACTTCTGAATTTCCACATGTGATCCAGCAAAAAAAATCCCACGGAGGAAATGTCAAATATGACAGATCCACCCAAAAATCCCCAGTTTTGTTCAGTTCCCTGCTTGGTTTGCAAGGAACGACTGCAGCCAGCCCAGGCTGGATTCTGTGAGCTCAGGAACCTCCTTTGGGAAGAGGGATGGATCCAAAGATAATTCCAGCATTTAAAACACCCTCCAGCAAGGTCTGGAAGATTTTTTTTCTCATGGCATTACTCAGTGAGAGATGAGATTTTGGGGCTTAACCTGCCACTGCACTCAGAGCATTTACGCCAGAAAATAAAATACCTGTGGTGAACTTTGTAATTTCTTAGTCTTTAGCACAAAGATTGTTAATTTTTCTATTCCAAACCAGGGGTTTTTCTGAGTCCATCCTCCAGCATTTTGCTGCTCTGTGTCCCACACGTTTGCAAACATTGTGATAATGCAGAAATTTGTCCCTCACCTTCACAATTTCACATTTGGGTTCTGAGGTAGCTGGAGCTGAGCTTTTGCTGTCACCCTCCAGGATCCCAGAGTCTCAATCTTGAGCACCAAATTTTTAAATGATTCTACTCCAAACCAGAGGTTTTTTTTATTCTCCCAGCTCCTTCCTCCAGCATTTTGCTGCTCTGTGTCCCACACACATTTGCAAACATTGTGATAATGAAGAAATTTGTCCAGGGCTTTTTTGAGCCCAGCATTTTGCTGCTGTGTGTCCCACACAGGTTTGTAAATGCTGGGATAATGCAGAAATTTGTCCCTCACCTTCACAGCTGTCACATTTGGGCTCTGAGGTAGCTGGAGCTGAGCTTTTGCTGTCACCCTCCAGGATCCCAGAGTCAGATCCCTCCTCCTGGCTGAGCTGCAGGAAGGAAAATCCAGGAATTAGCCCAGCAGAGCTTGCAGGGACAAGGGGATGCAGCACTTCCATCCCCAGGCACCAGCTGCAGGACAAGACCAAGCAGGCAGGAAGAGGAAATAATTCAGAATAAAAACTACAAACTATTTCTCCTAAAAGCCTCTGGAATCAGCACCAAGGAAAAATCTTCAGCTTGGCAAAAATCCCAAAGTTGGCATTTTTTCCATGCAGTAAAAGTTGATTTTGTGACTCTCTGACACCTCCCAGCCTTCACCCCAAACCACACCTGGAAAAAAACATCGGATGTGCCAAGATTTTTCCTAGGTTATCACCTCTGCCTGAAAAAAGCTGCTGGAAACAAATCCTAACTAAGGCACAGCGAATGATTTATTTGGCAATTCCTAGTGGGAGAAAAGGTGGGATAAAAGAGAGGGAAAAAAGCAGGAAAGCAGGGCTGGAGAAGCTGAGGCCTGGAAGTGCTGCAGCCCAGAAGAACGCGCTCAGAGACTGGCACTCTGTCACGAGGAGAACAGAGAAGGGTGGCTCTGTCCCTGCTCTGTGGACTCCGAGAACTTTTTCATTTTGGGGGGATTTTTCCCTCAGGAAAAAAAAAAAAAGGTGAGGAGCAGCACAAGGAGAAGAACAAAAAGTTCTGGCAGTCCACCATGCAGAGGTACAGAGAAGGGGCGGCTCTGTACAAGAAAAGAACCCACTGGGCAGTGGGGTTTACCTGCAGCTGGTCTGGGCTGGGCTTAGCGACGCTCTGCTCCTTTGGGAGAGTCTGTGCAGCATCTGCAGATGGCAGGTAAAACACAAGGAAAAGCCTTCCCCGAAAATTCCCATTCTCACAGCACACGGGGCTCTGGGGCAAGCAACCAACCAGCCAGGCTTGGCAGAGCTGGGGGAGTCCTTCAGGTGAAAAGTCACTGTTCTTCCCAAAGGGAAAAATGATTCTTCTTCCTACAGCCAAATTCAGAACATTCTTCCCAAATGGGAAAACCTATTCTTTTCCCTACAGCCAAATTCAGAACATTCTTCTCAAATGAAAAACCTATTCTTTTTGCTACAGCCAAATTCAGAATGTTCTTCCCAAAGGGAAAAATGATTCTCCTTCCTACAGCAAAATTCAGAATGTTCTTCCCAAATGGGAAAACCTATTCTTTTCCCTACAGCCAAATTCAGAATGTTCTTCCCAAATGGGAAAACCTATTCTTTTCCCTACAGTCAAATTCAGAATGTTCTTCCCAAGGGAAAAATGATTCTTCTTCCTACAGCCAAATTCAGAATATTCTTCTCAAAGGAAAAACCTATTCTTTTCCCTACAGCAAAATTCAAAATGTTCTTCCCAAAAGGAAATATTCTTCCTTTTGTTATAGCCAGTCCAAATTCAGAATATTCTTCCCAAAGAGAAACATGATTCTTTTTCCTATAACCAAATCCAGAATATTCTTCCAAAAGGGAAAAGTTCTTCTTTTTCCTATAGCCAAATCCAGAATATCCTCCCCAAAGGGAAAATTTATTCTTTTTGCTATTAGCCAAATTCAGAATATTCTTCCCAAAGGAAAAACCTATTTTTTCCCTACAGCAAAATTCAAAATATTCTTCCCAAAAGGAAATATTCTTCCTTTTGTTATAGCCAGTCCAAATTCAGAATATTCTTCCCAAAGGGAAAAGTTCTTCTTTTTCCTATAGCCAAATCCAGAATATCCTTCCCAAAGGGAAAAATTATTCTTTTTGCTATTAGCCAAATTCAGAATATTCTTCCCAAAGGAAAAAACCTATTTTTTCCCTACAGCCAAATTTGGAATTCTTCCCAAAGGCAAAAATGATTTTTTGCTACTGTCATGCCAAATTCAGAATATTCTTCCCAAAAGGAAAATTTATTCTTTTTGCTATAGTCAAATTCAGAATTCTTCCCAAAGGGAAAAATTATTCTTCTTCCTACAGCTAAATTCAGAATTCTTTCCAAAGGGAATAGTTAATTCTTATTCCTGGAGCCATCCCAAACTCAGAACATTCTTCCCAAAGAGAAACATGATTCTTTTTGCTACAGCCAAATTCAGAATATTCTTCCCAAAGGGAAAATTTATTCTTTTTCCTATAGCAAAATCCAGAATATTTTTCCCAAAGGGAATTTTGATTTTTTTTCCTGCAGCCATCCCCAGCTCCAGGGCTGTGCCAGGGGAATTCCTGCTCGTTTTGGGTGTCTCTGGGTCTGGTACTCCTGGATTTGGAATTTTTCCTGACCTTCCCTAAAAACCACCTCAGCTTTGTCTGATTTTCCAAGGATCTTTTGTACATCCAGGGAATTTCCTGGATATATATAAATATATAAATTCCAATCCCATTTCAGCTGGAATTTTTTACAAGGAGCTGTTTTTCCACCTGAGGTTCCTCAAAACGAGAGAATAAAAAAAAAAGGAAAAACGGGAAAATTGCTCCCAAAACTTCTGAAATCTCCATGAGTGACCTAGCAAGAAATCCTATGCGGGAAATGTTAAAATATGACAGATCCACCCCAAAAAAAAATCCAATTTTTGTTCAGTTCCCTGCTTGGTTTGCAGGGAATGACTGCAAAGCCATTCCTCAAACACCAGGATTCCACAGGGAATCCCACCTGGAAGGTGAACAGGGATTTTTTTTTTTTTTTTTTTAATTTCTGATAATTTCTTGTTTTTTTCCTAAAGGGTTTGGGCATGAAAATAAAGGAAAATTCCATGCACAGGCAGCTGCTCCCAAGAGTTAAAAGGTTGAGTTAAATTAACAAGATAACACCCAGATAGGGAAGAGATGAAGATGGCAAAAAAAAATTCCACCTAAAAATGGCCTTTAAATGGAGCAAAATTCCCGCAAAATTCAGAAATTCCTGCTTTTCTTTCCTGTTTTTGTTACATTCCAGCTGCTGGGTTTTCATCCCTGCTGGAAAACAGGAGCCAGGGCTCTGCAGGGAGAAATCCTTCCAAAATCTGATTTCCAGGGAGTGAAAATACTCCAGGTGCTGGAAGGTTTCCTACTGGAGCTGGGGAATTGCAGAAAAACCTGAAGTGAGGGAATCCCAAATGCAGACTTGGGAAAAGTGGGCAAGGAAGGGGGAAAGTGGCCAAGGGAAGGGGGGAGAATTAGAAAAGGGGTAAAGAATTAGAAAATTGGAAAAGAAAAAGGGGAAATTAGAAAAGAAGAAGGGGGAAAATTAGAAAATAAAATAAGAAAATTATTAGAAAAGGGGGAAAATTAGAAAAGAAAAAAAGAGGGAAAATTAGAAAAGAAAAAAGTGGAAATTGGAAAAGAAAAAGGGGGAAAATTAGAAAATAAAAAAAGAAAATTATTAGAAAAGGGGGAAAATTAGAAAAGAAAAAAAAAGAGGAAAAATTAGAAAAGAAAAAAGGGGAAAATTAGAAAAGAAAAAAAAGGATAATTAGAAAAGAAAAAAAGAGGGAAAATTAGAAAAGAGAAAAGGGGAAAAACAGAAAAGAAAAAAGAGGAAAAACAGAAAAGAAAAAAGGGGAAAAACAGAAAAGAAAAAAAAAGGGGGAAAATTAGAAAAAAAAAAAAGAAAATTAGAAAAGGAAAAAAAAGGGAAAATTAGAAAAGAAAAAAAGGGAAAATTAGAAAAGAAAAAAGGGAAGGAAAAGTGATAGGAAAAGAAGGAAAAGAGGTGGAAAAAGAGGGAAAAGGGGTGGGAAAGGGAAGGAAAAGAGGCGGAGAAAGAAAGGGCCAGGAAAGGAAGGAAAATGGGGAGAAAATTAAGGAAAAGAGGTGAAAATTAAGGAAATAAAGAAAAATGGGTGGAAAAATAAGGAAATAAAGAAAAATGTGTGGAAAATTAAGGAAAACGGGAGAATGAAGGAAAATGGGGGGGAAATTAATGAAAACTGGTGGAAAAGGGGTGGGAAATTATGGAAAATGGGGGGAAAGGAAGCAAAAGAGGTGGGAAAGGGAAGGAACATGGGGAAAAAAAGGAAAATATGAGGAAAAAAAGGAAAATAGGTGGAAAAAAAGGAAAACGAGGGGAAATTAATGAAAATGGATTGAAAAGGAAGGAAAAGAGGGGAAGGGGAAGGAAAATGGGTGGGAAAAGAAGGAACAGGGGTGGGAAAAGAAGGAACAGGGTGGGAAAGTGAGGGAAAATGGGGAGAAAATTAAGGAAAATAGGTGGGAAATTAAGAAAAAGGAGTGGGAAATTAAAGAAAAGGGGTGGGAAAAGAAGGAAAACGGAGGAGAAAGAAGGAAAATGGGGAGGAAATGAAGGAAAATGGGGGGGAATTGATGAAAATAAGTGGAAAAGGATGGAAAAGAGGTGTGAAATTATGGAAAAAAGGTGGGAAATTTCCCTGGCTGCTCTGTTCTGCCAAGCTGGGCTGGTTTGGGTCCCACTCACACAGAGCCAGGCCCAGCTCTGCACTCACACAGCTCAGGGACAGCACTCACACCATCCTCCTGCAGCCAAAGAGCCCAAAGGGATTCAAAAGAGGCTTCTAGAAAATAAATCCAAATTAAAAAAAGGATTTTCTGTAAAAAAATCCATGGTAGAAAATGGCCACGGTTTTCATTTTTTTTAAATTTTGGATTTTAAGTTGATTTTTAAGTTTAATTTTGAATTTTTCCACACGTGCCTGAGCCCTCCTAAAGGTTTAAATCTATTTTTTCTGTTTAAAAATGGGAAATGTGGCTCCAAATTCCCCAGGTATGGATTAAATCCATTTTATGTGTTTTAAAAAATATGAAATGTGGCACAAAATCCACAGCTGGGGATGGAATCCATTTAAATCTGTTTAAAAATGGGAAATGTGGCACCAAAGTCCCCAGCTGTGGATCAAATCCATTTTATGTGTTTAAAAAATAGAAAATGTGGCACAAAATCCATAGTTGTGGATTAAATCCATTTTATCTATTTAAAAAATGGGAAATGTACAGAATTACACAGCTGGGAATGAAATCCATTTTAATCTGTTTTAAAAAATGGGAAATGTGGCACAAATTCCCCAGGTGTTGATTGAATCCATTTTAATCTGTTTTAAAAATGGGAAATGTGGCACAAAATCAACAGCTGGGGATGAAATCCATTTAAATCTGTTTAAAAAAATAGGAAATGTGGCACCAAAGTCCCCAGGTATGGATTAAATCCTTTTTATGTGTTTAAAAAAAATGGGAAATGTGGCACAAAATCCCACAGATGTGGAAGATGAAGGTTCAAGGTTCAAGCCTTGCGGAATTTTTTAGCATTTTTTGAGAAGATCAAAACACAAAATGAGGTGAGAGGAAAAAAAATCACAACTCTGAAACTGAAAAAAAAAATCCAAAAATGAAGAAAAAATCGATTCCAGTCAAGGATGGGATTTTAGGGTTTGGCTTTGCCCCAACTTTGGGATTTTTAGCATCATTCAAACATCTCCTGGCACACAGAAAAGACACAAACTCCACAAGAAAGTTTTTGAGAGAAGTTTTTTCCTCTTGCAGCACCAGGATTTGGGATTTTCCTGGATTATTTTTATTTTTTGATTTTTTTTGCCTTTTTTTTTAGTACTTACCAGGTTCAGAACAACATTTATGGAATGGGACCAACCTACCTGGGAGGGCAGCAGGGCTCAGGTTCCTCTTCAGCATCTCATACACAGGGCTGGGGAGGGCAAAAAATCTCTTTTAGTGCCACAGAGAAACCCCAAAAAAACCAAAAATCCCCAAATTCCCAAAGCCTTTGAGGGACTTAATGAGAAAAACTCAAAAGGAATGGAATTTCCTACAGATCCCAGAAAGCACAGAGGGGTTTCTGTTGGAGAACCCAAAAATCAGTGGGGTTTTCATTAAAAAACCCCAAAAATCACCGGGGTTTTAAACTAGAGAAACCCCCCAAAAAAATCAGTGGGGTTTTTATTAAAAAAACCCAAAAATCAGTGGGGTTTTTATTAGAGAGATCCCAAAAATCAGTGGGGTTTTCATTAGAGAGATCCCAAAAATCAGTGGGATTTTAATATACAAAACCCCAACAATGTTTTTTCAGATGTATCATATAAAAATGAGGTTTTTTTCAGATTTATCAGCTAAACATGGGAGGGTTTTTTTCAGATTTTCCAGATAAAAATGAGATTTTTTTTTCAGAATTTTCTGAATGAAAATGGGATATTTTTCAGGTTTATTGGCTAAAACTGTGACTGTTTCAGGTTTTCCAGCTAAAATTGTGATTTTTTTTTTTTCAGGTTTATCAGTTAAACTGTGACTCTTTTGGGTTTTCCAGCCAAAACTGTGATTGTTTCAGGTTTTCCAGCTGAAATTGTGACTTTTTTTTCAGGCTTATTAGCTAAAAATGAGATTTTTTTTCAGATATACCAGCTAAAAATGAGATTTTTTTTTTTCAGATGTATCAGCTAAAAATGAGGTTTTTTTCAGATTTATCACCTAAAATTGGGAATTTTTCAGATTTTCCAGCTAAAAAGAGGAGTTTTTTTACATTTTTCCGACTAAAAAATGGGATTTTTTTTTTTTAGATATACCAGCTAAAATTGTGATTTGTTTCAGGTTTATCATCTAAATTGTGATTTGTTTCAGGTTTATCAGTTAAATTGTGATTTTTTTTTCAGGTCTATCATTTAAACTGTGACTGTTTCAGGTCTATCAGGTAAATTGTGATTTTTTTTCAGGTTTATCAGCTAAATTGTAATTTTTTTTCAGGTCTATCAGTTAAACTGTGACTATTTCAGGTTTATCAGCTAAATTGTGACTGTTTCAGGTTTATCGGTTAAATTGTGATTTGTTTCAGGTTTATCAGCTAAAACTGTGACTATTTCACGTTTATCAGCTGAAATTGTGACTGTTTCAGGTTTATCAGCTGAAATAGCGATTTTTTTTCAGGTTTATCAGTTAAATTGTGACTGTTTCACGTTTATCAGCTAAATTGTGACTTTTTTTTCAGGTTTATCATCTAAATTGTGATTTTTTTCAGGTTTATCAGCTAAATTGGGATTCTTTTTTCAGGTTTATCAGCTAAATTGTGCCTGTTTATCAGTTAAACTGCGGTCTGTCTCGGGTGTGCCGTGCCGTGCCGTGCCGTGCCGTGCCGTGCCGCGCCCACCTGGGCTCCCGCAGGGAGAAGCCGCGCAGCCCCAGCAGCGCCCCCAGCGGGTCCCCGGCGCAGTGCACCAGGTGCTGCTGCCGCGGGTCGTAGAGCCGCCGGCCCAGGATGTACTGGCCCAGGAAGTGCATCACCTGCGGGACGGGGGAAATTTGGGGTCAGTCCCGGGATTTGGGGTCATTCCCGGGGCTTGGGGTCGTTCCTGGGGTTTGGGGTCATTCCCGGGATTTGGGGTTCATTCCTGGGATTTGGGGTCATTCCCGGGATTTGGGGGTCATTCCTGGGGCTTGGGGTCACTCCTGGGGTTTGGGGTCATTCCCGGGGTTTGGGGTCATTCCCGGGATTTGGGGTTCGTTCCTGGGGCTTGGGGTCATTCCTGGGGGACGGGGAATTTGGGGTCAGCCGGGATTTGGGGTTGCTCCTGGGGTTTGGGATCACCTGCGGGACAGGGGGAATTTACGGTCATTCCCGGGGATTTGGGGCTCACCTGGGGATTTGGAGGTCATTCTTGGGGTTTGGGATCACCTGTGGGACAGCGGGGTTTGGGGTCACTCCTGGGGTTTGGGATCACGGGGTTTGGGGTCATTCCTGGGGCTTGGGGTCACTCCTGGGGTTTGGGGTCACCTGCGGGACAGGGGGAATTTGGGGTCAGCCGGGATTTGGGGTCACTCCTGGGGTTTGGGGTCATTCCCGGGATTTGGGGGTCGTTCCTGGGGCTTGGGGGTCATTCCTGGGGTTTGGGGTCACCTGCGGGACAGGGGGAATTTGGGGTCATCCGGGATTTGGGGTCACTCCTGGGGTTTGGGATCCCCTGCGGGACAGGGGGAATTTGGGGACATTCACAAGGATTTGGGGTTCACCCGGGGATTTGGAGATCATTCTTGGGGTTTGGCTCACTCCTGGGGTTTGGGGTCATTCCTGGGGTTTGGAGTAATTCCTGGGGTTTGGGATCACCTGCGGGACAGGGGGAATTTGGGGTCACTCCTGGGGATTTGGGGGTCGTTCCCGAGGATTTGGGGGTCACCTGCGGGGCAGCGGGATGGGGCTCATTCTGGGATTTGGGATTCACACCCGGGGATTTGGGATTCATTCCTGGGGATTTGGGGTCCATTCCCTGGGGATCACCTGTGGGACAGCACTGGGGATGGATCCTGGGGTTTCCTGGCATTTGGGATTCATTCCCTGGCATTTGGGATCACCTGTGGGGACAGCACATTCTGGGATGGATTCCTGGGATTTGGGATTTCCTGGGATCTGGGATCACCTGTGGGGACAGCACGTTCTGGGATGGGTTCCTGGGATTTGGGATGGACCCAAAATGACCCCAAAGTGCCCCTGCAGGTGAAATGGGAACACTTCCCAGGGAATTAAGGATGAATCCCAAATCCCAACTCACCTCTTTGAGCGTGAAGGAGTCGCCCTGGGCCCCCGCAGCCCTCAGGATCCTCAGCAGGGGCAGCTTGGGAACCACCTGGAAAACACAGCAGGGATTGCCTGGAATTCTGCCAGTCCAACCTGGGATTGTCCCAAAAACACCCCACACCAAAAATATCCACACAAAAAAAAAAAAAACCCCACACCAAAAATATCCACATTAAAAAAAAAAAAAACACACCAAAAAAATCCCCACTGTTTATCAGTATTCCCCCATTATTTATCAATACTACCAATATTTCCCCACTATTTATCAATATTTTACCATTATTTCTCAACATTTCCCCACTATTTACCAATACTACCAATATTTCCCCACTATTTATCAATATTTTCCCATTATTTATTAATATTTCCCCACTATTTATCAATACTTCTACAATATTTACCAATACTATGACTATTTCCCCACTATTAATCAATATTTTCCCAATATTTATCAGTACTATCCATATCTTCCCACAATTTCCCAATATTTTCCCACTATTTCTCCACTATTTATCAATATTTTCCCATTATTCATCAATACTATCAATATTTCCCCACTATTCATCAATATTTCCCCACTATTTACTAATACTATCAATATTTTCCCAATATTTATCAGTATTTCCCCACTGTTTATCAATATATCCCCACTACTTATCAACACTTTCCCACTATTTATCAATATTTGCCCATTATTTATCACTATTTTGCCACTATTTATCAATATTTTCCCATTGTTTGTCAATATTTTCCAATACTATTTACCAATAAGATCAATATTTTCCCACTATTTATTCACAACCGGCCAAACGCTGGGAGTGGGGTTAATTAGCTGCTAATGAGGTGTTAATTACCTGACTGGGCTGGCCCGGGGCGATCCCGCAGGAATTCCCAGCTCCGGGGGCTTGGCTGGAATTTGGGAATTTGCTCATCCTGGCAGTGAGGAGCTGCTCCAGCACCGACCTGCAAATGCATTTTTGGGTTAAAATCTGCCCAAAAATCCTTTTTTTGATCCTGGTCCGGCCCCTCCTGCTCTGAGGGATTGGGGAAAAATGAAAAAAAAATGGAAAAAAAAAAAGAAAAAATGAAAAAAAAAGAAAAAATTGAAAAAAACATGAAAAAAAGAAAAAAAAAGGGGAAGAAAAGGGGAAAAAAGAAAGAAAAAGGAAAAAAATGGGGAAAGAAAAAGGTGGAGTGGAAAGCGAAAAAAAGGGGGAAGAAAAAGAGGAAAAAAGAAAAAAAGGAGGGAAAGAAAAGAAGGAAAAGAAAAGGGGGAAAGAAAGAAAACAAAAAGAAAAAAAGAGTGGGAAAAAGGAAAAAATCAAAATATTGACCACAAACACCCTGAAAATGAGCTGGGTACACTCAAATTTATCAAATATTTAAATTCATGAAGAACATCAATAGTGACCTGGAATAATTCAAATTATTCAATTTGAAAAATTCAATTATTCAATAATTTAAATTATAACAGCTTTAATTCCTTCCCAGTTCATATTTTACTGAATTTTAACAAATTTATGAGGGAAAAAATGAAAATATTGACCACAAACGCCTCTAAAATAAGGTGGGTACACTCAAATTTTTATCAAACATTTAAATTTATGAGGAGCATTGACAGTTACCTGGAATAATTCAAATTATTCAATTTGAAAACTTCAATTATTCAATAATTCAAATTATTCAAGCTATAATCCCTTCCCAGTTCACATTTTGCTGAATTTTAAGAAATTTATGAGGGAAAAAAATCAAAATATTGAACATAAAATAGTTTTAAACCTCCCAAAATGAGCTGGACAGGGTAGACTCAAACTTATTTAATATTTAAATTTATGAGGAGCATTGACAGTGACTTGGAATAATTCAAATTATACCAGCTTTAATCCCTTCCCAGATCATAATTTGCTGAATTTTAACAAATTTATGAGGGACAAAATGAAAATATTAACCACAAACACATCTAAAATGAGTTGGGTAGACTCAAATTCATCAAATATTTAATTTGCTACCTGAAATAATTCAAATTATTCAAGTTTTAATCCCTTCACAGTTCATATTTTACTGATTTTTAATAAATTTTTGAGGGAAAAAATGAAAATATTGACCACAAACACCCTGAAAATGAGCTGGACTTACCGACCTTGACTTTTCCTGGAATATCCTGGGATTTTTATCCCGGGATTTTGCCGTGGGATAATTCCGAGGATGCTCCGGGAGTTTTGGGGTTTTTTTTTTAATTCGCTTTTTTCAAACCTCGCCCGAGGGAGGGACCGAAAGTGGCCGATAACGGCTGGGCTGGGCTGAAAATCAGCTTGAAAAAGGTGAAAAAATCGGATTTTTTCTCCCTCCCCTTTCCCTGCAAAGAAATTCTGCTGCCCCAGGGCTGAGGGAGAGGAATTTTAACCTTTTCAGCGCTGATTTTATCACTCAAAACCTCGGTTTTTGCAGAGAATTTTAAATTTTTTTAGGCAGTTCGCTTCTCATTAATATTGTTATTTCATCAGAAATGAATTTTTGGCGTTAATTAAGGTTTTGTGCGCGAGTTTTTAAAATATTTCCAGGAGAAAATATAAGAAAATTTAAGGATTTAGCCCCACTGAAAAGCTCCCACGTGGTGGAAATTCCTTAAAAAAAAAAAAAAAAAAAATGGAATTTCGTGTTCGGCCAGCTCAGAAATTTGGAATAATTCCAAACGCAAATTTCACCTCCCAACCCCCATCCAAAAATGGATTTCCGGGCATTTTTTTGGTGCTGAAAATCTCCAGAGGAAATCGTGAATCACACCCGAGTCATGAGCTGAGCAAATTTTCCACTCCAAAATTTCACCCCAGCCGGATGAAAAATTCATTTGCCTCTTTTATGACTAAAAATCGCCTTTTTTTTTGACTAAAAATCGCCTTTTTTATGACTAAAAATTCCTTTCTGAGCCACCAAAACCCCCCAAAAAAACCCGCAGCTTTTTTCAAGTTAAAAATCCCACGTGGCTGCAAAGTCGAATTCAAATTTATTCAAGCTTAGATTTAAATTTATGAAGAGAATTTACAATTATCTGGAATAATTCAAATTACAGCAGCTTTAATCCTTTCCCTGATGATATTTTGCTGAATTTTAATACATTTATGAGGGAAAAATATCAAAATATTGAACATAAAATACTTTTAAATCTCCCAAAATGAGCTGGACAGGATTGATTCAAACTTATTAAATATTTAAAAGTCTAAATTGTTTTTAAAAGGGTTTTTTAAAGTCTAAATTGAAGGGAAAAAATTCTTTTTAAAGTAGAAACATAGCAGGGATTGGGCTCGGGTGCCAGGGATTTTTCCAGCTTTCAAATAAAGTAAAATATTTAAAATAAATTTGGGGTTTTAGGTAATTTTAGGTAAAAAAGCCCTGAAGGGGAGGATTTAAACAGGCACTGATGCAATCATGAAGTGATTGATTAATTAAATTTATCCTCATCAGCCCCTGAGGAGGTTTCACACCTCAAATTTAACCCTTTTAATTAAAAATACACTTTAAAAATTCAAAACTAAAAATTTTTAAAATTCAAAATTGAATTTTAATTGAAATTGAATTTTAAAAATCCAAAATGTTAGGCATTTTGCCCAAAAAATACCACCCAAACCTAGAGTAAATAAAAGATAACAAATTAAAAAATTAAATAAAAATGTTGTGCAACTGCTCCTTTGGTTTCGAAATGTTGTGAAAGCGGGAGGAAAACCAAAACTGATCAATTAAAATCACAAAAAAAAGCGAATTGCTCTGCAAATCTCTCGAAATCCCGGCAGGAATTTGGGATAAGAAAATATTTCCACCCCCTTAAATGTCCTGATTTGTGGTTATTTCTATTTTAAGAGGAAAAACCCTGAAAACTCTGGAAATCCTGGAATAATGGAATTACAGAGATGTTTGGGATGGAAAAAAACTCAAAAATTCAGGAAATCTGGTAATAATGGAATTACAGAGCAGTTTGGGATGGGAAAACCTGAAGATCCTGGAATAATTGAATTATAGAGAGATTTGGGATGGAAAAAAAAAGCTCAAAATTCTGGAAATCCTGGAATAATGGAATTAGAGTGAGGTTTGGGATGGGAAAACCTGAAAATCCTGGAATAATGGAATTACAGAGCGCTTTCGGATGGGAAAAACCTCAAAATTCCGGAAATCCTGGAATCATGGAATTACAGAGACGTTTGGGATGGAAAAAACCTCAAAAAATCCGGAAATCCTGGAATAATGGAATTACAGAGAGGTTTGGGATGGGAAAAACCTCAAAATTCATCCCAGTCCGTGGGCAGCGATGTTTTCCACAATCCCATTTTTTTCCAACCTGCTTCCAGGGCTGGAGCAGCCACGGCTTCTCTGGGAATTCCATCGCAGGGAAGGATTTATTCCCAAAATCTCAATTATTCCGCAAATCCCGCTGTCAGCCCGAAGCCATTCCCCCTTCTCCTGTCACTCCAAGCCTTTGGGGACATCCCCCACCCATTTTTCTCGCCTGGTTCCCTCCGGGGCACAATTAAATCAACCCGAAATTCCCTTTTCCAGGAGGGACGATCCCAATGATCCCAGAATTTCCCGGGAATGGATAAAAATTCCCGGAGGCTCCCGCCGGGCCAGGCCCCTCCCGCCGGTACCGCCTCCTGCCCCCCTCAGCCGCGGGGAGCCCCGCGTTGCCCTCAGGGCTCTGCTCACCCTACAGCCGCTCCATGGGCTCCGGGCAGGGGGTTGGGGAGGGGAAAGAGCCCCTACACCCCCTGAGGGCTCCGCGCCTCCATTTTAGAGGGGTTCGGGCCGCGGCTTCCCCTCACGGCCAACATGGCGGCGCGGCCATAGAGAGGAGGCGGATGTGCGGCTAGAAGGGACGCGGGGAGGCCGCGGGGTTAGGGCGCCGCCTAGCGGCGTGGAGGACCGCGGCGGTGCGTCCTCAGCCCTCGTGGGAAATAGAAATAGAAATAGAAATAGAAATAATAGAGATAATAGAAATAATAGAAATAATAGAAATAATAGAAATAATAGAAATAGAAATAATAGAAATAATAGAAATAATAGAAATAATAGAAATAATAGAAATAATAGAAATAATAGAAATAGAAATAATAGAAATAATAGAAATAATAGAAATAGAAATAGAAATAGAAATAGAAATATATAAAGTGTAAGCACATAAATATAAATATAAATATAAATATAAATATAAATATAAATAATATAAATAATATAAATATAAACAATATCACTATAACTATAACTATAACTAAACTATAACTATAACTATAAATATAACTATAACTCTAAATGTACCTATAACTAAACTATAAATATAAATATAAATATAAATATAAATATAAATATAAATATAAATAGAAATAGAAATAGAAATAGAAATAGAAATAGAAATAGAAATAGAAATAGAAATATGAAGAGGAATATAAATATAAATAGGAATATAAATATAAATAGGAATAGGAATGGGAAGAAATATTTAAAATCCTATAAACTCGTTTCTTTTATTTATTTGTAAATTTAAATTAAAATTCGTAAAATCAAATAAATAAGTTACATGAAAATTTAAAATATAAATATAAAGACTTAAATGTAAATATATAAAATATAAATATAAATAAATATAAAATACCTATAAACTACTTTCTTTTCTTTACTTGTAAATTTAAATTAAAATTTGTAAAATCAAATAAATAAGTTAAATAAAAATTTAAAATATAACTATAACTATAACTATAAATATGTAAATTAAATCTAGACACCTATATATAAATAACTATCAAATTTCTAGAAACTTGTTTATTTTATTCATTTCTAAATTTAAATTTTAAAAACATTGTAAAATCAAATAAACGCATGAAATAAAAATTTAAATTTAAAAAATACAATTAAATATTAAAGTGAAACAAACCCTTAATTTGCAAATATTTCAAAACAAAAGTTAAAAAACACGATTAAAATTTCAAATGAACTAAAACTTTCAAAATATTTCAAAACGATACTAATACATGCATAAAATAATACCAAACAAGAAATACGCAGGTGGATATTAAAATATCCCGTGTACCAGAATATTCTGGACATCACAATATCCACCTGGATATTAGAATAATCATAATATCCATTAAAAAAAATAATAAACCCACATTTTCCTGCCTCGTCGCGGGGGTGAACTGAATTATTCCCCTTCCAAAATGGGAATATGGGGGAACTGCCGACATCAAAATCCGCTGCCGTAGGCGGGCAGAAAAAATCAGGATATTTTGAGAAATAATTAGGGGTTTTGTCTAATTCTGTGGTTGGTCCGAGGGGAGGGAGGATCCCTGGAAAAATCGGATTTTCCCAATTCCTGGAGCGGCCGTCCCGCTGTGCGGTGATAAAAGCTCTGAGCGGACTCCGAGCCCAGAGCCCGGATAGCTCAGTCGGTAGAGCATCAGACTTTTAATCTGAGGGTCCAGGGTTCAAGTCCCTGTTCGGGCGGATCGTCTTTTTCCAAATATACGTTTTATTTTTTTTTTTTTTTTTTAATTTCCTCACAGGATTCCCTTCAGATGCAGCCGGGATCGTCCCGAAGGCAGCGCTGACCGTGGCACGGGTGTAAAAAAAGGGGTTTTTTGGGAAAAAAAATAATAGAGCGGGGAAAAAAAATAGGGAAAAGTATCAACGCCCGAACAGGGACTTGAACCCTGGACCCTCAGATTAAAAGTCTGATGCTCTACCGACTGAGCTATCCGGGCTCTGGAGCAAGTTGTGGCAGTGCTGGGATATCAGCCTGCGCTGGAGTTGTGTGGCTGATGGGGTTTCCTTCTTGTGCCTTTGTCTGCACCCCATTGTCTGCACCCCCACCTGCACCCCATATCTGCACTCACATCTGCACCCCCATCAGCAGCCCATTATCTGTACCCCACTGTCCGCACCTTCCCTCCTGCACCCCCTAACTGACCCCTTCTGCCTGAACCCCACTATCTGCACCCCATCAGCACCCCAGTGTCTGCACCCACTGCCTGCACCCCATCAGCACCCCACTATCTGTACCCCACTGCTCGCACCTTCCTTCCTGCACCCCCTAACTGACCCCTTCTGCACCCCACTGTCTGCAGCCCCACCTGCACCCCACTATCTGCACCCCACTGTCTGCACCCCATTGTCTGCACCCCCATCAGCACCCCACTGTCTGCATCCCCATCAGCACCCCACTTTCTGTACCCCACTGTCTGCACCCCGATCTGCACCCCACTATCTGTACCCCACTGCCCGCACCTTCCCTCCTGCACCCCCTAAGTCCCGGCAGCATCCCGGGGGTTCCGTGGGGCAGCCAGAGCGGGCTGGGGACACGGGGGGACATGAGGGGACACCGGAGGACACCGCGGGGGCTCTGTGCGATGAGGAACACTCTGGGGACATTCCGGGGGACACCGGGGGACACCAGCCGGGGCTCTGTGCAGTGCGGAGCGCAGCCGGGAGATGGCCCCGCACCGCCCCGCGCTGCGCCCGCCTTTGTCCGCCGCCTCCGCCGCGGAGCTCCCGCCTCTCTCCGGCTCCTCCCGCATCCTCCCGGCTCCTCCCGCATCCTCCCGGCTCCTCCCGCATCCCTCCGGCTCCTCCCGCATCCCTCCGGCTCCTCCCGCATCCCCCGGCCCCGCCGCCGCCGCTCGGAGCAGGTAGGGCCGCGCCGGGGAGCGGAGGGAGCGGGGGGCTCTGCTCGGTTCGTCCGCTAAAAAATGATATTTTCTATTGAAATTTAGCTTTTTTGTATCCGTAATTCCCCCGCCCCGGCGAGGTGCGGGTGCCGCTCGCCTTCGCGGAGCTTCCCAAAAGCTGCGGCTCATCCTGGTGCGGCTCCAGAGCATCGGGAACCCCAAAAGGAGCGGGGGGAACGCGGGGTTGGCGCTGCCCCGGGCACGAGGAGGGGTCGGGGTGGGGTCTCGTAATGTCCCCTCGGGAATTTGGGGGGTTTGGATGAGCGGGACAATGAAACGGTGCCCGAGGAACGGCGAAGTTGGGCGAAGGGGACAGGGGGGTTGGGGTCCTGTCCCCTCCGGTGGGGCAGCGTTGGGGGGACAGGGATGGGGACAGGGGGATGGAAATAGGGAAGGGATGGGGATCACAGAATCCTGGAATGGTTTTGGGGTTTGGTTTTTGGTTTTGGACCCTCTGGTCCCCACCCCCCTGCCCTGGGCAGGGATGCCACCCTTTGGATCAGTGGCTGGGGACGGGGACAGGGACAGGGACAGGGACAGGGACAGGGACGGGGACAGGGACAGGGACAGGGACAGGGACAATGACAGGGACAGGGACAGCCCTGCCCGTGTGTGCGAGGCCGAGCACGGCCGGGATTGTTCCCGGGAGCTGGGCCCGGCTCGGCGTGACCGGGAAAATCGATCCTTCCTTCCCAGAGCGGCAGGGGTGGGATAACAGAATTGAGAATTCCCATCCCAGGGAAGGGATAACAGGGAGCTGGAGGATGAGGGAATGTTCCTGGAGCCCAGATTTTCCAGGAAAATTGATCCTTCCTTCCCAGAGCGGCAGGGATGGGATAACAGGGAGCTGGTGGATGAGGGAACCTGCCTGGAGCTTGGTATTCCCAGAAAATCAATCCTTCCTTCCCAAGCCAACAGCGAGCTGGGAGGGTGAGGAAACCTGCCCAGAATCCGGATTTTCCAGGAAAAACGATCCTTCCTTCCCCAAGCTGTAGGGAAGGGATAACAGAATTCAGAATTCCCATCCCAGGGAAGGGATAACAGGGAGCTGGGGGATGAGGGGATGTTCCTGGAGTCTGGTATTCCCAGGAAAATCCCAGAGCAGAAGGGATTGGGATAACAGGGAGCTGGGGGTGAGGGAACCTGCCTGGAGCCTGGTATTCCCAGGAAAATCCATCCTTTCCCTCTCAAAGTGGGAGGAAAGGAATAACAGGGAGTTGTGGGGTGGGGAGACCTGCCCGGAGCTCAGATTTTCCAGGAAAATCGATCCTTCCTTCCCAGAGCTGCAGGGATGGGATAACAGGGAGCTGTGGGGAGGGGAACCTGCCTATCCCGGATTTCCCGGGATAACCGCCCCGGCCAGGCACTGCCCTGGCTCGGAGCTCCTGAATCCCAGAGGGAGGCTGGCAGAGGATCCGGAGGATCCGGAGGATCCGGAGTATCCAGAGGATCGGCCCTTCCAGCCCTGCAGCTGGGAATTCCCCGCCTGCTGCAGCGGGAGCAGGTGCTCCGTGTGGGAGCGGGGCTGGGATGCACCGGGATGTACTGGGATTGACTGGGATGCACTGGGATGCACCAGGATGTACTGGGATTCACTGGGATGCATTGGGATTGACTGGGATGCACTGGGATGCACCAGGATGTACTGGGATTCACTGGGACGCACAGGGATAAAACAGGATTCACTGGGATTGACTGGGATGGACCGGGATGTACTGGGATGCACTGGGATTCACTGGGATGCATTGGGATTGACTGGGATGCACTGGGATTCACTGGGATGCACCGGGATGTACTGGGATTGACTGGGACACACTGGGATAAAACAGGATTCACTGGGATTGACTGGGATGGACCGGGATGTACTGGGATGCACTGGGATTCACTGGGATGCACTGGGATTGACTGGGATAAAACAGGATTCACTGGGATTGACTGGGATGCACTGGGATTGACTGGGATGCACTGGGATGCACTGGGATTGACTGGGATGCACTTGGATAAAATAGGATTCACTGGGATGCACCAGGATTCAATGGGATTCACTGGGGTGCACCGGGATGCACCAAAATGGACTGGGATTGACTGGGATGCATCAGGATACACTGGGATTCACGGGGATTGACTGGGATTCCCTGGAATGCGCTGAGATGCGCCAGGATTCACTGGGATTCACTGGGGGTGAGCCAGGATGCACTGGAATGGTCTGGGATTGACTGGGATGCACTGGGATGCTCCGAGATTCACCAGGATGCACCGGGATTCACTGGGATGCACTGGGATAGACTGGGATGCTCTGGGGTTCACCAGGATGCTCCAGGATTCACTGGGATGCTCTGGGATGCTCCGGAATGCTCCGGGATGTGGCAGCCGGAGCACTGGGATACCCCAGGATCAGGGAAGGGCAAGGCCGGGCCTGGGGAGGTTTGGGGATCCCTGCAGGGGCAGCAGCATTCCCAGTGCCATCCCGGATTTCCATGCCTGTGGCATGTCCTTAGGAACATGGGAATGGCATGGGAATGGCATGGGAATGGAACGGGAATGACATGGAATGGCATGGGAATTATATGGAATGACATGGGAATGGCATGGGAATGGCATGGGAATTACATGGGAATGACATGGGAATGGCATGGGAATGATGTGGGAATCCTGCAGGATGAGCAGCCCTGGGAAATGAATCCCATTCCAGCCTGGGATGGGTCTGGTGAGGGTTACGGGGCCCTAAAAGCATTTGGGGCGCACCCTGGGATGATCCCAGTCCTCCCCACATCCCTTTTTTCCCTCCAGACGGTTGGATTTGCTGGATTTGGGATCGATGGATCCATTTGTGGCTCCACAAGTGAAACCCTCTGGGGGTTATTTTATTTTTTCTCCGGGATTTTTGACACCGGGTTCCCTTTTGGGGCTTTTTTAGAGCATTTTTTGAGTATTTTTGTTGTATTCTGGGGGAGTTTTTGGGGTGTTTGTCAGGTGTTTTGGGGGCCTTTTTGGGGTGGGTTTGGAGCATTTTTAGAGCATTTTTTTTGAGTATTTTTGTGGTGCTCTGGGGGAGTTTTTGGGGCGTTTCTGTGGTATTTCTGTGGTGTTTTTAGGGCTCCTGTCCCCGGGTGGGTGGCAGGAGGAAGCCGAGATTTGCATAGGACACGGGTGGTGGCACTGGGGACAGTCTGGTGCCACCTCCAGTGTCCCCTGGGCCCCCCAAAACCCCGGCCCCGAGTGGGGGGTGGGAGATTCCGAATGTCCGAGCGTGGGTGTGACATGGGGACAGGGACAGGAGGTGGCTCTGGGGACACCGTGGTGACACCATGGGGACAGGAGTAGGGGTGTCTTTAAAAGGTGGGGGCTGTCACCCCCCTGTGCCACCCGTGGGGTCCTGAGAGGGGGAAGAGGGAGGTTTGGGGGTGCTCCAGGAGCCCCTGGGATCCCATCCCTGGAGCCAGGGATCTGCCGTGGGATCCCATGGGATCCTTCCCAGTTTCCTGGGATCGGGGTGAGCACAGGGTCGCTCCAAAGCCCCCTTAAATGATGGCACCACTAACATTCCCATAAAAATTCCCATTAAATTCCCACTAAAAATCCCATTAAATTCCCATTAAATTCCCATTAAAATTCCCATTAAATTCCCATTAAATTCCCATTAAAGCCCTGGAGCAGGAGGCTCTGACCGAGCATCACTTCCTGCTCCTGGACCAGCACGTGGAAGGTGATTTTGAGGCTTTTCCATGGGATTTTGGTTTTTTTTTGCTCCTCCTGGGAAGGGAAGGGGCTGACCCACCTGCCCACCGTGTCCCCAAACCCTGCGGGGTCAAACCCCATTCCTGCCCCATTCCCGTGGCAATTCCAGCCCCACAGGGGATGCAGATGTTTGTTTTGGAGAGCAGCGCGGAGCTGTGGCTTCGGCAGCCCACGAAATTCAGCCGGGAGTTTGTTGCTTTTGGGTTAAAAGCAGATTTTCCTCTGTTGGCCTTCCAGCTTTTGGGATTTCTGCTTTTCCAGGAAAAAGCCGCAGCTGGCAGCAGCAGGGCCCGAAATGCCAGGGGTGGGGACATTCCCAACCTCTCAGCACCCCCCTGGAGCCACTTTTTCCAGCTGGAAAGCACCAAAATCCCTGGATGAGCTGGTGCTGGGGGGGATGAGAGGGACCTGGAAAGGGACAAATCATGTGGGAATTGTTGAGTTCCTTGGAGGGGGACAAAAACCCCCCAGGAGTGGCCTTGGGGACACCCTGAGCTGGCCACTGGTCACTGGGGTGGGGTGTGGGGGCCACTTGTGGGGCTGGGGGGGTCCCAGGCCTCTCCTGGATCTGGTGTTTTGGGATTTAGGATTTTCCTGCTTTCCCCAAAATGGGCATGGTGATGGCCAGGGGTGCCAGTAAAATGTTTGTGGTTGCTGGGAAGGGAGAGTGCCTCATTTTATCCTAAATTGGGGCATCAGCAGAGCCCTGTGTGGGGCTGAGGAGGGCCTGGGTGGGGGGGCATTGGAGCCAGACCTCACCTGAACCCCAAAAATGGGAGGTCACATGAGCCAAACCCACCTAAAACCCCCAAAAACTCAAGATCCCTTTAGCCAAACCCATCCAAAACCCCAAAAACTTGAGATCCCATGAGCCAAACCCATTCAAAACCCCAAAAATGGGAGATCCTATGAGCCAAATCTGCCAAAAACCCCAAAAAGTTGAGACCCCATTAGCCAAACCCATCCAAAATCCCAAAAACTCAAGATCCCGTGAGCCAAACCCACCTAAAACTCCAAAAATGGGAGGTCCCACGAGCCAAACCTGCCCAAAACCCCAAAAACAGGAGATCCCATGAGCCAAACACACCTAAAACCCCAGAAATGGGAGGTCCCATGAGCCAAACTCACCCAAAACCCCAACAACTGGAGGTCCCATGAGCCAAACCCATCCAAAACCCAAAAATGGGAGGTCCCATGAGCCAAACCCATCCAAAATCCCAAAAACTCGAGATCCCATGAGCCAGACCTGCCCAGAACCCCAAAACCTGGAGGTCCCTGCTGGTGATTTTTAGTGCTGAGCAGTGCCTGGGTGGGTGCTGGGGAATATCCGTGAGATCCAGAAATTTCCTGGCTTTTCCAGGCCATTCCCTGGATTTGCTGCCAGGGGCTGATTTTTTTTTCCTCAAATCATAGAAATTTTAATAAAATCACGGTGCTGGGGCAGCCTCGTGGCCTTTGGGGTGGCTCAGCCCCAGCTGCAGGTGCTGATCCCGCTGCCCTCCCCAAATCTGGGGCTGATTTTGTCCTTTGCGGGGGAAAAATATTGGGGAAAATTTGGGATTCCAGCTCAGCCCCTTCCCTGCCTGGTGTCTGTGGGCTCCTGGGGAAGTGGAAGCAGCAGCAGCTGCAGCCAAATTTTTATTTTTACCCCCTGGCTCTGCTGGGCCCCCGCTCGCTTCCCTTTTTTCAGGCACACAGGAAGGGCTGAGCCAGCCCGGCCTTGCTTATCCAGGAGATTCCAGATGGGTGGGAAAGGACCTTGGGATATTCCATCCATCGTCCCAGGGTGCTCCAAACCCCAACAAACCCGGCCTGGGACACTGCCAGGGATGGGGCAGCCACGGATTCTGGGGGAATTTGCAGGCTGGGAATGAGTCAGGAGTCCTGAATTGGGATTTTTATTTTTTTTTTAATGGAATCCTGGAATGGTTTGGGTTGGAAGGTCTCAAGGATGATCCCAATTCCCAGCCCTGCCCTGGGGCAGGGACACTTCCCATGATCCCAGGGTGCATTTTTACCAACTTAATCCATTTTATTAACTTTATTCACTGTCCAACCCATCCTGGGACACTCCCAGGGATGGAGCAGCCACGGATTCTCTGGGAATTCCCTCCCAGGGAAGGATTTATTCCCAATATCCCATCCAAACCAGCCCAGGGAATCCTGGAATGGGTTGGGTTGGAAGGGATTATCCAATCCCATGGGCAGGGACACCTCCCACTATCCCAGGGTGTCATTTGATCCATTTTATTCTTTTAATCAATTTAATCCACTGTCCAACCCAGCCTGAGACACTGCCAGGGATCCACGGGATTCTGTGGGAATTTGCAGGCTGGGAATGAGTCAGGAGTCCTGAAATTGGGATTTTTTTTTTTTTTTAAATGGAATCCTGGAATGGTTTGTGTTGGAAGGTCTCAAGGATCATCCCATTCCCAGTCCTGCCCTAGGCAGGGACACTTCCCATGATCTCAGGGTTCTCCAGAGCCCATCTAGCCCTGGGGGCTCCCAGGGATCCAGGACCAGCCATGGATTCCCTGGGAATTCCAACCCAACCCATTCCAGGATTCCCTGTGCTGGTTTGGGTGGGATGGTGGGAATAAATCCTTCCCTGGGAGGGAATTCCCAGCATTAACCCCACACCTTTCTCCATTCCCAACATCCATGGCTGCCATCCTTTAACCCCACACCTTTCCCCACTCTCAGCATCCATGGCTCACGTTTCCCCATAAATCTCCACGTTTCCCCATAAATCCCCATAATTTCATGTTTCCCCATTCCCAGCATCAATCCCTCACCTTCCCCTATTCCCAGCATCCATGAGCACCCATCCATCAATCCCTCACATTTCCCTATTCCTAACATCCATGGATGCCATCATTTAACCCCACACCTTTCCCCATTGCCAGCATTAATCTCACACCTTTTATCATTCCCAGCATCCATGGGCACCCATCCATCAATCCTCACCTTTCTTTATTCCCAACATCCATGGGCACCTGTCTCACCTTTCCCCATTCCCAGCATCAATCCCACACCATTCCCCAATCCCAACATCCATGGACACCCATCCATCAATCTTCACCATTCCCCAATCCCAACATCCATGGACACCCATCCGTCAATCCCACACCATTCCCCATTCCCAACATCCATGGACACCCATCCATCAATCCTCACCTTTCTTTATTCCCAACATCCATGGGCGCCCATCTCACCTTTCCCCATTCCCAACATCCATGGGCACCCATCTCACCTTTCCCCATCCCCAACATCCATGGGCACCCATCTCACCTTTCCCCATTCCCAACATCCATGGGCACCCATCTCACCTTTGCTCATTCCCAACATCCATGGGCACCCATCTCACCTTTGCCCACTCCCAACATCCATGGGCACCCATCTCACCTTTGCCCACTCCCAACATCCATGGGCGCCCATCTCACCTTTCCCCATTCCCAGCATCCATGGGCGCCCATCTCACCTTTCCCCATTCCCAGCATCCATGGGCACCCATCTCACCTTTGCCCACTCCCAACATCCATGGGCGCCCATCTCACCTTTCCCCATTCCGCCATCCCCGGCCGCCATCCGTTGACCCCTCTCCGTTCCCGTTTCCAGGCGGCCGGAGCAGCAGGATGCCGTTCTCCTGACCCCGCTCCCGTCCCGGCAGGATGTCGGGCGGCCGCGGCCGCGCCGAGCAGTGGCCGGCGCTGGAGTCGGTGGGGCTGAGCCGCAAGGAGCTGGCGCTGGCCGAGGCGCTGCAGATGGAGTACGACGCCTTATCCCGGCTCCGCCAGGACAAGGAGGAGAGCCGGGCCAGGAAGGAGCGGCTCCAGGAGCGTTCCCTCATCTCCTGGGATGACCCCGTGGTGGACAGGAATGGCATCAAGGCGGCGCGGGGCCTCTCCGGCTCCGACCCCGCGCTCAGCTACGCCGTCCCCAACGTCCCCGAGGATCCCCGAGCGCCGCCCGCGCCCGGCCCGGCCCCGCTGGAGCCGCAGCCCTGGAAGGGCTCCCTGAGCGGGGATTACCTGCTCATCTTCGAGGGCTCCCAGCGGGATTTCCTCGGGGAGCCCCTCAACGGCTCCGAGCCCCACGACGGCGGCGGTTCCCCCAAAAAGCTCTCGCCGCCCCCGCTGCCGCCGCGGCACCCGCTGTGGGGCTGTCCCGAGGGCGGCCAGCGCTCGGGGAAGGCGTCCCCGCTGTCCCCCAAGGGCCAGCCCAGGGACATCAACATGTTCTCGGTGGCTCAGGACAAACTTTTGGGGCGCCGCATCTCCCAGGAGGATCCCTACGGCGTGGACGCCATCACCTGCCTCAACCTCAAGTCCACCTACGAATCCGAGGCGCTGCCGGGCTCCCGGGGCTGGAAGGAAGGCAGGAGCATCCTGGAGAAGGAATCCAGCGGGAAGCCGGTGGCACGGAGCAAGACCATGCCCCCCCAGGTGCCCCCGCGCACCTACGGGGCCCGCGCGGGCGGCAGGAAGAACCTGGCGGCCAACAGGAACCGCAGGATCTCCGTGGAGCCGGTGAGGGCTTTGCCAGAGTGGGAATTGGAGTTGGGGTGGGATGGAGATGGGAATTCAGAGCTGGGATGTCCCGGAGATGGGTGTTCTTCTGGGTGGGTTCTTCTTGTCCTGTCCTGGTGGCTCCTTGGAATGTTGTGTGGGATGTGGGAGCAAGATGTCCCATGAGACAGCCCTGCTCCGAGCCCCAAAAACTGAGTCAGACCTGCCCAAAACCCCGAAACTGAGCCAGACTGGTCCAAAGCCCCAAAACTGAAGCGTCTGTGAGTCAGACCTGCCCAAAACCCCAAAACTGAGCCAGACCTGCCCAAAACCCCAAAACTGAAAAGTCCCATGAGCCAGACCTGTCCAAAACCCCAAAACTGAACCAAACGTGTCCAAAACCCCAAAACTGAGCCAGACCTGTCCAAAACCCCAAAACTGAAAAGTCCCATGAGCCAGACACGTCCAAAACCCCAAAACTGAGCCAGACCTGCCCAAAACCCCAAAACTGAAAAGTCCCATGAGCCAGACACGTCCAAAACCCCAAAACTGAGCCAGACCTGCCCAAAACCCCAAAACTGAAAAGTCCCATGAGCCAGACATGCCCAAAACCCCAAAACTGAACCAAATGTGTCCAAAACCCCAAAACTAAACCAGATGTGTCCAAAACCCCAACACTGAAGGGTCTGTCAGTCAGACCTGTCCAAAACCCCAAAACTGAGCCAAACAGGTCCAAAACCCCTAAACTGAGCCAGACCTGCCTAAAACCCCAAAACTGAAGGTTCTTGTGAGTCAGACATGTCCCAAACCCCAAAACTGAAGGGTTTGTGAGCCAGACCTGGCACAGGTGGCTCCCAGGTGATGGGGTCATGCCCTGCCCCACAGGTGGCTCCCCGGCCCCACTCCTTGGCCAACGGCTACGAGCTCTTCGAGGTGTCCGAGGAGCGGGACGAGGAGGTGGCCGCCTTCTGTCACATGCTGGACGTGTGAGTATCCAAAATGTCCCCAAAACAACCCAAAAGGGGCTTCAGGGCCACCCCAAGGGGATTCAGGGCCACTAAATGGGGCTGCAGGGCCGCCCAGAGGTGCTTCAGGGCCACCAAGAGGGATTCAGGGCCACCAAGAGATGTTCAGGGCCACTCCAAGGGGATTCAGGGCCACCAAGGGGGGCTCAGGGCCACTCTGAGAAGCTGCATGGCCACCCTGAGAGGCTTCAGGGCCACCATGAGGGGATGCAGGGCCACCCAGAGGAGCTTCATGGCCACCAAAAGGGGATTCAGGGCCACCAAAAGGGGATTCAGGACCACCCTGAGAGGCTTCAGGGCCACCAAAAGGGGATTCAGGGCCACCAAGAGGGATTCAGGACCACCGTGAGGGGCTTCAGGGCCAACCAGAGGGCTTCAGGGCCACCAAGAGGGGTTCAGGGCCACCAAGAGGGAGTTCAGGGCCACCAAAGGGGCTGTTCCCAAGGGTGCTGAGCCCTTGTGGTGCCAAAAGGGGATTTGAGGCCACCCAGGTGATTTTTGGGGCGGGGGACCCCCTCAGGAGCCCTGAGGCACCCCTGCCCCCCAGGCTGCGCTCCAGCTGCGGCTCCGGGGATCGCTCCGGCTCGGGCCTGGTGTGGAACGCGGTGAGCGCGAGCCCGGAGCGGCCGGGCCGTGGTGCTGGGCTGAAGGTGACGGTGCTGTGCGACGGCCTGAGGGAGCCGCTGACCTTCACCTGCGACTGTGAGTGTACCCAGGCTGCCGGGAGTGGCCATTCCGGCGTTCCCGCTGTTCCTGCTTCCCGCATTCCCATCAATCCCACAATCCCACCAATCCCACTATCCCCACATACCGCCATTCCCCCAATCCCACCATCCCCTCATTCCCCTATTCCCACATCCACCATCTCCATCATCTCCACCATCCCCACCATTCCCCAAATCCCATATTCCCATATTCCTCCATTCCTGCATTCCCCCATCCCCCAGTCCCACCATCCCCACCATCCCCTCATTTCCACCATTCCCCCATTCCCAACAATCCCCCATTCCCACCAATCCCATCAGTCCTACCATCCCCACCATTCCTCCATCCCCACCATCCCCATCCCACCAATCAAACCATCTCCACCATTCCCACATCCCCACCATTCCCCCAATCCCACCATCCCCACCATTCCCACCATTCCCCCATTCCCACCTTCCCCACCATCCCCACCATCCTCACCAATCCTACCAATCCACCAATCCACCATTCCCCCAAATCCCCCATTCCCACCATCTCCACCATCTCCACCATCCCCACCATTCCACCATCCCCTCCATTCCCACATTCCCATCATCCCTATCAACCCCACCATTCCACCATTCCCCCATTCCCCCAGTCCCACCATCCCCACCAATTCCTCCATTCCCACCAATTCCACCATCCCACCATGTCCACCATTCCCACATTGCCACCATCCCCTCCATTCCCACATTCCCATCATCCCCTCCATTCCCACCATTCCCCCATCCCCTCCATTCCCACATTCCACCATCCCTACAAATCCCACCATTCCCTCATCCCCACCAATCCCCACATTCCCCCAATCCCACCATCCCCACCATTCCCACTATTCCCACCATTCCACCATTCTCAACATTCCCCCATCCTCACCATTCCCATCATTACCATATTCCCCCATTCCTGCATTCCCTCATTCCCACCATCCCCACATTCCCGCATTCACACCATTCCCCCAATCCCATCATCCCCACCATTCCCACTATTCCCATCATTCCCCAAATCCCACATTCCCACCATTCCCCCATCCCCTCCATTCCCCCATTCCCCCAATCACACCATCTCCACCATCCCCTCCATTCCCACATTCCCACCATTCCCACCATTCCCCAAATCCCATATTACCACCATTCCCTCATTCCCACCAATCTCACCATTCTCACCATTCCCCCAATCCCATGAATCCCACCAATCCCACATTCCCACCATCCCCACCATCTCCACCATCCCCACCATTCCCCCATTCCCCCAATCACACCATCTTCACCATCTCCTCCATTCCAGCATTCCCACCATTCCCCAAATCCCATATTACCACCATTCCCTCATTCCCACCAATCTCACCATTCTCACCATTCCCCCAATCCCATGAATCCCACCAATCCCACATCCCCACCATTCCCCCGTTCCCACATTCCCACCATCCCACCATCCCCACCATCCCCACCATTCCCCCGTCCCCACCAATCCCCACATTCCCCCATTCCCCCATCCCCTCCATTCCCACATTCCCACCATCCCTACCAATCCCACCATTCCCACCATTCCCCAAATCCCATATTCCCACCATCCCCACCTTCCCACCATCCCCACATTCCCACCAATCCCCCATTCCTGTATTCCCACCATCTCCACCATCCCCACCATTCCCCCAATCCCACCATCCCCAGCATTCCCAAGGATTCAGGGACCCTTCCCGTCCCCCCAGGCTCCTCCACCGTGGACCTGCTCATCTACCAGGCCCTGTGCTACACCCACGACGAGCTCCACGCCGTGGACGTCGAGGATTTCCTGCTCAAAATCTGCGGCCTGGAGGAATTCCTGCAGAAGTGAGTGGCCCTGGGGGAAAAATGGGGAAAAAATGGGAAAAAACAGGAAACAACAGAGCGGAATGGGGGAAAATGGGAGAAAAATGGGGAAAGCCAGGGAAAAATGGGAAAAAAGCAGGGAAAAATACAGAAAAAAATGGAAAATCAGGGAAAAACTGGGAAAAACAGGGAATATGGAAAAAACAGGGGGGGGAACAGGCAAAAGGCAGGGGGAAAAACCACGGGGGAAGTGGGGGAAATGGGGAAAAAACAGGGGGAAAAACAGGGGGAAAACCAAGGAAAAAATAGGGAAAATGGGGGGAAATTGATGAAAAACAGGGGAAAATGGGGGGAAATTGATGAAAAACAGGGGAACATGGGGAAAAAGCAGGAGAAAAAAAAAAAAAACCAAACCAGGAGAAAACCAGGGAAAAAAAACAGGAGAAAATCAGAGAAAAACCAGGGGAAAACCAGGAAAAATCAGGGAAAAAACAGGAAAAAAGAGAGAAAAACAGGTTAAAATGAGGGAAAAACCAGGGGGGAAATGGAATACAATGGGAAAAACAGGAAAAACCCCAGGGAAAACACAGGAAAATCAGGGAAAATCCATGGCAGGAGCTCCAGGGTGATGAACACCCAGGGTTGATCCTGGGGAGCACAGCAGGAGCTGCTCTGCTCCTTTTCCTGCCCCTGGAGTTGCTCCTGCCAAAAACAGCATGTTGGGAATGTCTTGGGAATGTCATTCCTGGTCAGGCTGACCCCCAAATCCTTGGAGAACCAGCTGGGAAGCTGGGAGTTGCCAAAAATGCTTTTTGGAGGAGAATTCTGTAAAAGTTGTGTCAGGGAGCGGAGCCTGGAAAAATCCCAGCCCTGGATAAATCCCAGCCCTGGATAAATCCCGGGAGAAGGAGGGAGAGGGATTTGGGGGCTCAGGGCTACCCAAAGGGGGGTCAGTGTCAGGGCTGGAGGGGTCCTGCTCCAGGGGGACTGGATGGGGGAGTCAGGGCATCATTCCCAGCTCCAGAATTCCCCTGTCATTCCCAGCTCCAGAATTGCCCCCATCATTCCCAGCTCCAGAATTCTCCCCGTCATTCCCAGCTCCAGAATTCCCCCCATCATTCCCAGCTCCAGAATTCTCTGTGTCATTCCCTGCTTCAGAATTCCCCTGTCATTCCCAGCTCCAGAATTCCCCTGTCATTCCCAGCTCCAGAATTCCCCCGTCATTCCCAGCTCCAGGGTTCTCCCTGTCATTCCCAGCTCCAGAATTCTCTGTGTCATTCCCTGCTTCAGAAGTCTCCCCGTCATTCCCAGCTCCAGAATTCCCCTGTCATTCCCAGCTCCAGAATTCTCTGTGTCATTCCCAGCTCCGGAATTCCCCTGTCATTCCCAGCTCCAGAATTCCCCTGTCATTCCCAGCTTCAAAATTCCCCCTGTCATTCTCAGATCCAGGGTTCTCCCTGTCATTCCCATCTCCAGAATTCTCTGTGTCATTCCCGGCTTCAGAATTGCCCCTGTCATTCCCAGCTCCAGAATTCCCCTGTCATTCCCAGCTCCAGAATTTCCCCCGTCATTCCCAGCTCCAGAATTCCCCTGTCATTCCCAGCTCCAGAATTCCTCCTGTAATTTCCAGCTCCAGAATTCCCCCTCTCATTCCATCTCCAGAATTGCCCCCGTCATTCCCAGCTCCAGAATTCCCCCGTCATTCCCAGCTCCAGAATTCCACCCCAGCCCCACTCTCAGATCCGTGCTCTGCTTCCCACGGATCCCTGGGCAGGTCCTGGCAGGCTGGGCCGGGCTCTGGAAGGGAAGGAGGGAGAACAATTCCTCATTCTCTGCATTTCCTGCTGCCAGAAATGTCCCTGTGCAGGCAGGGCGGCCACCCTGAGCCCCAGCCAAGGCCGCCTGGCTGGGATAGGGCACTCCAAGTGGGATTTTGGGGCATCCAGGCAGGTTTTTGGGGCACTCCAAGTGGGATTTTGGGGTGTGGGGTGAGCCTGTGGAGCTCTCCCTGCAGGTTTGGCAGGCACAAGTTCACCCAGCCCTGCAGGAAGCCCGGCCTCACGGGGAACCCCAGCCAAGGCTGCCTGGCCAGGGGATTTTGGGGCACCCCGATGGGATTTTGGGGCACCCAGGAGGGATTTTGGGGCACTCCAGGAGGGATTTTGGGGCACCCAGGCAGGATTTCGGGGTGTGGGGTGAGCCTGTGGCCCTGTCCCCGCAGCAAACACGAGCTGGGCAGCCACGAGCACATCCAGCACTGCAGGAAATTCGACATCGACATCCGGCTGCAGCTGCTCAGGAGGAACAGCGTGCGCAGTGACCTGGCCCGCACGGTGGGTGTCACCTCCCTGGGACACTGCGGGGTTGGTGTCACCTCCCTGGGACACTGCGGGGTTGGTGTCACCTCCCTGGAACACTGCAGGGTCAATGTCACCTCCCTGGGACACTGAGGGGTCGGTGTCACCTCCCTGGGACACTGCAGGGTTGGTGTCACCTCTTTAGGATGCTGAGGGGTTGGTGTCACCTCCCTGGGACACTGCAGGGTTGGTGTCACCTCCCTGGGACTCTGCGGGGTCGGTGTCACCTCCTTGGGACACTGCGGGGTTGGTGTCACCTCCTTGGGACACTGCGGGGTCGGTGTCACCTCCCTGGGACACTGCGGGGTCGGTGTCACCTCCCTGGGACTGCAAGGGGTTGGTGTCACCTCCCTGGGACACTGCAGGGTCGGTGTCACCTCCCTGGGGCACTGCGGGGCCGGTGTCACCTCCCTGGGACACTGCGGGGTTGGTGTCACCTCCCTGGGACACTGCGGGGTCGGTGTCACCTCCTTGGGACACTGCGGGGTCGGTGTCGCCTCCCTGGGACACTGCAGGGTCGGTGTCACCTCCCTGGGACAGCAAGGGGTTGGTGTCACCTCCTTAGGATGCTGAGGGGTGGTGTCACCTCCCTGGGACACTGCAGGGTCAGTGTCACCTCCCTGGGACTGTAAGGGTTTGGTGTCACCTCCCTGGGACACTGAGGGCTCGGTGTCACCTCCCTGGGACACTGAGGGCTCGGTGTCACCTCCCTGCGGCCCCGCTCAGCCTCTCTGTGTCCCCAGGCCAGCGATGAGCAAAGCCCGTCCACCCTCAACCACCACATCCACCTGCAGGAGCGACCCATCAAACAGACCATCAGCAGGTAGGGCCAGGGACATGGTGGCACTGTCCCCTGTCCCCACACTGAGCAGAACACGGTGGCACTGTCCCCTGTCCCCACACAAGGGGACACGGTGGCACTGTCCCCAATTCCTGCCAGATGGAGGACACACAGTGGCACTGTCCCCACGTGCCCACCCAGGGAAACTGTCCCCACGTCTCCCCACATCTCCCCATGTCTCCCCACGTCTCCCCACGTCTCCCTACGTGTCCCCACGTGTCCCCTGGCTGGGGCTGAGCGCTGTCCCCTATCCCCCAGGCAGGCCCTGACTCTCCTCTTCGACACCTTCCACAACGAGGTGGACGCGTTCCTGGCGGCCGAGGTGAGGCTGGCGCTGCTTTTGGGGGGATTTGGGGGCTTTTGGGGGGATTTGGGGGGTTTTGAGACTCTGGGAGTGCAGTGGGCAAAGGCTGTTCTGTGTCCCAAAATCCCAGATTGTATCCAGGTAGGAATGCTTGGCTCCTCCCCTGGGCACAGCCTCTCCCCATGGATGATGGAATTTTCTCAGCCATGCAGGGACACTCACGGGTCATGAACAGAAGATAATTAATAATTAATGGCTCATGAACAGAAAATATCTCCTGGAGGGAGGATGGAAAAGATAAAGAGATAAAAGATAAATATTAACATAATATAATAATAACATAGCATAGCATAACATAACATAACGAGATAAAATTATATTATATTACATTACATTACATTACATTACATTACATGAGATGAAGAGATAAAATATAAATATATTTTGGGGCTCCCACCCCATTCCCTGTGCTGTAGGAATGTGCTCCCCATTGATGGAGTAAACAAGTTGCCCTTTGTCTCCTTAAAAAGGAAAAAGCCCAGAAGTTTCTCTCCTCAATTTGGTTAAAAGACACCTCATAGGACCTTGGGGACTCCACCTCAAACTTAAGGATAGATAATTGAACAGAAGCCAAAAAGTCCCACCTAAACAATTCCCTAGAAAAGAAGAGAACAAAACAATTAAATTGATTTTGTGAAGTTTTTTAGCAGGAGCAAAAACCTCTTACCCTAGCTCAGTTTTTCTCTGTAAAAAGCTTTGTTGGTTTGCCTTTTATTAAAATTTTTTGTTTCCAACACTGCCACTGGAGCCATCCTTCTACTTGTATACCGCCTGAGCTAGCTGAGCTATCAAGGGTGCGATGTTTTGTCTCGGAGAGTTTATAAAACCTGGCTCAAGGGTGTGACAAAGCCAGGGACCTCATAAATCGGGAAAGCCGGACAGGACAGAACACACATCCAACCAATATGATTAATGCAATATAATTCTCCGTTTATTTGAGAGAAGATGGCAGTTATATACACTTCTATATAGTTTACAGTTTACAAAGGCACTCTGATTGGCAAACGAACATTGTCTTTGTCTTAAGGTGGCCTAAACCTCACACTATAAACCTGTACTACTTCACACCCAGACAGCCCAGTGCTCCCCACCACACCTTAATACAATTTCTAACTGCGCTACAAACTCTTAATTTCTAACTGTGCCACAAACTCTTAATTTCTGACTGTGTCAGAGGCTGGAAGGCCTCGCAAGGCCCAAATCTGAGGCCTAGACTGGAGTAGCTCAAATCTCATTCCAGATATAAATCATGCCCTCTCTCTCTCAGAAATGATGCAACAGTGCCATGTTTTGTCTCTGAGGGTTTATAAAACCTGGCTCAAGGGTGCGATGTTTTGTCTCTGAGGGTTTATAAAACCTGGCTCAAGGATGCGATGATTTGTCTCGGGGGGTTTATTAAACCTGGCTCAAGGGTGCGATGTTTTGTCTCTGGGGGTTTATAAAACCTGTCTGGAGAGACAAACCACCGCTGTGATCCTCAGGGGGAGCTCCCGCGGACGGCCGAGCGGGTGATCCAGGCTGTCCTGGCCATCTGCAGCGCGCTGGCGGCCGTGGAGCCGCCCGAGGTCACCGCTGCCCTCAGCCTGATGCCGCCCTGCCCGTCCCGCATGCAGCCCAAGGTGCAGAAGGTGAGCCCGGGACAGGAGCCTGGGGAAGGCAGGAGTTGCCCCTGAAATGAAATGTAAAATCTCTACCGCCGAATTGTTGTGGTTTTGAAATCAAGGCGTTCTTAGGTAAAGTCAGAATAACGGTTCTTTATTGGGAAAATTAAAATATAATGCAATAGTACAAACAAAAACCAAACCACTGCCAGAGTCAGTCAAACCCAAAAAACAATCCACGACCAGAGTAATAACAGAGTCAGAACAAAAGGAATAGGAATAACAGTTCTTAATTGGGAAAATTAAAAATATAAATGCGATATGCCAAGAAAAACCCAAAACAAACCACTACCAGAGTAAGAACAAAAGATATAGGAATAGGAATAAGAGTTCTTTTTTATTTTTATTTCTGTTTTAATTGGGAAAATTAAAAATACAAATACAATAGTACCAAAAAAACCCAAAAAACCAAACCACTGCCAGAGTCAGAACAAAAAGAATAGGAATAACAGTTATTTATTGGGAAATTTTAAAATACAAATGCAATAGTACAAACAAAAACCCAAAAAACAAACCCCTGCCAGAGTCAGAGCAGGCCCTGGCAGGCTGTGGGTCAGGGAGGTGGCAGCAGCCCCATCCCAGGGGGGCTCAGCCCTCCTGCAGTGCCAGCTGTGCTTCTGCTGGAGCAGGATCCTGCACAAGGGGGAGTTTTCCTCTGGAGCTCCAGGGCTGGGGGAGATGGGCCTGGGCTCCTCTGGGAATGCAGTGGGGAAGAAATCTGCTCCTCTGGGAATGCTGTGGGCAAAGGCTGTTCTGGTGTCCCAAAATCCCAGATTGTATCCAGGTAGGAATTCTTGGCTCCTCCCCTGGGTGGAGCAGCTCCTCATGGGATGATGGAATTTTCTCAGCCATGCAGGGACACTCAGAGGATAATTAATAATAAATGGCTCATGAACAGAAGCTAATTAATAATTAATGGCTCATTAACAGCAGAGATCTCCTGGAGGGAGGATTGGTTGTGGCAGAGATAAAGAAAATGCCCCATGAGCAGAGGAGAACTGCTCCAGCTCTGACAGATGGGGATAGAACTCACACTTATCCTGCAATCCAGCACAGGAAGAACTCAGCCAGCAGTGGAGGGGAATAAAACTTGTCACTTCTGGCTCTTTTCCCTCCTTTCCACCATGTGGAAAATCCCTGAATAGCTGGGAGCAGCCTGAGTCTGGCAGCCTGGAGTGGTTACATAAAATCCACCTTGGCAGCACTCAGGGTTTTTTTGTGGTTTCTTTTTTTTTCGTTTTGTGGTTTCTCTCATTTTTTTTGTGGTTTCTCTTTTTTTCTTTT
Source organism: Taeniopygia guttata (assembly GCF_003957565.2). NCBI lineage: Eukaryota > Metazoa > Chordata > Aves > Passeriformes > Estrildidae > Taeniopygia > Taeniopygia guttata. The sequence continues at coordinate 2,895,274 of NC_044238.2, read as the reverse complement.
TTTTTTTCCTTTTTTTTTTTTTTGGTGCCTTGTCTTTTTTTTCTGGTGGTTTCTCTCTTTTTTTGGTGCTTTCTCAATTTTTTGTGTATGGTTTTTTTTTTTGTTGTTGTTGTTGTTTTTCCTTTCCCTCCACAGGATCCAAATGTTCTGGCCAAGAGGGAAAATCGAGGTATTTCTCTTCTCCTGCTCCCCTTTCTGGGCTCAAGTTCGTGGTGCTTTTCATCTTCAAACCCTTCCTCCCCCTTCAGTTCTTGAGGCCAAAAAACGGGTTGGAAACCGGTCTGATTAAAAAAGGGAAAAAAAAGAATAAATAAAAGGAGGATTTGGGGTATTGTTGCTGCTCCTTGTGGGCTCCAAATGGAATATTAGGAATTCCCCTTACTACAAATGTGAAGTTTGGAATTCCCTTGTCATTAATTCATCCCTGAGTGGGGGGGAAGCGGCGCAGGGGTCCCAAATCCAGATTTGAGGGATGGATCCCTGAGGGATTGATGGATCCCTGAGGGATTGATGGATCCATGAGGGATTGGTGGATCCATGAGGGATTGATGGATCCCTGTCCATGTTTCCCTCCATGTTTCCCTGAGGGATTCATGGACTCCTGAGGGATTGATGGATCCGTGAGGGATTAATGGATCTCAGAGGGATTCATGGATTCCTAAGGGATTGATGGATCTGTGAGGGTTCAATGAATCCCTGAGGGACTGACAGATCCCTGCCCCTGTTTCCCTGAGGGATGGACGAATTCCTGAGGGATTAATGGATTCCTGAGGGATTGATGGATCCCTGCCCCTGTTTCCCTGAAGGATTGAAGGATTCCTGGGGGATTCATGGATTCCTAAGCGATTGATGGATCCATGAGCAACTGATGGATCCTTGAGGGATTCATGAATTCCTAAGGGACTGATGGATCCCCATCCATGTTTCCCTGAGGGATTGATGGATCCCTGAGGGATTTATGGATTTCAGAGGGACTAATGGATCCCCATCCGTATTTCCCTGAGGGATCCCTGAAGGATTGATGGATTTCAGAGGGATTGATGGATCCCTCTCCATGTTTCCCTGAGGGATTGACGGATCCAAATCCATGTTTCCCTGAGGGATTGACGGATCCCTGAGGGACTGACAGATCCCTGTCCACGTTTCCCTGAGGGATCAATGGATCCTTGTCCATGTTTCCCTGAGGGACTGACAGATCCCTGAGGGATTGATGGATCCTTGTCCATGTTTCCCTGAGGGATTGACAGATCCTTGAGGGATCGAGGGATCCCTAAGGGACTGACGGATCCCTGTCCATGTTTCCCTGAGGGATTGACGGATCTAAATCCATGTTTCCCTGAGGGACTGATGGATCCCTGAGGGATTGATGGATCCCTGAGGGATTGGTGGATCCTTGTCCATGTTTCCCTGAGGGATCGATGGATCCCTGAGGGACAGACAGATCCCTGAGGGACTGACAGATCCCTGAGGGACTGATGGATCCCCATCCATGTTTCCATGAGGGATGGATGGATCCTTGTCCATGTTTCCCCGAGGGACTGATGGATCCCTGAGGGACTGACGGATCCCTCTCCACATTTCCCTGAGGGACCGATGGATCCTTTTCCATGTTTCCCTGAGGGACTGATGGATCCCTGAGGGACTGACGGATCCCTCTTCACATTTCCCTGAGGGATCAATGGATCCTTGTGCATGTTTTCTTGAGGGACTGACGGACTCTGAGGGACTGACAGATCCCTGAGGGACTGACAGGTCCCTGAGGGACTGATGGATCCCTGAGGGACTGAGGGATCCCCGAGGGACTGAGGGATCCCCATCCGTGTCTCCCGCAGAGCGGATCGTGGAGAGCCTCACGGCCGCCATCCTCAACCTGGTGGAGCTCTACTGCAGCACCTTCAACGCGGATTTCCAGACGGCCGCGCCCGGGAGCCGCGAGCTGGGCGTGGCGCAGGAGGCGCGGCTGCTCACCTGCCCCCTGGCCTTCACCGTCTACGCCACCCACCGCATCCCCATCACCTGGGCCGCCAGGTAAGGCGCTCACCTGCTTTGGGCAGCCAGGTACGGGCTGAGGAAGGCAGGAGCCTCCCCTGAAATGGGAAATGTAAATTCCCTCCTTCCGAATTGATATAATTTTAATATTAAGGGGGTTTTAGGTAAAGATATGGGAATAGAAATAGCAGTTCTTTATTGGGAAAATTAAAATACAAATGCAATACTAGCAAAAAACAAACCTCTGCCAGAGTCAGTCAAACCCAAAAAACAAGCCACTGCCAGAGTCAGAACAGAGTCAGAACAAAAGGAATAGGAATAGAAATAAGACTAGAAATAGCAGTTCTTTATTGGGAAAATTAAAATACAAATGCAATACTACCAAAAAACAAACCACTGCCAGAGTCAGTCAAACCCAAAAAAACAAGCCACTGCCAGAGTCAGAACAGAGTCAGAACAAAAGGAATAGGAATGGAAATAAGAATAGAAATAGCAGTTCTTTATTGGGAAAATTAAAATACAAATGCAATACTAGCAAAAAACAAACCACTGCCAGAATAAGAACAAAAGGAAAAGGAATAACAGTTCTTTATTGGGAAAATTAAAAATACAAATGCAATAGTACAAACAAAAATCAAAAAAAAACCAACACTGCCAGAGTCAGAGCAGGCCCTGGCAGGCTGTGGGTCAGGGAGGTGGCAGCAGCCCCATCCCAGGGTGGCTCAGCCCTCCTGCAGTGCCAGCTGTGCTTCTGCTGGAGCAGGATCCTGGACAAAATCCCAGCACATTCCTGGGAGTGCTGGCACTGGGACACCCCAAAATCCCGGCCTGTTCCCAGCATTGCTGGCACTGGGACACCCCAAAATGCCAGTGTGTTCCTGGGAAAGCTGGCACTGGGACACCCCAAAACCCCAGCACATTACTGGGAATGCTGGCACTGAGACACCCCAAAACCCCAGAACATTACTGGGAATGCTGGCACTGGGACACCCCAAAATCCCCGCCTGTCCGAGCATTGCTGGCACTGGGACACCCCAAAATCCCAGCCTGTTCCCAGCATCGCTGGCACTGGGACACCCCAAAATCCCAGAGTGTTCCTGGGAACGCTGGCACTGGGACACCCCAAAACCCCAGCACATTACTGGGAATGCTGACACTGGGACACCCCAAAACCCACTGTGTTCCCATCATCGCTGGCACTGGGACACCCCAAAATCCCGGCCTGTTCCCAGCATTGCTGGCACTGGGACACCCCAAAAATCCCAATGTGTTCCCAGCATCGCTGGCACTGGGACATCCCAAAATCCCACTGTGTTCCCAGCATCGCTGGCACTGGGACACCCCAAAATCCCACTGTGTTCCCAGCATCGCTGGCACTGGGACACCCCAAAATCCCAGCCTGTTCCCAGCATTGCTGGCACTGGGACACCCTAAAATCCCGATGTGTTCCCAGCATCGCTGGCACTGGGACACCCCAAAATCCCGGGCTGTTCCCAGCATCGCTGGCACTGCCAGGCAGGCCGGGATGTCGCCGCAGCTCGGGCTGGGCTGGCTCGTCCCGAGGCCACCCGGGGGAGGTGACAGATGGCCCCGCGCCCCGCGCCAGCGCCGTGTCCCCTTTGTCCCGCTCCTCCGTGCCCGTGCCCGGCGCGGGGGGACCGGGAGGGGACCGGGAGGGGACCGGGAGGGGACCGGGGGGTGGTGGCAGCAGCGCCGGCAGAGCCGCCCCGCCGGGGACCCCTCGCTTTGTCCTTGTCCTTAATGAATTCCCCTTGGTGAGTGGCTCCGAACAAAGCGGCGAGCCTGGGAAATGCCGCCAGCCCCTGACCCCCGCGCCCCACAGCCCTGCCCGGATTGTCGCAGCCCTGCCCGGATTGTCGCTCGGCACCTGCCACATGGCAGGGCCCCCCCCGTGTGCCGGAATGTGCCGTGCCATATGGTGCTGGGGACATCGGGGGGTGGGGAATGTCCCCGCTCTGGCCCCGTTCTGGCCCCGTTTCCCATCCTTGGGGAAGGATTTTGGGGTTCTGGGGGGCCAGGTAAACCCCCAACCCCTTTCCCCTACTGGGGATGGATTTAGGGGTTCTGGGGATCCAGGTTTTCCCATCACTGGGGAAGGATTTAGGGGCTCTGGTGACCCTGGTAAAGTCCCCAACCACTTTCCCATCCTCCTGGAAGGATTTAGGGGTTCTGGGGATCCAGGTGTTCCCATCCTTGGGAAAGAATTTAGGGGCTCTGGTGACCCTGGTAAAGTCCCCAACCCCTTTCCCATCCTCGGGGAAGGGTTTAGGGGTTCTGGGGATCCAGGTTTTCCCATCCTCCAGGAAGGATTTAGGGGTTCTGGGGATCCAGGTGTTCCATCCTTGGGGAAGGATTTAGGGGCTCTGGGGATCTGGATAAAGTTCCACCCCTTTCCCATCTTTGGGGAAGGATTTAGGGGTTCTGGGGATCCAGGTTTTCTCATCCTTGGGGAAGGATTTAGGGGCTCTGGTGACCTGGATAAAGTTCCACCCCTTTCCCATTCTCGGGGAAGGGTTTAGGGGTTCTGGGGATCCAGGTTTTCTCATCCTTGGGGAAGGATTTAGAGGTTCTGGTGATCCAGGTTTTCCCATCCTCCTGGAAGGATCTAGGGGTTCTGGGGATCCAGGTTTTCTCATCCTTGGAGAAGGGTTTAGGGGTTCTGGGGATCCAGGTTTTCCCATCCTCCTGGAAGGATTTAGAGGTTTTGGTGATCCAGGTTTTCCCATCCTTGGGGAAGAGTTATGGGCTCTGGTGACCCTGGTAAAGCCCCCAACCCCTTTTCCATCCTCGGGGAAGGGTTTAGGGGTTCTGGGGATCCAGGTTTTCCCATCCTCCTGGAAGGATTTAGAGGTTTTGGTGATCCAGATTTTCCCATCCTCCTGGAAGGGTTTAGGGGCTCTGGGGATCCAGGTTTTCCCATCCTTGGCCTGGGTAAACTCCCCCCTCTCTTTTCCACCCTCAGGGCAGGATTTAGGGGTTCTGGTGACCCTGGTAAAGCCCCATCCCAACTTTTCCTACGCTCGGGACAGGATTTAGGGGCTCAGGTGGCCCCACCCGGCTCACTGGGTGTTTTTCCCGCAGTTATGAAGATTTCTACCTCTCGTGCTCCCTCAGCCACGGCGGGAAGGAGCTGTGCAGCCCCCTGCTCACCAGGAAGGCCCACGTCTACAAATACCTCTTCCACCTCATCATCTGGGACCAGCAGTAAGGCCAGGGGGTGGCCAGGGGGGTCCCACCCACGCTGCCTTCATCACCCTCACCATCATCCTCCCCTCCCCTGCTCCTCCCCGCTGTGCTGGTTTGTTTTTGGGGTTTTTTTTGGGGGGTGTTGGAAGTTTTTGTGTCATTGCCCGGAAATAGCAACTCCCAGGAAAGGGGATCTGCTCCCAAAAATAGCTCCGGGAGCAGGCGGGGAGGCCTGGCCACGCTTGGCATCCCCAGCACACGGGAGGTGGGGATGGGACGGGATAATTTTAGAAGGCGCCGGTGCCCCCAAGGACAGGGGCCCGGCGGGACGGCGGCGAGCGCAGCGATCCCGGGGATCTGCCCCATCCTTCCCGCGGGATGTAGCTGCCACCCCGAGCTCCCTGCGAGCGCCAGAGAGGAATCCCAGCCCCGGGGGTCCCACACGCCCCCCCCGGGGTTGTGGGGCAAGGTCAGTGCCCGGCGGGGCTCCCGTGGAGGGCCCTGTCCCCGCGGTCACCTTCGCGGGGCCGAGAGCACAGCCGGGTTCTCGCAGCCCCGGCTGGCTGGCCCCAAACCTGCGGGTGGCGGCCACTTCCCGGGGCTTCCTGGGGCTTCCAAGGACACCCGGGGACTGGGAGAGCCCGTTCCTGGCACCCTGAGCCCATGCCTGGGCTGGTACCTGGCACCCTGAGCCCATCCCTGGCACCCTGAGCCCATCCCTGGGCTGGTACCTGGCACCCTGAGCCTGTCCCTGGGCTGGTACCTGGCACCCTGAGCCCATTCCTGGCACCCCGAGCCTGTCCCTGGGCTGGTACCTGGCACCCCGAGCCATCCCTGGCACCCCAAGCCATCCCTGGCACCCTGAGCCCATCCTTGGCACCCTGAGCCCATCCCTGGGCTGGTACCTGGCACCCTGAGCCCATCCATGGGCTGGTCCCTGGCACCCTGAGCCCATCCCTGGCACCCTGAGTCCACCCCTGGAACCCCAAGCCTGTCCCTGGGCTGGTACCTGGCACCCCGAGCCCATCCCTGGCACCCTGAGCCCATCCCTGGCACCCTGAGCCCATCCCTGGACTGGTACCTGGCACCCCTAGCCTGTCCCTGGCACCCCGAGCCCATCCCTGGCACCCCGAGCCATTCCTGTCACCCTGAGCCTGTCCCTGGAACCCTGAGCCCATCCATGGGCTGGTACCTGTCACCCTGAGCCTGTCCCTGGCACCCTGAGCCCATCCCTGGCACCTCGAGCCTGTCCCTGGGCTGGTACCTGGCACCCCAAGCCTGTCCCTGGCACCCTGAACCAATTCCCGGCACCCGAGCCTGTCCCTGGAACCCTGAGTCCATCTCTGCCACCCTGAGCCCATCTCCAGCACCCTGAGTCCATTCTCAGCACCCCAAGCCCATCCCTGGCACCCTGAACCCATCCCTGGGACCCCCAGCCCATCTCTGACACCCTGAGCCCATCCCCAGCACCCTGAACCCATCCCTGGCGCCCCAGGTCCATCCCCAGCACCCTGAACCCATCCCTGGCACCCCAGGCCCACCCCTGGCCTCTCTCCCGCAGGATTTGCTTCCCGGTGCAGGTGAACCGGCTGCCCCGGGAGACCCTGCTCAGTGTCACCCTCTTCGCCGTGCCCGTGCCACCCCCGGGCGGCTCCTCCGACGCCAGCAAGCAGCGGCGGGTCCCCGAGGCGCTGGGCTGGGTCACCACCCCCCTCTTCAACTTCAGGCAGTACGTGGGGTGTGCCAGCAGCCTGGGCACGGTGTGGGGCTGGGCTGGCATCCTTGGGGGGCACAGGAGGGTCCCCAGAGCCATGGGGTCCCCAAAACCTCAGGGTCCCTGGTACCGTGGAGTCCCCAGCACCTCAGTGTCCCCAAGGCCATGGGGTCCCTGGGACCTTGGGGGTTCCCAGTGCCATGGGGTCCCCAGCACTGTGGGCATGGCACAGGGCTGGGCTGGCATCCTTGGGGAGCACAGGAGGGTCCCCAGAACCTTGGGGTCCCCAAAACCTCAGGGTCCCTGGTGCTGTGGAGTCCCCAGCACCTCAGTGTCCCCAGCACCTCAATGTCCCCAGGGCCATGGGGTCCCCAGAACCTTGGTGTCCCCAGTGCCGTGGGATCCCCGGTGCCTCAGCTAAGCCCAGCAGCGGTGCCACCCTCGTGCCCCCCACCCAGTGCCACCCTCTGTCCCCCGCAGGGTCCTGACCTGCGGGCGGAAGCTCCTGGGCTTGTGGCCGGCCACTCAGGACAACTCCAGGGCCAGATCGAGCGCCCCGAACTTCAACCAGCCCGACAGCATCATCCTGCAGGTACAGCCGGGCATTCCAGGGGCACAGAGCCCCCCAAAACCCCAGCTGGGGGTCCCCTCACCCTCTGCCTCTGCCCCAGATCGACTTCCCCAGCTCAGCCTTCGAGGTGAAGTTCAGCAGCCCGCCCGCGGCCGAGGGCAGCCCCCGCTACGAGTTCGGCAGCCTGGGGGAGGAGGAGCAGCGCCAGCTGCGGGAGGCCATGCAGAAAAAATCACTTTATTGGTAAATAAACCCGGGGTTGGCATTGCCCTGCCGGGGGGACACGCACCGAGGGTGGCACAGGGGGTGTGCCTCGCTCCGGGGATGGGATGAGCTGGATTTTGGAGATGGGTGGTTCTCCTGTGCCCTGTGCCCTGCCCTCCCTGTTGTCCCCTCCTCAGGGACAGCTGAGCGGTGCCAGGCCAGGCTGGCACGGCCGGGGGGGATCGGGTGTCAGCAGCTGCACAAAGCGTGGGGTGCTCGGGGTCCCTGGGCAGGGGGACAGGCAGGGGGACAGCTCAGTGTCCCCTGGGCACAGGGACTGTCCTGGCTGTCCCACAGCAGGGTCCTGCTGGCCATCAGCCCCTCCGTGCGGGGAGGTTTTGGGGTTCCAAAAAATGCTGGGGGCAGAGGGGATGCACACCCCATCCTGCCAGCCCCGTTCTGTCCATGTGGGGTGAGGGCACAGGGCTGGTGCCACCTCCCCCACACTGCCAGCCCCGTTCTGTCCATGCACAGTGGGGCACACGGATGTCACCTCCCCAACCTTCCAGCCCCATCCCATCCATGTGTTTTGGGGTCACAGGGATGCCACCTCCCTGAGGTCCCACATATTTTGGGGTCACAGGGGTGCCACCTCCCAATCCTGCCAGCCCCATTCTCTCCATGCACAGTGGGGCACAGGGATGTCACCTGCCCAACCTCCCACATGTTTTGGGGTCACAGGGGTGCCACCTCCCTGAGTTCCCACATATTTTGGGGTCACTGGGGTGCCACCTCCCCAACCTCCCACATGTTTTGGGGTCACAGGGATGTCACCTCCTCACCCTCCCACATATTTTGGGGTCACTGGGGTCACAGAGATGCCACTTCCTCTACCTCCCACACGTTCTGGGGTCACAAGGATGCCACCTCCTCACCCTCCCAGCCCACGCCACCCCTGTCCCGCCCTCGCTGACGCTGTCCCCGCGCTGTCCCCGCAGGCTGACGGACGCGGACCGGCAGCGGCTGTGGGAGAAGCGCTGCCACTGCCACGCGTCCCCCGGGGCGCTGCCCATGCTGCTGGCCAGTGCCCCCAGCTGGGACTGGGGCTGCCTGCCCGACATCTACGCCCTGCTCGGCCAGTGGAGCTCCATGAGCCACCAGGACGCCCTGGGGCTGCTGCACGCCACGTAAGCCACCCACGGGCTGTGGGGACACCCCGTGTTGTCACCCCACTGTCGGAATCTGAGCTATTGATGATCCCAAGACTGTAGAAAGTCTCTGTCCTGCCCCATTGCCAAAGAAGAAGTTATAATCTGTGCTGGTTTCAAGGTTGTTTATTCTGTTTATCTCTACCATGTTCTGCTGCCCTGCCGCAGCTCTGTCCTGCAGGGCAGCGTGTGGGGCTCTGCCCTCAGTGGGATGGTACAAACATTAAATACCACAAACTACCTGTGCTGGATTTACAATAACGTGCCAATATCTGTCACCTACGTTGGACAGTGTGTCCCCAGCCCAAACCAACAGAAAAATGCCAACACCACAGTGAAACATGGAGGGCATGAAGAAGGAGAAAAAGGACAAGGCACACCCAATTTCCTCCATCTTGTCCCCTTTGGACTCCTAATCTAGAATCCTAAAATTTTACTTTTGCACCCGTGCCACACTTAATTATTACTTATATCAAACACTCAGAGCTTGTAATTCATCGTGTAAGATTGAAAACTCTTTTCCATGGGCAGAGATCACAGACAGTGTCTCTGGGGGCCCTGTCCAGGGGGGTTCCTGACCCCTGCCAGGGTCCCAGACCTGCCAGGGCAGCCAGAGGGAAGCTCTGGATTCCCACACCCCACAGAACTTGTCCTGGCTGCAGGTTCCCCGACCAGGAGGTGAGGAGGACGGCCGTGCAGTGGATCGACTCCATCTCAGACACGGAGCTGCTGGATTACCTGCCCCAGCTGGTCCAGGTGTGTGGTGGCACCGGGATGTGCCACGGGGTGCCCGCCGGTGCCACCACAGCCCTGTGACGCTGTCCCCTGCGCAGGCCCTCAAGTACGAGTGCTACCTGGACAGCCCCCTGGTGCGCTTCCTCATGAAGAGGGCCATTTGTGACCTGAAGATCACCCACTACTTCTTCTGGTGGGTTCTTCTGGGAGCGGCGGGGGCATCCTGAGGCTGGCCTGACCCCATGTGTCCCAAGCCGGGCAGGACTCTGAGCCTGGCCTGACCCTGCATGGCCCCAGTCTGGTGGAGTCCCCAAACCTGGCCTGACCCTGCATGTCCTCAAGCCAGAGGGGACCCTGAGGCCAGCTTGACCCTGCATGTCCCAAATCTGGTGGGGTCCCTGAGCCTGCCCTGACCGCACATGTCCCCAGACTGGGTGAGACCCTGAGGCTGGCCTGACCCTCCATGTCCCCAGACCAGAGGGTCAGCTTGACCCCGTGTGTCCCCAAGCCAAGGGCCACCCTGAGGCCGGCCTGACCCCATGTGTCCTCAAACTGGGTGAGACCCTGAGGCTGGCCTGACCCTCCATGTCCCCAGACCAGAGGGGACCCTGAGGCCAGCTTGACCCCGTGTGTCCCCAAGCCAAGGGCCACCCTGAGGCCGGCCTGACCCTGTGTGTCCTCAAACTGGGTGAGACCCTGAGGCTGGCCTGACCCCACATGTCCCCAGACCAGAGGGGACCCTGAGGCTGGCCTGACCCTCCATGTCCCCAGACCAGAGGGGACCCTGAGGTCAGCTTGACCCTGTGTGTCCCCAAGCTGAGGGCTGCCCTGAGCTTGGCCTGACCCCATGTGTCCCCAAGCCAGGCAGGACCCTGAGGCTGGCCTGACCCCACATGTCCCCAGACTGGGTGAGACCCTGAGGCTGGCCTGACCCCACATGTCCCCAGGCCGAGGGCCACCCTGAGGCTGGCCTGACCCCGTGTGTCCTCAGGCCGAGGGCCACCCTGAGGCCAGCCTGACCCCCGGTGTCCCCAGCAGGCTGCTGAAGGATGGCCTCAAGGACTCCCAGTTCAGCATCCGGTACCAGTACCTGCTGGCAGCGCTGCTGTGCTGCTGCGGGAAGGGGCTGCGCGAGGAGTTTGACCGGCAGTGCCTGCTGGTCAGCACGCTGGCCAGGCTGGCACAGCAGGTCCGGGACGCCGCCCCGTCCGCCCGCCAGGTGGGTGCCGGGGTGCCGGGAGGGGTGCAGGGGGTGCCAGCCCCCTGTGCCACACTCACCCCTCCTCTCCCGTGCCCACCTCGTCCCGTCACGTTCCTGCCCTATCCCATGTCCACCCGGGGGTTTGCCCGCTATATTCCGTGCACGCTGCATCCCATGATAACCCCTTGCCATGCCCACCCCTCTCTATCCCATTTCTATGCCATGGTCACCCTGTTCCTTGTCCACCCCATCCCATCCCATCCCATCCCATCCCATCCCATCCCATCCCATCCCATCCCATCCCATCCCATCCTACCCCATCCCATTCCCACCTTGTCCCTTGCCCATCTTACCCCATTCCCGCTGATCCCACCCCATTCCCATGGATCCCACCCCATTCCCATGGATCCCATCCTATCCCTTTCCCATGGATGCCATCCTATTCCCATGGATCCCATCCCATCCCTTTCCCATGGATCCCATTCCATTGCATCCCATTCCCATGGATCCCATGCCACCCCGTTCCCATTGATCCCACCCCATTCCCGTGGATCCCATCCCACTCCCGTGGATCCCATCCCACCCCGTTCCTCTGGATCCCACCCCGTTCCTGTGGATCCTACCCCGTTCCCATCTATCCCTCCCCATTCCCATGCATCCCATTCCCGTGGATCCCATCCCACTCCTGTGGATCCCACCCCATTCCTGTGGATCCCACCATGTTCCCATCGATCCCACCCCATTCCCATGGATCCCGTTTCCATCGATCCCACCCTATTCCCGTGGATCCCACCCCATTCCCATGGATCCCACACATTCCCGTGGATCCCATTCCCGTGGATCCCACCCTGTTCCTGTGGATCCCACCCCGTTCCCATCGATCCCACCCCATTCCCGCGGATCCCATCCCACTCCTGTGGATCCCACCCCGTTCCCATCGATCCCACCCCATTCCCACGATCCCATTCCCGCGGATCCCACCCGCTCCCCCCCGCAGGCCATCCTGCGCGAGGGGCTGGAGGACGTGGCGCAGTTCTTCAAGGCGCACGGCTCGTGCCGGCTGCCGCTCAGCCCCAGCCTGCTGGTCAAGGGCATCGTGCCGCGGGTGAGTGCCGGCCGGGGGCTCGGGGGGCTCGGGGGGCTCGGGGGGCTCGGGGGGCTCGGGGGGCTCCTCTGCCTGCGCCCTGACCGCCCGCCCCCCCTCCTTCCCGCGGCAGGACTGCTCCTACTTCAACTCCAACGCCGTCCCGCTGAAGCTCTCCTTCCAGAACGTGGATCCGCTCGGGGAGAACATCCGCGTCATCTTCAAGGTGAGCCCGGCACCTTTAATGCCCAAACCCTGGCACAGCCCTCTGAGAATCCTCCTGCTCTGGGCTCTGAGGGCTCTGCTGGCTCCTCCCTGGCTCTGGTGGCTCTGATGGTGGCTTTGGTGACCCTGTTGGCTCCTCCCCTGACCCTGATGGTTCTCTCCTATCTCTAATGGCTCTGGTGGCTCCTCCCCTGGCCCTGATGGTTCTCCCCTGGCCCTGATGATTCTCCCCTGCCTCTGGTGGCTTCTCCCCTGGCCCTGATGGCTCTGGTGGCCCTGATGGTTCTCCCCTGGCTTTGATGGCTCTGGTGGCTCTTCCCCTGGTCCTGATGGTTCTCCTCTGGCTCTGATGGTTCTCCCCTGGCTCTGATGGTTCTGGTGGCTCCTCCCCTGGCCCTGATGGTTCTCCCCTGGCTCTGATGGTTCTTCTCTGGCTCTGATGGCTCTGGTGGCTCTGATGGTTCTCCCCTGGTTCTGATGGTTCTTCCCTGGCCCTGATGGTTCTCCTCTGGCTCTGATGGTTCTCCTCTGGCTCTGATTGTTCTCCCCTGGCTCTGATGGTTCTCCCCTGGCTCTGATGGTTCTCCCCTGGCCCTGATGGCTCTGGTGGCTCTGATGGCTCTCCCCTGGCTCTGATGGCTCTCCTCTGGCTCTGATGGTTCTCCCCTGGCTCTGATGGTTCTCCCCTGGCTCTGACGGTTCTCCCCTGGCCCTGATGGCTCTCCCCTGGCTCTGATGGCTCTCCTCTGGCTCTGATGGTTCTCCCCTGGCTCTGATGGTTCTCCCCTGGCTCTGACGGTTCTCCCCTGGCTCTGACGGTTCTCCCCTGGCTCTGATGGCTCTCCTCTGGCCCTGATGGTTCTCCTCTGGCCCTGATGGTTCTCCTCTGGCTCTGATGGTTCTCCCCTGGCCCTGATGGTTCTCCCCTGGCTCTGATGGTTCTCCCCTGGCTCTGATGGTTCTCCTCCGGCCCTGATGGTTCTCCCCTGGCTCTGATGGTTCTCCTCTGGCCCTGATGGCTCTGGTGGCTCTGATGGTTCTCCCCTGGCTCTGATGGTTCTCCCCTGGCTCTGATGGTTCTCCCCTGGCCCTGATGGTTCTCCTCTGGCTCTGATGGTTCTCCCCTGGCCCTGATGGCTCTGGTGGCTCTTGCCCCGGCAGTGTGGCGATGACCTGCGGCAGGACATGCTGACGCTGCAGATGATCCGCATCATGAACAAGATCTGGGTGCAGGAGGGGCTGGACATGCGCATGGTCATCTTCCGCTGCTTCTCCACCGGCCGCGGGCGAGGTCAGACAGAGTTTGGGTGTCCCCAGGGGTCACTGGGCTCCGGGTGGGGCTGGGGATGGCCCAGGACATCCTGGGCTCCCATCCCTGTCACACAGCCACGACGGGCGGGGAGCGGTTGGGTTGGTGACAAAGGGGGTCAGAGTCGTGGTTCTTGGGGTTGGAAGGGTCTCACCCCGCTGTCCCACCTGCCAGGCATGGTGGAGATGATCCCCAACGCCGAGACCCTGCGGAAAATCCAGGTGGAGCACGGCGTGACCGGCTCCTTCAAGGACCGGCCGCTGGCAGACTGGCTGCAGAAACACAACCCCAAGGAGGACGAGTACGAGAAGGTGAGGAAGAATCCCTGCTCCTCGTGTCCCCCATTCCAGGGACCAGCCCCTTGCTTCCCATTGTGTCCATCCCTTCTCCTTGTCCTTCCCTCCTTCCTCGCAGGCCGTGGAAAACTTCATCTACTCCTGCGCCGGCTGCTGCGTGGCCACCTACGTGCTGGGCATCTGCGACAGGCACAACGACAACATCATGCTCAAGACCACGGGCCACATGTTCCACATTGATTTCGGCAGGTTCCTGGGCCACGCCCAGATGTTCGGCAACATCAAGAGGTGAGAGAGGCCCCTGGGACCTCCTGCCCTCATCCCTGCCAAGGGGGAGACTCCCTGTCCTTGTCCTGGTGGTGGGTGACCTCTCCTTCTTCATGTCCTGGTGGTGGGTGACTTCTCCTTCCCCTTGTCCTGGTGGTGGGTGACCTCTCCTTCATGTCCTGGTGGTGGGTGACCTTTCCTTCTTCATGTCCTGGTGGTGGGTGACCCCTCCGTCCTCTTGTCCTGGTGGTGGGTGACCTCTCCTTCATGTCCTGGTGGTGGGTGTCCTCTCCTTCATGTCCTGGTGGTGGGTGACCTCTACTTCATGTCCTGGTGGGGCGTGACCTCTCCTTCTTCATGTCCTGGTGGTGGGTGACCTCTCCTTCATGTCCTGGTGGTGGGTGACCTGTCCTTCATGTCCTGGTGGTGGGTGACCTCTCCTTCTTCATGTCCTGGTGGTGGGTGACCCCTCCGTCCTCTTGTCCTGGTGGTGGGTGACCTCTCCTTCTTCATGTCCTGGTGGTGGGTGACCTCTCTGTGTCATCCCAGTGGTGGCCACAGTGACCTCCCCTTCTCCTTGTCCTGGTGGGCAGTGACCTTTCCCTTGTCCTGGTGGGAGGTGACCTCCTTCTCTCCTTGTCCTGGTGGGCAGTGACCTCTCGCCCTCCTCATCCTGGTTATGAGTGACCTTTCCCTCTCCTTGTCCTGGCAATGGGAGACCTCTCCCTGTCATCCCAGTGGTGGCCACAGCGACCTCCCCTTCTTGTCCTGGTGGGCAGTGACCTTTCCCTCTCCTTGTCCTGGTGGGAGGTGACCTCCTTCTCTCTTTGTCCTGGCAGTGGGTGACCTCGCCCTCTCCATGTCCTGGCAGTGGGTGACCTCGCCCTCTCCATGTCCTGGCAGTGGGTGACCTCTCCCTCTCCATGTCCTGGCAATGGGTGACCTCTCCCCCTCCCCATCCCGTCCTCCACCCCTGCTCACTTTGTCCCTCCTGTCCCCCGGCGCAGGGACCGGGCGCCGTTCGTCTTCACCTCGGACATGGCGTACGTCATCAACGGCGGGGACAAACCCTCCAGCCGCTTCCACGACTTCGTGGACCTGTGCTGCCAGGCCTACAACCTGATCCGCAAGCACACCCACCTCTTCCTCAACCTGCTGGGGCTGGTGAGAGCCGAGGGGCCACCAAATTCCCCTCAGAGTGGCACGGCGGGTCCCTTTGTCCCCTGTCCTCACCGCTCTCCTCATCCCTGCCAGATGCTCTCCTGTGGCATCCCCGAGCTCTCCGACCTGGAGGACCTCAAGTACGTCTACGACGCGCTGAGGCCGCAGGACTCCGATGCTGACGCCACCACCTACTTCACCAGGTAGGGGACACGGGTGGGTGAAGCGATATGCGGAATAAATAAATAGACTCCACAACTCGAGGTAGTTATGAAGTGGGTATGTATGACAGCGCCTGGCACAAGTGAGATAACTCTCCGAAATCTTGTGCCCCGAGCTGAAGTTTGTCCCCCGACTTTATTCACAAAGGTGTTCCATATGCAATAATTACACAATTTTTCTATGCATATTCAACCCCTGGCCCCGCCTGTCTTCGCTTCTCATGCTAAATAGGTCCACGCTCTTCTGGGCATGCGTAGGTTTTTGTGGGGTTTTTTATGGGGGTCCCTGGTGGTCTTTTAATTGTAATCTTCATCTTCCTCTGCATTGAACTTTTGAACTCTCCTCCTCTGCGCTTGCGCTTTTGGTCCTTTGCTCTCCTATCTGGATAAGTTCATCATCCTTGACATGTTGGAGACAGAGGGACTTCCTTGTCTGAAAGTCTTAGCATTCTTTGTCCTTTCTGGTATTTGTCTTTTTGCAAGAAGCTTTAGAGATCTTTGTTTTTCTTTCCTATGCCTTTCTGTGCAGGGGTTTCTTAAAATTCAACACACGATTCTACAAACATGATACATTCATTTTTGATATATTCATTTTTGATACATTCTTTTTATACATTTATTTTTGATACATTCATTTCTGATACATTCATTTTTGATACATTCATTTTTGATACATTCTTTTTATACATTTATTTTTGATACATTCATTTCTGATACATTCATTTTTGATATATTCATTTTGATACATTCTTTTTATACATTTATTTTTGATACATTCATTTCTGATACATTCATTTTTGATACATTCATTTTGTTAGTTCAAGTGATCTCTGGAAAACCTTTTGTTTCATGGGTGACACAGCAGCGGCTGGAGGGTCCCTGGGATGGTGGCACTGATGACATGGTGGCCTCGTTGCAGGTTGATCGAGTCCAGCCTGGGCAGTGTGGCCACCAAGCTCAACTTCTTCATCCACAACCTGGCGCAGATGAAGTTCACGGGCTCGGACGCCCGGCCCACGCTGTCCTTCGCGCCGCGCACGCACACCCTCAAAACGTCCGGCCGGATCCGCGACGTCTTCCTCTGCCGCCACGAGAGGGTCTTCAACCCCAGCAAGGGCTACGTGAGTGGGGACAGCTGGGGACGGGCCCAGGCTGGGCTCGGGGTGCCCCAGTCCCCATCCCACCTCACGTCCCCACCTCTCTGCAGACCTACGTGGTGAAGGTGCAGAGGGACAACCCGGGCGAGGTCACCTTCGTGCAGCGCACCTTCGAGGAATTCCAGGAGCTGCACAACAAACTGCGCCTCCTCTTCCCCTCCTCGCTGCTGCCCAGGTACCCCTGAAGCCCCTCAGGACCTCCAGGGACTCCCCAAAACCCCCCCGTGACCCTCCTGAGTGTCCGTCCCCACAGCTTCCCCAGCAGGTTCGTCATCGGGCGCTCGCGGGGCGAGGCGGTGGCCGAGCGGCGCAAGGAGGAGCTCAACGGCTACATCTGGCACCTGATCCACGCCGCCCCCGAGGTGGCAGAGGTGGGGACACGGGCTGGGGGCTGCGGGGAGGTGGGGACAGCGCCAGGGCCACCAGCGAGGTGGGGAAGGCTTGGGGACAACGCAGCTCGTAGAGCATCAGCGCGTGCCCCATGTGGGGCATCGCAGCGTGGCCTCGGTTTTGAATGGCGGGGATGTTGTCACCGCTGTCACCGCTAATGTCACCTCCTGACCCTGCAGTGTGACCTCATCTACACCTTCTTCCACCCCCTGCCCCGGGATGAAAAGGCGGCTGGAACCAACCCGACCCCAAAGCCGGCAGGTGGGGAAGGGATGAATCCGGGGGTGATTTTGGGGGGTGATGGCAGGGGGTGACATCAGAGGTGTCCCATCCTTCCTGTCCCCCTCTCCAGACGCCACGTGGGCTCGATCCCTGGGCAAGGTCGGCGGGGAGGTGAAACTCTCCATCTCCTACAAGAACAACAAGCTCTTCATCATGGTGATGCACATCCGAGGGCTGGTAGGACCGCGGCGCCCACGGCAGCGGGGTTGGGGGGCTGTCCCCTCCCTGCGCTCACAGCGTGTCCCCACTCTGCCCCACAGCCACCCCTGCAGGACGGCAACGACCCCGACCCCTACGTCAAAACCTACCTGCTGCCCGACCCCCAAAAAACCACCAAGAGGAAAACCAAAGTGGCCCGAAAAACCTGCAACCCCACCTACAACGAGATGGTAGGAGGCACCGCGATGGATTTGGGGCGTCCCCATGGGGTGGCCGTGGCTGAGGGTTTGTCCCCTGTGGAAATCACATTTCTCTCCCTCTCAGGATTTTTCATAGGGGGAAATGAAAGAGAAAACAATTTTTATTTCTGCTCCTTATTTTTCCTATGTAGAATGTGTTTAGAGAATTGTTTACCTGGAGTGAGTGCTTAATTAAATTCTAGTGAAGATTGTTTGAGCCTAATAGCCAAACCAATCCACCTGTGTCTAAACTCTCCAGAGAGGGTCACAAATTATGTTAGAGAAAGTAGTATATAGTTTTAGTACCCTCCTTTTATATAACATATTAATATATTTTAACATAGTTATAATAAAGAAACAATTCAGCCTTCTAAATTAAGTCAAACATCGTCATTTCTTCCCATTAGGTTCACCTACATTAACAATAGTCCCCTTTGTGTCCCACAGCTGGTGTACGACGGGATCCCCCGCGGGGACCTGGAGCAGCGGGAGCTGCGGCTGAGCGTGCTGAGCGAGGAAGGATTTTGGGAGAATATCCTTCTGGGGGAGGTGGGAATTCGCCTCCGCGACCTGGACCTGGCCCAGGAGAAGATGGGCTGGTTCGCCCTGGGCTCCCGCGGCCACGGCACCCTCTGAGCCGTGTGTGTCCCCCGGGTGTGTCCCCAAAAGGGCGCTGCCCAGGTGGCTTCTTTTTTAAGTTTACCTTGTGTCAAGGGAGCAACGCGGGGAGGGTGGGGCGCGGGGCGGTTCGGGGGTTATTTCTTCCTTTGGGATATCCGTATTTTAATTTTTTTAATAACGAGTAGAGTGAGCACCGGGGAGGAGGGGAGGGGGAGGTGGCACAGGGGGGTCAGGGGGTGTGTGGACCCCCTCCCACCCAAGGAACCGGGCAATTCCCACCGCGGGGAATTCGCTCCCAAAGGAGAGCGGCGTGGCGAGTTGCCCATTCCGTGTGGCTGCCGGCCACCCTTGCTGTCCCCGTGTCCTGGGGACATCTGTGTCCTTCCTGCCTGCCCCCGGGTGCGGGCTTGGTGCCTGTGGTGCTTTGTTTACAGCGACAGCTCCGTAAACGGACGAAATGTTTCTCAGGATCGAGAATAATTAACTTTAACCTTTATATTAAAAGTTTTAAATATTGGATCTGGTGGCAAGTTGGGGCGTGGGGGGTGGGCTGGCTTCTCGAGGGTGGGCAAGTTGGGACCCTCCGGTGTCGAGACCCTGGGACACGGGAATGGGATTAAAAAAG
The DNA here is from genome assembly GCF_003957565.2 of Taeniopygia guttata. Classification (NCBI taxonomy): domain Eukaryota; kingdom Metazoa; phylum Chordata; class Aves; order Passeriformes; family Estrildidae; genus Taeniopygia; species Taeniopygia guttata. The sequence goes on along the minus strand of NC_044238.2, from coordinate 2,876,409 downwards.
GGGATGAAAGGCAGAGGGTGGCACATCTGCCCCTCTGCGCGCACATCTGGGCACACATCTGGCCACTGCACCCTGTAGAATGTGGAGCCCTGGGGGTCTGGGGTCTGCCTCCTTCAACCCTCAGCTCCTGTCCCAGTGCGCTCCTCAGCCCTTGCTGTCCCTGGGGCTGACAAAGTGTCCCCAGAGTGTCCCCAAAATGTCCCGAAGTGTCCCCAAAATGTCCCGAATTGTCCCCAAAGTGTCCCCGAAGTGTCCCGGGACAAGCCCGGGTGTGCCCCCCCCGCGCCGCCAGGGGGCGCTGCCGCGCGCCGGCTGATGCAATCCCCGCGGGGCGTGGCCACACGGAGAGTGGGCGTGGCCCCGCCGACACCGCCCAATGGGAGGCGGTGACGCCAAGTGGGCGGGGCGATGACAGCCCCGCCCCGCCCCTCCCTCTGGGGGCGGGAAGCGCTGAGGCGGCGGCGCCGCCATTTTGTGCTGAAGCTGCCTCAGGATGGAGTCGCAACCTACACCGGAGCTGCCCGCCGCCCGCCGAGCCTTCAGCCTCACCGCCCCGCCGCGGAGCGCCGCTCCACACACCCCTCCGCACCGCTGGCAGCGCTGAACGCCCTCATGGAGCACCGCGCTGGCGAACGCGCCGGCCCCGGTTTGGGATGGGCGCGACTGGGGCTGGCCGCGGCCTGGCCGAAGCTGGCGGCGCCCAGCGCGGCGGGTTCATCGCAGGCCAGCCCGCCCTTCTCGTGGCTTCGGGCAGTGTCGCAGCTGCTGTCGCCGCTGCCCGCCCTCCTGCAGCGGCTGCTGCCCGGCGCCGCGCTCAGCTCCGCGCTCTGCCCCGCCACGGCTCCGCCGCCGCCGCTGCTGCTGCTGCCCAAGGACGCCTCGGAGGAACCCCCGGAGAAGCGGCTGGAGGGCGGCACGGAGCACCCAGCGGGGATAATGCGGGGCAAGCTGGGCGCCCTTCGCATGGATTGGTACGTGCTGGGCTTGGAGCAGGGCAGCAGCCACCTGCCGCAGCCCCTGCGAGCCGAGGGTTTGCCTGAGGTGGAGTTCCTGCGCAGCAAGCGCCTGGCGTTCCTCCAGCGCTGGCAGCTGCCCGTGCCCGAGCCCGACCACGGCTACCACAGCCTGGAGGAGGAGCAGCAGCAACAGCAGCAGCATGGGGGTGTCTGCCGGGAAATCGCGGAGCAACGGGACAATAGCGAGGATTTGCAGCGCCCCGAGGATGCGGGGACACAGCCCGGAGGTGTCCCCGTGGGGCAGCCCCATGCGGCTGGGGAAGGCTTGGCTGAAGAAAAACGTGAGGACTCAACGGAGCGAAACTTCCCCGTTTCCACCAGACCTGCCTGTGGGAATAAATTAATCGATTATATCATCGGAGGAGTATCCAGTGGGGAGGAGAGTGGGGATGAGGAAGATTGGGATGATGATGATGATGATGATGATGACGGGTTTGACAGCGAAGAGCTGCCCTCGGACTCAGACGCCGACAGCCAGGACGGGGAGAGGCTTCATCTGTGGAATTCCTTCTACAGTTTGGATCCCTACAACCCTCAGAACTTCACAGCCACCATCCAGACGTCTTCCAGCGAGCCGGGAAAGGGAATGTCGGACATGGAGGAGGAGGAGGAGGAGGAGGAGGAGGAAGACTCGTGGGCAGAGTCCTCCGAGGGCTCTCCGAGTTGCGAGGAGGACGAGTGGGACTGTGAGAGCGTGGATGAGGCAGAAAACTTGAAACTTTGGAACTCGTTCTGTAGCTCGGACGATCTCTACAACCCTTTGAATTTCACGGCGGCCTTTCAGACAGCGGAGAAAAAAGGGACGCCGGTTTTCCCAGGGGCAGAGAGGGCGATTTCTGTCACCTCGGAGCATTTCTCCGTGTGTAGGGTACAGCTGGAAAAACACAACTGCGGGAGCACTGAATTGGGGCAGCGCAGGGAGAAAACTGCGAGTTCCAAGCGGAAAAAGGTAAGGATTTTATTAATATTTTTCTGGTTTGGGATTGTTAAAAAAAAAGCCAAACAAACAAACCCCACAGTGCGCCAAGTGGGGGTGAGGTCAGCGTTCCAGATCGTGCTTCCATATGTGCTGATCATTTCCCTGGAATGCTGCGCCTCATCCTTGGCAGGTGATGGGAAATTCTGAGACTCGCTGACAACCGGGGCAGAGAATTTTCTTTCCCTAGAGTCCGACTTCGCTTTCCGTTTTGAGTTGTAATTTCTGTTCTATTTCCTCTTGTAGTTTCGACGTCAGAGAAACGCCAGGGCTGGGGTGGAGATTTTTTAACTCCAGAGCTGTGAGGAGTTTCCCTGAAAAGCACCAGTTAAAAGGAAGTTATTTAGGACCTGAAACCGAAAAAATTTTTAGGATTTTTTATTTTTTATAACCCAAATGGACTTGTTGAGTGTTCTGGAGTAAACTGAGATTCCCATATAAATCATTCCAATATTCCCATTCCCGTTTAAGATGTTATTAAACAGTATAACATTAAATTATGTTATATATAATATAATATAATTAATATAATATAATATAATATAATATAATATAATATAATATAATATAATATATATAATTGATATAATTGATATAGTTTATAATATAATATATAATATTTATATTATAAGTATGGGGTAGTTATTTATAGAAAGGATGTAATCAAAAACTGGACTTTTGAGCCCAGATTAATTTGATTTTTTAAATAATTTGGGCAATAATAATAATAATAATAATAATAATAATAATAATAATAATAATGCCTGTGCTGGGATGCAGATAAACAGGAATTCATCCTAAATTTTGTGGTGCTGCAGATGTTCCAGGTGGATGACTTGAATACCAAATCCCTGTGCAATCCAGTGGTGGAACAAATCATGCAAACAGCAAATATTTACAATTCTTTCGTATTTTTTACAGCAGATACATTTATTTTTCTCCCTTATTTTCGATGAATAATTAATTTGGAGCACTCCCAAGTGGCAGGGCTGCGGTTCCAGCAGGAATTTTGGGCTCAGGTACTGTGATGAAAGAAGGGATGAGCTGGCTGCAATATCCCAAATGACGTCAGAGCCTCGGGAATTGTGGCTCCGACTGATGTAAAAAGGCTGCAAGGTGGGGACGGGCTGATGTAACAGCTCCTAAAGCAGAGCCCAGGCACATTCCCGGGAAATTTTGGGATTATCCAGCCAGCTCAGGGCGGTTCCCCGCTGGAATCCTGCAGCGTTTTGCTCCTAAAGCCATAAAAGCTTTGGCTTGGCTGCACTTCGGCCTCAGCTCAGCTGGGAGGGCACGTGGCACTGCTGGCCCTGCTCCCACGGGTTTTTGGGATCAGGGAATTCCTGGATCCTCTGATTTTCGGGGTCAGCTTTTCATCCTAACCCCCCTGGGATAGTGGGAAGTGTCTCATGGAATGGGATGAACCAAACCCTTGTGGAATTGCAGATTTTCCTGACCCAAACCCTTGTGGAATTGCAGATTTTCCTGGCCCAAACCCTGGTGGAATTCCAAATTTTCCTGACCCAAACCCTTGTGGAGTTCCAAAATTTCTTGGCCCAAACCCTTGTGAAATTCCAGGTTTTCCTGACCCAAACCTTTGCAGAATTCCAAATTTCCCCGACCCAAATCCTTGTGGAATTCCAGATTTTCCTGACCCTAACCCTGGTGGAATTCCAGATTTTCCTGACCCTAACCCTGGTGGAATTCCAGATTTTCCTGACCCAAACCCTAGTGGAATTTCAAATTTTCCTGATCCAAACCCTTGTGGAATTGCAGATTTTCATGACCCAAATCCTTGTGGAATTTTAAATTTTCATGATCCAAACCCTTGTGGAATTGCAGATTTTCCAGACCCAAACCCTGGTGGAATTCCAGATTTTCCTGGCCCAATCCCATGTGGAATTCCATATTTTCCTGATTTCTGGGAAGGTTGGAAGCTCCCTGCAGCACAAACACCCTTTTGCTATTAAATCCTAGGGATGGAGCAGCACTTATTTTTTTGTGCATTTCCATGTTTTTTCCTGCTTCCAGGAATATTTGTCCTGTAGCAGAGTTTTTGAGGAATCAATCCTGATTTTAGAGGTGCTGACAGTTCAGTTTGTGCCTTTTTATAGCTGAATGCGAAGGCACAAATAATCCAGCAGGAGCCTAAAATAAACTGGGTTTTACTCAGATTTAAACCCATACCATAATCTTAGTCTAAACGCTGCCAAGTGCAGATCTCGAGCCTATAAATTCCTTTATTTACTTAAAATAGCTGCTAAAACCAGTTAAAAGTGACAGTTTGGTGTGTATATTTTTAATTTCCTTACATAAGCCCCACCCCTTGAAATTCCAGGAAGGACTGTGACAGTTTTGGTGTGTACATTTTTAATTTCCTTACATAAACCCCACCCCTTGAAATTCCAGGAAGGATTGTGATAGTTTTTATGTGTATATTTTTAATTTCCTTACATGAACTGCACCCCCTGGAATTCCAGGAAGGATTGTGACAGTTTTTATGTGTATTTTTTTATTTTCATTGCATTAACCCCATCCCCTGGAATTGCAGGAGGGATTGTGACGGTTTTTATGTGTATATTTTTAATTTCCTTATATAAACCCCACCCCTGAAATTCCAGGAAGGATTGTGACAGTTTTGATGTGTATATTTTTAATTTCCTTACATAAACCCCACCCCCTGGAATTCCAGGAAGGATTGTGACAGTTTTTATGTGTATTTTTTTATTTTCATTGCATTAACCCCATCCCCTGGAATTCCAGGAAGGATTGTGACAGTTTTTATGTGTATTTTTTATTTTCATTGCATTAACCCCATCCCCTGCAATTGCAGGAAGGACTGTGACAGTTTTTATGTGTATATTTTTAATTTCCTTACATAAACCCCGCCCCTGGAATTCCAGGGCGGTTGTTCCGGTCACGTTGGGATGAGTGTTTTCCTTATCTGTCCCCATGGTGACTCACGGAGCTCTTGACTCAACAAAACCCTTCTGGGGTTTTGTTACGTAATCCTCAGGGATCCCACAGTTCCAGGAGAGATCCCACAATCCCAACAGCTGTCCTACAGTTCCAGGAGGGATCCCATAGTCCCAGCAGGGATCCTACAATCCTACAGTCCAGGAGGGATCCCAAAATCCAGCAGGGATCCCACAGTTCCAGGAGGGAATCCCACAGTGCCAGCAAGGATCACACCCTGACATCCTCTCTGACTCCCGACTGCTTCTTCTCTCCCCCTCTGCCCAGGGCTGTGCTGTCTTTTATATGGTACATTACGTGTTACATGGGTACAGTTTTCCCCAATGCCCATTACCTATATTAAATGGTGCCTTTCTACTCTAAACCAATCTGGGAGTGCCAACATCACCAAGAACATGGAGGGAGGGAAGGAGAAAGAGGGAGGACAGGGCAGGCCCAAATCCCTCCATCTTAAACCTCTGACCCCCATGTACAAAACCAAAAACCCTGTGGGAATCCTGGTAGGGGTCAGGAACCCCCCTGGACAGAGCCCCCAGAGACACTGGCTGTGATCTCTGCCCATGGAAAAGAGTTTTCAATCTTACAGGATCAATTACCAGCTCTGAGTGTTTGATATAAGCAATAATTAAGTGTGGCATGGGTGCAAAAGTAAAATTTTAGGATTCTGGATTAGGGGTTCAAAGGGGACAAGATGGAGGAAATTGGGTGTGCCTTGTCCTTTTTCTCCTTCTTCATGCCCTCCATGTTTCACTGTGGTGTTGGCATTTTTCTGTTGGTTCAGGCTGGGGACACACTGTCCAACGTAGGTGACAGATATTGGCACGTTATTGTAAATCCAGCACAGGTAGTTTGTGGTATTTAATGTTTGTACCATCCCACTGAGGGCAGAGCCCCACACGCTGCCCTGCAGGACAGAGCTGCGGCAGGGCAGCAGAACATGTTAGAGATAAACAGAATAAACAACCTTGAAACCAGCACAGACCAATTATGGCTTCTGCTTTGGCAGCGGGGCTGACAGACAGAAACTTTTTACAATCTCAAAATCATCAATTCCTCAAATTCCGACAAAACCCCCCTGTACAGCACTAAATATTCTTCCCTCTACTTTGTAACTACTTCCACTCTAATATCTAAACTTTTGTGACTTCTTGTTCTACCTGCAAGGTTGGTAAATCATTCCATGGCTCAAACCCAAAATCACAGCTGTTTCCAGCTGCCTGCCAGGGTCTCAAATACTTCTGACCTGGGCCTGGAACATCCAAAAATGTCTGAGGGACATTTTGAATTTGACAGAGCTTGATTTGATGAGAATTCCTGATGGAAAGTTTTCTTTTTTCCAGGTGACATTCCATGAAGAGGTGACTGAGTATTACATCAGCAGCGAGGAGGACCGGAAGGGGCCGTGGGAGGAGATGGCTCGGGATGGATGCAGGTTCCAAAAACGCATCCAGGAGACTGAGGAGGCCATTGCCTACTGCCTGAGCCCGGAGCACAGACTGAGGGTATTCCACAGGCTCCAAAAATTCCATTCCCAGAGGACTGACCCCCTTCCAGCACCTTCAAACTCCTGGAATTTGCCTGACCCTTAAATTAATGAAATCTCAACCACCAGTGGCAGCTGCATGTGCTGAAATGGGGAGAGGAAAAAAAATGGGATTTTATCTTTGTCCCTAATTTTTTTTCCCCCACTTTGATGTTCAACAAATTCTCCTTTTGATATCCAGATAAAACCCCCCAGAGCTCCCTGAATGGGTGTTTTAATTGCATTCCTGTTAATTAGCACTTGGGGTTCAATCCATTCCCCAAAAAATGCCTTTTCCTGCCGTACCTTGGGAAGTGTGGGGACTGTTCCGTTGGATTTTTGCACTTTGGAAAAACAAAAACAAAAAAAAAAAGACAAAGCAAAACCTATTTTGAAGGAAATATTTATGGGGTTCATTCCCTGGAATTGCAGTTTTGATTTAAAATTCCCTGAGGGATGTGCAGGTGAGGGTTTGTTTTCTTTTTTTTTTTGTGTTTCTCCTTTTTTTCCAGCTTCTCCAAAAGCCTCATTTTTAAAAATCAATTCCTTTAAGAGATTTTTTTCCCACTTTTTTTTTTTTTCTTTCTGAAATAATCCAATGTTTGAGTGTTTCTGGAGCTTTTTGAGGTTTGGTTTGATTGATTTAAATAATTCCCTTTTCCAGAATTATTCTGGCTGCTTGTCCCAACAAATTCCTTGGTTCTTAGGACAAGGAAATTCCTCATCCTAATTAATAATTAAAGCTTAATGAGGCTGTGGATGATGCTTGAATTTAGGGAGGAAAATTCCTGAATTATTTAATGAATCTTTGCTGTAATTCTGCTTTGGGAGAGGGATTGAAGTGAATTTTTATATCCAATCTCCTTGTCCTGATAATTTTCTTGGATTTAAGGAAATTATCTTGGATTTAAGGAAATTTAAAGGCAACAATTCCCCGTTTTCTTTCCCAAAAATCAGTATTAACTCTTTGTGTCTGCACTGGGGTCACCAAAAGCATTTCAGTGAGAGGACAAAACTCTTTATTTATTTTCTTAATTTAAAATATTTAATCAAAATCATTGAGGGAAAAAGGGGTTTGGAGCTGGAGGTTGGTGTGGGAATTTTCCAAGCAGGGAATAAAAATGGGAAAATTCCAATGTTTGCACAAAGCTGGGTCAATAAATCAATTATTTGTTCAGCTGGCCAGAATAATTTCCATTCTGTAGAAGAAAAACCTTTAAGTGCTTTAAATTTTTCCTTAATTCCTTCAGGTTTTAATTTGGAAGAAAATTATTTATTCCTGCTTTATCCTGACTTGAAAAACCCCAGAATTTTTGGATTTATCTTTTTATTTTTATTGCAGGAAGTGGCTTCTTTGAGTTGAAAAATCCCCTTTTTGTGGTGCAATTAGAAAACTCAGGGGATTCATTAACTTAGAGTTGTGTTAATTCAAATTCCAGCTGTTTGCCACCCCAAAAATTGTATTTTTTCCCTCAAAAATAATTAAAAATTTGCATCAACTCCTCAAATCCTGAGAAATCCACTTGGAATTTTTAAGGATTTTACTCACATTGGATTTGCTTTTTTAATTCAGGGGTGGAAAACCAACCAAAAAAAAAAAACAACCCAAAAAATGGAATTGTAAGAAGGAAAGTGTGTGGATTTATGATCATTCCAAGGAAAACACACTACATCCATTTTTCCATGGATCTCCCAGTTGGTTTTTCCCAGGAATCTCCCAGTCCCTGGAATTTTGGGATTGTGCTGCTTCAGTTCTTTATGGACAACTCGGATTTTTTTGGTGCTCAGGAGAACCTTGGGAGCGCTGGGAATCCACAGCTGCTTGGACAAATGGGATTTAAAGAAGGAACAGCTTCTTCCAAAAGGTTGAAACTTTGGAAAAATGCAATTTTTTAAATCAAAATTCCCATGGATGAGCTTTTCCCACTTCTCCAACCTCCTTTTTTCCAGCTATTCCAGCAGAAAATTGAATGGAATTACCACCAAACCCATCCCTGAACGCCTCAGAGCTCCCTTTTTCCCTCTAAAATTCCTTTAAAAAAAAATATATGGGAAGCAAAACTTGGAGGGATTTAAATCAAAACTGTGATCTGCAGATTTTTATTTTTGTATCATTTCGGGAAGAGTGTGGATTTGGCTTTCTATGGATTTTCCTTGATTTGTGGCCGCTTTGTTGGGTTTTTTCTACCTAAAAATTCTATTTCTGTACATAAGAAACTATTCAGGACTAATCCGTGCGTTGTAATAAAGAGATTTGCAAGATAAATCTGGGGAAAATTTGGGGGAAAAACGGCTTAAAAATCCAATTTTGAATTGGATTTCTCAGCGGTGAGAAGCTGTGGTTGTCATTCCATGGCTTTTGGAGCAGGGAATTCCATCCCAAAGCTGGAATTCCTGACAGGAGCTGGGAAATTTTGGGAAAATGATCCCAAAATTAGGATTGTCTGGAGGAATAAACTGGATTTTTCCAGGGATTCCCAAGGAATGAGATGAAGAATTTTTTGGGATTTAATTAAAATCCTGCTGCCACCTCCCTTTGGAAGTGACACCCCCAGAGTTCTGCTCCACCTGTGGGCGTTCCCTGGGAATCTCTGGAATTTTGGGGGTGTTTTAGGAAGAAATTCCAAGTTCCTGGAGATTTATTCCTTAAAAAAAAAGTTTCACTCAGAATTCCCACCTTGGAGCACAATCCAAGATTTTCCCCTCTTTGTTTTCACTTTGTTCATCCCCTAAAACACCCCAGGGTTGATTTTCATGATTATCAGGATAAAAAAAAAACTGCTGGAATAAAGAAAAAAAACAGAGAATTTCCTGCAGTATTCCAGAAAAAAAAAGGAAAAAAAAAAAAAGCTGGATATGGGGAATTTTGGAGTATTTTTAAAGCAGATTTTTAAATTCGGAAGAATTTGCTGCCTCTAAAATGAGCTTTAAAATGAAAAATGAAATCCAAGATCCCCCAGTGCCACTCCTTTTCCCTATCCCAGGGATGGGGCAGCCACGGATTCTCTGGGAATTCCACCCCAGCACCTGCCAGGGAGAATTCCTGCCCAATGTCCCATCTGGGCCTCCTCTGCTGAATCCAGCAAAAGCTCAGGATGTGGGAATGTGCCCCTGGAGGAGGAGCTGCTCTTCCTTCCTTCCTTCCTCCCTCCCTTCCTTCCTTCCTTCCTTCCTTCCTTCCTTCCTTCCTTCCTTCCTTCCTTCCTTCCTTCCTTCCTTCCTTCCTTCCTTCCTTCCTTCCTTCCTTCCTTCCCTTTTCCTTTTTCCCCCCTTTTCCTTCCCCCTTTTCCTTCTTCCCCCTTTTCCTTTTTTCCCCCTTTTCCTTTTTTCCCCCTTTTCCCTTTTTTCCCCTTTTCCCTTTTTTCCCCTTTTTCCCCCTTTTCCTTTTTTCCCCCCGTTCCCTTTTCCCCCCCTTTTCCTTCCCCCCCTTTTCCTTCCCCCCCTTTTCCTTTCCCTCCCTTTTCCTTTCCCCCCTTTCCCTTTTTCCCCCTTTCCCTTTTCCCCCCTTTTCCTTTTCCCCCTTTTCCTTTCCCCTTTTTCCTTTCCCCCTTTTCCTTTTTTCCCCCTTTTCCTTTTTTCCCTCCTTTCCCTTTTTCCCCCCTTTTCCTTTTTTCCCCCTTTTCCTTTTTCCCCCTTTTCCTTTTTCCCCCTTTTCCTTTCCCCCTTTTCCTTTTTTCTCCCTTTTCCTTTTTCCCCCCTTTTCCTTTTCCTCACTTTTCCTTTATTCCCCCTTTTCCTTTTCCCCCCTTTTCCTTTCCCCCCTCCCCCCTTCCCCTTTCCCTGTTCCCCTTTTCTCTTTCCCCTTTCCCTTTCCCCCCCCTTTTTCCCCCCTTTTTCCCGTTTCCTTTTTCTCCCCTTTTCCCTCCTCCTTTCCCCTTTTTCCTTCCCCCTTTTTCCTTCCCTTTCCCCTCCCTGCTCCCTCCCTTCCCTATCCCACAAAAAAGGCTCCCCAGGAGCCGAATCCGTGCCAGCCGTGCCCATTCCCTGCCTCTGGAACATTGGGAATCCTTTGTGCCAGGGAGGTCATTTAGGTTGGATTTGGGAAAAGCAGCTCCAGGTGGGAAACATTCCCAGAGCCGCAGGGGTGTTCCCAGGTGGATTCCAGGGAATCGCTGGGGGATGCTGTGGGATGGGAGCAGAGGGTGACCAACATCTCCCGGCGTGTCCAGGCCCAACATTCCCACTGGGAATGGCACAGGGAGCCCCAAATCGCCCGGAATTTCCAACCAGGTGGGAAGAACAATTCCGGCTTTTCCCGGGTTCTGCTCCAGCTGGGAATGAATGCCAGGAGGGAAGCAGAGTTTGGGATTGTGGCTGTGGTGTTCCCAGCCTGGAATCCAGCCGGGACCTGGGGCTGGGGCACACCGGGAATGCCAGGGACGGAATTCCCAGAGAATCCCTGGCTGCTCCATCCCTGGAAGTGTCCAGGGCCACATCGGGCAGGGCTTGGAGCACCCTGAATCCTTCAATCCCATCCCAGCCATTCCATGGTTCCAGCCCAGGAGGGGACATCACTTGGGGACAGTGGCAGCACCGCGTCCCTCCTTCTCAGCCGCATTCCCGATTTTTTTATTATTTTTTTTTCCCGGGAATCTTTTGTCCAGAAGGTGGTGCCAGAACCGTTCGGGACGCGCCGCCGCCGAGGCCACCACCTCCTCTGAGGTTGTCCCCAAGGTGTCACCACCTCCTCTGAGGTTGTCCCCAAGGTGCCACTGCCCTGCTGAGGTTGTCCCCAAGGTGCCACCGGCCCCGCTGGGGTTGTCCCCAAGGTGCCACCACCCCTCTGAGTTGTCCCCAAGGTGCCACCTACTCTGAGGTTGTCCCCAAGGTGCCACTGCCCCACTGAGGTTGTCCCCAAGGTGCCACTGCCCCCTCTGATGTTGTCCCCAAGGTGCCACCGCTCCCTCTGAGGTTGTCCCTAAGGTGCCACTGCCCTGCTGAGGTTGTCCCCAAAGTGCCACCGCCCCCGCTGAGATCCCCAAGGTGCCACCACCACCTCCTCTGAGGTTGTCCCCAAGGTGCCACTGCCCCCTCTGATGTTGTCCCCAAGGTGCCACTGCCCCGCTGAGGTTGTCCCCAAGGTGCCACCACCCCCTCTGATGTTGTCCCCAAGGTGCCACCACCTCCTCTGAGGTTGTCCCCAAGGTGCCACCGCCCCTCTGATGTTGTCCCCAAAGTGTCACCGCCCCCGCTGAGGTCCCCAAGGTGTCACCGCCCCCTCTGAGGTTGTCCCCAAGGTGCCACCGGCCCCGCTGAGATCCCCAAGGTGCCGCCGCCCCCTCTGAGGTCCCCAAGGTGCCACTGCCCCCTCTGAGGTTGTCCCCAAAGTGCCACTGCCCCGCTGATGTTGTCCCCAAGGTGCCACCTCCTCTGAGGCTGTCCCCAAGGTGCCACCACCCCTGCTGAGGTCCCCAAGGTGCCACTGCCCCACGTTGTCCCCAAGGTGCCACTGCCCCGCTGATGTTGTCCCCAAGGTGCCACCGCCTCTGGGGTTGTCCCCAAGGTCTCACCGCCCCCTCTGATGTTGTCCCCAAGGTGCCACCGCCGCCTCCCATGTCCGGACGAGTTTGGGGACAGGAAAGCGCAGGGCGGGAGCAGCGGCCGCCCCGGTTCTGTGACATTCCTGCTGCCTGAGCCACCCGCGCCAGCAGGAAATGTCCCCAGCCGGGCTCGGTGTCCCTCGGCCGGGTCACCGCGGGCTCGGTGTCCTCCCTGCGGGGGTGACAGCGCTGTCACCGCGCCACACGTCCCCTCTCCAGCCGCTGCCCTCCCCGTGTTCCTCTGTGGGGACATCGGTGCTGCCGGGGACATCCAGGGAACGGACATCCGGGAAAGGGAAGGGAAATCCGGGAAAGGAAAATCCGGGAAAGGAAAATCCGGGAAAGGGAAATCCGGGAAAGGAAAATCCGGGAAAGGAAAATCCACGAAAGGAAGGGAAAATCCAGGAAAGGAAAATCCAGGAAAGGAAAGGGAAATCCAGGAAAGGAAAGGGAAATCCAGGAGAGGGAGATCCAGGAAAGGAAAGGGAAATCCAGGAAAGGAAAGGAAAATTCAGGAAAGGAAAGGGAAATCCAGGAAAGGAAAGGGAAATACGGGAAAGGAAAGGGAAATCTGGGAAAGGAAAATCCAGGAAAGGAAAATCCAGTAAAGGAAAATCCGGGAAAGGAAAGGGAAATCCGGGAAAGGAAAATCCAGGAAAGGAAAGGGAAATCTGGGAAAGGAAAATCCAGGAAAGGAAAGGGAAATCGGGGAAAGGAAAGGGCAATCCGGGAAAGGAAAAAAAAGTCTGGGAAAGGAAAGGAAAAAAAAATCCAGGTAGGGACAGGAAAGGAAAGGAAAGGAAAGGAAAGGAAAGGAAAGGAAAGGAAAGGAAAGGAAAGGAAAGGAAAGGAAAGGAAAGGAAAGGAAAGGAAAGGAAAGGAAAGGAAAGGAAAGGAAAGGAAAGGAAAGGAAAGGAAAGGAAAGGAAAGGAAAGGAAAGGAAAGGAAAGGAAAGGAAAGGAAAGGATGCCCATGGAATGGAGCTTTTCCAGGTGAAACAATGCCCAGGACGGTGGCAGCGCCATCAGCTGCTCTCCCTGAGGCACCAACCAGACGTGTTTTTCTCATCCAGTGGTTCAAAGAATTCCGGGAAAAGCTTTCGGGGAACTGGTTTCCCCAAATCCCAGCTCTGATGTGGGGAAAAACCCCGAAACACTTCAGTGGCCGTGGTGCTGCTGGGTCAAACGTTCAGTCTCTTCCAACCTTAATAATCCTAAAATCCCTGCTTTGAGAACCAAGGAGTTTTTGGGAAGCAGGAAATTTATTTTTTTTCATTTTTTTTCCACCTCTGGGGCCTCTCCCGAGCCAACATCTCCCTGCTGGTGCCACGAGCAGCTTTGCAAAGGCAGGAGGGCAAATTGGCTCCTTCATTCAGCCTCCCAGACCCCACCTTTGGCCTTAAAAGACATTTAATTGAGGGCTGCGAGAGAAAATCCCCGCTGGGCAGCCCCAAAAGTGCCGCAGATCATCATCAGGGTGCCCTACATAGGGCTTGGCTGCGAGATCAGACGGGCCGGGATGAACCCGATATTGTTCCAAATGAACAGGAGGGGGAAGTAACAACTCCCTAATTACTCACCTCGAGTTAATTGATGGTAATTACAGCGAGTAGGCACTGGAGGAAGCAGGGGAGTCGCGGGGAGGGTTGGGAGTGTGCCGCGGCTCCGAGGGGGTTAAACTCCACGGGTTTGGTCGGGAATTCTTTTTTTTTTTTTCTTTTCTATTCTTTTCCCTCCCTGCCGGGTTATTCGCAGCAAACAGAGCCGGGGTGGACGGGCTGAGCTGAGCCTTGTTCCCGGGGGTTGTCCCGGGGCTGCTCCGTGCCCGAGCCCCCCGTGCCACCCCCATGGGGGGAGATGACATCGAGTGGCTGGACCTGCCGGGCAGGTGGACCTACGGCGTCTGCGGGGACGGGAGAATCTTCTTCATCAAGTACGTGCTGGGCTGGGGAGGGGGTTCTGCTGGGGCTGGAGGGCTGAAAATTATGGGGGGCTCGCTTTGGGGTACAATCTGTCCCTCTTGCTGCCCCATGGCACGACCACATCTCCTGTCCTCCCGTTTCTCCGCTGTCGCAGTTCTCTTCCCTAAAATCCGCTCGTTCTGGAGCAATCCCCCCATCCCGTGTTGCCAACAGCCTTCCCCAGAGGTGGGAATGGGTTTGTGAGCCCCCCGGGGGTGCTGACAGCCCCTCTGTGCTTGTCCCTGACAGCGACGACACCAAATCCACCAGCTGGGTGCACCCTGGCACGGGCTACGCCATCCAGAGCGGGCACTTCTCCTGCGCAGGTGAGCCAGGGCTGGGAAATGGGGAGAGAAACCCCCCGGGAGTGCAAAGGAGAACCCCAAAATTGAGCCAGCAGGAGCTGTTTGCAGCTGGGGAGGGCTGGGGGGTCGTACGAGGTGATGCTGTCGCTCCCCAGCCTGGCTTTTCCAGCTGGAGAGATTCCTGGTGGATTTTCCCCTCCCTCCTGTGGTCTCCGATGAGGAGGGGCCTCAAACTTCTCAAAAAAATGCAGTTTGAGCCTTGTGAGAGCCAAGCGCGGCAGCACAAAGTGTCAAAAATCAAAATCCCTGTCCTTCCCCGGGGTGGGGGAGTGACAGCGGGAGGGGACAGGGAGGTGACCCCGCTGCTGGCCTGTCCCCGCAGGGCTGCCCCGAGGCTGGGAGGTGGACAGCAGCACGCACGGCGGCCTCTACTTCATCAAGTGAGTGAGAAGGGACCGGGGGAAGCAGCTTTTGCATCCCGGGATGCTGCGGGGAGCGGGAAGGAGCAGCCCCGGCTCCGGGCCCTGCACCTGCAGCTCCTGCACCGCATGCAAAACTCCCCTCGGAGGCTCCGGGCAGCTCCAGGGTGGGGTGGGCGAGCCAGCCACCCCCTTCCCCGCCTCATCCCGCAGGGAAACATCCCCCGGAGCCCAGCGGGGAATTCCTGCGGCTCCTGGATGCTGTGGGAAGGAGCCCGGTGGCTCCGGGGGTGGCTGTGCCGGGCGGGCTGAGGCAGCCGGAGCGCGGCTCGGGGATGCTCCAGCCCGAGGCGCTGCTCCCGGTTCATCCCGCTGGGATGTTCCCCGTTCCCTCTCGCCCCTTCTTTGCCTCCGGTGCCGGGAGCGGGGCCGTGGTGAGGAGATTTTGGCGTCTAGACAGTTTGGGAGCTGCAGGCTGTGCCTCGCCTGGCGTGGGGCTCCGGGTGCTGCCGGGTGAGGCTGTTCCAGACGGGATCTTTGAGCCCGGCCCTATGTGGCTCCCGGAGCTTTCCCCGTGTGCCCAGACAGCCATAAAAACCCGGCACAGAGAGCAAAGATCCCCCGGCGGGCTGGGGCAAAGCGCCGGGAACTGCCGCTCTCATCTGGGCAGCCCCAAGTGTCCCTGGGGCAGCGGGAGCGGGGCTGGGGCTGCTCCGGGAGCGTCCTGGTGGGGTTGGAGCTGGGATCTCAGAAAGCACCTTCTGTGTGTGCCCCAGGACCTGGGAATGGCACAGCAGAGCAGGGAATGGGATTGGGGCTTCTTCAGGAACCTCCTGGTGGGGTTGGAGCTGTGTTCTCCAAGTCAGGGACCACCTTCTGTGTGTGCCCCAGGACCTGGGAATGGGATTGGGGCTGCTCCAGGAGCCTCATGGTCAGTCTGGAGCTGTGGAATTATGTTGTGCATCCTCTGGACAGGGACCACCTACCTTCTCTGAGCACCTGGGAATGTCACAGCGGAGCAGGGAATGGGTTGGGGTTGCCCTGGGAGCTTCCTGGTGGGGTTGGAGCTGTGTCCTCCGTGTCAGGGACCACCTTCTGTGTGTGCCCCAGGACCTGGGAATGGCACAGGGGAGCAGGGAGTGGGACTGGGGCTGCTCCAGGAACCTCCTGCTGGGGTTGGAGCTGTGGAATTTTGTTGTGCCTCCTCTGGAGCGGGTCCACCTTCCCTGAGCACCACAGCACCTGGAAATGTCACAGTGGAGCAGGAAATGGGACTGGGGCTGCTACAGGAGCCTCCTGGTCAGTCTGGAGCTGTGACCCCAGGGGCAGGGAGCACCTTCCCTGCACACCTGGGAATGTCACAGCGGAGCAGGGAATGGAATTTGGGCTCCTCCAGGAGTTGGGATCTCAGGAAGCACCTTGGGATCAAAGGCAGCACCTTGGAGCTGAGATCTTGGGAGCAGGGAACACCTTCCCTGTGTGCACCCCAGGACCTGGGGGTGAAGTGTGGAATGGGACTGGGGCTGCTCCAGGAGCCTCCTGGTGGGGGTGGGGTTGGGATCTCAGGAAGCACCTTCTGTGTGTGCCCCAGCAGGAAATGGAATTTGGGCTCCTGCAGGAGCCTCCTGGTGGGGTTGGAGCTGTGCTGTGCCCGTGCCACGCTCCTTTGGGGCAGGCACCAGCTTCCCTGGGCACCTGGGAATGTCACAGCGGAGCAGGAATGGGTTTGGAAGGTGGTGACCACCAGGCCAGGGCTGGGGAAGGGTCCTGCCAGCCCCAGGGGTGGCACCGGGCGCAGCTGTGGAGAAGGGAAGCTCCAGGAGATGCCTCTCCCAGCCCCGAGTGTGGGTGGGCAGCACCCAGTGCCCGGTCCTGGTGCTCCCATGGGATTTTTCATCCCAATCCTGCCCCCAGCTGTGCCTGCAGGAGGAGAGGCCCCGCTCTGCCCGTGGCTTTGGGATGGGGCTGCTGTGCCAAAAAAAGGGAGCAGGGAAGAACCAGACACCAAACTGGGGCGCTCAGCCTGCCTGCTTAGCTTGGGGGGCTCCCCCGAGAGCTCCCCAGTTTCTCCTGGGCTCCTTTTGGGGAGCAGGAGGTGGAGCAGCCCCTGTGGAGCAGGGAATGGCTGGGGACATGGCCTTGGGGAGGGGACACTGCAATTTTGGGGTCCTGCTGTGGGCTGGCAGGGGGGGAGGGTGTCCCCCCCGTGCTGTGGGGACACAGGAGGGAGCAGGTCCAGGGGAAGCCACCCCGTGGCCATCCCCTAGGGCCCCGTTGTAGGATCAAGGGTGGATGCTGTTGTTCCTTCCCGGAGCTGTCCCCAGGCCCAGCGAGGTCCCTGTGGGCTGGGGGTGCCACCGGGGCCTGGCAGCTGTGACAGGCAGAGGGAGGGCAGTGCCAGGGATCGTGGCACGGTGCAGTGGCTGTGGGGCTCCATCTGTAGGGCCAGTGCCCCTGTGCCAGCTCCAGGAGCCACCCAGCCGGGCTGGGGACATGAGCAGGGACCTGCCAGCCCCACCTGAGCCATCCTGGTCACCAGCTGAGCTATTGGGGCTGTCCCGCTGCCCGTCCCCTCCCCAGGAGTGCCAATCCCGGGCTGCAGAGCCATTCCAGAGGGTTCCACACCTGCCTGGCACCAAAGGGGCTCCGAGGGATGCACAGTCCCAGGGATGTCCTGTCCAGCCCAGGGGACCTCTCTGTCCCCCACCCCGGTGTTGGGGTGCCTGGGGAGCGCTGCCCAACGCTGGGCTGCAGGATTTGGGGTGCTGGGATGTGGGAAAGGGAGCAGGGTCCCCTCTGAGCCCCAACACGGGGATGTGCCGGGGAGCTCCATCCCTACTGTCCCCAGGCTCTGGGGCGTGGGTCCAGGTGGTGCCCGGGTTCTGGAATTCAGGTCCAGGATGTCCCCAGGTTCTGGGGTGTGGATCCAGGCTGTCCCCAGGTTCTGGAATTCAGGCCCAGGCTGTGCCCAGGTTTGAGATGCAGGTCCAGGCTGTGCCCAGGTTTTGGGGTGCAGATCCAGGCTGTGCCCAGGCTCTGGAATTCAGGTCCAGGCTGTGACCAGGTTTGAGATGTGGGTCCAGGATCTGGGATCTGGTTCCAGGCTGTGCCCAGGTTTTGGGATGCAGGTCCAGGTTCTGCTATGTGGGTCCAGGCTGTGCCCAGGATCTGGGATCTCGGTCCAGGCTGTGCCCGGGTATTAGGATGTGGGTCCAGGATCTGGGATCTGGGTCCAGGCTGTGCCCAGGTTTTGGGATGCAGGTTCAGGCTGTGCCCAGGCTCTGGGATATGAGGGTCCAGGCTGTGCCCAGGTTTTGGGGTGCAGATCCAGGCTGTGCCCAGGCTCTGGGATGCAGTTCAGGCTGTGCCTGTGTTTTAGGATGTGGGTCCAGAATCTGGGATCTGGGTCCAGGCTGTGCCCAGGCTCTGGAATTCAGGTCCAGGCTGTGCCTGGATTTTAGGATGTGGGTCCAGGATCTGGGATCTGGGTCCAGACTGTCCCCAGGTTTTGGGATGCAGGTCCAGGTTCTGCTATGTGGATTCAGGCTGTGCCCAGGTTTTGGGATGCAGCTCCAGGCTGTCCCCAGGTTTTGGGGTGTGGGTCCAGGCTGTCCCCAGGTTCTGGAATTCAGGTCCAGGCTGTGCCCAGGTTTTGGGATATGAGTGTCCAGGCTGTGCCCAGGCTCTGGAATTCAGGTCCAGGCTGTGCTTGGGTTTCAGGATGTGGGTCCAGGCTCTGGGATCTGGGTCCAGGCTGCCCAGGCTCCGGTATGCAGGTCCAGGCTGTCCTCTGGTTCTGGGGTGCGAGTCTAGGCTAAGCCCAGGTTTTAGGATGCGGGTCCAGGATCTGGGATCTGGTTCCAGGCTGTGCCCAGGTTTTGGGATGCAGGTCCAGGCTGTGCCCAGGCTCTGGAATTCAGGTCCAGGCTGTGCCTGGGTTTTGGGATGCAGGTCCAGGTTCTGGTGTGGGGGTCCAAGCTGTGCCCAGGTTTTGGGATGCAGATCCAAGCTGTGCCCAGGCTCTGCGATGCAGGTCGAGGTTCTGGCATGCGGGGTGGCGGCGGCCCCGGTGCGGCACGGAGGGGCTGCTTGCCGTCCCCCCGGGGGCTGCGGCGGCGGGGGGCGGTGGGGGCGGCGCGGTCCCCCCGCCCCGCTCGGTGCCAGCCCGGCGTCACGTGCCGCTCGGTGGCCCCGAGCATGCCCAGCACCGGCTGCGGCTCCGGCTCCCGCTCCGGCTCGGGCTGGGGCTGGGGATGGGGCTGGGGATGGGGATGGGGACGGCCGGGGAGATGCTGCGCCCGTAGGCAGCCGGGGGGGACCGGCCGCTGCCCGCCCCGCACGGTGAGTGCCTCCGGCGCGGCTCCCTCCTTCCTCCTCCTCCTCCTCCTCCTCCTCCTCCTTCTCCTCCTTCGCTCTTCCACCTCCTCCTCCTCCCCCCGGGCTGCTGGGGGGCTCTTTTAGGGCAGGGGGGCTGCGCTCCGGCCCCATGGGCAGAGCAGGGCGCGCTGTGGGGTCAGCACCCCCCGGCTGCCCCAGGGGCACCCCCGTGCCGAGCTCTGGGTGGTGAGTGGGACCCCCCGAGCTGTCCCCGCCGTGTGTTTATGGGTTGCGAGCTGTTTGTGTCCCCAAAACCCCAAACGCTGCGGGCTGGGACCCGCTGGGTTTGGACCCCCCGGGCTTGGCCCCGACTCCGTGCAGGGGCAGAGCAGCGCTCAGGCTTTTTGGGGAGCCCCTCTATTCGCTGTCTCAGCACCCCCAAACCCCATCCTGGTGAAGGGGGGCTGGGAAGGGCCGGACCCCCCCGCGCTGCGCTGGGGACGGGATGTGATGGATGGGGCTGAGAGATGTCGTCTGGCGCTTCCCAGGAAAGCCGAGACCTTCCCTTGGCTCCGCGGCTCGTTTCGCTGCGTGCTGCGAGCCGAGAGCCTTCCTCCTTCTCCTCCTCCTCCTCCTCCTCCTCCTCCTCCTGGGCCGGGAGGAAGGGCAGCCCCCCTGCACCGGGGGGTGTCTGGCGGTGCCGGAGAGGCGCAGCCGCTGCCCTCAGCCCTCCTCAATCGCAGCTTTGTTGCGCCGCTCGCAGCTCGGAGGGAAACAGCCTCTGCTTCATCACATGATGGGGATGTTAATACGCCACGAGTCTATTAAACCCGGCGGAAGGGGCCGGACCGGTCTCCCCCCGGGGCTGGCCGGGGACCCCACTGCTGAGCGCGGCCCGGAGGGCTCCGTGCAGCGCCATCCCCCCGTGACACGGTCCCTCGGGGGCAGGGGGCGGCCCCCCGCTCCAGATGGCCGCGGGAGCCGCTCCGGTAATCCCCTCCGGCGGGGAGGGGGCCGGGGGCCGCCGCGGGGTGCGGGAGGGCCGGCAGTGGAGGGAGGGAGCGGGGCTGGCGTTTCTTGCAGGATCCGTCCCTCCATCCCTCCATCCCTCCATCCCTCCATCCCTCCATCCCTCCATCCCTCCATCCCTCCATCCCTCCATCCCTCCAGGCTGCTGCGGCGCTGCGTGCGGCTCTGCAGCGCGGACCGGCAGCTCCCCGCTGCTCTCTGCCGCTCCTGCGCGTCTGCAGGAGCGCCTGCAGCCCGCCGGGATCCGCTGAGAATCCTGTGCTGGATCCCGCTGGGATTCCTCCGTGAATCCCATTGTAATACCTACACGAATCCCACTGTGATCCCCCCATTAATCCCACTGTGATCCCTCCATGAATCCCATTGTAATCCCTCCATGAATCCCACTGTGATCCTGCCGTGAATCGTGTTGTGGATCTCATTGTGATCCCTCCATGAATCCCACTGCGGTCTCTTCATGAATCCCACTGTGATCCCTCCATGAATCGTGTTGTGGATCTCTCCATGAATCCCACTGGGATCCCTTCATGAATCATGTTGTGAATCTCACTGTGATCCCTTCATTAATCCCACTGTGATCCCTCTGTGAATTCCATTATGATCCCTACTATCCTGCCACAATCCATCCATGAATCCTGTTGAGATCCCTCCATGAATCCCACCATGATCCCTCCATGAATCCCACCGTGATCCCACCATGATCCCTCCATGAATCACTCCATGAATCCCATTGTGATCCCACCATGATCCCTCCATGATCCCACCATGATCCCTCCATGAATCCCACCGCGAATCCGGCTCTGCGTCCCCAGCTTCCCAATCCAGCTCCTTCCCTCCTGGGCCCGTCACCCACCCCGAGCCACCCCCGTGGGGACACAGAGCCAGGACTGGGACTCCCAGAGAGGAATTACAATTCCTGAGCCAAAATTCCCACGGGAAGCACAAAATCCTCCTTTATGGACATCCGTGTTTGCAGGGAACCCCAAGCCCACCATGGGGACCCCTTGGCACCCATCCTGCTGCACTGGGCCACCAGGGTCACCCCACAGGGACAGGGACAGGGGTGCCCAGAGGTGCCCCTGGCAGAGGCAGTGACGGGGTGAGGGTGGCTGGCAGCGGGCTGGCGCTGCAAAATGCGTTTTCCTGCCGAGTTCCCATAGAAACAGGCGGGAGCAGCCGCCGGGCTGGCGAGGATGAGGCAGAGGAGGGACGGGCAGGAGGGTGAAGGACGTGGTTGGCACTACCTCGGTGATGCCACAGTGCCAACACCACGAGGGCACCGCTGGCCAGCGGCTGCTCCCCACCATGGGGAAGGGACAAGGGACAACAGCGTGGCCCTGTCCGTGTGTCACGGGTGAACATGTGTGTCCATGTGAGTGTCATATCACTGCCAGGCACAAAACCCACCCCAGATGGGCAGTGAGGGGTTTTAAATCCCCCCAAGGCATCGTGATTTCTGCTCCATCTGTGCCCCAGCCGGGCTGGGATTTCTCCCAAAGCTCATCTGGAAGAGGCTGCGTGGCTCCGGCTCCGTCGCTGCTCCTCTCCCTCCCTCTCCCTGTCTCCCAGGATTTGGTAGTAGCATCCCCCACTCCTGTTTTCCGTGGAAAACACGTTAATCCGCAGCAGCAGCGCCTTGAGGAACGCGCTGCCTCCTCTCCATCCTCCTTCCTCCGCACCTTCGCAGCTCCACGCCCACCCGGGGAAGTCCGGGGAGGTGATGATCCAAACCATCCCTGCTTCTCCTGGCACCCTGAGGGCACGGGCGGATGGAAAGCTGCAGGCAGAGGGAGGGAGTGGGCACGTGTGGACCCCCCTTCCAGCCCTGCCCGCTCCTTCCACCATCCCAAGCTGGAAAATCCTCCGGGTTGGGTTGTTCTGTGTGGGCAGCGCTGCTTTTCCGCGTGGATTTGGTTTGATTCCGGTTTTTAACCGGCGGGAGAAGCACAGGGAGACCTTCCAGGGCCTGTCCAGAGCCAGTGGAAGTCCAGAGCTGGAGCAGGGAAAAGGCTCTGGAGAAGGGAAAAGGCTCCAGAGCGGGGAAAAGGTTCTGGAGAAGGGAAAAGGTTCTGGAGAAGGGAAAAGGCTCCAGAGAAGGGGAAAAGGTTCCAGAGAAGGGAAAAGGTTCCAGAGGAGGGAAAAAGGTTCCAGAGAAGGGAAAAGGCTCCAGAGAAGGAAAAAGGCTCCAGAGTGGGGGGAAAAGGTCTGGAGAAGGGAAAAGGCTCTGGAGAAGGGAAAAGGCTCAGGAGCAGCGGCTGCAGGGCAAGGTGGCCCCGGCATGCAGGGAATGAGGCTGGATGGTGGCAGGGAATGAGGCTGGACGGTGGCAGCAGTTGTGGCCTTAATCTGCGAATTCACTAAAGCTCTTTAATAAAGATTCAAAGTCACCAAGTTCTCAATTAAGGGATGAGGCAGCTCTTGATCCGCGTTTCTGGGTCAGCCGGAGAAAGGCCATTTAAGACCTTTGATGTTTCCAGGGAATGAGCACCTGGCTGTGGCTCGGCCTCCTCCGGGGCAGGACCCACAGCCCCGATCCAAGCCCGGCTGCTTCTGACTCACGGGCCCGTTTTGAGGGAAAGTGGAGCTGCAGGAGCAAGTCCAGAGGTCACGGAGGTGCTCCGAGGGCTGGAGCATCTCTGCTTGGAGCCAGGCTGGGAGAGGAGGAGACAGGAGGCTCCAGGGAGAGCTCAGAGCCCCTCCCAGGGCTTGGAGGGGCTCCAGGAGAGCTGGAGAGAGATCTGGGACAAGGAATGGAGGGACAGGACACAGGGAATGGCTCCCAGTGCCAGAGGGCAGGGATGGATGGGATTTTGGGAAGGAATCCCTCCCTGTGAGGGTAGGGAGGCCCTGGGATGGATTTCCCAGAGAAGCTGGGGCTGTCCCATCCCTGGAAGTGTCCAAGGCCGGGTTTATGGGGTTTGGAGCCGCCTGGGATAGGGGAAGGTGTCCCTGTTCCCTGCCCAGCTCTCCCGGAGCGACTGGAGATCAGTGGCACCCTCTGCACCCGTGGGTGGCCCCCGCCCCCCCAGGAGACCCCCGGCTCTCCAGGGCTCTTCGAACCCTCTGTTTACCCCAACAGCAGCCGCCTGCACGGGTGTTAATTACAGGAGCTGGCAAGGCACTAATTAGGGATAATGAGACGCCTTTGTGTGTGTTCGGCAGCCCGGCGACAGACGCGCTGCTCCGAGCGCCCCGCGGGCTGGGATGGGCCTGTCCGTGATGCCCCCGTGCGTGTCCGTGATCCTGGGCCGTGTCCGTGATCCTGGGCCGTGTCCGTGATCCGCCCGTGCCGTGTCCGTGATGCCCCCGCGCCGTGTCCGTGATCCTGGGCCGTGTCCGTGATCCTGGGCCGTGTCCATGATCCCCCCGTGCCGTGTCTGTGATGCCCCCGTGCGTGTCCGTGATCCCCCCGTGCCGTGTCCATGATCCCCCCGTGCGTGTCCGTGATCCCGGGCCGTGTCCGTGATCCCCCCGTGCCGTGTCCGTGATCCTGGACCGTGTCCGTGATCCCCCCGTGCCGTGTCCATGATCCCCCCGTGCGTGTCCGTGATGCCCCCGCGCGTGTCCGTGATCCCGGGCCGTGTCCATGATCCCCCCGTGCCGTGTCCGTGATCCTGGGCCGTGTCCGTGATCCCTCCGTGCCGTGTCCGTGATCCTGGATCATGTCCGTGTCCCCCCACTCCGTGTCCGTGTCCCCGCACCCCGTGTCCATGTCCCCACACCCCGTGTCCCCCCACTCCGTATCCGTGTCCGTGTCCCCCGGAACACGCCGCGGGAGCGGCGCTCGGAGGGATTTGGGGGTCCAGGAGCTTCTGGAGGGACCCCCAGGAGGGTTTGGAGATCCAGGAGGGTTTGGAGGGATCCCCAGAAGGATTTTGAGGTCCAAGAGGGTTTGAAAAGACCCCCAGAAAGGTTTTGGAGGTACAGGAGCATTTGGAGAGACCCCCAGGAGGGTTTTGCAGATCCAGGAGGGTTTGGAGAGACCCCCAGGAGGATTTTGGAATCCCAGGACACTCGGTGGTGGTGGGTGCTGAGCTGGGGATGAGCTGGGGCCGAGCAGCCCCGAGCAGCCCCGAGCAGCCCGCAGGGGCTCGGGCGGCTCCGCGGGGCCCCGGGGCTGCCGTGCCGTGGGTCGGGCTCCGGTGGAACAGCCGGGACCGGTCCGGCAGCCCCGGCCGCCTCCCCGCCCTGCCCGGCCGGTCCCGCGGGCCGAGCCCCGAGCCCCGAGCCCCGAGCCCGGCACGGCTTCCCGGGGAGCTCCGGGGGGCTCCGGGGGGCTCCGGGGGCACGGCTGGGGGTATGGAGGGGCTGTGCCCGTGGGGCAGAGCCCTGGCACCGCAGCCCAGCCTGGGGGGAACAGCTGGAAAGTTCCATCCCGCTGGCACTGCCCCCCCGGCTGGGCACCGGGAGGGCTTGGAGGGACCCCGGGAGGGTTTGGAGAGACCCCAGGAGGGTTTTGAGGGACCCCAGGAGGATTTTGGAGAGACCCCATGAGGGCTTGGATGGACCCCAGGAGGGTTTTGGAGGTCCAAAAGGTCTTGGAGGGACCCCAGGAGGGTTTGGAGAGACCCCAGGAGGGTTTGGAGGAACCCCCAGGAGGGTTTGGAGAGACCCCAGGAGGGTTTTGGAGGTCCAAAAGGGCTTTGAGAGACCCCAGGAGGGTTTGGAGAGACCTCAGGAGGGTTTGGAGGGACCCAGGAGGGTTTGAAGGGACTCACAGGAGCATTTTGGAAGTCTAGGAAGGTTTGGAGCAACCCTATGAGGGTTTTGGAGGTCCAAAAGGGCTTGGAAGGACCCCAGGAAGGTTTGGAGAGACCTCAGGAGGGTTTGGAGGGACTCCCAGGAAGGTTTTGGAGGTCCAGAAGGATTTAGGGGGACCCCTGGGAGGGTTTTGGAAGTCTAGGAAGGTTTGGAGGGACCCCCAGCGGGGTTTTAGAAGTCTTGGAGGAACCTCCAGGAGGGTTTTGGATGCCCAGGAGAATTTGGAGGGACCCTCAGAAGGATTTTGGAGGTCCAGGAATGTTTGGTCCAAAACCCTGTGAGGGTTTTGAGGGTCTTGGAGGGATCCTCAGAAGGGTTTTGGAGGTCCAAGAAGGTTTGGAAAGACCCCCTAGGGGGTTTTTTGGGAGTCCAGGGGCATTTGGAGTGACCATTCCTGGCGGGCTGTCCCCTTGCCCGGTGTCCTTGGTGGCCCGGTGTCCCCAGATAAGCGGGATCCCGCAGGAATGTGATTTATGGGGCCAAAGTTCCGTGCCCTGCTGGGTTATGGGATGGCAGAGCGGTGGGGTCACCCCAGTCCCGGTGCCACCACGGCCTGGCCCCGGTGGCAGTGGGGACAGCGGGACAGCACAGACCCCATTCCAATTCCCATTCCCATTCCCATTCCCATTCCCATTCCCATTCCCATTCCCATTCCCATTCCCATTCCCGTGGGATACCCGCGGGATTGGGGCGCTGCCCACCGAGGCAGAGCCCCACGGGGGATTTTGGGGTGCGGGGAGGCTGTTTGGGACCCCCCAGTGGCAGAATACGCCCCGTTAACCGGGGGAAACTGAGGCACGGAGCCAGCCCGGGGGACGGAGCGGTGACTTCAGAGAGGGTTTTTGGGGGGTGGCACGGGCGGGATGTGCGCGGCTTTCCCGCAACCCCATTTCCCCCATCGGCTTTGGGGTGTTGCCATCACGTAATTAGCGGTAATTGCTCCCTAATGAGGCAGCGATCCTTCAAAGCGCGTCCCCCGCCCCGGGCCGTGCCCCCGGTGTCGCACCCCGGGGCTGGGTGGCACCTGGGACACCTCCCGGAGAGATTTTGGGGACATCCGGACGGAGCGGGGTCGCTCCCCGGTGGCCCTGGGGACAGCGGGTGGTGGCGTGTCCCCGCAGTGCCCGTGCCAGCTCCGGGCGCTGGCACCGCCCGCGTCCTCCGGGGGACTTCCCCTGCCTCGCCCCCGCTTGTCCCCGCGGCCGGTGCCACCCCGAGGGCGGTGTCACCCCGCTGGCACGGTCACCTCGCCGGCAGGGTCACCCCATTGGTGCTGTCACCCTGCTGTGGCAGGGTCACCCCACTGGCCGTGTCACCTCTCCTGTGGTGTCACCCCGCTGTGGCAGGGTCACCCCGCTGTGACAGGGTCACCCCGCTGGCAGTGTCACCCTGCTGTGACAGGGTCACCCCACTGGCGGTGTCACCCCACTGTGACAGGGTCACCCTGCTGGCAGTGTCACCCCGCTGTGACAGGGTCACCCCGCTGTGGCAGGGTCACCCCACTGGCCGTGTCACCCTTCTGTGGCAGGGTCACCCCGCTGGCAGTGTCACCCCATTGTGGCAGGGCCACCCCTCTGGCGATGTCACCCCTCCGGTGGTGTCACCCCGCTGTGGCAGGGTCACCCCGCTTCGGTGCCACCCCACTGTGGGTCACCCCACTGGCCGTGTCACCCCATTGTGGCAGGGCCACCCCTCTGGCGGTGCCACCCCTCTTGGCCGTGTCACCCTACTGTGGCAGTGTCACCCCGCCGTGGCAATGTCACCTCGCTGGCGGTGTCACCCCACCGTGGGTCACCCCACTGGCGGTGTCACCCCACTGGCGGTGTCACCTCACTGGCAGTGTCACCCCACTGTCTGTGTCACCCCACTGGCAGTGCCACCCCACCGTGGGTCACCCCACTTCAGTGCCACCCCACTGTGTGTGGCACACCGCGCTTTGATGCCACCCCACCGTGGGTCACCCTACTGGCGGTGTCACCCCACTGTGGCAATGTCACCTCGCTGGCAGTGCCACCCCACCGTGGGTCACCCCGCTTCAGTGCCACCCCACTGTGTGTGGCACACCGTGTTTTGGTGCCACCCCACCGTGTGTCACCCCACTGGCACCGTCCCCTTTTCCCTGACCCACCGTGCCCTGCCCTAGAGGAAAAACCACCCCACGCCAGCCCCGTGTCCCCGCAATGCCACCCGGCGTGTCACCACTCCTGTCCCTTCGTGCCACCGCACCGGGTGTTGGTGGCCTGGCACTGATGCCAGAGCGGGGCGCCACTCCAGGGGGACATTTTGAGTTTTTTTCCTTTTAATTCTCCATTTAACCCCCGGGCCGGGCTGGGCCCGCGGTTCCCCGGGTGGAGATCCCGGGAGCGGCTCCGGGGGTGCCAACGCTGCCCACCGGGAACGGGGCGAGTCCCGGGGCTTGGCGCAGTTTTGGGGTGACCCCCATCCCCGAGATGGGTTTCCCTCCTCTTTTCCGGAGGAGGAGGAGGAGGAGGAGGAGGAGGAAGGCTCAGGTGAGCTCCCCTGCCCCTCGCTCCTTGTTTTCCTGGGCTCTCCTTTCAGCGCGATCCTTCATTTGCAATTCCAGTTTCCGCGGCCGGGCCGGGTGTGCCCCTCCCCCGGCGCTGCCAGAGCAGCTCTGACACATTATTTGCTCTGCTGGGTGATTTATTTGGTATTTTTTGTTGCGTGTTCTTTTTTCTTTTTCACTCCCTTTCCTCCCCTGAACCGACGCTTTGCCTGGAACAAGGAGCACGGGGGGATGGATGGAAGTTTGGACCCCCAGAGGTTGATGGGGGAGGGGTTTGGGGGATATTTTGGGGTGCTGAACCCCTCAGCCTTGTGCCGCAGGGTGGAGGAAGGGCTGCTGATAGCGCCGAGGCTGCCGCGGCCTTATCTCGTCCCGGCCTTATCAGCAGACAAGCTCGGGCTGCAGATAAGGGGACCTTGGGTTCAGGCTCGGGTTGCCGGGGGGATGCTCCGCGTCCCGCTGCTGGGGCGGGGTGGGCGGCAGGAGGTGTTGGAGGGGCTGAACCCCCCGTTTGGGAATGGGGGATCCCCCCAAAGCTCGCTGTGGGGTTGGGGTCACAGAGCAGCCCTTGGGCTGAGCCTTTCCTTGTGTGGATGGGGCTGGAATTGGGGCTGGGAACGGCCTGGGGGGGGTTGGCTCCGTCCCTTCTCCTCTTGAAGTGAAGGAAACTGAAGTAAAAATTCATATTTGGGGCCAATTTGATGGTTGTGCATTCAAAACACCCATGGAGAGGCTCCCAATTTCTCCTTCATCTCCCCCAAATCTCTCTCTGGGGCTGGCAGGAGCCCCAGACCGTGCTGGAGGTTCTCTGCTCCATCCCCGGGGATTTTGGGGATGCTGGAAGGCGATTTTGGCAGCTGCTGAGGGAGGATTTTCATATCGGGGCACGGTGGGCGTTGTCCCCAGGAGCCAAAATCCTCGGGGTGGCCCTGGGGAGGAAAATCCTCATCCCACTCCATCCAAATTTGCTTTTCCAGAACGCCTTAGGGGGACGCTGAGGCTCAGGGCGCTGCGCCCACCTGTCCTGGGGAGTGTCCCCACGGCCCGTGGCTGTCCCTGGGGGCTCTGGGGACAGCTGGTGACCCTGTCCGGCCATCCGGGGGTGGCTCCGGGAGCCGCAGCTCTCCCTGCCGGGCTGGGGCAGGGCTCTGGGGAAGTAAACAGGCTGCGATTGCTGCTGCGCCCCGGGGCCGCTTGTGCAACCGGGGCGGGGAGCTGGCTCCGAGCTCCGTGGGGCTCCCCGCACCCCAAATTCCAGCTGGATCCAGCCTTGGGAGCGCAGGGAATACGAGCTGCCCCTTCCCAAAACTCAGCTCCGCGGCGCAGAGCTGTCACGGGTGGGGATGTCCCCACGGATGTGGCACCGAGAGGTTTCACCCGCCGCTGGCAGGGCGCTCCTGGGATTCCCTTTTGCCTGGATAATTCCCTGGATAATCCCAAAATCCCTGAGCAGGACACCCTGCCCGGCCCAGCCTCGCCCATGCTGTGCCACCGTCCCAGTTTGGGGCTGAGCCTGAAGAATTGGCCAAACCAGGGCAAGGTTTGTCCTCCGGAGGGTTTTGTCGCGCTGCAGGAAGGACGGGAAATGTCCCCACACAAGGAAGTCCGGGTGGCACCGCGTGGCCACGTCCTGCCCGTCACCCACCGTGTCCCCAACCAGCCGAGGGTCCCCCCAGGGTGGCACCGGGCACGCTCTGCCCTTGGGGACATTTTCCACGGCCACAGGTGCCACATCAGCTGACTCAGCCCCTCCCACCTGTATTTTTTTCAGGCTAAACCCGCGTTATTCGCTTCTCCCACGCGGTTTATCCCCCCGTGCCAGGAGCGCGGTGCCCACCGCGGGGTCCCGTCCCTTTCCCGGAGCCCGAAACGCCCCAAAGCAGCGAGAGGCTCCACCTTGAGCTGCTTTGGGAGGGCAGGACTGGCACAGGGGGCTCGGGCAGCGTGGCTGTGACTGTCGCTTGTCGCTGTCGCTGTCGCCGTCGCTGTCGTGGCCGGGAGCAGCGGGAGTGGCAGCGCGGCCGGGGGTGTGCGCGGTGTTTATATAGGAAGGAGCCAAGCTGCAGGTTCAGATTTCAGCTTCTCAGCCGGGTTGTTCCTGCCCAGCTCGGGCTTGGCGGCTCCCGGAGGCCACCGAGGCTTTTCCCGTCCCTTCCCCGCCGCTCTGCAGGTAAACCCGGGCGGCTGCGGGTGCTCCGCGCTCCCCGCCCGGCTTTGGAAGGGTTAAAAACGGGATTGAGGGGATGGAGGGAGACTCCGGGGGATGGAGGGGTGGGAGCGGCGCAGGGGGAGCCGGAGATGGGGTTTGGGGAGGGGGCGAGGGGGCGCAGGATCGGATGTCGCACGGGGAGAGGGGGACACGCGCGTCTCCAGCGTGGCACGGCGGGCACGGGCCAGGCCGCGCTGTGCCAGGGGTTAATTCCGTGCCGTGCCAGGCGTTAATTCCGTGCTAGGCGTTAATTCCGTGCAGGGCGTTAATTCCGCGCCGTGCCAGGCGTTAATTCCGTGCCAGGCGTTAATTCCGTGCCGTGCTGGGGTTAATTCCATGCCAGACGTTAATTCCGTGCCGTGCCAGGGGTTAATTCCGTGCCGTGCCAGGCGTTAATTCTGTGTCGTGCCAGGCGTTAATTCCGTGCCAGGCGTTAATTCTGTGCCGCGCCAGGCGTTAATTCCATGCCAGGCGTTAATTCCGTGCCGTGCCAGGCGTTAATTCCGTGCCAGGCGTTAATTCCGTGCCGTGCCAGGCGTTAATTCCGTGCCGTGCCAGGCGTTAATTCCGTGCCGTGCAGGGGTTAATTCCGTGCCGTGCCAGGGGAAGGTGTGGCAGCGGGATAAGACTGGCAGCTGGCAGGGACGGGAGCGGGGCAGGGGCAAACGGTGCCTGCACAGGGCTCGGCTTCCAGCCGGGATCGGGGGGATCCTGCCCGGTTCAGGGGGATCCTGCCCAATTCGGGGGGATCCTGCCCCCCTTGGAGGGGATTCTGACCAGTTGGAAGTGGATCCTGACCGGTTTGAGGGATCCTGCCAGGCTGGGGGGGGTGGGGATTCTGACCCCCTGCCCTGCTGTGGGATTTGGGATGTCTGTGGTGGATTTTCCCTGCCCTGCTGTGGGATTTGGGATGGCTGTGGTGGATTTTCCCTGCCCTGCTGTGGGATGTGGGGTGTCTGTGGTGGATTTTCCCTGCCCTGCTGTGGGATTTGGGGTGTCTGTGGTGGATTTTCCCTGCCCTGCTGTGGGATTTGGGATGGCTGTGGTGGATCATTCCTGCCCTGCTGTGGGATTTGGGGTGTCTGTGGTGGATTTTCCCTGCCCTGCTGTGGGATTTGGGATGGCTGTGGTGGATTTTCCCTGCCCTGCTGTGGGATTTGGGATGGCTCTGGTGGGATTCCCTGCCCTGCTGTGGGATTTGGGATGGCTGTGGTGGATCATTCCTGCCCTGCTGTGGGATTTGGGGTGTCTGTGGTGGATTTTCCCTGCCCTGCTGTGGGATTTGGGATGGCTGTGGTGGATTTTCCCTGTCCTGCTGTGGGATGTGGGGTGTCTGTGGTGGATTTTCCCTGCCCTGCTGTGGGATGTGGGGTGTGGGCTGGCTGTGGTTTCCATCCCACAGCTCCCGGCCATCCCTGGGATTCCGGGAGCTGGGAATGAGCTCTCCAGCACTGCCAGGGGTGGGTTTGGGGCTGAGCTCAGTCCTGGCCCCTCTGCTCCATCCTTCCTTGAGCTCAGCCTCAGTGCTGAGGACAGGAAAAGGTGCGGGGGGAAAGGAACCGGGGCAGGTGGGGCAGGGACGGCTCTTCTCTCCTTCCCTGGGGAGCTTTGGGGTCACGTTCCCTCCATTCCCCTCCTGGGCTGGGGGACACCGGTTCCAACCGCACGGAGCAAATCCCTGAGCCAAACCCACGGGAAACCGGAGCCACGGAGCCACAGGCACCTGCTGGAGCGATCCCATGGCTGGATCCACCTGGGATCCACCTGTGACCCTGGATCCACCTGTCATCCTCTTGCTGGATCCACCTGGGATCCACCTGTGATCCCACTGCTGGATCCACCTGTGATCTCCCTGCTGGATCCACCTGTGATCCACCTGTGACCCTGGATCCCCTTGTGATCCCCCAGATGGATCCACCTGGGATCCACCTGTGATCCCACTGCTGGACCCACCTGTGATCCACCTGTGATCCTGGATCCATCTGTGATCCTCCTGCTGGACTCAGCTGTGATCCCCTAGATGGATCCACCTATGACCCCCCTTCTGGATCCCCCTGTGATCCACTTGTGATCCCCCAGCTGGATCCACCTGTGGTCCCCCAGCTGGATCCCCCAGATGGATCCCCCAGATGGATCCCCCAGATGGATCCACCTGTGACCCTCCTTCTGGATCCCGCTGTGATCCACTTGTGATCCCCCAGGTGGATCCACCTCTGATCCCCCTGTGATCTCTCAGCTGGATCCACCTGTGATCCTCCTGCTGGACTCAGCTGTGATCGCCCTGTGATCCCCCTTCTGGATCACCCTTCTGGATCCCCCTGTGATCCACTTGTGATCCTCCAGCTGGATCCCTTGTGATCCCCCAGATGGATCCACCCATGATCCACCTCTGATCTCTCAGCTGGATCCACCTGTGACCCCTCTTCTGGATCCCCCTGTGATCCACCTGTGATTCTCCTGCTGGATCCACCTGTGATCCTCCGGCTGGATCCCTGTGATCCCCCTGTGATCCCCCTGTGATCCCCCAGCTCCGAGCGCTCTTCCCACACCTGTTTCCCAGCTGTGCCCTCCGGGAACGTGGGATGGCCTCGGGCTCTTCCCAGGGCCGAGCAAAACCCTCCCGGCTCTGGGGCAGCTCCTCAGTCCCGGCTGCCCGTGAGGACCCTTGGAGGGATCCTGGGGCACTTTTGGAGGGATCCTGTGGCACTTTTGGAGGGATCCTGTGGCACTTTTGGAGGGATCCTGTGGCACTTTTGGGAGGGATCCTGTGGGCATTCCAAGTGGGGACCGTGTGACATTTTGGGAGGGACCCTGTGACATTTTGGGTGGGATCCCATGGCATTTTTGGAGGGACCCTGTGACATTTTCGGAGGGATCCTGTGACATTTTGGGTGGAATTCTGTGACATTTTGGGTGGGATCTTGTGGGCATTCCAAGGTGGGGACCTTGTGACATTTTGGGAGGGATCCTGTGAGCATTCATAGGTAGGGATCCTGTGACATTTTTGGTGGGATCCTTTGACATTTTGGGAAAGATCCCATGGCATTTTTGGTGGGACCCTGTGCCATTTTTGGAGAGACTCTGTGCCATTTTTGGTGGGACCCTGTGCCATTTTGGAAGGACCCTGTGACCATTCCAAGGAGGAATCTCTGCCCATCCCAAGGGGCTCATCCCGAGCTGCTCCCCCACCTCCAGAGGCTCCTCCGGGGGGTGGCCCAGGCCAGGGCTGGCCCGGCTCGGCCCGGCCCGGCTCAGCCATCCCGTCCTTCCAGCTCCCCTGGAAGTGGGGCCGCTCCCGCGGGGCGGAGGAAGGGTCAGGGCTGCGGATGTGCCACAGATGAGTTTGGGGTCAGGGGATGTGCCAGAGAGGGGTTTGGGGTTGTTGAATGTGCCGCAGATGGATTTGGGGTCATGGGATGTGCCACAGAGGGGTTTGGGGTGCCACAGATGGGTTTGGGGTGCCACAGAGGGTTTTGGGGTGCCACAGATGAGTTTGGGGTCAGGGGATGTGCCACAGATGGGTTTGGGGTCATGGGATGTGCCCCAGATGGGTTTGGGGTGCCCCAGATGGGTTTGGGGTGCCACAGATGGGTTTGGGGTTGTGGGGTGTGCCCCAGATGGGTTTGGGGTGCCACAGACGGGTTTGGGGTCAGGGGATGTGCCCCAGACGGGTTTGGGGTGCCCCATATGCGTTTGGGGTGCCACAGACGGGTCTGGGGTCAGGGGATGTGCCCCAGATGCGTTTGGGGTGCCACAGATGAGTTTGGGGCTGCGGGATGTGCCACAGAGGAGTTTGGGGTGCCACAGATGGGTTTGGGGTGCCACAGATGGGTTTGGGGTGCCACAGACGGGTTTGGGGTGCCAGAGATGGGTTTGGGGTGCCCCAGATGCGTTTGGGGTGCCACAGACAGGTCTGGGGTCAGGGGATGTGCCCCAGATGGGTTTGGGGTGCCACAGACTGGTTTGGGGTGCCACAGACGGGTGTGGGGTCAGGGGATGTGCCCCAGATGCGTTTGGGGTGTCACAGATGCGTTTGAGGTGCCACAAATGGGTTTGGGGTCAGGGGATGTGCCCCAGATGGGTTTGGGGTGCCACAGACGGGTTTGGGGTCAGGGGATGTGCCCCAGATGCGTTTGGGGTGCCCCAGACTGGTTTGGGGCCACAGACCCACCTCAGCCAGCCTGGAGCCGGCGCCAATCCCGTCCTCGGGAGGTTTTTGGCGCACAGCCCTTGCACAACCGGCACGGTTGTGTCACCGCCGGTGACAGGCTGTTCCCAGGCCTGGCAGGGTGCGGGATCAGATCTAAAAAAAGGAGAATTTCCCCGTTCACGCCCAGCCCGGCACCGCAGCAGCAGAACAAGCGGGGCGCCCGCGGAGGTGCCAAGCTGCCCACGGTGACAAGTTGGCTGTGCCACCGGGACAGGGCCGCTCCTGCCCCACCATGGGGCCTGGCATCCCTAAATCTCCTGGCACAGGCCCGATGGTGCCGCTGGCACCTTCCCAGCCTCCCGCTCCGGCAGCTGTGGGCTCGGCTATGCCGGGAATGTGCCGAATGTGTCGGGGCTTGACTGCGGGAGGTCGGGGCGCCGGGTTGGGATGAACCAGCGCTGCCCAAAGCCCCGATCCAGAGCCTGAAAACAGCGCCGGGAAATGGGATCCCGTGGTGGCAGCAGCGACGTGGAAGTTGCCGCTGTTTTGTGGCCTTGAGGTGCCGCGTTTGGCTTTGATTCTGTTTTTGTTTTTATTTTTCTTTGAGCGTGGGAGATCCGTGAATGGAAAATTGGCGAATTTATCCCAAAACCATCAAGAGGTTCCACAGGGAGTGGCACAACCTGACAGAGCCCAGGTTGGGGCTCACATCCCGGTGGGTCGGAGTGGGAATAACAGCTCCTGGATTTGTGGAGCATCAGGAATCACTGCTGTTGGAGCAGGAGGTGTTCACAAGGAGTTTGTGGCTTTATACCCCAGCTGGGTGCGGGGAATGGGAATTCCCAAATCGGTGCCAGTTCCGCGGCGTGTGGCGGGCACTGGGAGCCAAACCGAGCCCCAAATCTGCAGGGTGTCATCAGCAGCGGAGCTGCCGCGCTCCCCTCGGGCGCTTTTGTGGCCATTTGGTGGGATTTGAGCGGGATTGAAACCATTCCGCGGCCCGGGGGTGGTGCCGTGCAGATGTTTGTGCAGATGTTTGTGTCCGAGGCTGTTTGTGATATTCCAGCCCTCACCGCTGCAGCTGGGGCTGGACAGTGTCGGAATCTGAGGTATTGATGATCCCGAAATGTAGAAAGTCTCTGTCTGTCAGCCCCGCTGCCAAAGAAGAAGCCATAATTGGTCTGTGCTGTTTCAAGGTTGTTTATTCTGTTTATCTCTACCATGTTCTGCTGCCCTGCCGCAGCTCTGTCCTGCAGGGCAGCGTGTGGGGCTCTGCCCTCAGTGGGATGGTACAAACATTAAATACCACAAACTCCCTGTGCTGGATTTACAATAACGTGCCAATATCTGTCACCTACGTTGGACAGTGTGTCCCCAGCCTGAACCAACAGAAAAATGCCAACACCACAGTGAAACATGGAGGGCATGAAGAAGGAGAAAAAGGACAAGGCACACCCAATTTCCTCCATCTTGTCCCCTTTGGACCCCTCATCTAGAATCCTAAAATTTTACTTTTGCACCCGTGCCACACTTAATTATGAATTATATCAAACACTCAGAGCTTGTAATTCATCCTGTAAGATTGAAAACTCTTTTCCATGGGCAGAGATCACAGCCAGTGTCTCTGGGGGCTCTGTCCAGGGGGGTTCCTGACCCCTGCCAGGGTCCCAGGGCAGCCAGAGGGAAGCTCTGCATTCCCACAGGACAGGGCCAAGATGTCGGGAAGCAGAACTGGACGGTAGTGGCGGTGCTGTGAGTGCTGCAGAGCCGTGGGACAAAGGGACAGGGGTGAGGGACATTGTGGGGGCCCTCTGTGTGCTCGGTGGGGACAAGCTGAGTGCCAGGAGCTGGCGGCAGAAGCGCAGGGTCCCCAGGTGCCACCGCGGCGCGGGGCTCTGCGGGGACAGCGCAGCGAGCTCGAGGTTAATCATTCAACCCCTCGGCAGGTTGGGTAACGCAGGAGGCGACAGGGACATCTGTCCTCCCGCTCCGCAGGGACAGGGACAGCGCTGGTGCTCCGCCTCCTCCTCCTCCTCCTCCTCCTCCTCCTCCTCCTCCTCCTCCTCCTCCTCCTCCTCCTCCTCGTCCTCCTCCTCTCCCAGCCCCCTCCATGGGGACGCTGATCCCGATGGTCCCGTGGGGACCGCAGCGTGGGGGGGACCCCCGGCATCGGGGATGGG
Source organism: Taeniopygia guttata (assembly GCF_003957565.2). NCBI lineage: Eukaryota > Metazoa > Chordata > Aves > Passeriformes > Estrildidae > Taeniopygia > Taeniopygia guttata. The sequence continues at coordinate 2,840,522 of NC_044238.2, read as the reverse complement.
GGGGACAGGGACACGGTGACAGCGCCGGGCTGGGAACACGGCGGGATAAAGTTCCAGCCATGGACGGGCCCCGGGAAAGCTGCGGGGAAAGGGAGAGAGGGGGCTCCGAGAGCCCCGAGCTGCGGTTTTGGGGTGCGGGAGCAGCCCCGGGGTGCGGTTTTGGGGTGCGGGAGCAGCCCCGGGGTGCGGGGAGCTGCCCCCAGCTGCGATTTTGGGGTGCGGGGACCAGCTCCGAGCTGCGATTTTGGGGTGCGGGAGCAACCCTGAACTGCGGTTTTGGGGTGCGGGAGCAACCCCCAGCTGCGGTTTTGGGGTGCAGGAGAAGCCCTGAGCTGCGGTTTTGGGGTGTGGGAGCAGTCCTGAATTGTGGTCCCGGGGTGCGGGGAGCAACCCTGAACTGCGATTTTGGGGTTGCGGGGAGCATCCCCAGCTGCGATTTTGGGGTGCGGGAGCAGCCCCCAGCTGCGGTTTTGGGGTACGGGAGAAGCCCTGAGCTGCAGTTTTGGGGTGCGGGGAGCAGCTCCGAGCTGCGGTTTTGGGGTGCGGGAAGCAGCTCCGAACCGCGATTTTGGGGTGCGGGAGCAGCCCCCAGCTGCGGTTTTGGGGTGCAGGGAGCAGCCCCGGGGTGCGGGGAGCAGCCTCGAGCTGCGATTTTGGGATGCGGGAGCAACCCTGAACTGCGATTTTGGGGTGCGGGAGCAACCCCCAGCTGCGGTTTTGGGGTGCGGGGAGCAGCTCCGAACTGCGGTTTTGGGGTGTGGGAGCAGCCTCGAGCTGCGATTTTGGGGTGCGGGAGCAGCCCCCAGCTGCGGTTTTGGGGTGCGGGGAGCAGCTCCGAAATGCGATTTTGGGGTGCAGGAGAAGCCCTGAGCTGCGGTTTTGGGGTCCGGGGGCAGCCCTGAGCTGCGGTTTTGGGGTGCAGGAGAAGCCCTGAGCTGCGGTTTGGGGTGCGGGAGCAGCCCGGGGTGCGGTTTTGGGGTACGGGAGAAGCCCTGAGCTGCGATTTTGGGGTGCGGGAGCAACCCCCAGCTGCGGTTTTGGGGTGCGAGGAGCAGTCCCGAGCTGCGGTTTTGGGGTGCGGGAGCAGCTCTGAGCTGCGGTTTTGGGGTGCGGGGACAGCTCCAGGGTGCGGTTTTGGGGTGCGGGTGCAGCTCCGGGGTGCGATTTTGGGGTGCAGGAGCAGCTCCCCCCCTCGGGACCAGCCCGAGCTCGGGGACAGCGGCGATTCCGCAGCTCCCGCCGGGATGGGGCGATTTGGGCCACGCGGGGACACGCGGGGACACGCGGGGCCGCTCCCAGCGCTCGTGTCCCGGGGACAGGGGACAGGGGACACGCAGCCCGGAGCGGCTGCGGGTCCGTGGGGGTGCGGAACCCCTTGGAAAAGCTTTTTCCTGCCCGGCCGCTCGTGCTGCGGTGACTTTGCGGTGTCACAGTGCCACTAAAGGCGCTCCCAGCGGGATCCAGGGACGGCTCCGCCCGGAGCCGAGGGGGTTAAGCCGGCGGCAGCTGCGGGGCTGTAAATGATTGATAGCGAGGACGGGCTCGGAAGGGAGAAATCATCCGGCCCGGCCGCTGCGGGAGAGCCGCCGGCTCGGCGAGTGGCGCAGCAGCGGAGGGGACGCGCGGTGACAGCGGTGAGTGTGTGCGCGTGTGTGTGTGCGTGTGTGCGGCCGTGTCACACGGACCCCAGACTTGTCACGGACCCCAGACGTGTCACACGGACCTTGGATGTGTCACACGGAGCTCAGACGTGTCACACGGACCCCAGGTGTGTCACACGGACCTTGGATGTGTCACACGGACCCCAAACGTGTCACACGGACCCCAGCCGTGTCACACGGAGCCTGGAGGTGTCACACGGACCCCAGGCGTGTCACACGGATCCCAAACGTGTCACACGGAGCCCAGGTGTGTCACACGGAGCCCAGGCGTGTCACACGGAGCCTGGACGTGTCACACGGAGCCTAAACGTGTCACACGGACCCCAGGCGTGTCACACAGACCCCAAACGTGTCACACAGACCCCAGGCGTGTCACACGGACCCCAGGCGTGTCACACGGACCCTAAACGTGTCACACGGAGCCTGGATGTGTCACACAGAGCCTGGACGTGTCACACGGAGCCTGGAGGTATCACACAGACCCCAGGCGTGTCACACGGAGCCCAGGCGTGTCACACGGACCTTGGATGTGACACATGGACCCCAGACGTGTCACACGGACCCCAGGCGTGTCACACGGAGCCCAAACGTGTCACACGGAGCCCGGAGGTGTCACACGGACCCCAAATGTGTCACACGGAGCCCAAACGTGGCACACGGAGCCTGAATGTGTCACACGGAGCCCAGGCGTGTCACACGGACCCCAGGCGTGTTACACGGACCCCAAACGTGTCACACGAAGCCTGGAGGTATCACACAGACCCCAGACGTGGCACACGGAGCCTAAACGTGTCACACGGAGCCCGGCCGTGTCACACAGAGCCTGGATGTGTCACACGGATCCCAGACGTGTCACACGGACCCCAGACGTGTCACACAGAGCCCGGCCGTGGCACTCGTGGGCCATTGTCCGCGGCCAGCGGCACCGCGGGCAGGCGGTGCCCCGAGGGTGGTGACAGGCAGAGGTGGCAGGAGCAGCAGGCCAGGCATGGCCCCCTCAGCACCGGGGTGTGCTCCCGGCTCGGGCAGGTGTGGGGGTTTGTCCCGGCAGGATTTTGCTGCCATCATCCCCTGACCCGGCCTGGCCTGGGAGGGGAGGGAGGGGTTGGGGCCGCGCTCCATCGGTGCCGGGGATTGCTCGGGACAGGAATTGCCGGCCATGGAAGCGACTTCCTGAAGAGTTTAGGGAGAGTTCCAACCCTCCCCGGGCCAGCTGGGGGGCGGCTCGGAGGTTGTGGGGGGAATGGTGGTTCTGAGTGGGAATGGTGGTACTGGGGGAGAATGGTGGCTTCAGGTGGGGAATGGTGGCTTCAGGTGGGGATGGTGGCTTCAGATGGGACTGGTGGCTTCAGGTGGAGAATGGTGGCTCCTGCTGGGAATGGTGGCTCCATGTGGGAATGGTGGCACTGGGTGGAACTGGGTTCAGGTGGGGATGGTGGCTCCTTCCTGCTGGGATTGGTGGCACTGCGTGGGACTGGTGGCTTCAGATGGGACTGGTGGCTTCAGGTGGGGATGGTGGCTCCTGCTGGGAATGGTGGCTCCATGTGGGAATGGTGGCTCCATTTGGGAATGGTGGCACTGGGTGGAACTGGGTTCAGGTGGGGATGGTGGCTCCTGCTGGAAATGGGGCTCCAGGTAGGAGTGGTGGCTCCATGTGGGAATGGTGGCACTGGATGGGACTGGTGGCTCCATGTGGGAGTGGTAGCTCCATGTGGGAATGGTGGCTCCATGTGGGAATGGTGGCTCCTGCTGAGAAGGGTGGCTCCATGTGGGAATGGTGGCTCTGGGTGGGAGTGGTGGCTCCATGTGGGAATGGTGGCTCCAGGTAGGAGTGGTGGCTCCTGCTGGGAATGCTGGCTCCGGGATCCCAGTGACCCCACGCACAAGAAACTGGAGCTCTGTCCCCACCAGGGGACAACGGAGCGACACCAGAGCCGCCGGGGCACGCACTGTCACCGCTCTGCCCCTCTCCGCGGCTGCCACCCTCCCCAAATGTCCCCCCACGATGGGGTCAGGACGGTGCCACCTCTCCCAGCCCCGGCAGCAGCAGCAGCAACAGCAGCTGTGCCTGGGATGGAGCCGGGGTTTCCAGGGAGATAAAAAACACAAACTCCCGGTGCTTTTTTTGCCTTTTTTTGGGTTTTTTTGTGCTTTTTGCGCTTCTCCCCGACCCCAGCTGGCGCGGCAGAGGGGACTCGCCCTCCCCGCCGCCACAGCCGCTTTGTTCTCTGGAAATCCCCGTCCTGTCCCCGCTCCGGCCCCTCATCCCCCGCCAGCTCCTCCCGCTGTCCCCCCACCCCCGGGTGTCCCCGAGTGCCGCCGCGGATGTCGCACACACGGCCCGCGGGGGCTGCCGGCCGCCCCTTCCCGAGGACTTTGCCCGGCTTGGCACGGCTTGGCACGGCTTGGCACGGCTGGCACCGCTGCCCGGGGCAGCCAGCCCGGCCCCCGCCCCCGCCTCTCCCACGGGAACCGCGGGGGTGCGTGGGGGGCTGGTGGCCAGCGTGTCCTGCAGGGACGGGGGGACTGGGGTGGCACTGGGGGCTGGGTGGCTCTGGGATTGGGTTATGGGGTCTGGGTGGCTCTGGGATGGTGTTTGGGGTCTAGGTGCCTCTGGGATTGGGTTATGGGGTCTAGGTGGCCCTCAGATGGTTTTTAGGGCCTGGGTGGCTCTGGGATTGGGTTATGGGGTCTGAGTGGTCCTGGAATGGTGTTTGGGGTCTGGGTGGCTCTGGGATGGTCTTTAGGGTCTGGGTGGCTCTGCGATTGTTTTTAGGGTCTGGGTGGCTCTGGGATGGTTTTTAGGGCCTGGGTGGCTCTGGGATGTTTTTTAGGGTCTGGGTGGCCCTGGGATGTTTTTAGGGTCTGAGTGGCCCTGGAGTGGTTTTTAGGGCCTGGGTGGCCCTGGGATGGTGTTTGGGGTCTGGGTGGCTCTGGGATTGTTTTTAGGGTCTGGGTGGCCCTGGGTTAGTCTTTAGGGTCTGGGTGGCTCTGGGATGATTTTTAGGGTCTGGGTGGCCCTGGGTTAGTGTTTGGGGCCTGGGTGGCCCTGGGATGGTGTTTAGGGTCTGGCTGGCCTTGGGATGTTTTTTTGGGGCCTGGGTGGCCCTGGGATGGTGTTTAGGGTCTAGGTGGCTGTGGTTTCTGGGGTCTGGGTGGCCCTCGGCTGGCAGTGGGGCCTGGGTGGCTCTGGGATGGTTTTTAGGGCCTGGTTGGCCCTGGGATGGTCTTTAGGGTCTGGGTGGCTCTGGGATTGTTTTTAGGGTCTGGGTGGCCCTGGGTTGGTGTTTGGGGTCTGAGTGGCCCTGGGTTGGTGTTTGGGGCCTGGGTGGCCCTGGGTTGGTGTTTAGGGCCTGGGTGGCTCTGGGATTGGGTTATGGGGTCTAGGTGGCCCTGGGATGGTGTTTGGGGTCTGGGTGGCTCTGGGATGGTTTTTAGGGCCTGGGTGGCCCTGGGATGGTTTTTAGGGCCTGGGTGCCTCTGGGATTGGGTTATGGGGTCTGGGTGACCCTGGGATGGTCTTTAGGGCCTGGGTGGCCCTGGGATTGTTTTTAGGGTCTAGGTGACCCTGGGATGGTTTTTAGGGCCTGGGTGGCCCAGGGTTGGTGTTTGGGGTCTGGGTGGCCCTGGGTTGATTTCTGGGGCCTGGGTGGCCCAGGGCTGTTTTTGGGGTCCGCGGTTTTCCCAGCCCCATGCCCAGGTGACCCCTATCAAAGCCCCGGGGTGCTCCAGTGGCCGGGCGCTGGCGTTGTCACCAGGGCGGGCTGGCAGCGCCCGCAGCCGTTGGGGGACCTTGCCCCAATCCTTGGCTGGTGGCGATGGAGCAGCGGGTGAGTCACTGCTGGGGACAGGGGACAGGTGGCACTGGGGCGTTTGTCACCGCTCAGAGCCTGGCATGAGGCTGGTGCTGCCCGTGGCCGCTGTGGTGCCCGTTTGTCCAGGGATGTGCCTCACCCCGTGTGCCCAGTGCCCTAAAAAGGTGGATTTGGTGGGTTTGGCTTCGGCTTCAGCTTGGTTTGGATTTGTTTCATTTGGATTCGGTTTGGTTTCGATTTGCTTTGGGTTTGGTTCACATTTAGATTTGCTTTAGGTTTGGGTTTGGTTCACGTTTAGATTTGATTTCAATTTGGGTTTGGTTTGGGTTTGGGTTCAGGTCTGGATTTGTTCAGTTTGGATTTAGTTGGTTTCGATTTGGTTTGGGTTTGGTCCAGGTTTAGATTTGCTTTAGGTTTGGGTTTGGTTTGGGTTTAGATTTCCTTTAGATTTGGGTTTGGTTCAGTTTAGATTTGCTTTAGATTTGGGTTCAGGTCTGGATTTTTTCAGTTTGGATTTGATTTCAGTTTGGTCTGGATTTGGTTCAAATTGGATTCGGATTTGGTTTCAGTTTGGATTTGGATTTGGTTGATCTGGATTTTGTTCCGTTTGGATTTGGTCTGGATTTAGTTTGGTCTGGATTTGGTTCAATTTGGATTTGGTTTGAGTCTGGATTTGGCTTGGATTTAGTGGGTTCAGTTTGGATTTATACTAGTTTGACTTTAGTTCAGTTTGGATTTGGTTTGAGTCTGGAATTTAGTTTGAGTCTGGAATTGGTTTGGTTTGGATTTAGTCTAGTTTGGCTTTAGTTCAGTCTGGATTTAATTTGGTCTGGATTTGGTTTGGATTTAGTTCCATTTGTGTTTAGTTTAGCTTAGTTTGGGATCAGTTTTGTCGGTGCCACGCCGTTGGCACATTCTGGGCTGGGCTGGGACCACTGGTGCCATCCTGGGCTGGTCACTGGTGCTGAGCTCGCCCCAAAGGGGCACAATCCGGATTTTTGGGAGGAAGATGCGGTGCCGAGCAGCGTCTCACGGGGCTCCCGGGATTTCCGGGAGGGACGGAGCCCAGCGGCCTCCCCGTGCTCCGCTTCCTTCTTTGGAGCTTTCCTGGCCATGGCAGCCCCGGTCCCTTCCCTCCCTCCTGCCCGAGGATTTTCTCTTCCCAAAGTCCGGGCGCAGCGTGGCTCACCCCAAATCCCGATTTTGCCCGTTCCCAAGGGCTCCCCGGGGTATTTTTGGGGTGCTGATACTCTGTGGGTCTGTCCCCCACCGTTCGGTGCTTGTGCCCATCCTGGTCCCCGCGGGTTCCTCCCGGTGTCCCCCGGGGAAGGAACAGCCGCGGAGAGGGGGGGGACACACCCGGGGATGCTTTGGGGACACCCGGGGACGCTTTGGGGACACAAGCAGGGGGAAGGGACGCAGTCCCTGAATCCAGGGCAGCGACAAAGCTCAGCTCAGCGCGGCTGCTTCCCTCGCTGTGACACCCGCCCTTCCCGCTGCCCTGCCGGGCTGGGGGGATCCAGGAGCCCCCCCTGAGCCCCCCTGAGCCCCTCTGAGCCCCTCCGAGCCCCCGATCTGCCCGTGTCGCCCTTCCCCTGCCACCAGCTCCGCACCTGGGCTGGGGGAGGCGGCCGTGCCGCGCTGCCCTTCGCCTCTCCTCTGCGGGGACGAGGCGAGCCGGAGCTGTTTGTCCCCGCTGTCGCCTTCCCCCGCCGGCTGCCGCACACCGGGACCGCCCAACCCCGCCGGCACCGGAGCCACCGGATCCCCCCGGAGCCCCCCGGAGCCCCCCGAGCTCCAGCGGCGCCGCCGATGCCGCGGGGCGCGGGGGATTGTCACGGGTGGCACAGCGTGGGCACGGCCCGAGCCCCCCGCCCGTGTCCCCGCGCCCACGCGGGGCTGTCGCGGTGGCACCGGGGTGGCACCGGGGCCATGCCGGGAGCCCGGAGCGGGCGCTGAGCCGGGCGGGCCCCCGGGACCATGCTGAAGTTTCGGGCGGACCGGAGGGTGAGGTAGGAGCCCGCAGGGGTTTTGGGGGGAGCCGGGGGGAGCCGGCGGGGCGGGACCCCCGGCCCGGGCAGTGGATCCGGGCAGCGCTGCTGCATTGCAGTGCTGGGAGGCGATGGGCACGGGCGAGTCGCTGGAGCGGGGTCAGCCCCGGGAGCGGCTTCCCGGAGCTTTGCGGCTCCTCCCGGGGGCTGCGGGTTGGGGTGGGGGCGGGCAGCGCGGTGGGTGCCAGGAGGAGCCGAGGGGGGTTGCGAAATGGGGGTGTCCTCGCAGGGACCTGCAGGGATTGGGGGGGGACACCCAGCGTGGGGTTGGGGGTGGTGGGAAGGATGGGGGCACCCCGGCGTGGGGTCCCGAGAGGTTGGTGGGTGCTGGCAGCGCCCACTTCCCACGCTTGGCGCTTTCGGGGTGCTGCTCTCTCAGCATTGCACCCTCCCCGCGCGGCAGCGTCACTGCGGGGATGGGACCTGCCCCATTTCCCGGGATTTGAACCCCCCCGAAGGCACCGCCGGGGGTGGGGGGAAAACGCTCCGGGAGCAGCTCCAGCCCTGGGGCAGAACCGCCCCGGCACTGGGGGGGACTCCGGTCAGACCAGCCGGGCGCTGGGGGACGGTCCGGAGAGCGAACCCCACAAATTGTGGGGTGCACGCACATCCCCGGGTTTTTCAGGTGCCCCCGGGCAGCAGCTCAGCGGCAGCAGCACTTTTTGGGGTGTCAGTGGTTAATGGCTCCAGAGCTGGGCTGGGATGGGATGAGATGATCTTGGCAGTGGCGTTTTGTGCTCAAACTTCCCCCGTTTTGCTGACTGGCGGGAGGAGTTGGTGGCATGCTGGGGCTGGCTCCGTGTCCCGGTGCCCGGCGGGTTTGGGAAGGAGGGGATGGGATCTGGTGCAAAATTCCTGGGATGGAGCCCTGGACCTCCTGGACTTCGTCCTTTCCCTCTGGGCACCCCGGGAAGCGGTGTGGGAGGGGGTCTGGGAGGCCTGGCAGTGCCATCTCCGTGGGATGGGGCAGGGACCTGGCACGAGGTGCCAGCTGAGCCCACAGGGACAGCCCTGTGCCACTGCTGCTGCCACTGCCAGGGTGCACCCAGTGCCAGGGAGGCAGAACAGCTTGTGCTGGGAATCCTGGGCCTGTGTTTGGGGTCTGAGGGGTCCTGGGGTGGGTTTTGGGGTCTGAGGGGTCCTGGGCTGGTGTTTGGGACTCAGCCCCCGTGCCCAGGTGACCCCACTCAAAGCCCCGAGGTGCTTTGGAAATGGCTCCGAGAGCAGCCAGGGGAGGAGGTGACATTGGGGACATCGCTGCAGGCACAGCCCTGGATGGGCCATGGCTGCTGCTGCTGCAGCGACTTGTGCGTGTGGCCGGTGGTGACAGCTGGGATGTGACAGCAGCGGGACGGGCGGCTCGGCCACCACAGCCCTGATTTTGGCACTTGAATGAAACCTCCGAGTTCCCAGGGAAGGGGACGGAACTGGGGAAGGGGCTCAGCCTGGAGAAAAGGAGCCTCGGGGGGACCTTGTGGCTCTCTCTGACAGAAAGTGGCAATCAGGGGGGGCTCGGGCTCCTCTCACCATCCCTGGGGGTGTCCCATGCAGCGGATGTGGCACTTGGGGACACACCTTGTCGCTGCTGGGCTCAGTGATCTTGGAGAGCTTTCCAGCCGAAATAACTCTGTGGTGCTGGGAAGGATCCTGAATCTGGGGTTAGCGGGGTGCTCGGGGCAGGGGATGCCAGCCCCGGTGCCAGGCCCGGTGTTGGCGTGGAACCAACACAGCGGCAAACGTGGTGCCACGGGGAGTCTGTGGGGGACACGGGGACTCCGTGGGGACACGGGGACCCCTAACAGCCACCCCACGGCTGTCCCCACAGCCACAATGAAAGGCGGAACACCTTCCTGCACCCAGTGACGGGACAGCTCCCCGAGGACACCTCAAGGCTTGACTTGCCAAAGTAGGTCGGCTCCCAATCCCCTCGGGCTGGGGGGGCTGGGGACGCTTGGGGGGCGACCCCAGGAGCACGGAGCCGCTGATCCCCCTCTCCCGTGTCACAGCCCCAGCTCGGACATGTCCAGCAAGGCGGGCAGCAAGCGGCCGGCCACCGTCCCCAGCGAGCCGCCCAACCACGCCATGGTGGCCGAGGTGCCCCCGGAGCGCCCCGGAGGCCGGGTGAGTGCCCCGGGTGACAGCGTGGCACGGCTGTCACCAGCTCGGACGGGGATTTGGGCAGCCCAGCCATGGCTGCTGAGCATCTCCTCTCGCTCTTGCAGGCTCCGCGCTCGTCCCGCAAAGGCATCGCCTTTGGGAAGCGCTCCAACTCCATGAAGAGGAACCCCAACGCCGCCGTCACCAAGAGCGGGTGGCTCTACAAGCAGGTACCCACCCCGTGCCACCCCTCCCGGGCCTGCAGAGCCGCGGCAGCGCCCGCAGCGCTCTCACAGCCCCTCTCCCGCAGGCCAGCTCGGGGGTGAAGCAGTGGAACAAGCGCTGGTTCGTGCTGGTGGATCGGTGCCTCTTCTACTACAAAGGTACGGCCACCCCCAGGGCCACCGGCACAAAGTCGGCACAAAGTCCCGGGCTCTTCCCGCTGTTTGTGCCGCTGTTCGCCGCGCCCGGGGCTTCGTGCCGAGTTTTCCCCGCCTCCCTGGCAGCTCCCGGGCTGGCATCAATAATTGAGGAGGTTGTTTGCGAGCCTGGCACGGCTGCGGGAGCAGCAACAGGCAGGGAGCCGGTCCCACAGGTGGGATGGAGCCGGGGGATGGCACGGGGGGGCTGTGCTGGGGGTCCCTCCGTGGGTTTAACCCCAGGATTCACCCCCCACCCCCCCCAGACGAGAAGGAGGAGAACATCCTGGGCAGCATCCCCCTGCTCAGCTTCCGCGTGGCCGCCGTGCAGCCCTCGGACAACATCAGCAGGAAGCACACGTTCAAGGTCAGTGCCTCACCGGGGCTCGCAGGGGACAGCGTGGCACTGGCGTGGCACTGCCGTGGCACCGCGGTGGCACTGGTGATGCTGGCAGGGTCCCCGCTGCTCTTGTGGCTTTCTTGGTGATGGGGCATGGAGCACGCTGCGGTGACCCCAGTGGCTTCAGGTCGGCTCTGCTGGGCAAACGGGGACACAGCGGTGTCCCCGAGGTCCCCACCCCCTCTGCAGGGCTCTGCTGGGTGCTCCCACCCCTCTCCCTGCCTCGCTTTCCCCTCTCCATGGCCGCTGTCCCCATCAGCTGCTCCCGGAGCCGGGCTCGGAGCTGTCCCCGGTGCCAGCCCCGTTTGTCACCGGCAAGAGGGGAGCCCAGCAGCGGCTGCTGTGGGGCTGGAGAGTGGGGCAGGGAGAGGTGACGGGGCTGCTGCTGCCCCACATCCATCCCTGGCAGGGTCTGAGCTGCCCCGGTGCTCTTTGTCACCTTCCTCAGCCCAGCTGCTCATGGTCACGGGGCGCTCTGACACCCCCTTGTCGGTGCCAGTGTCCCCTCCCCATGTCCAGAGCCGGGGCTGGGGTCCCCACATGGCACTCCCGAGTTTTTCCCAGTCTAAGGGAGGGATTTGTGCAGCTGCCCCCACTTAAACCTGAATTTAGGCTCAGCTGAGTGGGTTTAGGGAGGAGGGATGGCATGGGGTGTGCCCTGTGCCCACACTGGCGTCACCTTCTGTGACCTGCGGGTGTCCAGGGAAGGGTTTGGAGAATCCTGAGGGAGCTGGGAAGGGTTTGGGGAGCCCTGAGGGAGCTGGGAAGGGTTTGGAGAATTCCTGAGGGAGCTGGGAAGGGGCTCAGCCTGGAGCAAAGGAGGCTCAGGGGGAATTTCTGGCTCTGCACAACTCCTGACAGGAGGGGACAGCCGGGGGGGATTTGGGATTTTATCCCAGGGAACAGGGACAGGAGGAGAGGGAACGGCCTCAGGCTGTGCTGGGGAGGCTCAGGTTGGACACCAGCAGGAATTTCCTCATGGGAAGGGCTGGAAGGGGCTGCCCAGGGGGGTTTGGAGTGCCCATCCCTGGAGGTGGCACCTGGAGGTGGCACTGAGTGCTCAGGGTGGGGTTTGGGCACAGCCTGGACTCGATGATCCCACAGGGATTTTCCAGCCTCAATAATTCCATGATTCTGGGAAATCCCTGCTGCCTGACACCGATGAGGGAAAACCTCTCCAAGCTGCTGCCCACACCCCGAGCTCTGCAGCTCCTGGGTTTGGGAGAACAATTTTGTCCAGGGAAGGGCAGAGAGATTCCCACCCCACTCCCACTGACCCCGTGTCTGTGTTTCCTCCTCCTCCTCCTCCTCCCTCGGCGGGCGAGGATGCCAGGACAGGAGGGCTTTTTCTTGGTGCCACCACCACGCCAGCACCCAGCCACCACCACCTAGGTAGAGTTCCACCTTCTCGTGTTTCTGGTGCATGCAGAGGCTGAGGGACCCCCGGGCTCGCTCTGCTCCCCGCTCCCGCTACTCCCGGGGTTGGATCCCTTCGATTTCCCCTCTTCCTCTGCCTGCAGAGCTCCCAGAAGTGCGTGGGAGGTGACCCCAGCTGGGCACGGTGGCTGCATGCTCTGGGGAGGATGGAGACTCAAGGGAGGGGTTTAATCAGACCTCATTTTTCTGTCTTAGTTAATATTTTTTTTTCTTTTTTAAGAGACTGAACCCTTGAAATTCTTTCAGGAAGAGAACTCTGCTTCCTCCCTTTTCTTCCTCCTCGCTTTCCCCCACCCCTTTCCACAGGGGGAAGGTGGAGGTTTCAGAAATGCCCTCAAATAAAGGCTCCTTCCAGCACGTTCTGGGCAGAGAACGGGCACCAACCAGATCAAAACTGAGCCTTTTCCTCCCAAAATATTTCCTGGGCCAAGAAACCACCTTCCCCCTCACCCCGCATGGACGCTGCTCCTCTGCTGCTGCCGCTCTTGCTGGGGCCCTTTGCCACCCCAATATTGGGGTGCTGCTCCTCTCGGGGAGGAGGGCTCCCAAAAATCCCTAAAAAATCCCTGGCAGTGACTCCTCCCAAAAAATTCCTAAAAAATCCCTGGCAGTGACTCCAAGGGGGATAAAACCCTGCCCGTGAGGGGCCTGTTGAGCTTTTCACGGAGGGGAAGGAGCCCTCCTGGCACCCCCTGGAGCAGCGGGATGGGTGCCAGGCTGGCAGCGGGATCTGGTGCCAGGCTGGCAGAGGGATCTGGTGCCAGGCTGGCAGCGGGATCTGGTGCCAGGCCGGCAGAGGGATCTGGTGCCAGGCTGGCAGAGGGATCTGGTGCCAGGCCGGCAGCGGGATCTGGTGCCAGGCTGGCAGCGGGATCTGGTGCCAGGCCGGCAATGGGATCTGGTGCCAGGCTGGCAGCGGAGCTCTCACGCCCTGTCTGTGTCTCCCTCCCCGTTCTGTGCCCCACAGGTGATGGTGTGCTGGGTGCAGGAGCTGCCGGCGGGTAACGGGCAGCCCCTGTCTCCCCAGGCCGAGCACGCCGGCATCCGCACCTACTTCTTCAGCGCCGAGAACACGGAGGAGCAGGAGGCCTGGATCCAGGCCATGGGCGAGGCCGCCCGCGTGCAGATCCCCCCGAGCCAGAGGTCAGTGCCACCGCACTGCCCGGCCCTCCTGGGGACACAGTGCTGGCCTTGCTCCATGTCCAGGGACATTTTGGGGTGTGAGGGACACTCCAGAGAAGGGATTTGGGGGATCAGTGACCCCACAAGGTTCAGAGAGGGACAGGGCATTGCTCACTGGCCACCTCTTGACCCAGAGGTCAGTGGCACCGCACTGCCCGGCCCTTCTGGGGATGTGGTGCTGACCTTGCTCCATGCCTGGGGATATTTTGGGGTGTGAGGGACACTCCAGAGACAGGATTTGGGGGATCAGTGACCCCACAATGTTCAGAGAGGGATAGGGCATCACTGGCCACCCCCCGAGCCAGAGGTCAGTGCCCACTGCACTGCCCGGCCCTCCTGGGGACACGGTGCTGGCCTTGCTCCATGCCAGGGACATTTTGGGGTGTAAGAGAAGGGAAATGGGGGAATGGTGACCCCACAAGGTTCACTGTGGGGTCCAGGGTATTCCTGGCCACCCCTTGACCCAGAGGTCAGTGCCCACTGCACTGCCCGGCCCTTCTGGGGATGTGGTGCTGTCCTTGCTCCATGCCTGGGGACATTTTGGGGTGTGAAGGACACTCCAGATGAGGGAGCAGTGACCCCACAAGGTTCAGGGAGGGTCAGGGCATTCCTGGCCATCCCTCAACCCAACCCGGCCCTCCTGGGGACGCGGTGCTGTCCTTCCTCCAAGCCCAGGGACATTTTGGGGTGTGAGTGACACTCCGGAGAAGGGAGCTGAGGGATCAGTGACCCCGCAACGCTCAGGGAGGGACGGTGGCATTGCCAGCCACCCCAGGGGCACTGCCAGGCCTTGGTGACCCCTCTGTGGTGTGTCGGCACCCCCAGGCACGAGAAACCAGACTCGGAGAACATCCCTCCCAGCAAACACCACCACCACCACCACCACCACCACTGCAACGCCGCCCACCGCGAGCACCCCAAGGCCGAGCCCGACGCCAAGACCCGCGGCGAGGGCGACGGCCGCGGCTCGGAGAAGATGGAGCGGAAGCCGTCGGAGCGGGCGGACAGCAAGAAGGAACTTTTGGTCAAAGCCAACGGCCTCAGCGGGCAGGAGCCGCCCTCGGAACCGGGCAGTCCCTACCCCGAGGGTCCGCGTGGGCCGGTGAGCGCCGAGCGGCCGGCACAGCCCAACGGGTGGCCGTACCCCTCGCCCAGCCGGCCCGGCAGCACCGCCTTCCCCCCGGTGGGTGACGGTGAGAACGGGGCCCAGCGCCGCAGCGTTGTCCCCAGGTCCCACCCCGAGAAGGTGGCCCAGCGCAAGAGCTCCATGACGCAGCTGCAGCAGTGGGTGAACTCCCGCCGCGCCACCGCCGCCCCCGAGGAGCTGCGCAGGTGAGGGTGTGCCAGGATGCTCTAGGGTTGGTTCCTCTGGGAATGTTCTGCCTCTTCCCGTCTGCTTTGTGGCCTCCTAGGGGTCTGAAAATCTGATTTTTCTCCCTTTTTTCTTTCTCTCCCCGTGCCAACTTGGAGCTGGGTGTGGCACGTCCCAAAAAGCCAAAGAGGGTGGGTTGTTGAGAGGTGTCCCTGGGAGGAGGGAGGCCGGGATGGGGAAGCCACCACAGGGTCCTTTGGAGGAGGGATACAAGGACAGAAAGCCACCTCAGTGTCCCTGCAGGAGGGATACGAGGAGAGGAGACCACCACGAGATCCCAGAGAGGAGGAATTCCATGAGGAGAAGTTCCTGTGGAGTCCCTGGGATGAGAGATGCCAGGAGGGGAGGCCACCACGAAATCCCAGGGAGGAACTCCATGAGGGGAAGCTCCCATGGAGTCCCTGGGAGGTGGGATACTGAGACAAGAAGCCACCTCAGTGTCCCTGCAGGAGGGATACGAGGAGAGGAGGCCACCATGAGATCCCAGAGAGGAAGAATTCCATGGGGAAGGATCCCACAGAGCCCCTGGCAGGAGGAATTCCATGGGGGAAGGATCCCACAGAGCCCTGGCAGGAGGAATTCCATGGGGGAAGGATCCCACAGAGCCCTGGCAGGAGGAATTCCATAGGAGAAGGATCCCACAGAGCCCCTGGCAGGAGGAATTCCATGGGGAAAGCTCCCAGAGCCCCTGGCAGGAGGAATTCCATGGGGGAAGCTCCCAGAGGCCCTGGCAGGAGGAATTCCATGGAGGAGGGATCCCACAGAGCCCCTGGCAGGAGGAATTCCATGGGGGAAGGATCCCACAGAGCCCTGGCAGGAGGAATTCCATGGGGGAAGGATCCCACAGAGCCCCTGGCAGGAGGAATTCCATGGGGGAAGCTCCCAGAGCCCCTGGCAGGAGGAATTCCATGAGCACGGAACCCCTGGCGCGACAAACGCCACCCATCCAGCATTCCCACTATCCGAGCCACCTCCTCTCGGGTTGTCCTTGCCCACCCCGGGCACTGCCCACCCCCAGCCCGGCTCTCACCCCTCTCTCCCCCTCTCCAGCCCCACCAGGTTTTACCCGGTGTCGCGCCGGGTGCCCGATTATTACCCGCCCTACTCGCCGCAGTACCCCGAGGAGTACCAGTACTACCCGCCGGGCGTGCGCCCCGACAGCATCTGCTCCATGCCCGCCTTCGAGCGCGTCAGCCCGCCCTGGGCGCTGGAGGACAAACGCCACTCCTTCCGCAACGGGGGTCCCTTCCACGCCGCCTTCGGCCGCCAGGATGTCCCTCTGTGGCTGCCGGCGCCCGCCAGGCCGCCCGGCTACCTGGACGAGGTGGACGCGGCCTCGGGCTCGCTGCGGAGGATGTCGCTGCAGCCGCGCTCGCGCTCGGTGCCACGCTCGCCCAGCCAGGGCTCCTACGGCCGTGCCAGGGTCTACTCGCCCGTGCGCTCGCCCAGCGCCCGCTTCGAGCGGCTGCCGCCCCGCGGGGACGAGATTTACGCCGACCCCGCCGCCTTCGTGATGCGCAGATCCATCAGCTCGCCCAAGGTGGGCACCTGTGGGGCGGGGAGGTGGGGCAGGGGTGTGGCGGTGTCCCGCTGTGTCCCCTCTGTGTGCGCAGCCTGGCCGCAAAGCGCCACCGAGACCGTGGGGTGGGGCACGGGGGGCTTTGGGATCCCTGCTGCCGCCCTGGAATGTTCCCTGGTTGTGTTTGTTGGATGGGATGGGATGGGATCCATGGGATGGAACGGGATCTATGGGATGGGATCCATGGGATGGGATCCACAGGATGAGATGGGATGGGATGGAACGGGATCCATGGGATGGAACGGGATCCATGGGATGGAATGGGATCTATGGGATGGGATCCATGGGATCCATAAGATGGGATGGGATCCATGGGATGGGATCCATGGGATAGGATGGGATGGGATCCACAGGATGAAATGGGATGGGATGGAATGGGATCCATGGGATGCGATGGGATTCATGGGATGGGATCCATGAGATCCATGGGATCCATGGGATCCATAGGATGGGATGGGATCCATGGGATGGGAGGGGATGGGATCCATGGGATAGGATGAGATGGGATCCACAGGATGGGATAGGATCCACGGAACAGGATGGCATGAGATCCATGGGATGGCATGGGATCCATGGGACGGGACCATGGGATGGCATCCATAGGATGGCATGGGATCCATGGGATAGGATAGGATGGGATGGGATCCATGGGATAGGATGGAATCGATGGGATGGGATCCATGGGATCGAATCCATGGGATGTGGTGTTTTTAGAGGAAATTATGTGGAGCGTTTAGAGGAAAACCATGATTTTGCCAGTAGTTTTTGGAGGAAAACCTTGGAGGAAAACCCTGATTTTTGCCAGGGGGTTTTGGAGGAAAAATCCTGTGTTTGCCAGTCGTTTTTGGAGGAAAACTTTGGGACTCCAAGTTGTGCTCCCAAGCAGGGAGTGCCGATGCCCCCGTCCCTCTCCTGCCCCGTGTCCCTGATTTGGGGCTGGGGTCCCCTCTCTCCGCAGTACGATTACCTGGGTGACAGGCGGCCCGTCCCGGCCGGGGTGTACCCCTACCACTTCCCGGCGTCCCCCAGCATCCACGACAAAATGGTAGGTACCTGCTGTCCCCCGGGGGTGACCCTGTGACGGGGGGCACAGACCCCACCCCGGGGACACCGCGGGGCAGTTTGGGGGGCTCCTCACTCCGCTGGCCAAGGAGGAACCAGAGCACTGCAGGGGGAGCGTGCTGGGTCAGAGCTGGGCTTTTTGTTGGTGTCTCCACTCCCTCCTGGCCATTCCCAAAGAAATCCACATGGGAAGGCCCCTCTGTAGCAGTGGGACACCCTCGGACCCCCAGGGTGGTCCCTGGCTGAGTCCAGCACTCCCCAAACCTCTCCCGCTCTGCTTCCTCACATCTGGCCACAGCTGCTTTGTTCTCCCACCTCGTGTCCCCTCCCGGAGCTGGGGGGTGACACCGGGAGGTCCCCACAGATCCCAAAACCCTGTTACGGGACCGCCAGAGGTGGGAGAAGCCTGAATTTCACCACAGCCCAGCCATGCCGCCCATCCATGCCCGCAGCCAGAGGCTGGCTCTCCTTAGAAATAAAAAGAGAAATACGAAATCAGCTGCCCAGGGTCCTCAGGGCACATTCCCAGCAGCATTCCCAGCCCGGGGGCCATTCCACAGGCTCCCCCCTAACCGCTTTGCTTCTTCTTTTATGTGTTTCGCTGCTCGTTTCTTGCCCTGCTGGCTCCTGGTAGGATGAACTTTTAGACCTTCAGTTGCAAAGAAACCTAGAATATTTGGACCAGCAGGTAGGCGGAGCTGGCTGCCAGCCTCACCTCACCAGCTGCTTCTTGTCCCCTCCCCGTGTGTCCCTGTCCCCTCCTGCCATCCATCCTCACCCCTCCGACCATCCCAGCAGCATCCCAGCAGCACCAGCTCTATTTTATTTTTATTTTTGGTTTGGCTTCTTCCATCCTCCGCATCCGTAGGGCCGCTCATGGCTCGGCAGAAAAGTCACCCCCCGCCCCCTCCAACCTCTGGCAGTGCCTCTGTGTGGTTGTTTTGGGGGGAGTTTTTGGGGTTTTGGGGCACATTCCAAATATTGTCCTGGAGCTCAGGGGGTGCAGCAGCTCTGGAAAATCACAGGTCGGTGCCAGCAGGGCCGGGCTGTCCCCAAGGCTGTCCCCAAGGCTGGCACCCTTTGCCTGGGGTGTCCCCTGTGCCAGGGGTGGCAGGTGACCTGTGGGGACCGTGGTGATGTGGTGGCCCCTCGGGGGTGAAAGGTTTGGTGCAGGTGGGCACCAAAACCCAAAAGGCAGCAGATCTCAGGTGGTTCTGGAGAGGTTTTTGGAGGAAAATCTTGGTTTTCAATGGGGTTTATTGAGGAAAATCTTGGTTTTTGATGGGGTTTATTGAGGAAAATCTTGGTTTTGCCAGGGTTTATCAAGGAAAATCTTTATTTTTCCAGGGTTTATTGAGGAAAATCTTGATTTTTCCAGGGTTTTTGGAGGAAAACCTTGATTTTGAACCGGGTTTATAGAGGAAAATCTTGATTTTTGACAGTGGTTTTTGGAGGAAAACCTTGGAGGAAAACCTTGATTTTTGCCAGGGGTTTTGGAGGAAAATCCTGGATTTGCCAGCAGTTGTTGGAGGAAACCTTAATTTTGATAGGGTTTTTGGAAGAAAACCCTGGTTTTGCCAGGGGGTTTTGGAGGAAAACCCTGGAATGAAAACCATTACTTTGTGTGGTATTTTTGGAGGAAAACCCTGATTTTGCCAGGAATTTTTTAAGGAAAACCCTGTAAGGAAAACCATGATTTTATGTAGTGCTTTTGGAGGAAAACCCTGATTTTGCCAGGATATTTTTGAGGAAAACCCTGGAAAGAAAACCATGATTTTACGTGATGATTTTGGAGGAAAACCCTGATTTTTCCAGCAATTTTTGGAGGAGAAAACCACCGTGACTCCATCCCAGGAGCGTGAGGAGGGGGGATCCAGCCAGGAGAGCCCCCACTGATGCCCCCAGGCAGCGTCTGAAGCCTCAGCCGGGCACAGGAGCCGCGGCCAGGCTGGCACTGGGGGAGCTGCTCCCGTTTGGCTGCAAATCTCTGGGATCTGTGTCCGCCTTGGAGCGGGACCAGGAGCTCTGGCTGCAATAAAAGCTCCTCGGCAATAAAAGCCTCTCCGCAGCTCTTTAAAACGCTCCCTAAAAAGGTTTGGCATCTCCTCCTCCTCCTCCTCCTTCTCCTCCTCCTCCTCCTCCTCCTCCTCCTCCTCTCGCAGTGGCCTCTGGAGAGGTTAATTCAGAGTGACGCTGTCAGGAGCCTCTTTTCAAACATCTCCTCCTCTGTTTGCTCTCTCCTTCCAGCCCCAGCAGGGTTTTGTCACCCCGCTGTGGTGGCAAAGTGTTGTCACCTTTGGGATTTCAGCTGGGGTGTCCTGCTCTGGGGTGAGCTTGAGTGGCTTTGTCACCCGGCACCGAGGGAGCTCGGTCGCCGCTGGCGGCGTGGGGACAGTCCTGTCCCCGTGGAGCAGAGCAGGGATGTGCCATTCCCGGTGCCACCTGGAAACGGGGACGCTGCTGTCCCCAACCCCACCTCCCCATCACCAAGAGTTCATTTGCAGGGCCATGCCAGCCCCGGCTGGGCACGGAGCCACCAGGCCTGTCCGTGTGTCCGTCCGTGCTGCCGTCCCTGTCCGAGCTCGTGTCCGTCTGTGCCATCTGCTCCCAGCCGGCTCTGTTTGATCCGTGTTTTCCCCCCAAAAAAGCGTGCTAAAAGGAGCAACAGCAGCTCTGAGGCCACGGCTGGAGCCCCCAGGCCATCTCAGGAGGTGGCACTTTGCATCCTGACGGCTCCTGGATCTGTCACCGCTGGCACAGGCGCCATGTCCCCGCTGACCTGTGCAATTTCCTTCCCTGTGTGCCGCAGATGAGCGAGAGCGAGACCCTCATCACTATGGTGAACAGGATGGTGGAGACCTCCTCCCCTAGGGCCCAGCTCTACATGCAAGTAAGGCTCTGGCCACCTCCTGCCACCCGGGGTCACCTCCTGCCACCGGGGTCACCTCCTGCCATCGCCACTCACGCAGCAGCCGCAGCATCCGGCACATCCCGCTCTCGCTCTCGGGGGACGCGCTGCTCCATCCCAGGCTTTGCTAATCCATCCATGAGCCATCCCAAGCTGGCAAATCCTCGTGCTGGGCAGCGCGAGGTGGGCACGGAGCTGCCCCGGGACTCTGGGGGCGGAGATGGCACGGGGATTGTCAGACGGAGCTGTCCTGGGGATTCCTGGGGATGGAGCTGTCCCGGGATTCCTGGGGACTGAGCTTTCCCAGGGACTCTTGGGGACAGAACTGTCACAGGGATTCTTGGGGACGGAGCTTTCCCAGGGACTCTTGGGGACAGAGCTGTCACAGGGATTCTTGGGGACAGAGCTGGCCCAGGGATTCTCCAACAGAGCTGTCCCAGAGATTCTTGGGGACGGAGCTGTCCTGGGAATTCTTGAGGATGGAGTTATCCTGGAGATTCTTGGCAATGGAGCTGTTCTGGGGACTCTTAGGGACAGAGCTGGACTGGGGATTCTCCAACGGAGCTGCCCCGGGGATTCTGTGATGGAGCTGTCCTGGGGACTCTTGGAGATGGAGCCGTCCTGGAGACTCTTGGGCATGGAGCTGTCCCAGGAATTCTTGGGGATGGAGCTGTCCTGGGGATTCTCGGACAGAGCTGTCTCCAGGACTCTTTGGGACAGAGCTGTCATGGGGATTCTTGGGCACGGAGCTGGCCTGGGATTCTCAAACAGAGCTATCCCTGGGACTGTTTGGGGACGGAGCTGTCCCGGGGATTCTCCGACAGAGCTGGCCCGGGACTCTTGGGGACAGAGGTGTTACAGGGATTCTCGGATTGAGCTGTCTCTGGGACTTTTCAGGACAGAGTTGCCCTGGGGGACTCTTGGGCACAGAGCTGTCCCAGGAATTCTTGGGGACGGGGACTCTTGGGGATGGAGCTGTTCCCAGGACTCCTAGGGACAGAGCTGGCCCGGGGATTTTTGGGGACAGAGCTGGCCCAGGGATTCTCCAACGGAGCTGCCCCGGGACTCTTGGGGACAGAGCTGCCCTGGGGAACTCTTGGAGACAGAGCTATCACAGGGATTCTTGGGGACAGAGCTGTCCCAGGGACTCCCAGACACGCAGGGCTTGGGTCGTCCTTATTTTTCAAGGAGAAGTTGTGGGGTGACAGAAATACAGCTCTTAAACCAGGAATAATTCCTGGAACAGGGACAGGGAACGGCCTTTCCGCCACCCCCGGAGGCTCCTTCTGTCCCCAGCACTGGGACATCCCTACAATGCCACATGGCTTGAGCCCCCCCCGGTGCCCCCCACCCTGGGTTGTGCTGCCCTGGGCAGTTCCTGGATGGGATTTTCCAACAAAAACGGCGCCTGTTTGCATCTGCTGCCAGCAGGGATGTGCTGGAGGGTGAATCTGGAGCTCCCGGGATGCTCCTCCGGCTGGCCGGGCTCCCTGCCCGGAGGCCGCCTCATCCCGATCCGCCCGGCTCTGCTTCCAGCCCCGCGGGCATTTCCCAGATCCGGATCCATTTGCATCATCCCGGAGTTTTAAATGGCTCCAAAGTGCCCTCTCTGCTTTCCAGCAATATCCATCCCCTCCTGCCTATCTCCTGCCTTTCATCTCCGGCTCCTGGAGGCACTTAATTGCTGAAGGTCCCATTAGTAATTGAGATTTCCAGGAAAGGAAAATGACTCACGAAGGAGCCAGGCGGGGGTAAACAGGCCCTGCTGCTGCTTTATGGGTGCTCCCAGGTGGGAGGTGGAATTACAGCTCCATCGCGCTGCCTTTGTGCTCCCCGCCGCTGGTAAATGATTCACGAGGCAGCTCCTCAAACTCCGCGCGGAGCTTTGTCCCTGGATCCTTCCCGCTGGGAATGAGCGGGGAGAGGTTGTGGCTTCATCCCAGAGACTCCCGGCTGATGGGGTGTTCGAGGCAGGACGGGAATGAAGGGACTCTGACTCAGAAGCTGCTGAGAGTAAAACTCCGATTTATTCAAAATACACTGCTCTTTTATACAGAGCTTCGTGAGGGCCAACTCCATTGGTTCAATGGAAAAAAACTGAGAGTAAAACTCTGATTTATTCAAAATACCCCACTCTTTTATACAGAGCTCCGTGAGGACCAACTCCATCACTGAAGTGAAAACAACTCACCCCATTGGTGTACAGTGCTTGATGCACAGTGCTAGAACTTAACTATAAACAATGTGACCAACAAGAGAGATAAAGAATTATTTACATTCTTCTCCAGCTCTTTCCCAGGCTTCTGCCTGGCTAGAAATTCTTGGTTTCTTTCTTTGACTGAATCTGAGACCCACACTGGGGAGCATCCATCGCCTCCAGGGCTCGGCTCTCGCCTCCTCCTTTTCCCGGCTCGCAGGGAGGGGCTGGGAGCTGCCTCCCCTTCCTTCCCGGGCATCCCGCGGAGAGCCGCGCTCACCGCTCGCTCTGCTTGCAGGTGACGCCGTTCCCGGAGCCCTACAGGGACACCCTGCACCCCTACAAGATCAGCGAGCAGGACACCGATGTAAGAGCCAATCCTCTGTCCCCTCTCTGTGTCCCCTAGGCCGGTCGCTTTGTGCCCCTCAGGGATAAATCCTCCCGTGAATTTAGGTCTTGTGCCATCTCCCAGTTTGTCCCGTGTCACCCCAAAGTCCCTGCAATGACAGCAGGAGTTTGGAAACCTCCCCTAGAACCATAAATCCCATCAATCCCATCAATCCTGGCTGCATCCCAGTGGGATTCTCATCCTCCACCCCCCCTTTCTCTTCCCCCCGGCGCAGAAGCTGCTGGGGAAGCTCTGCGAGCAGAACAAGGTGCTGCGGGAGCAGGAGAGGCTGGTGCAGCAGCTCCGGGCTGAGAAGGTACGTGGTGGCACCTCAGGTGGCACCTCAGGTGGCCACGTGGGGACTTGGGACGTGGTGGCACCTCAGGTGGCACCTCAGGTGGCCACGTGGGGACTTGGGACATGGTGGCACCTCAGGTGGCCACGTGGGGAGCTGGTGGTGGCACCTGCCTGGTGAAGTGACGTCACCACGGGAGGATTTGGGTTGAACCTGGACATCCAGGTGTGTGTGTGTCACCCTGTCACCTTAACCTGGACATTTAGGGGTGTGTGTGTGTGTGTCACCCTGTCACCCTTAACCTGGACATTTAGGTGTGTGTGTGTCCCCTGCCACCTTTAACCTGGACATCCAGGTGTGTGTCACCCTGTCACCCTTAACCTGGACATCCAGGTGTGTGTGTGTCACCCTGTCACCCTTAACCTGGACATTTAGGCGAGGTGTCACCCTGTCACCTTTAACTTGGATATCCAGGTGTGTGTGCGTGTCCCCTGCCACCCCTGAACCAGGTGATCAAGTCCCCTGCCACCCCTGGCTTAAGGGACATTAAAAACATCTCGTTCCCCCCCTGAGTTGCTATCCCAAGTTCTCCAGCCTGGCTTTGGCCACTTCCAGGGATGTGACAGCCACAGCTTGGGGACATTTCTGAGCTGGGGGAGACTCCTGGTGTGTTACTGAGCAGCCAGGACCTCGTGGCTCCATCTGTCCCCGCAGGAGAGCCTGGAGAGTGCCCTGATGGGGACACACCAGGAGCTGGAGATGTTTGGCAGCCAGCCCGCCTACCCGGAGAAGCTGCTGCACAAGAAGGAATCGCTCCAGAACCAGCTCATCAACATCCGGGTGGAGCTGTCCCAGGCCAGCACGGTGAGGGGCGGGACTCGGGTCCCTTTTGTCCCTTCCTGGATGGAAAACGAGCAGAGAATTCCCCTTGGCTGCCTGGGGACTGAAGTCCCTCACTGGTGCCAAAGTAGGCGCCCTGCAGGTGCCACCTCAGCTCCTAGTTCTGTCTCTGCCGTGCCCCGGGCACCTCAGAGCTTGTCCCCTCTGGTGCCACCCCCTCCCTAACTCGGGGGGCTGTGCTGGGTGTCAACGACCCCCCTGATCCCCCCCCCGCTGTCCCCTCAGGCCCTGGCAAACAGCACAGCCGAGTACGAGAGCCTGGAGAGTGAAGTGTCCACCCTGCACGATGACCTCTGGGAGCAGCTCAACCTGGACATCCAGGTGAGTGTCCCCTGTCACCTTCAACTGGGACATCCAGGTGTGTGTGTGTCCCTGTCACCTTTAACCTGGACATCCAGGTGTGTGTGTGTCCCTGTCACCCCTAACCTGGACATACAAGTCAGAGTGTCCCCCTGTCACCCCTAACCTGGACATCCAGGTGTGTGTGTGTCCCCTGTCACCTTTAACCTGGTCATCCAGGTGTATGTGTGTCCCTGTCACCCCTAACCTGGACATCCAGGTGTGTGTGTCCCTGTCACCTTTAACCTGGACATCCAGGTGTGTGTCCCCTGTCACCTTTAACCTGGACATCCAGGTGTGTGTGTCACCCTGTCACCCTTAACCTGGGCATCCAGGTGTGTGTATCCCTGTCACCCCTAAACTGGACATACAGGTGTGTGTGTCCCCGTCACCTTTAACCTGGACATCCAGGTGTGTGTGTGTCCCTGTCACCCCTAACCTGGACATCCAGGTGTGTGTGTGTCCCTGTCACCCTTAACCTGGACATCCAGGTGTGTGTGTGTCACCCTGTCACCCTTACCCTGGGTATCCAGGTGTGTGTGTGTCCCCTGTCATCTTTAACCTGGACATCCAGGTGTGTGTCACCCTGTCACCCTTAACCTGGACATCCAGGTGTGTGTGTGTCCCTGTCACCCTTAACCTGGACATCCAGCTGTGTGTGTGTCCCTGTCACCCCTAACCTGGACATCCAGGTGTGTGTGTGTCACCCTGCCACCCTTAACCTGGACATCCAGGTGTGTGTGTCCCTGTCACCCCTAACCTGGACATCCAGGTGTGTGTGTCCCCGTCACCTTTAACCTGGCCACCCAAGTCCCCTGCCATCCCTGAGGTCCCCATGGAGATGAAATCCCCCACCCATGATTCTCCATGCCCACCCCTCTCACCCAGCTTTGGCCACCGTGGGCACTTGGGTGCCACCGAGGGTGGCAGCCCCACATCGCCGCAGCTGCCCCAGCCCCGGTGGGCTCTGGGAGCAGATCCCGGGATTCCAGCAGGATAAATCCCTGGATGTGGCAGCTCAGCCCCACCCCGTTCCCGTGGGTGGGTTTGGGGACGGGCTCAGCCCGGTTTGGGGTTGGCACCGGTGCCCCCGGGGCCCCTCCGAGCGCTGCCGTTCCCCCGTCCAGAACGAGGTGCTGAACCGGCAGATCCAGAGGGAGATCTGGCGGATCCAGGACGTGATGGAGGGGCTGAGGAAGAACAACCCCTCCCGAGGCACCGACACGGCCAAGCACCGAGGTGAGGGGGGCTGTCCTGCTCAGCGGGATGAAAACCCCCGTTATTATCTTTAATTACCTTTAACGATCCGCAATGATCTCATTCCTCCGCAGTGGCGCTGGGCCCCTCGGGCACGTACAGCTCCAACAGCCCTGCCAGCCCCCTGAGCTCTGCCAGCCTCACCAGCCCCCTGAGCCCCTTCTCCCTCATCTCCGGCTCCCAGGGATCGCCCACCAAGCTGGGCCCTGGCGAGGTCAGTGACCCTGCTGTCCCCTCTTTGTCACCAGCGGGGGTGGCAGGCTGCTGGGCACGGAGCACGGAGCTGCCTCCCCTGGTGGCACCGTTTTGGTGACATGGATGGGCCCTGGTGTCACCTGGTGACTTTGGGGTCCTTGCAGGGTGTGGGTCCGGAGGGACGGGAGTTGCTGAGCTCCAGGAGCAGCTCCTGGTGTGTCTGAGCGCCCTCCCCCAGTGCTGCTGTCACCTTCACGAGCAGGACATTTATTTAGGGTGCAATTTGGGGATCCCCAACCCCGCCTGGCTGCACAGAGGTGACACCAGTGCCCGCAGGAGCTGCCTTCACTCCGACAGCCCCGAAGCCCTGCCTGGCCCTGGGGACAAGCAGCAGGATGTGGGACACCAAGAGGCACATCTTCTCCTCCTCCATCCCTCCCTCCAGGACGCTTCCCACCGTGTTTCTCTCTTTTCTAACTCTCTCTTCCTTCTCTGCTCTCACGCCTCCCGCTCCTGCCCGCCCCAGGAACCAGGCCCGCCTCGACCTCCCCTCCCCAAGTCCTACGTGCCCCTGGAGTCTCCTCCGGCCGTTCCTCCGCTCCCCAGCGAGAGCCGCCTCTGGCCCTACCCCGCCTCCCCTTCCTGGCACCAAGGAGAGGCCAAGCGGGGACAGGTACCGAACCCTGCGGCCGCCGCCGCCTTCCTCCTCCTCCTCCTCCTCCTCGTGGCATGGAAGGCGCTGGGATGAGGCAGGAGCAGGAGCTGCGCGCCCCAAATCTGCGGGGACAGCGCGGAGGTGGCGCTTGACGAGGGGACAGCTCCGCGTCCTGCAGCCCTGCCACACCCCTGGTGTCCCCAGCCCTGTGCGCGCTCAGGACAGGGATTGTCCCCCCCTCTTCCTTCTCCTTCTCCTCCTTCTCCTGGGGAGGTTGTCCCTGGTTGTCCCCTCTGCTTTGCTCTGCCTCTGTCACTGTCCTTCCGCGTCACCTCTCCGAACCCCCAGCTCCGGGCCAAACCTGGATTTGGGAATTCCTGGTGACAGCTTGGTGCCGTGTGTGGGGACACAGGTGGCACGAGTGTCCTCACGGTGGGCTGGCACGTGTCACTGTGGAAAAGCACGGCGTGGCTGTGCCGAGCCGGGAAGGGGCACAGTGCCAGCGCAGGTGGCACTTCCAGCTGCCGTGGGTGGCACAGCGGTGGCTGTGTGTCACCCACGGGTGTCAGGGTGGATTTAGGGGAACACACCCCCTGCTGGGCCTGTTGTCACACCCCTCTGTCACCCCAGCAGTTCCCGTGGGATGAAGAGGGGAAGGAGCCCAGAAATGTCCCTTTGCTGGCTCCCCTGCCCCTCTGTGCCCCCACGGGCACGGGGTGCGGTGGGACCCCAGCACAGAGCCAGGATGTCCCTGTCCCCAGCTCCTGTGGGCTGTGGAGGGATTGTCACCCTGCAGGAACCTTTGTCCCTCCCTGTGGGTGCCCAGCCCTGGCAGGACGGGACACAGCAGGGACAGGAGCAGAGCCCCCTCGGCTGCTCTCCCCACAATTTTGGGGTGCTCTGGTCCCACCTGGCCGCTGTCCGTGTGTCCATGGAGGGTGTCCGTGGTCTGGCTGTCACCCCAAGAGCAGCGGGTGTCCCTTGTGTGTCCCTGATCTGTCACCCCCAGAGCAGTGGATGTCCCCTGTCCATGTGTCCCTGATATGTCACCCAAAGAGCAGGGGGGTGTCCTTTATGTGCCCCTGATTTGTCACCCCAAGAGCAGCGGGTGTCCCCTGTCAGTGTGTCTGTGGTCTGTCTGTCACGCCTGTCAGGGTGTCCCCTGTCTGTGTGTCCCCTGTCTGTCACCTGAAGAGCAGCGGGTGTCCCTTATGTGTCCCTGATTTGTCACCCAAAGAGCAGCGGGTGTCCCTTGTGTGTCCCTGGTTGTCACCCCCAGAGCAGTGAGTGTCCCCTGTCCATGGGCTGTCTGTCACCCCTGTCAGGGTGTTCCCTGTCTGTGTGTCCCCTGTCTGTCACCCCTGTCAGGGTGTTCCCTGTCTGTGTGTCCCCTGTCTGTCACCCCCAGAGCAGCAGGTGTCCCCTGTCCATGTGTCCCTGATCTGTCACTCCTGTCAGGGTGTCCCCTGTCCGTGTGTCCTCTGTCTGTCACCCCTGTCAGGGTGTCCCCTGTCTGTGTGTCCCCTGTCTGTGTCCCCTGTCCGTGTGTCCCCTGTCTGTCACCCCCAGAGCAGCAGGTGTCCCCTGTCCATGTGTCCCTGATCTGTCACCCCTGTCAGGGTGTCCCCTGTCCGTGTGTCCCTGATCTGTCACTCCAAGAGCAGCGGGTGTCCCCTGTGTGTCCCTGATCTGTCACCCCTGTCAGGGTGTCCCCTGTCCGTGTGTCCCCTGTCTGTCACCCCCAGAGCAGCGGCTGTCCCCAGGCACAGCATGGCCCGGGGCAGGACTGGGGCTCACTGGGGACCTTTTTCCCCCCGCTCAGCCCAAACCAGGCCCGGAGCAGAGCAAGAAGGAGCCCCCCCGGCCCAGCCCCCCCGGCCCCAGCCCCGAGGGGCTCCCGCAGGCCCGGCCCGAGCACGACGGCGACAAACAAGCGGCTCTCAACAAGGGTATGGCACTGGGGACACCCAGCAGCACCCCGGGGTGGCACTGGGACCCTGCCCAGGTCCCCAAGGGTTCATCCTGGTGTCGTGGTGTCCCCGCAGTGGGAATCGTCCCCCCCAGGACCAAATCTCCGGCGGAGGACGAGGCGGTGCCCAGGAGGAACGGCCTGGCCAACGGGCTCAGCTCCCGGGTAGGGCTGGGCTGGGGGGGCTGGGTGAGCCCAGGGGGGCTCTGCTGCAGCCTGGGGACAGGAGTGTGGCTCTGTGTGTCACCATCCACCTCCTGGAGACCCCCAGGGGGGATGGAGCACCTTCCCCGCTGCTGGGAGTGACATCTCGGGGGTGACATCCGGGGGGTGACATCCCAGGAGTGACATCCCAGGGGTGGCATCCCGGGGGTGCCGTCCCGGGGGTGACATCTCGGGAGTGACATCCTGGAGGTGACAGCCCTAGGGTGACACCTCGGGGGTGACATCCTGGGAGTGACAACCTGGGGGTGACATCTTGGGGATGACATCTTGGGGGTGACATCCCGGGATTGACATCCCAGGGGTGACATCCCAGGAATGCCATCCTGGGAGTGACAACCCGGGGGTGGCGTCCCGGGTGTGACACATCCCAGCAGCTCACGGCACAGCAGTGTGGCACTGGGAGGGTGTGACCGGCCACCTGTGGGTGACCGTGAGGCCGGACTCACCCCCAGGAGAGACCCAAGAGCGCCGTGTTCGCCACCGAGACCAAGGTGAAGATGAGCGTGGAGGAGCAGCTGGACCGCATGAAGCGCCACCAGAGCGGCTCCATGAAGGAGAAGCGGCGCAGCCTGCAGCTCCCCGCGCCCCAGCCCGACACCCCCGGCACCAAAACCCCCTCCTCCTACAAGGTGGTGAGTCCTGAGCCCGGCATGGGGGCGGCGGGGACACCGCGGGGTGGCACGGGTGACACCTCGGTGGCGGAGGTGACACGGGGCGCGGTCGCTGGCAGGTGCGGCGGCACCGCAGCATCCACGAGGTGGACATCTCGGACCTGGAGGCCGCGCTGCGCTCCGACGAGCCCGGCAAGGCGTACGAGACGCCGCAGGAGGAGATCGCCCGGCTGCGCAAGATGGAGCTGGAGCCGCAGCACTACGAGGTGGACATCAACAAGGAGGTGATCACGGCATGTCCCCGAGTGTTCCTGGGGTGTCCCCCAGAGCTGTGTCTGGGCTCTTGGGGTGAGCAGGGCGGGCTGGAGACCCCAGGGTCCAGCTCAGCTCGTGCCGCTGTCCCCAGCTGTCCACGCCGGACAAAGTCCTGATCCCCGAGCGCTACGTGGAGCTGGAGCCCGAGTCGCCCCTCAGCCCCGAGGAGATGAAGGAGAAGCAGAAGAAGGTGGAAAGGATCAAGACTCTCATTGCCAAATCCAGGTGAGGCTGCAGCGCCATGCCAGGGGTCATCCTGAGGGGGAACTGACCACCCACCTGCAACCTGCACCGCTTCCCTGGGCACCCTGAGGGGCACTGAGCACCCACCTGCAACCTGCACCGCTTCCCTGGGCACCCTGAGGGGCACTGAGCACCCACCTGCAACCTGCACCGCTTCCCTGGGCACCCTGAGGGGCACTGAGCACCCACCTGCAACCTGCACCGCTTCCCTGGGCACCCTGAGGGGCACTGAGCACCCACCCCTTCCCAGCCCATCCTGAGCAGAGCTGACCACTCACCTTCATCCCTCCCCTGGGCACCCTGAGGGGGAACTGACCACCCACCTGCAACCTGCACCGCCCACCCTGTTCCATGGGCACCCTGAAGGGCACTGACCACTCACCTCCATCCCTTCCCTGGTCATTCTGAGACCACCCACCCACCTCCACCCCTTCCCCACCCATCCCAGAGTACCCTACCACCCCTCTCCTCCCATCCCATCCCATCCCATCCCATCCCATCCCATCCCATCCCATCCCATCCCATCCCATCCCGGGGGTCCTGGCAGGGGTGCTGACCCCCGGTGCTGTTCCCAGCCTGCAGAACGTCATCCCCCTGGGCGAGGGGGAGGTGGACACCCCGCAGGACCCTGAGGTGCAGCTGCAGGAGCAGGAGAAGAGGATCGAGATCTCCTGCGCCCTGGCTGCCGAGGCCTCGCGCCGCGGCCGGATGCTCTCGGGTGAGGAACGGGGGCTTGGAGGGCCAGACCCTTGGAGGGGTGAAGGTTGGGTAGCACGGTGAGGAGACAATGGGCGGGACAGGGGGAAAGGTGATGCCAACAGCTCCCGGGCCTGCCTGCCACACCTGGGGCTGCCCACCCCGAGATCCTGGGATGGAGCTGGCATTCCAGCCGGGCACAGCTTCCAGCACGAGCGTGGGAGTGCCTGGATGGGTGGCATGAGGTGGCATGAGGTGGCAACAGAGTGGCTGAGCAAGCACGGTGGCACTCCACGCAGGAAATTGTGGTGTCACCCCGTGCCAGAGGGATTGTGGTGGCATGGGCCGGCACCTTGTGGCCGTGCATGGTGGTGCTTCGTGCTGCGGGGGGATTGTGGTGGCACCTCCACCTGGCTGACCACTGTGCCACGCCGTGCCTTGTCCATGAGGAGCCCTGCCGGGAGCTCACGTGTGCGTGCTGTGCCCAGATGTCACTCTGTCCTTCCTGCCAGCTGTGGCTCTGCCCTGCCAGCTGTGGCTGTTTGTTCTGCCAGCTGTAACTCTGCCCTACCAGCGCTTGCTTCCCCCCTTTCCTTTCTCTTTCCCCCCTTCCCCTGCCCAGCCCCGCTGTCCCCTCCTCGCTGTCCCCTCGGCGCTGTCCCCTCTCTGTCCCCACCTCTCTGTCCCCTCCTCGCTGTCCCCTCCGCTGTCCCCTCCGCTCTGTACCCACCTCGCTGTCCCCTCGGTGCTGTCCCCTCCTCTCTGTCCCCTCCGCTCTGTCCCCTCCTCGCTGTCCCCCCCTCGCTGTCCCCCCCTCACTATCCCCCCCCTCGCTATCCCCCCCTCGCTGTCCCCTCCTCGCTGTCCCCTCGCTGTCCCCTCGGCGCTGTCCCCACCTCGCTGTCCCCTCGCTGTCCCCTCCGCTCTGTCCCCCCCTCGCTGTCCCCCCTCGCTGTCCCCTCGGCGCTGTCCCCTCTCTGTCCCCTGTCCTTCAGTGCCCTCTCCCGTTTCTCCTTTCCAGCTCAGTGTGCCACCCCCAGCCCTCCCTCCTCCCCGGCCTCCCCGGCTCCTCCGGCCGAGCCGCCCCGGGCCGACAGCAGCCACCTCATGCGGGTGTGAGCCTGTGACGTAAGCACCTTTCTCTCTGACGTCATCCCCTCGCTGCCACGTCAGCCCCGGCTCCTCCATGGACCGAACCCCCCCCGAGGCCAAGGGGCCGTGCAGGGTGGGAAAAGGGGGGCCCAGCATGACAACCGAGGGGTCCTCCCACCCTCCCCCGGCTCCCCGGAGCCCAATCCCGGCCGCGTTCCCCACGGGGGGTGGGCGCGGGGTGGAGCCCCCCCAGCTCAGCCCCTCTGTCCTGTCCCCCCCCCTGCCCAGCTCAAGCCCTGGCTGCTGCCGGCGCCACCAAGTTCCACGGGGCCACGTTTTAGTCCCCTCCTGAGGTGACACCGAACCTCGCGCCACCACCCTCGGTTCTCCCGGACCCCCTTCCCTCCCTGCGGCGGCGACACCAGCGGGAGATGTGGCACCGGCGGGAGCCCCGAGGAGGCGGGAGGGGGCCGGGCTTGTCCCCGAGGAGCCCCCAGGGCTGTCAGTGGCCACCGGGTGACACCCGGACAGCTGTGACAGCGGCCGCAAGGACACACCCCGACAGATGTGACAGCGGCCACCAGGACAGATGTGACAGTGGTCACCAGGACATCCCCAAACAGCTGTGACAGCGGCCACAGGAACACACTCGGACAGCTGTGACACTGGCCACCAGGACATCCCCAAACAACTGTGACAGTGGCCACAGGGACATCCCCAAACAGCTGTGACAGCGGCCACAAGGACAGATGTGACAGTGGTCACAGGGACATCCCCAAACATCTGTGACAGTGGCCACGGGGACATCCCCAAACAGCTGTGACAGCAACCACAAGGACACACCCGGACAGATGTGACAGCGGCCACCAGGACATCCCCAAACAACTGTGACAGCGGCCACAAGGACAGCTGTGACAGTGGCCACCAGGACATCCCCAAACAGCTGTGACAATGGCCACAGGGACATCCCCAAAATGCTGTGACAGCAGCCACAGGAACACACATGGACAGATGTGACAGTGGCCTCCAGGACATCCCCAAACAGCTGTGACAGCGGCCACAAAGACACACCTGGACAGCTGTGACAGTGGCCACAAGGACACACATGGACAGATGTAACAGTGGCCACAGGGACATCCCCAAACAGCTGTGACAGCGGCCACAAGGACACATCAGCTGTGACAGTGGCCACAGGGACACAGCCGGACACCTGTGACAGCGGCCACCAGCCCAGTGGCGAGCACAGGACTCCTGGGACAGCCCCCCGAGGTCTGTGACGGGGCTCTCGGGGTGGGGACCCGCCTGTCCCCACCACGGACGGTGCTGCCACCTCCCAGCAGACCTGGGTGCCCCTCCCTGAGCTCTGATTTTGGAGCCCGTCTGTGTCACCGCCCGTGGCTCGGCCGGAGGAAGAGGGGACAGGGAGGTGGCACTGGGGGGACACCGAGGTGCCCAAGGGCTCTCCAAGCTGGGCAGGGATGGGGACGTGGGATGGGGCAGGGCAGGGAATTGAGGTGCCAGGCGGGATGAAGGAGCTGTGGGGTCACCAGGGACCCCCTCTGGAGGGTCGGGGTGGCGCTGAGGAGGGGTTTGGGGACAGCGGGGTCACCTGGGGACCCGCTGCCACCCTCCAAAAATCCCTTCCCGCGGCTCTCCAGCCCCTTCCAGCGGTTCGGATTTCCTGTAGCAAATTCCCCCTTTTCTTTATCGTCCTGGAGGGTGGGGAAGAAGCAGAATCCCTGAATTCTGATTCTAGCAGGGCGGACAGAGCCAGGAGCTGGATCCCAAATCCCAAATCCCAAATCCCAAATCCCAAATCCCAAATCCCAAATCCCAAATCCCAAATCCCAAATCCCAAATCCCATCCATCCCTCCTGACCCCATCCCAAACCCCCGGGGCCTCTCTGCATCCCAATCCCAATTTAGCAATACTTGTAGGATCCCTGGAGCCCCAAATCCCAAACCTCCCTCAGCCCCTTTAGCTCATAAAGCTGGCCCTTTATTTTGCTATTTACATGCCTTAATATATGTTTGATGGAAATTCTACATTTATAATATATATCTATATTTGGTTTTCCTCTTCTTTTCCCGGGAAAAAAAGCTTGTGCCGAGCTCTCTCTTCTCCACAGGATTTGTTGGCGCCAGCCCCACCAGAAAAAAAAAAAATATTCTTTGCCAATTTATCAGAGGGGGAAGAAAATAAAAAAAAACAAACTAAAAAAAAACCCAAAAAAAGAAGAAGAAAAAACAAAAGGAAAAAAAAACTATTTAAAAAATATATCTATTTTTTCTGCTTTTATTAAAAGCAAATTTATTTAAAATAAAATATACAGAGACTGTAAGTTTGAAGAGAGGATGAGTTTATTTCCCTGTGTCCCCTCTGAGGTCACTGGGGCAGACCCCCCCCTTCCTCTGGGGACACCTTGGGGACATCCTGGGGTGGCTGTGGGGCAGCAATTCCCATCTCCGGGACCCAAAGCTCCCATCCCGCCCTTCCCAAAGCCACCAGCTGCTGTCCCCAAGCTGTGACCCGGCCGCGATTTTATTTTATTTAAAAAACAAAAACCCCGATAATAAAAAAAAAAAAAAAAAAGGAAACCAAACCTTAATTAATTCATTTTATTTTGGTTATTATTTTTCATAAACACTTCATAAAGCAGTGACTTGTTAACCCGGAAAGGATTTGCATCGGGAGGAAATAAAGAAATAAATCTATTTATGCATTCGGAGAGGGTGGGACGGGAGGGCTTTGGTTTTCTGGGATATTTTCCTAGCGGTAGAGAAATAAAAATATCTATGAAACAACGACGTTTTCCCATCTTTTTTTTTCCAGGGGTGGGCTTGGATGTGGATTTGGATGTTGGGTTGGAGAAGCAGGGGGTGATGGGGCTCCAGCGGCAGCTGCTCCTCCCTCTCCCTGTGTTTTTTGGGATTTGTTTTCCCGTTAGGATTCAGTTTGGTGCTCGGGCAGGGATAGAATTCCCATCCCTGGGCAGTTTGTGGGATGAATTTTGGGAATAGCTGGGTTTGGGTGGTGGCTCTGGGGTGACAGAGGTGACGCAGGGACGCTGTGCTGGCTCTGGAGGAGCCGATGTTCCCACATTGACCAGCAAATCCCGGGAGCTGGGACATTCCCAAACTCTCCGTTCCCATGGAGCAGCCTCGGATCCGTGGGATCCGTGGGAATCCTGTTTTAGGGATCCATCCCATCCCATCCCATCCCATCCCATCCCATCCCATCCCATCCCATCCCATCCCATGAACTCATTCCACTGGGACAGGGAGGGCAGAACCAGCAGGGTCTGGTGGCCACGAGCCACCGTGTCCTCCCTAGAGCTACCATGTCCCTCAAGAGTCACCATGTGTCTTCTGGAGCCCCCACGTCCCCCCCTGGAGCCTCCATGATTCCTGGGGCCACCATTTCCTCCCTGGTGCCACCATAACCCCCTGGAGCCACCATGTCCCCCTGGAGCCACCATGATTCCCGGAGCCCACCACATCCTCCCTAGTGCCACCACATCCTCCCTGGGGCCACCATGTCCCCCTCAAGCTACTGTGTCCCTTCTAGAGCCACCACAACACCCTGAAGCCACGGTGTCCATCTGGGGTCCCCCTTGGAGCCATCATATCCCCCTGGGGCCACCACAACCCCTTGGAGCCACCATGTCCCCCTCGAGCCACCGTGTCCCTTCTGGAGCCATCATGTCTCCCCTGGAGCCACCATGTCCCTTCTGGAGCCACCGTGTCTCTTTTGGAGCCACCGTGTCCCCCTGGTGCCATTCTGGAGCCACCGTGATCTTCTGGAGCCACGGTGTCCACTCTGGAGCCACCACATCCCTTCTGGAGCCATTGAGTCCCTCTGGAGCCACCGTGTCCCTTTTGGAGCCACCACATCCCTTCTGGAGCCACCATGTCCCTTTTGGAGCCACCATGTCCCATTTGGAGCCACCATGTCCCATTTAGAGACCCTGTGTCCCATTTGGAGGCCCCGTGTCCCTTTTGGAGGTCCCGTGTCCCTTTTGGAGCCACCGTGTCCCAGTTGGAGGCACCATGTCCCATTTGGAGGCCCCGTGTCCTTTTTGGAGGTCCCGTGTCCCATCTGGAGGCCCTGTGTCCCTTTTGGAGCCACCGTGTCCCAATTGGAGGCACCATGTGCCATTTGGAGGCCCCGTGTCCCTTTTGGAGGCCCCGTGTCCTTTTTGGAGGTCCCGTGTCCCATCTGGAGGCCCTGTGTCCCTTTTGGAGCCACCGTGTCCCAATTGGAGGCCCCGTGTCCCATCTGGAGGCACCGTGTCCCTTTTGGAGCCACTGTGTCCCATTTGAAGCCACCGTGTCCCAATTGGAGGCCCCGTGTCCCCGGAGGTGGCACCGTGGGCGTTCCCGGGCCGTTAATGATTCCCAGGATGACGTGGGGACTAAAGGGCTTTTCCAAGGGTCACCCTGCCGGTGGGGCCACCCTCGCCCGGCCTCGCCCAGCCCCGGCACCGCCACGATGGTGGCCCTGAGCGACTTCCAGCGTAAGCAGGCACCGGGTGGTCCCGTCCCGGTGGGAATTCCCGTCCCGGTGGGAATTTGGGATCTGGAGCTCCATGGGGACATTTGTCAGGTCCCAGTCCCGGCTGGGACCCCCCTGGATGGGGTGGTTGGGGCAGGCAGGGCTGAGGTGGGAAAGGGGATGGGCTGAGGGTGGGGAGATTTTCTGGGATTATCTGAGGATCATCCCCAGCTTTTCCTGGAGGGAAAGGGAAAAGGGAAAAGGGAAAAGGGAGAAGGGAAAAGGGAAAAGGGAAAAGGGAAAAGGGAAAAGGGAGAAGGGAAAAGGGAAAAGGGAAAAGGGAAAAGGGAAAAGGGAAAAGGGAAAAGGGAAAAGGGAAAAGGGAGAAGGGAAGGGGAAAGGGGAAAGGGAAAAGGGGAAAGGGGAAAGGGAAAGGGAAAGGGAAAGGGAAAGGGAAAGGGAAAGGGAAAGGGAAA
Organism: Taeniopygia guttata; assembly: GCF_003957565.2. Lineage (NCBI taxonomy): Eukaryota > Metazoa > Chordata > Aves > Passeriformes > Estrildidae > Taeniopygia > Taeniopygia guttata. The sequence goes on along the minus strand of NC_044238.2, from coordinate 2,804,191 downwards.
GGGAAAGGGAAAGGGAAAGGGAAAGGGAAAGGGAAAGGGAAAGGGAAAGGGAAAGGGAAAGGGAAAGGGAAAGGGAGAAGAGAAAGGGAAAGGGGAAAGGGAAAAGGGAGAAGGGAAAAGGGAAAAGGGAAAAGGGAAAAGGGAAAAGAGAAAAGGGAAAGGGGAAAGGGGAAAAGGGAAAAGGGAAAGGGGAAAAGGGAAAAGAGAAAAGGGAAAGGGGAAAAGGGAGAAGGGAAAAGGAAAGGGGAAAGGGAGAAGGGAAAAGGGAAAGGGAAAAGGGAGAAGGAAAGGGGAAAGGGAAAAGGGAGAAGGGAAAAGGGAAAGGGAAAAGGGAGAAGGAAAGGGGAAAGGGAAAAGGGAGAAGGGAAAAGGGAAAGCCTGGGCAGGGATTTCCCATTGAGTTTCCTTGGTGGTTCCTGATTTATCCGGTGCCCTCGGGGGTTCCTGGGACACCAATGGCCTCCTCCAGGCCTGGCCCAGGCTGGTCCTGAGGTTTGGGGGGAAAGCCCAATGTGGATTTTTGGGAAGGAACGGGACTGGGAGGTCCTGGGACCCCAGGTGTGGAGTCTTGGCCTCTGCTCGCCCGTTTTCCACAGGGATCGGAGTGGGCCTGGTCGGCTTCGGCCTCTTCTTCCTCCTCTTTGGGATCCTCCTGTACTTCGACTCGGTGCTCCTGGCTTTTGGGAACGTGAGTAGGGCCAGGCTGGGGGTCCCCACAGCCGGGTCAAGGAGCTGCCCTGACCCTCTCCTCTCCCTCCTCCCAGCTCCTCTTCCTCTCCGGCTTGGTCTTCATCATCGGCTTCCGGAGGACCTTCACCTTCTTCTTCCAGCGGCCCAAGCTGAAGGGCACCAGCTTCTTCTTTGGGGGGCTCATCGTGGTCCTCATGAGGTGGCCGATCCTGGGGATGCTGCTGGAGGCCTACGGCTTCATCTCCCTCTTCAGGTGCGGGATGGGATCCTGGGGATCAGATCCCTGGGGTGGGATCCTCGGGATGGGATCCTCGGGATGGGATCCTTGGGGTGGGATCCTCAGGATGGGATCCTCGGGATGGGATCCTTGGGGTGGGATCCTTGGGATGGAATCCTCGGCATGGGATCCTTGGGATGGGATCCTTGAGATGGGAAACCTGGGATGGGATCCTCAGGAGATCCTTGGGATGAGATCCCCGAGATGGGATCCTCGGCATGAGATCCTCAGGATGAGATCCTTGGGTTGGGATCCTCGGATCCTCAGGATGGGATCCTCGGGATGGGATCCTCAGGATGTGATCCTCAGGATGGGATCCTCGGGATGGGATCCTTGGGGTGGGATCCTCGGCATGGAATCCTCGGCATAGAATCCTTGGGATGGGATCCTCGGGATGGAATCCTTGGGGTGGGATCCTTGGGATGGAATCCTTGGGGTGGGATCCTTGGGATGGGATCCTCATGACGGGATCCATGGGATGGGATCCTCAGGATGGGATCCTCAGGAGATCCTTGGGATGAGATCCCTGAGATGGGATCCTCGGCATGGGATCCTCAGGATGAGATCCTTGGGTTGGGATCTTCTGGATGGAATCTTCGGGATGGGATCCTTGGGGTGGGATCCTCAGGATGGGATCCTCAGAATGGGATCCTTGGGGTGGGATCGTTGGGGTGGGATCCTTGGGATGAGATCCTTGGGATGGGATCCTTGGGATGAGATCCTCGGGATGAGATCCTCAGGATGGGATCCGCGGGATGGGATCCTCGGGATGGAGCCTGGGCTCTGGGGCTGCTCCCCAGGGCTCAGAAGGGCCTTTTCTGTCCACACAGGAGCTTCTTCCCGGTGGCTTTTGGGTTTTTGGGCTCGCTGGCAAACATCCCCCTGCTGAGCCAGGTGAGAGGGGGCCACGGATGGGATTGCACGGGAGATGTCACCGTGGTGTCCCCAGAGCTGGCCAGGAGGATGTTCCCACTAATCCTGGTCTGTCCCTGTCGCAGCTCCTGCAGAAAACGTGGGACAGCGGCTCCATGGTGTGACCTGACCAGCTCTGGGCCGAGTGGCTGCGGTGGGACAGGGGGAGAGAGCCCCGGGTCCGGCTGTCCCCAGGAGCTGGTGGCTCTTTTGTCCCCAGGACCCTCGGTGCTGGCCAGAGCCATCCCCCAGCGGGGACAGTGTCCCCTCACCGTCCCACCGAGCTCCTGAGCCGGGCTCCGGGCTCCAAGGGCTGCACCAGGCTGGATTCTGGAGCTCTTGTGGTTATTTAATTCTTTTCTGTGAAAGATTTAATTTAATTAAAAAATGTCTGAGGGCGAGCTCAGACTCCTTTTGCATGGCTCAGGGCGTGTCCCAGTGCTGGCACCTCCCGATGTCACCAGGAGGCATTGTGGCCATGGCTGGCGGTGGCAGAGGGACATTTCCATGGCTGAGGGTGACACAAGGACCTTTCTGTGGCTGGAGATGACACAGGGACATTTCCATGGCTGGAGGTGGCACAGGAACCTTCCCCTGGCTATGGCTGGAGGTGGCACAAGGACACTCCCATGGCTGAGGGTGACACAGGGACATTGCCATGGCTGGAGGTGGCACAGGGACATTGCCATGGCTGCTCCTGGAGGTGGCACAGGAATCTTTCCATGGCTGGAAGTGGCACAGGAACCTTCCCCTGGCTATGGCTGGAGGTGGCACAAGGACACTTCCATGGCTGGAGGTGGCACAGGGACATTTCCATGGCTGGAGGTGGCACAAGGACATTTCCATGGCTGAAAGTGGCACAGGGACATTTACATGGCTGGAGGTGGCACAGGGACATTGCCATGGCTGGAAGTGGCACAGGAACCTTCCCCTGGCTATGGCTGGAGGTGGCACAGGGACACTCCCATGGCTGGAGGTGGCACAGGGACATTCCCATGGCTGGAGGTGACACAGGGACATTTCCATGGCCAGCACTGGGGGTGACACAGGGACATTTCCATGGCTGGAGGTGGCACAAGGACACTCCCATGGCTGGAGATGGCACAGGGACATTTCCATGGCCAGCACTGGGGGTGGCACAGGGACATTGCCACAGCTGGAGGTGGCACAGGGACATTGCCATGGCTGGAGATGGCACAGGGACATTGCCATGGCTGGAGGTGGCACAGGGACATTGTCATGGCCAGCACTGAGGGTGGCACAGGGACATTGCCATGGCTGGAGGTGGCACAGGGACATTTCCATGGCCACCACCGGGGGTGACACAGGGACATTCTGGGCCAGGAGCTCCCCCAGTGTCACCCCAGGTGACTTTGAGTTGTTTTCCTGCCCAAGTTCCCGTCCTGGGCCCAGCTGGGCTCCGGGGAGCGCTGGAAGCTGGAGCTTAATTAATCTCATCAAACAGCTCTTAATTAACATGCAGGAATTAATTAACGACTTGGATCTGAGGCTGTTCCCTCTGGAACCCTATGGGAGATGGTGGCTCTGAGCCTGTTGTCACCTGTCTGTGCCCATTGTCACCCAGCTGTGCCAGTTGTCACCTGGCCATGCCTGTTGTGACCCAGCTCTGCCCGTTGTCACCTGCCTGCCCCTGTTGTCACCCGGCCACGCCTATTGTCACTTATCTGAGACTGTTGTCACCTGTCTGTGTCCATTGTCATCTGTCTGTGTCTGTTGTAACCCAGCTGTCCCTGTTGTCACCCAGCTGTGCCCGTTGTCACCTGTCTGTTCATGTTGTCACCTGTCTGAGTCTGTTGTCACCCGGCTGTGTCTATTGTCACCTATCTGAGACTGTTGTCACCCAGCTGTCCCTGTTGTCACCCAGACATGCCCATTGTCACCCAGCTGTGCCCATTGTCACCTGACTTTCCCTTTTGTCACCTGTCTGTTCCTTGTTGTCACCCGGCCACGCCTATTGTCACTTATCTGAGACTGTTGTCACCTGTCTGTGTCCATTGTCACCTGTCTGTGTCTGTTGTCACCCAGCTGTCCCTGTTGTCATCCAGCTGTGCCCATTGTCACCTGTCTGTGTCTGTTGTCACCCAGCTGTGCCCGTTGTCACCTGTCTGTCCGTGTTGTCACCCATCTGAGCCTGTTGTCACCCGGCCGTGCCTATTGTCACCTATCTGAGACTGTTGTCACCCAGCTGTCCCTGTTGTCACCCAGACATGCCATTGTCACCCAGCTGTGCCCATTGTCACCTGACTTTCCCTGTTGTCACCTGTCTGTCCTTGTTGTCACCCAGCCATGCCTATTGTCACCTATCTGAAACTGTTGTCACCCGGCTGTGTCCATTGTCACCGGTCTGTGCCTATTGTCACCTATCTGAGACTGTTGTCACCCAGCTGTCCCTGTTGTCACCTGGCCATGCCTATTGTCACCTATCTGAGACTGTTGTCACTCAGCTGTCCCTGTTGTCATCCAGACATGCCCATTGTCACCCAGCTGTGCCCATTGTCACCTGTCTGTCCCCGTCGTGCCCATTGTCACCAGCCCAGGTGTGCTCCAGGTGAAACCAGGGCTGGGAGGGGCTCTGGGCTGGTTTGTGCCCCAAATCCCAGCCCGGGGAAGGGGATCCCACTCTTTGCCTGCTTTGACGACAGCGGGATGGGAAATGGGATTCCCGGAGGGCCGGAGCCTCCTCAGCGCCTCGATTCCTGCTTGCTCCAGCTGAAAATTCCCAACTTTTCCTGCTGAGGATTCATTTTTAGGCCTCCATGGATCCAGGGAGGGATTCCTGCCTTTCCCTGACGCCCTGGAACCTCCCATGGTTGGAAATTCCAGTTAAAGGATGTTTTGGGGCTGCATGGGAAGAGTTCAGGATATTCCCAAAGGGCTGGGAACGAACCCAGCGCTGTCCCAGGAGGAACAGGAAGATTCCCAGAGCTGGCCAGTGCAGGATGAGGAGATTCCCGAGGTTTGGAGCCCCCATCCCTGTGCCAGCGAGCGTGGAGGAGCAGGAAACATTCCCTGGGAGGTGCCGTCACCTCACCCCGCTGGCACAACCAAGCCGAGGATGAGGAGATGCCCCAAATGGCATTGAGGGATCCCGGAATCACGGAGTTATTTGGGGTTTTTAGGGATCTCAACACCCATCCCATCCCACTCCCTGCCATGGGACACACTCCTTTATCCCAGGTGGCTCCAAACCCCATCCAGACACTTCCAGGGGACAGCCTCACCTTCTCCAGGCTGGGAGGATCCTCAGGAAGGGCTGTGAGCTTTCCTCTCCGGAAGGATTTTCCCGGGAATGTTTTTTCCCTCCCAGTTCCATAAATCCTCTCTCTGGCAGGGTTTTGGTTTCAAGCACAAGCTCTGGGCTTGCCCTGACGTCAATCCCCGAATTCCCCCGGCGCTGGTGCCATCCAGAGCCTCCCCTAAGCCCTTCCCAAAAGTTGTTTTTACGCCGGAGCTTTTCGGTCACCCGGAATGAGGATCCTCACGAGCCTCACGTGGTTTCACCAGCAGCAAAATCCTGGATTAGAAAAGTGTGGAAATGCCAGGGAAGAGCAGAAATTCACCTCCTTTTTTTCTGTGCTGCTCCAAAAAGAAAAAAAAAACCAAAAAAAATCCCACTAGAAATCAAAGCTGTTCTGCCAAACTTCCCAGTGATTTTGTTTGGAGTGGGAAGAGCTAAAAAATTCGGATTTTATATTAAGGAAAGCACCCACACAGCCTGGCAGGAGAGAGGAACAAGCTTATCCATGGGGAAGGTGATTGTTGTCTCTGGGGAAGATTTTCCTTCCATTCTCCCTGGAAAACGGGCAAGAAAATAACAGGAAAATTCCCTGCTATTTCCAGAGGATCTGTAATTGGATAAAACCTCGGGATTTTGGAGTAAGGCTCCCCACATGGATCCAGTGAGGGATTCCTGCCTTTCCCTGACGCCCTGGAACCTCCTGTGGTTGAAAACTTCACTTAAGAGATGTTTTGGGGCTGCATGGGAAGAGTTCAGGATCTTCCCTGCGGATCTGAAGGGCTGGGAATGACCCCAGCGCTGTCCCAGATCTGCCTGATGTCCCTGTCCCTCTGACCCCCCAAAAAAACACTTTTTCAGGTCTTTTAAACCTTTTCCATCGCAGCAGAGGGGACTGGGGAATTCCTTGGGGGGGTTTTCCCAGCACTGGTGACATCCCAGAGCCCTGGAGCTGGGACAGCCAGGCCAGTGGCCACCCCAAAGCATCAACCCTTGGCTCTCTGAATTTTGGGGAAGTTTCTTTTCCCTGTTTTCCCTCCATTTCCCATCCCAGAGGCGTTTTGGGGCCACCCCAGTGGCGGGGAACACTTGTGCCCCTCTGGATCCCTCTGCCTTTCCCAGCTCATCCCACTCTGGATCCCGCACAGGAGAAGGGTCCAGCTGTGCCCAGAGCATCCCAAATCCTCAGGGATCCTACAGGGATCAAAAAGGGCTGGAAATTCGGATCGTCACGGCCCCACATCCTCGGAACCCATTTCCTTTGAAGTCCTGCTGCAAGCCGCGGTTTTTCCTGTGGGGAATGGAGCTTGGCAGAGCCCACGGGGTGCCCGGGCAGGGATTTATGGCCACGGGATGCCCGGGCAGGGATTTATGGCCGCGGGCTCCCTGCCAGGCCCTCTGCAGCTCCTGACCCCGCAACCCACGAGGCTCCCCGGAGTGACGCAGGGACACGGGTCCTGCGTGGGAAAAGACGTCAGGGATGGGGACACAGCCCTGTGGGGCTGAGCCGTGGGGCCTGCCGGGGTCAGCAGTGCCCCGGCAGCCAAAATCCCACAAGGGAATGAGGTGGGAAACCTCCAAATTTGGGGGGAAGTTGTTTGGAGTTTGTGGGGTGTGTCCCTGGGATGGGGTGAGAGCAGCGCCCTGAACAAATCCCGTAAGGAGAGGGCGATTGTGGGGCTGGGCTGGAGGGGATTTTGCCCTCGGGGTTCATCCAAAAAGAAATCCCATAAATGAAAGGGTGATTGTGGGGCTGGGCTGGGGGGGATTGTGCCCTCGGGGTTCATCCAAGAAGAAATTCCATAAAGAGGAGGGCGATTGTGGGGCTGGGGATGGGGTTTGGGGGAGATTGTGCCTTCAGGGTTCATCCAAAAAAATCCCATAAAGGGGAGAGTGACTGTGGAGCTGGGGGAGATTGTGTCCTTGGGGTTCATCCAAAACAAATGCCATAAACGGGAGGGTGATTGTGGGGCTGGGAGTGGGGTTGTGCCCTCAGAGTTCATAAAAAAAAAATCCAATAAATGGGAGAGTGATTGTGAGGCTGGGGATGGGGTTTGGGGGGATTGTGTCCTCAGGGTTCGTCCAACAACAAATCCCATAAATGAGAGGGTGATTGTGGGGCTGGGGGGTTGTGTCCTCAGGGTTCATCCAAAAACAAATCCCATAAATGAGAGGGTGATTGTGGGGCTGGGGGAGATTGTGTCCTTGGGGTTCATCCAAAACAAATCCCATAAAGAGGAGGATGACTGTGGGGATGGGGATTGTCATCAGGGTTCGTTCAAAAACAAATCCCATAAACGAAAGGGTGATTGTGGGGCTGGGCTGGGGGAGATGGTGCCCTTGGGGTTCATCCAAAAACAAATCCCATAAATGGGAGGGTGATTGTGGGGCTGGGGCTGGGGTTTGGGGGGATTGTGCCCTCGGCGTTCATCCAAAAACAAATCCCATAAATGAGAGGGTGATTGTGGGGCTGGGGGTGGTGTTGTGTCCTCGGGGTTCATCCAACAACAAATCCCATAAATGGGAGGGCGATTGTGAGCCTGAGGATGGGGGTGAGTGGGATTGTGCCCTCACCGTTCATCCAAAAACATTTTTATTTTATTTTTATTGCCTTTGGAGTCATTTCCCACCGAGATTCCCGAGGCCAGGAGACCCTGGGAGCCGCGGGGCTGATGCAGCACCCCCACCCCAGGCTGGGCACTGCCAGGGAGGGCACAGCGGCCTGGAGGGGGGCAGCTGGAAGCTCCGGAAGGTTTTGGGCAGCATCTCCCATCCCAAACACCCGGATCTGAGCCCGGATGGAGCAGCTGGGATGAGTTTGGTTGTTCTCCACCCCGAGCTCCAGGCCTGGTTTAACAGAGCTGGGGCTGGGGGGCTCCCCAGAGCATCCCCCAAAAGGGCAGAGGGGCTGGGGGGGTCTTCACTCGGTGTCTGCTTGGCCAGCAGGGCTGAATGTCCTCTGCCACTCCCATTCCCTTGGGGAAAATCCCATCTGCAGCTGGAGTTTGGGGACATCTCCTTGGCCGGGATGTCACCCAGACCTGTGCCACCACCCAGCACCCCCAGCAGCTCTCCCAGGTGGCACCAGCAGGGGTTTGTGCCCTCCACACACCGCGCTGGGGAGTGGGGTAACCCTGGAGAAATTAACCCCAAGGAATGTGGGATCCGTCTCCCAGATATCCACGGCTCCCCGTGGCACGTTCCTACCGGGCACAGGGGGCATCCTGGCCCTGCCAGCCTCCATGGGGACTGTCCCAGACACCTTCCCAGTGCCATCCATGCCATTCCCAACCTTCCCAGTGCCATCCATGCCGTTCCCAACCTTCCCAGTGCCATCCATGCTATTCCCAGTACCACCCATGCCATTCCCAGCCTTCCCAGTGTCACCCATGCCATTCCCATCCTGCCCAATGTTCTCCATGGCATTCCCACCCTTCCCAGTGCCATCCATGCCATTCCCAGTGTTCTCCACGCTATTCCCATCCTACCCAGTTCTATCCATGCCATTCCCAGCCTGCCCAGTTTGATCCATGGCATTCCCAACCTTCCCAGTGCCCTCCATGCCATTCCTGGTGCTCTCCATGCCATTCCCAGTCTGCCCAGTTCGATCCATGCCATTCCAAATCTGATGGGCATTATCCATGACATTCCCACCCTGCCCAGTGCCACCCATGTCATTCCCAGTGCCACCCATGCCATTCCTGGTGCTCTCCATGCCATTCCCACCCTGCCCAATGCCATCCATGCCATTCCCAGTCTGCCCAGTTCTATCCATGCCATTCCCAACCTGCCCAGTTTGATCCATGGCATTCCCACCCTTCCCAGTGCCACCCATGCTATTCCTGGTGTTCTCCATGGCATTCCCACACTGCCCAGTGCTCTCCATGGCATTCCCAGTCTGATGGGCATTATCCATGCCATTCCCAGCCTGCCCAGTTCTATCCATGCCATTCCCAGCCTGCCCAGTGCCACTCATGCCATTCCTGGTGCTCTCCATGCCATTCCCAGTCTGCCCAGTTTGATCCATGCCATTCCAAATCTGATGGGCATTATCCATGACATTCTCACCCTGCCCAGTGCCACCCATGTCATTCCCAGCCTGACCAGTTCTATCCATACCATTCCCAGCATTCCCAGTTCTATCCATGCCATTCCCAGCCTGCCTGCCACCATCCATGCCATTCCTGGTGCTCTCCATGACATTCCCACACTGCCCAATGCCATCCATGCCATTCCCAGTGTTCTCCATGCTATTCCCATTCTACCCAGTTCTATCCATGCCATTCCCACCCTGCCCAGTTTGATCCATGGCATTCCCAACCTTCCCAGTGCCACCCATGCCATTCCCACCCTGCCCAGTGCCACCCATGCCATTCCTAGTGCCATCCATGCCATTCCCAGTCTGCCCAGTTCCATCCATGCCATTCCTGGTGCTCTCCATGCCATTCCCACCCTGCCAGTGCCACCCATGCCATTCCCAGCCCTGCCCCTGCCAGGGGAGGAGGATCCCGCAGGGATGGAGCTCCCGGGCTATAAAAGCTTCCTCCCCTGCGGGCAGGAACGGGACGGAGGCGCGGGCAGGGAGGGGACAGCGGGGACACGATGGCGGTGGCACCCTGCAGGCGGCTGCAGCCGTGCCTGCTGCTCCTGGCCCTCACCTGCGGCGCCACTTTTGTCCCCTGGCCAGCCCAGGCCCTGCAGAGGTAGCGGAGCTCGGGTCACCCTCACGGGGCCGTCCCCATCTTTTATTCCCGGGGAGGGTGAGGGGCTTTGCTGCTTCACCCCTTCCTCCTCCTCCTCCTCTTCCTCGCTCCTCTTCCTCCAGCACCGCCTGCTCACGGTGCCACTCCACGAACCCGGGGGGGTCTTTCCTAATTTAAACCTAATTTAAATAACCGAGTTTGGGGGCAGCCTCGGGGTCCGTGTGTGCCCCCAACCCACCTGGGGGTCCCCACGGGGGGAGCGGCGAGGAGCTGCTGCCATCTAGAGCCACCGGCTTGGACTTCCCGAGGCCGGGAATGCCGCTGGAAGCTGCGAGGGGATTGGGTGGGAGGATCCCCGGGTGCCCCCCAGCTCTGCCGTGCCCCCCAGGATCGCCCTGCGGAGGATGCCCTCCATCCGCCAGACGCTGCGGGAGATGGGCGTGAAGGTGCGGGAGGTGTTCCCGGAGCTGCGCCGGGCCACGCGTGGACAAGGGGACGGTCCCCGCAACGGGACAGCGCCCACGCTCCTCACCAACTACCTGGACGTGAGTGCGACCCTTGTCACCTTTGTCACCGCCGTGTCCCCCGGCTGGGCTGGCTGTGAGCCCAGGGGTGCTCCCCGTCCCCCCCAGACCCAATATTTCGGCGAGATCAGCATCGGGACCCCCGCGCAGACCTTCAAGGTGGTTTTTGACACGGGCTCGGCCAACCTGTGGGTGCCGTCCTACAAGTGCTCCCCCCTCTACAGCGCCTGTGGTGAGTAATGGGGGTGACCCCACCCCAAAAATCTCAGTGACCCCCAGGGCTGCTCAGAAGGGGCTGGCGGGGGGCTCTTTTCTGGCAGGATTTGTATGGGGGTGTCTCTCTGTTGGTACCCCTGGTACAGCTTCAAAAACCCCAAAGAAACCTGGTACAGCCCCAAAAACCTTAGTCCAGCCCCTAAAACCCAAAAAAACCCCGGTACAGCCCCAAAAACCCCAAAGAACCCTGGCACAGCCCCCCAGACCCTGGTAGAGCCCCCAAAACCTTGGTGCAGCCCCAAAAATCCCAAAGAAACCTGGTACAGCCTCAAAAATCCTAGTACAGCCCCAAAACCCCAAAGAACCCTGGCACAACCCCCAGACCCTGGTAGAGCCCCCAAAACCTTGGTACAGCCCCAAAAACCCTAGTGCAGCCCCAAAAATCCCAAAGAAACCCGGTACAGCCTCAAAAATCCTAGTAGAGCCCCAAAACCCCAAAAAACCCTGGCACAGCCCCAAAACCCCCAAAGAACCCTGGCACAGCCCCCCAGACCCTGGTAGAGCCCCCAAAACCTTGGTACAGCCCCAAAAACCCTAGTGCAGCCCCAAAAAAACCCAAAGAAACCTGGTACAGCCCCAAAAACCTTAGTCCAGCCCCCAAAACCCCAAAAAAACCCAGTACAGCCCCAAAATCCCCAAAGAACCCTGATACAAACCCCCAGACCCTGGTAGAGACCCCAAAAACCCCCCAAAAAACTGTTACAGCCCCAAACCCCTCAAAGAACCCTGGCACAGCCCCCCAGACCCTGGTAGAGCCCCCAAAAAATTCCCTTCAACCCTTGGTACAGCCCCCAAAACCCTGGTACAGCCCCTTCAAGCCCTGGCACAAGCCCCAGGGGGTTTGGGGGGGGAGCAGAGATGCTCTGTGCCCCGCTGGGATGTCCCTTTTCCGTGTCCCCAGTGTCCCACAGCCGCTACGACTCCTCCAAGTCGCGCACGTACATCGCCAACGGCACCGGCTTCGCCATCCGCTACGGCACCGGCAGCGTCAAAGGCGTCCTCAGCCAGGACATCGTCATGGTGAGCCCTGCAACCCCAAAACACACACAGTTGGGACACATAGGACCCCCAAATTCCACACACTGGAACCCACAGATCCCCCAAAATCCACACACCTAAAACCCGCAGAATCCCTGAATTCCACACACCTGGGATCTACAGAATCCCTGAATTTCATACACCTAAAACCCACAGAATCCCCAAAATCCACACACCTGAAATCCCCAACATCGATACACTGGAATCCACAGAACCCCCAATTCCCACACACCTGGAACCCACAGAACCCCCAAAACTCACACACCTGGAACCCACAGAACCCCCAAAACTCACACACCTGGGATCCACAGAATCCCCAAATTCCACACATTGGAACCTGCAGAACCCCCAAATTCCACACACTGGAACCCACAGAATGCCCTAAAATCCACATCCTGGAACCCATAGAACCCTCAAATTCCACAGACTGGAACTCATAGAACTCCCAAATTCCACACACTGGAACCCACAGAATCCCTGAATTCCATACACCTAAAACCCACAGAACCCCCAAATTCCACACACTGGAACCCACAGAACCCCCAAATTCCACACACTGGAACCCATAGAACCCCCAATTTCCGCACACTTGGAATCCACAGAATCCCCAAAACTCACACACTTTAAACCCACAGAATCCCCAAAATCCACACTCTTGAAATCCCCCAAATCCACATACCTGGAATCCATAAAATCCCCAAAATCGACACACTTGAAATCCCCAAAATTGACACACTTGAAATCCCCAAAATCCACACACCTGGAACCCCACAAAATCCCTAAAATCCACACACCTGAAATCCCCAAAATCCACACGCCTGGAACCCATAAAATCCCCAAAATCGACACACTTGAAATCCCCAAAATCCACACGCCTGGAACCCATAAAATCCCTAAAATCCACACACTTGAAATCCCCAAAATCCACACGCCTGGAACCCATAAAATCCCCAAAATTGACACACTTGAAATCCCCAAAATCCACACGCCTGGAACCCCACAAAATCCCTAAAATCCACACACCTGAAATCCCCCAAATCCACACACCTGGAACCCATAAAATCCCCAAAATCGACACACTTGAAATCCCCAAAATCCACACACCTGGAACCCATAAAATCCCCAAAACTGACACACTTGAAATCCCCAAAATCCACACGCCTGGAAACCACAAAATCCCCAAAATCCACACGCCTGGAACCCATAAAATCCCCAAAATCGACACACTTGAAATCCCTCAAATCCACATGCCTGGAAACCACAAAATCCTCAAAATCCACACGCCTGGAAACCCACAAAATCCCTAAAATCCACACACCTGAAATCCCCAAAATCCACATGCCTGGAAACCACAAAATCCCCAAAATCCACACACCTGGAAACCACAAAATCCTCAAAATCCACATGCCTGGAAACCACAAAATCCTTAAAATCCACGCACTTTAACCCCACGAAATCCCCAAAACCCACAGATCCTCTCCCTCAGCCCGGAGACGCGTGGGGTGTTTTTTTGGGGTTCCAGCTGTGCCATCACCCCACCATTCCCTCCCGCAGGTGTCGGACATCCCGATCATCCAGGTGTTCGCCGAGGCCACAGCGCTGCCCGCCTTCCCCTTCATCTTCGCCAGGTTCGACGGCGTGCTGGGCATGGGCTACCCCAGCCAGGCCATCGATGGCATCACGCCCGTCTTCGACCGCATCCTGGCCCAGCAGATCCTGCAGGAGGACGCGTTCTCCGTCTACTACAGCCGGTGGGGTGTGGGGACAGCTGGGGGACAGGGACACCTCAGGGGGACGGGGACACCTCAGGGGGACAGGGACATCTGGGACAGGGACATCTGGGGGGAACAGGGAGACCTTGGGGGACAGGGAGACCTGGAGGGGACAGGGACATCTGGGACAGGGACATCTGGGGGGAACAGGGAGACCTTGGGGGACAGGGACACCTGGAGGGGATGGGGACATCTGGGACAGGGAAACCTGAGGGGGACAGGGACATTTGGGGGGATCATGGACATCTGGGGAGGACAGGGACACCTGGGAGGGATGGGGACACCTGGGGGGAACAGGGAGACCTTGGGAGACAGGGACTCTTGGGAGGGATGGGGACATCTGGGGGGGTCAGGGACACCTGGGGTAGGAATCAAGTTTTGGGGGTCACAGGTACAGTGGGGATGGGGTTGTGGGGTGGAGAGATGGGGATGGGGAGATGGGGTGGGAGGAAGGGAAGGGGTGGAGGATCCTGGAGGAGCTGGGGACGGAAGGAATGGAGGATCCTGGAGAAGATGGGGAAGGAAGGAATGGGGGATCCTGGAGAAGATGGGGAAGGAAGGAATGGAGGATCCTGGAGAAGATGGAGGGGAAGGAATGGAGGATCCTGGAGGAGCTGGGGAAGGAAGGAATGGAGGATCCTGGAGGAGCTGGGCAAGGAAGGAATGGGGGATCCTGGAGAAGATGGGGAAGGAAGGAATGGAGGATCCTGGAGAAGATGGGGAAGGAAGGAATGGAGGATCCTGGAGGAGCTGGGGAAGGAAGGAATGGAGGATCCTGGAGAACGTGGAGGGGAAGGAATGGAGGATCCTGGAGGAGCTGGGGAAGGAAGGAATGGAGGATCCTGGAGAAGATGGAGGGGAAGGAATGGAGGATCCTGGAGGAGCTGGGGAAGGAAGGAATGGAGGATCCTGGAGAAGGTGGAGGGGAAGGAATGGAGGATCCTGGAGGAGCTGGGGAAGGAAGGAATGGAGGATCCTGGAGAAGGTGGAGGGGAAGGAATGGAGGATCCTGGAGGAGCTGGGGTGGAATGAGGCAGCACAAGAAGCAGAGGGGGTGGGCGTTGACCCGGAGCAGGGAGCGGCAGCTCCTGGCTGGTTTGTCACTGTCCCTGCACAGCCACCAGCTGGGTGAGAGGGGCTGCAGCAACCCCAGCCTGGCGGGGCTTTGGCGCTTCCACGGGCAAAATTTTAAACAAATCAACCCCTCCAAAAAACCTATCCAAAAACCTGCACTGGCAGCCAAACCTCCTTCCGTTCCTTCCCCCAATCTTCTGAGCTCCCCTCAGCACCCCGAACCCCCTGGAGCAGTGGGAGGAGGAGCAGGAATTCTGCTCCCACCCCAGCCCCAAAAACTGGAACTGTGCAGTGACAGAGACCCCAAATACACCCCAAAATCCCTCTTGGCACTGTTGGATTTAGGGGCAGCACGGTGCCACCGGAGTCCTCTGGTCCTCTGTGTGTCACCTGTGTCCCCTGGGCTCCCTGGGGACACCCTGGCACCTCACGGAGCATCCTTCTCTTTGCAGCGCTTCCAAGTAAGAAGAGCCAGAAGCATGAGCGCCCTCGAGGCCACCCCGTGTCCCCTGATGTCCCCCGGTGTCCCCCGGTGTCCCCTGATGTCCCCCGGTGTCCCCCGGTCCCTCTGCCAGCCCCAGGATGTCCTGCTCGGGTTCTGCCCCATCCTAAGGGGCCACCACACCCACCTGGGGCGTGTGTCACCTTGCTGTCCCCAGCTGCTGGCAGGGCCAGCAGAGCCTCGTGGCTGTGGCCGCTCCCTCCAGGGATGGGAATTTTGGGGAATGGGGAATTGATCCCTCCAAGGTTGGGATTTTTGGGGAATGGGGAATTGATCCCTCCAGGGATGGGATTTTTGGGGAATGGGGAATTGATCCCTCCAGGCTGGGATTTTTGGGGAATGGGGAATTGATCCCTCCAAGGTTGGGTTTTTTTGGGAAAGGGGAATTGATCCCTCCAAGGTTGGGATTTTTGGGGAATGGGGAATTGATCCCTCCCAGGCTGAGATTTTTGGGGAAAGGGGAATTGATTCCTCCAAGGATGGGATTTTTGGGGAATGGGGAATTGATCCCTCCAGGGATGGGATTTTTGGGGAATGGGGAATTGATCCCTCCAGGGATGGGATTTTTGGGGAATGGGGAATTGATCCCTCCCAGGCTGGGATTTTTGGGGAATGGGGAATTGATCCCTCCAAGGTTGGGATTTTTGGGGAATGGGGAATTGATCCCTCCAAGGTTGGGATTTTGGGGAATGGGGAATTGATTCCTCCAAGGTTGGGTTTTTTGGGGGAAGGGGAATCAGTCCTGTTGGGCAAAGACTTTTGGGGAATGGGGAACCACACTCTCCAGGCTGGGATTTTTGGGGAAAGGGGAATCAATCCCTCCAAGGTTGGGATTTCTGGGAAAAGGGGAATTGCTCCCTTCAGGATGGGATTTCTGGGGAAAGGGGAATTGCTCCCTACAAGGCTGGGATTTTTTGGGAAAGGGGAATCACTCCTGTTGAACTGGGATTTTTTGGGGAAGGGGAATCACTCCTCTTGGACGGGGATTTTTTGGGAAAAGAGGAATCTCTCCCGCTGTGTTTGGCACAGGAACTCTCCCCTAACACCCGGCGGGGAGATCATCCTGGGAGGCAGCGACCCGGCCCATTACACCGGCGACTTCCACTACCTGAACGTCAGCAGGAGCGGCTTCTGGCAGATCCGCATGAAGGGGTGAGAGGGGGCTCTGTCAGGGTGGGATTTTGGGGATTTTGGGGGATTTCCGGGATTTTGGGGATTTCAAGGATGTTTTCCCCCATCTGCAGAGGAGCAGGGTGGGCTCCTCCAGCTCCTCCAGGCTCAGAAGGAGGCAGGAGCAGCTGGGAATGCAGAGGGGGTGGCACCGTGGGCTGATATTCCACTTGTGGGCTGATATTCCACTTGTGGACTGATATTCCACTTGTGGACTGATATTCCACTCGGGAGCTGCAGTTGGAAGAGTTTAACCCCCGTCAGTCCCGCGGGAGGAACTGAAACAATCCGGCTTTGTTTAACCAAAAAAAAAAAGCCCAAAAAATCAGCCCTGCAAATGCTGGAGCTTAGAGCCCACGTTGGAAAAGCTGGGAGCAGCAGGAGCCTGGCTGGGGATGGATGTGACAGTCCTGGTGTCACCAGGGGACAGTTGGGATGGAGGTGACACTCCTGGGAGCACCCTGGTGTCACCAGGGGACATTTGGGATGGAAGTGACACCCCTAGGAACACCCTGGGTGTCACCAGGGGACATTTGGGTGGGATGTGACACTCCTGGGAGCACCCTGGGTGTCACCAGGGGACATTTGAGATGGAGGTGACACCCCTAGGAGCACCCTGGGTGTCACCAGGGGACATTTGGGATGGAAGTGACATCCCTAGGAGCACCTTGGGTGTCACCAGGGGACATTTGGGTGGGATACGACACTCCTGGGAGCACCCTTGGTGTCACCAGGGGACACTTGGGTGGGATGTGACACTCCTAGAGCATCCTGGGCGGCACCAGGGGACATTTGGGTTGGAGGTGTCACTCCCAGGAGCATCCTTGGTGTCATCAAGGGACATTTGGGATGGAGGTGACACTCCTGGGAACACCCTGGGTGTCATCAAGGGACATTTGGGATGGAGGTGACACTCCTGGGAGCACCCTGGTGCCACCAGGGGACACTCAGGGCCACCCCTCCCGCTCCAGGGTGTCCGTAGGGGCCGAGACCCTGTTCTGCAGGGAAGGCTGCTCGGTGGCCGTGGACACCGGGGCCTCCTACATCACCGGCCCCGCCGGCCCCGTGTCCGTGCTCATGAAAGCCATCGGGGCCACCGAGGTGGCCGAAGGGGAGGTGAGTGACCGCCAGCCCCTCTCCGTGTCCCCCTGGCTGTGCCCGGCCCTGTCCCAGCGCTGTCCCCTCCCCTGCAGTACGTGGTGGACTGCGAGCAGGTGCCTCAGCTGCCCAACATCTCCTTCCACCTGGGAGGGAAAGTTTATGGCCTCAGCGGCCCGGCCTACGTGCTGCGGGTGAGTGTCCGGGATCCCCCAAATCACCACCCCAAAACCACCTTCCTTGCTCCCCCTAAACCCTTCTGTAGGGGGGAGGTGTCCACCTGAGCCAGGGCGAGCAGTCCCTGTGTCCTTGGGTGGTTTGGGGGGATTTTGCTGGGATTTGGGTATCAGGAAAGGCTGTTCACGCTGGAACAGAGGGAAATGGTCACCAAGAGTGACCAAATCCACATTTCCCCTCTGTTCCTCTCATTTTCACCTTGGGACAGCGAGAAATGGTCACCAAGAGTGACCAAATCCACATTTCTCCTCTGTTCCTCACATTTTCACCCTGGAATAGTGGGAAGTGGTCACCAAAGGTCCATGGTGGGCAAATCCACATTTCCCCTGCGCTCCCACCCTGATCAAAGCAGTCAGGATCCCAAACTGATCAAACCAGTCGGGATCCCACCCTGATCAAACCAGTCAGGATCCCAAACTGATCAAACCAGTCGGGATCCCACCTGATCAAACCAGTTGGGATCCCAAGCTGATCAAACCAGTCAGGATCCCAAACTGATCAAACCATTTGGGATCCCAAGCTGATCAAAGCAGCCCCTCGTGGGTTTCTCCGGCTGCTTTTGGAGCTGCTCCTGCTCCGGGCTCTGCCCCACGGTGGGATCCTCTCCCCACAGCCCTCAGCACCTCTGTGGGGCTCTGCAAAACCCAGAGGACCGCAGGGAGGTCACCCCCAGGCACAGGCTGGGATTTCTGGGGAAGGAGCTGGTCCCCATGATCCTCGTTTGGGACACCCCACAACTCCCGGAGGAAGGAGCACCGTGGCCAAGCAGGGGGCAGGGTGACACCGGGACCCTCCTCCTGTACCCTCCATCACCCGGGGGTCTCCTCGCAGGAACCCCAGCACGGCAGAGGGTGTGGGGCTGGGTCCCGGTGTCACTGTGCCCCTCCTCCTGTCCTCTCCATCACCCGGGGGTCTCCTCTCAGGAACCCCAGCAGGGCAGAGGGTGTGGGGCTGGGGCACGGTGACACCGGGACCTTTCCTCTGTCCCCTCCATCACCTCCATCTCCTTCCCACAGCAATCCCAGTACGGTGAGGACGTGTGCGTGGTGGCTTTCTCCGGGCTGGACATCCCCCCTCCGGCCGGTCCCCTCTGGATCCTGGGCGCCACCTTCATCGGTCACTACTACACCAAATTCGACCGCCGCCACAACCGCATCGGCTTCGCCACCGCCCGCTGAGGGTCCCGGGGCCGCGGGGACCGGGCTGGGGGTGCAGAACCGGCCCGGAGGCTGCGGGAGCCCCGGGAAGCAGCGAGAGAACAGCAGCTCCCTTCCACCTCCTCTCCAAAGGCTCCCAAAACTCTCCTGATCCCGCTGCCGAACCCCCGCGCTGCTTCCCGGGAGTCGAGCCCGGAGCGGCACCGGGAATCTCGCCGGGATCCCGCGGCCGGAGCGGCCCCTCCGGGCGAGTTTCGGGCAATTTTCGGGCGATTTTCGGGCGATGTGCGGTGCCAGGAGCAGCGCACAGGGATTTGCTGCTGGTGCGGCTGAGGGACGCTCTGGGAATTGTGTTGTTCCTAAATCGGGGGCAATAATCGGTGTTTAAGGATGGTTTTAGCCGGTGTCAGCCCTGCCTCTCTTAGTGAGTTTGATATTAAACAATTTAAAGCAACAGGAGGATGAGCCTGTTGGTGGTGCAGAGGGGGGGATCAGCCACCTTTATTTGGGGAACTGGGCCACAAACGTCCCCGTGCCAGCGGCCACCTCTTCATTTGTGCCCTTCCACCCCGCAAGGGCGCAACGCCCTCCGCAGCTCCTGCGGGCAAATCCAGGGCTCTGCAAAGCCCTTCCTGCAGATGGGACGGTGCCAGCAGCCCTGGGTGTCCCCTCGGGGACAGGGACACGCAGCTCTGCTGTGGCACTCCGGGGAGGGGACATTTCCTGCAGGACGGTGGCTCCTGTCCCAGGGTTGTTTCCATGAGAAAAGCAGAGGTTTTTCTCTGCCCTGGATGTGGTGATGCCCCTGGAGCTGGAGGGAGGGCAGGGCAGTGCTCCTCGCTTGGGGGGACATTCCCAGTTCCAGCCCTGCAGCCGCGGACCCCAAAGCCAGGGGAACACGGGCTGGCCTCCAGTTTGACCAGTTCAGGTGGCCGGGAGTGGGAAATCTGCTCCTGGGGCAGGGCCTGGAGCAAGTCAGGATCTCACCAGGGAGGAGCAGTTGCTGGCAGGAGCTCCTCACCCTCAGAGCTGCAGAGCTGAGGAACCCCAGAGCTGAGGAACCCCAGAGCTGAGGAACCCCAGAACTGACAATTCCAGGTTTGAGGAACCCCAGAACTGACCAATTCCAGGGCTGAAGAGCCCCAGAACTGACAATTCCAGGGCTGAGGAACCCCAAAGCTGAAGAATCCCCAAGCTGACAATTCCAGCGCAGAGGAATTCCCAGAGGTGACAATTCCAGGGCTGAGAATTCCCAGAGCTGACAATTCCAGCACCGAGAAATTCCCAGAGCTGACAATTCCAGGGCTGAGGAACCCCAAAGCTGAAGAATCCCAAAGCTGACAATTCCAGCACTGAGGAATTCCCAGAGCTGACAATTCCAGGTTTGGGGAACCCCAGAACTGACAATTCCAGCGCTGAGGAACCCCAAAGCTGAAGAATCCCAGAGCTGACAATTCCAGGGCTGAGGAACCCTAAAAATCTGACAATTCCAACATGAGGAATTCCCGGAGCTGCCAAATTCCCTCTCAGCTTCAGGGATATTTGGGAAAGGGAGCCCGTGGCTGCGGTGTGACCCTTCCAGCACCTCCCCCTAAGCTCCCAGCCCTCTTTCCAGCCCTCCCAGCCCCGATCCTCATCCCGGCCCTGCCCCACGGCAGCTCCAGAGTGGGGAGGATGTGCCTGGGGCGGATCTTTGTCCCTCCTGGGAGCTCCTCGGGGCGATCCGAGCTCTTTGTGCTGGGATGCGCAACCCCGGGGGGCTCCGGGCAGGGGAAAATTCCGAAATTCCGGCTCCTGTGGGTGGGATGTGGTTATTTCTGTCACCTCCAACGCCGGGGTGGTGGCAGCGGCTGTCGGGGTGGAGGGAAGGGACGAATATCTGCTCTCATCCAGCGTTTCCTGAGCCGGGAAGCAGCGGCAGGGAGGGATGGGACCATCAGAACAGAGCGAATCTGCTCAGGTCCAGTCTCCCCTTCCTACAGGAGGGAAATGCCACTTGGAAACACCCAAACCTCCTCCGCCTCACACTCCACAACCAAGGCCAAGTCTGGAGAAGACTCGAGGGGCTGCAAAATGAGCCGCGGCTTCTGCCACATCCCCCAGCTGGAAGAACCTGGGTTAAACCGGGCTGCTTTTGGGGGAGCCGCTTCTGTTCCAGCTCCGCGCACTCGTTTCGAGCAGCGGGAGCTCAAATCCACCCCAGCCGCTGGCGGGGCCCCTTAAGCCGGGCTATCAACACCTCTGATCGCCTCCTCGGGGGGAATTTCCCGCTGGATGCTGCGGCTCTGCCCGCGGGGCTCCGCCAGCCCGGATTAGATCGTTCCGGCCGAGCAATTAGGCCAAGCTCAGCCCAGCAAAGCGCGGCAGCAATTATGCCCATCCTATTAACGCTGACAGGGCTGGAGGTATTTTTAGAAACACGGGAAACTGCCCGGCGGGGTTTTTGTCCCCTCGCTCCGTTTTCTTAAATTATTTTTTCCCCAGGTTTCCACTGGATTTTTCTCCAGTCCGGGCTGGTTTCAGCTCCCAGCTGGGAGCTCCGGAGGGGCACTCTCCGATGTGACGCGGTTATTTCCTCTGATAATGAAGCCGCCTCCGGGTTCTGCCAGCGGGAAAATGCCGCTTTTCTTCACCCCCCAAACCCTTTCCCAGCCCAGCTGCGAATCCCTCTCTGCGTTATCCCGAGGGGATCCGTCCCGCCCGGAGCTCTGGGGATGGATGAGCGCATCCCGTGCGCGGCTCCTCGTCCTTCGTACCCCCAAAGGAGGGAGCGGGGGCTGCGCGGAGCCCCCCGGGGTGGCGGAGGGGTTCCGCTGGTGGGTGGGTGGGAATTGGGGTACCGGGGGCGATCCCGGTCCCGGTGCGGATCTTTTGGGGTTCCAGGAAGGGATGGGGAAGGCACCGGGCAGGAGGCAGCGGGTGCGGAGCGCGATCCCGGTGCGGGGCGGTGCCGGGGGTGGCTGAGGGGCTCCGGGAATGGGTGGGGGAGGCACCGACAGCAGCTGCGGGGTTTGGTCCCGGTTCCGGTGCCGGCCGGGCGAGGCTCCGCTGCCCAGGATGCCGTGGCCGGGATGCCCCGTCCCGGTGCGGATCCCGGCTCGGGATGCGGTCCCGGTCGGGCGCCGGGGCCCCGGTGCGGGTGGGACGCCGGTCCGGTGATGCCGGTGCGGGTGCGGCGGCCGGGTCTCGGTGTGCGGGGGGTGCGGGTCCCGCCCTGCCAGCGATGCCGGTGCCGGTAGGATGCGGGTGCCTGGTCCGGGATGCCGGTGCCGGTAAGATGCGTGTGCCCTGCCCCCGGCGCCGGTAGGATATGGACCCGCTGCCCGGGATGCCGGTGCCAGTAGGATGAGGATCCCTGCCCCCGGTGCCGGTAGGATGTTTATCCCCTGCCCCCGGTGCCGGTAGGATGCGGGTTCCTGTCCCCGGTGCCGGTGCCGGTAGGATGTTTGTCCCCTGCCCCCGGTGCCGGTAGGATGTTTGTCCCCTGCCCCCGGTGCCGGTAGGATGCGGGTCCCTGTCCCCGGTGCCGGTGCCGGTAAAATGCGGGTTCCCTGCCCCCGGTGCCGGTAGGATATGGACCCGCTGCCCGGGATGCCGGTGCCGATAGGATGTGGATGCCTGCCCCCGGTGCCGGTGCCGGTAGGATGAGGGTCCCTGCCCCCGGTACCGGTAGGATATGGACCCGCTGCCCGGGATACCGGTGCCGATAGGATGCGGGTCCCCTACCCCCGGTGCCGGTGCCGGTAGGATGCGGGTCCCTACCCCCGGTGCCGGTGCCGGTAGGATGCGGGTCCCTACCCCCGGTGCCGGTGCCGGTAGGATGCGAGTCCCTGCCCCCGGTGCCGGTAGGATATGGACCCGCTGCCCGGGATACCGGTGCCGATAGGATGTGGATGCCTGCCCCCGGTGCCGGTGCCGGTAGGATGCGGGTTCCCTGCCCCCGGTGCCGGTAGGATGCGGGTCCCGGTGCCGGTGCCGATAGGATGTGGACTGCCCCCAGTGCCGGTGCCGGTGCCGGTAGGATGTTTTTCCCCTGCCCCCGGTGCCGGTAGGATGCGGGTCCCCTGCCCCCGGTGCCGGTGCCAGTAGGATGCGGGTCCCTGCCCCCGGTGCCGGTGCCGGTAGGATGTTTGTCCCCTGCCCCCGGTGCCGGTAGGATGCGGGTCCCTACCCCCGGTGCCGGTGCCGATAGGATATTTGTCCCCTGCCCCCGGTGCCGGTGCCGGTGCCGGTGCCGGTGCCGGTGCCGGTGCCGGTGCCGGTGCCGGTGCCGGTGCCGGTGCCGGTGCGGGCGCTGCCGCCGCTGCCGGGGAGGCGGGCGGGAGGCGGGCCGGTGACTCATGGCTTCCCAACGGCGGCGGCTCCTCCCCGCGGCCGCCGGCCCCGCGCAGCCCCCGGCACATGGGCCGCGGCTCCGGCAGCGCGGAGCTGGCCATGGCCGCAGCGCCCGCCCGCTGCCCCGACTGCCCGGGGCCGGAACCGGGGGGCGGCGGCGGCAGCCCCGCCGTGCCGCACCTCGGCATTGCGGTGGACGAGGGGGACGTGCTGCCCGGGGCGCTGCGGATCGTGCGGCGGCTGAGACCCGCCTGGGAGCCGGCCACGGTGAAGACCAAGGTACGGGGGGAGAGAGGCTGCGGCGGCACCGCGCGAACCGGCGGGGATCGCCCGGTGGGGCTGCGGAGCCCGGCTGGGTGCGGTTGTGGGGTTCTAGGGGATGGCTGAGGGGGCTGCGGGGCTCACCCCGGTGGGGTGTGGGGTCAGCTCACGGGGGGCTGAGAGGCTCAGCCTTGGGGGGCTATGGGGTCTGTCCTAGGGAGGCTGTGGGGCTCAGCCTTGGGGGGCTATGGGGTCTGTGCTAGGGAGGTTGTGGGGCTCAGCCTTGGGGAGCTATGGGGTCTGTGCTAGGGAGGTTGTGGGGCTCAGCTTTGCGGGGCTATGGGGTCTGTCCTAGGGACGTTGTGGGGCTCAGCCTTGCGGGGCTGTGGGGTCTGTGCTAGGGAGGCTGTGGGGCTCAGCCTTGGGGGGCTGTGGGGTCTGTCATAGGGAGGTTGTGGGGCTCAGCCTGCGAGCTATAGGGTCCGTCCTAGAGGGACTGTGGGGTTTAACCCAGGGGCTCCCGGATCTGTTCGAGGTGGGATGTGGGGCTCACTCTGAGGGGGCTGTGGGGTTCACCATGGGGGGTGCAGGACCTGCCCCAGAGGATGTGAACCCCCAAACCCCCACCCCCGGGGTGCAAAGGCGTGACACCCCCACCGCACCCCGCGCCCCACGAAGTTTAGGGTCCCCTGGGGTGGTCGCCGAGCGGTGGCTGTGGGTACACACGTGTCCCCAGGCTGGCTGCCGAGGTGCCCGCAGGAGCGGCCGCTCCCGGGAGCTGCTCTCCTTTGGGATATTTGTTGGCTCCCACATTTCAGCGTGGGCTGAGCCCCAGTTCAGCCGGGAGCCGGACACGAGTCTCGGGCTGCTGGCACGGGACGGGCTCGGCTGGCAGAGAATCGCTCTGGCCAGGGCTGGGGTGACACAGGCTGGTGGCACCGGTGCCCTCGGCTGTGCCCTGGCGCTGGGCACCGGAGCGTGGAAGGGCTGGAAATGTCTGCACGTGAGCGAGCGTCCCCTCCGAAGGCACACGCTTCCCGTCATTAAAAATGTATTAATAGCCAAGCGAAATGAAATACAAGAAGCTGCAGGAAAAGCCATCTGAAAGGGCAGATGGCAGCGGGCAGGAAGCTGGGAGTTGGAGTTTGCAGGGGCAGGAAATGTCTCGCTCTGCTCGCAGAGCTCGGTGGTTGTGGAGGGACCCCGGCTCTGCGGTATCCAGGCTCCGCAGGGGTCAGTGTTCTACAGCAGCTCGGATGTGCGGGCGTGTGTTTTTAATTTTAAAAAAGGGAAAAAAAGGTGGGAAAAAAAAAAAAAAACCCGCTCACGAGTTGAGGGAAAACCCTCCCGTTGCGTTTCCCTCGGCTGCTTTCCCTCCTCCCGCGTTTCCCCTCGCAGGAGCCGCTCGGGGATGGGATGGAGCGGCCCAGGGGCCTCAGCTGGTTCCCATTAGCGAGCCCGTTCCCCTGCCCGCTGCCCTGGAGCGCTGCCCCGTTCCCAGCACCTCGCGGGGCTGTACCAGGCTGTGCCGGCGGCTCGGGAAAATCTCCCGGAGCTCAGGAACGCGGCAAGAAGGATCTGGGAGCGCGGGCTGCCCTGTGTGCGCTCCTGGTTGTGCCCACTTCCAGGGCTCCTGCTCCTGATCCCGGGGGAGTGTGCGTGTGGCTGAGTCAGCCCCCCACGCTCCCAGGGAAGCACAAACTCATCCATCCATCCATCCATCCTCCCATCTCTCCATCCATCCATCATCATCCATCCATCCATCCATCCATCCATCCATCATCCATCCATCCATCCATCCATCCATCATCCATCCATCATCCATCCATCCATCCATCCATCCATCCATCATCCATCCATCCATCATCCATCCATCCATCATCCATCCATCCATCCATCCATCATCCATCCATCATCCATCATCCATCCATCATCCATCCATCCATCCATCCATCATCCATCCATCCATCCATCCATCACCCATCCATCATCCATCCATCATCCATCCATCATCCCCCAAGCAGCCACCCCCAAACCCAGCTAGTCCCTGCAGGTCACCGAGGGGCCACGTGTGCAGCTCCAGAGTTGCTGGCCTGGAATTCGGGGGGGATAGGGCTCAGTTAAAGCTGATTAAATCCCATTAAATCCCATTAAAGCTGCTGGGAAGGGCTGGCTGGGCTGTGGGGCAGCAAAGCCAAGCAGCACACCAGGATCTCCCTGGATGCAGAGCTGCTCACGTGTGGTTCATGGTGACACCTGCGTGGCCAAGCTGTGACACCGCTGCTGCCTGAATGGCAGGACAGGAGGAGGAAAGAGCTGAGCCCCGCGGTGAAACTCAGATTTATCAGCTCCGGGAAAAAGCAGCTGGAGAAGGTTTGGCCACAGCTGAGGGGCAGCACCCCTGAGGATGGGGCAGCACCCCTGAGGATGGGGCAGCACCCCTGAGGATGGGGCAGCGGCCTCGCCCTGCTCACCCCAAATCCGGCTGTGGAATGGGGGTGTCAACCCTGTCTGGCTTGGAGGGTCTCATTCCAGAGCCTGGAGTCTCCCTCGGGGAGCCCTATATATAGGAAGCCTATAGGGGAGCGTGGGTTGCTGAGTGGGATGTCTAAAATTATCCGTCCCATCGCTGAGCTCCGCGGCTGCCGGAGCAGGAACCCTCTCCCCCTCCTGCTCCCCGATCCCACAGGGCTGGAGGAATCGTTCCTATGGGGTGCCACAGCACCCCAGAGTGCCCAGTTTGGAGTTGGCACTCTGGGGGACAATGGGACAGGGGTTTCCTGTGGGGTGACAGAGCCCTAAATCCCCTCAGCGCCCAAAATCCCAGTGGGATGAGGGAGTCATGGAGTGCCCAGCTTGGAGCTGAACATCCCACGGTGTGGGGGACAATGGGACAGGGGTTTCCTGTGGGGTGACATGTCCCCAAACCCCCTCCGTGCCCCAGAGGTGCCCAAATCCCAGTGGGATGAGGGAATATTTTCCAGGGGGAGCAGCAGCATCCCGGGGATGGCACGTGGAGGTTTCTTGTGGGGTTTCAGAGCCCCAAACCCCCTCGGGTGCCCCAGAGGTGCACAAATCCCGGCGGGATTAAGGAATCATTCCAATGCGGAGCTGCAGCACCCCGGGGCCGGCACGGGGACAATGGGGGTGATTTCTTTTGGGATTTCAGAGCCCCAAACCCCCTCAGTGCCCCGGAGGTGCCCAAATCCCGGCGGGATGGGGCGAGGAGCCCCGAGCGGGCGGCAGCAGCCCCGGCATGTGCGCGGGCAGGCGGCCAAGGCGGAGCGCCGGGAGAACAAAACTCCTTTTCCATCTGCGAGGAGCCGTCAGAGCGGTGACACCGCGATGTCCCCAGCAGCGACATCCCCGCCTATCAGCGCCCCGGCCCGCGGGGAGGGTCGGAGGAGGGGATGGGGGGTGGTGTTGGCTCCGGCCTTGTTTTCAGCCTCGTTGGCTGGTTTATTTATTTATTATTATTTTGAATTTCGTGCCAATTTACGCTGTTTTGTTGGCTTTCCCTCCCCCCCGCAGCGAGACATTGCCGGGGCTGCTCCCATGCCAAGCGTGCTGGTGGCACTTCTGGCCTGAGCTGTTCCTGAGCTATCCCTGAGCTGTTCCACGTGAAAAAAAAACAAGATTTCCACCCAAACCACCCCTTCTGCCTGCAGAGGTGTTCCTGAGCTGCTCCTGAGCTGTTCCTGAGCCCCCAGGTGGAAAATAACAGGATTTCCACCCAAATCACCACCTCTGCCTGCAGAGGTGTTCCTGGGCTGTTCCTGACCACCTAGGTGAAAAAAAAAAACAGGATTTCCACCCAAATCACCACCTCTGCCTGCAGAAATGTTACTGGGCTGTTCCTGACCACCTAGGTGAAAAAAAAAAACAGGATTTCCACCCAAATCACCACCTCTGCCTGCAGAGGTGTTCCTGGGCTGTTCCTGAGCTGTTCCAGGTGAAAAATAACAGGATTTCCCCCCAGACCACCCCTTCTGCCAGCAGAGGTGTTCCTGAGCTCTTCCTGAACCCTTAGGTGAAAAAAACCCAGAATTTCCACCCAAATCAGCACCTCTGCCTGCAGAGCTGTTCCTGAGCTGTTCCTGAGCTGTTCCAGGTGAAAAATAACAGGATTTCCCCCCAGACCACCCCTTCTGCCAGCAGAGGTGTTCCTGAGCTCTTCCTGAACCCTTAGGTGAAAAAAACCCAGGATTTCCACCCAAACCACCCCTTCTGCCTGAGCTTCATCCTTCCAAACTCATGTCACTCCCCCACGACCCTTCCTGGCTGCGCCGCCTCTCTCTTTTTCCCTCATTTTTGCCGCGTCCACGAGGTTTTTTCCAGCGGTGGGACGAGCACAGGGGGTTCCCCTGCTCCCACCCAGGTGTGTCACCCCCGCCGCGTTTGTCCCCACGCAGCTCTTCACTGATGGCATCACCAACAAGCTGGTGGCCTGCTACACGGCCGAGGGCATGGGGGACGCGCTGCTGGTGCGGGTGTACGGCCGGAAAACCGAGCTGCTGGTGGACAGGGAGACGGAGCTGAGGAATTTCCAGGTGCTCCGAGCCCACGGCTGCGCCCCCGACCTCTACTGCGCCTTCCAGAACGGGCTCTGCTACCAATTCCTGCCGGGAATCGCGCTGGGACCTCAGCACGTCAGGGATCCCCACATCTGCAGGTGCGTGGGAGCTCCTGTGTCCACCCCTGTCGCTGTCGAGGCAGGACGGGAATGAATAGACTCAACTCTGAAGGCTGTGAGAGTAAAACTCTGATTTATTCAAAATACTGCACTCTTTTATACAGAGCTTCGTGAGGGCCAACTCCATTGGTCCAATGGAAAAAAACTGAGAGTAAAACTCCGATTTATTCAAAATCCACCGCTCTTTTATACAGAGCTTCGTGAGGGCCAACTCCATTGGTCCAATGGAAAAAAACAGACTAAATCTCCAATTTATTCAAAATACCCCACTCTTTTATACAGAGCTTCATGAGGACCAACTCCATTGGTCCAATGGAAAAAAACTGAGAGTAAAACTCTGATTTATTCAAAATACCCCGCTCTTTTATACAGAGCTCTGTGAGGGCCAACTCCATTGATTCTGAAGTGAAAACAACTCACAGCATTGGTGTACAGTGCTTGACAAACAGTGCTAGAACTTAACTATAAACAATGTAAAAAACAAGAGAGATAAAGAATTATTTACATTCTTCTCCAGCTCTTTCCCAGGCTCCTGCCTGGCTAGAAATTCTCAGTTTCTTTCTTTGACTGAATCCGAGACCCACACACCCCTAGGGTGGATCTGGGGGTTTTCCAGGGAAAATCCTCAGTTTTCTGGGGGTTTGTTCTGTGTTTTCAGGTCTCCCCTGGCCGCTGTGGCTGGGGGTCGTGGGTGTGCCCAGTCCTGGGATAAATGGGGATCAGGGGATAAATGGGTAAAAGTGCAGGAAGAGTTGTCAAAACTACCAAATTTCGAATTTTTATCAGGTTTTGGTGAAGAGTGGTTTCCTGGGAAGCTGGAATTAAAGTTTCCTGTAAATCTGGAATTAAAATTTCCTGTAAATCTGGAATTAAGATTTCCCTGGAAGCTGGAATTATAGTTTCCTGGGAAGTTGGAATTATAGTTTCCTGGGAAGCTGGAATTAATATTTCCTGGGAATCTGGAATTAAGATTTCCTGGGAAGCTGGAATTAAAATTTTCTGTAAATCTGGAATTAAGGTTTCCTGGGAAATTGGAATTAAGGTTTCCTGGGAAGCTGGCATTAAGATTTCCTGAGAAGCTGGAATTAAAATTTTCTGGGAAGCTGGAATTAAGGTTTCCTGGGAAGTTGGAATTAAGATTTCCTGGGAAGTTGGAATTAAGATTTCCTGGGAATCTGGAATTAAGGTTTCCTGGGAAGTTGGAATTGAAATTTTCTGGGAAGCTGGAATTAAGGTTTCTTGGGAAGCCGGAATTCCTTGGGAAGCAGAGTTTAGGCCTGAATTTGCCCTCAAAATGAGCATTCTGAACTGCTTCAGAGGCTGATCCCTGACACGGAAGGAGGGCTCAGCTGTGCTAACCCTGTGCTTTAAGCAGGATTTTCAGGGAATCCCTCTGAAGACACCCCAAAGCTCTTTTTGGGGATTTTGAAGGTTGGGGGGGGGGGGATTTTGAGATTTTGAGGATTTGGGATCACCCCTCACCCTTTTCCTGTGCTCCACGCCAGGCTGGTGGCCCGGGAGATGGCCCGAGTCCACGCCATCCACGCCAACGGGAGCCTCCCCAGGCCCATCCTGTGGCAGAAGCTGCACAAATACCTCGGCCTGGTGAAGACGGAGCTCAGCCCAAAGGTATCCAACCCCAGGTAAAGGCAGAGGGATCCCACAGAGCCAGGCTCTGCCTCGGGCACCCCCTGCCCACCCAGCTCTGGGTAAATCCTCTGCGAGGATTTGGGGCTGGATCCCTCTCAGACCCCCCGGAGCAGCTCCAGCCCCATCCTGCTGCCACTTTGGGGAGAATTTCAGCTTTTTTTTTGGAGCTTTGGGATGTATCTGTGCAGCATCCAGCTGGAGCACAGCCTCCCACTGCTGGAACAATCCTCCTCCTCCTGCTGGGAATTTAAGCCTGGAATAAACCCGAGCTCAAGCCCTGCCGAGATGACAATAAATTTTAGAAATTAAACCACTCAATCCCCACTTCCAGCCAGCCCATCCTGCTTTTTGGGGTGGCCGGTTTGGAACAGCAGGTGAGCTTTGGGGTGTCTGGGAAGGATTTGGGGCAGCCCCAAGAGGTGAACGAACCCCGGGCAGGGCAATGATTAACCCGGGGCAGGAGCCAGCCGGGCTTTTCGCAGCGCCCGCCGGGCCACGGGCAGACTTTACCCACCCTGCGCCTTCAGCGCGGCCAATTAGGCAATCATTAACGAGCTCTCCTGAGGTTACCGAGAGGCTGCCAGAGTCCAAAACATCCCCGTGCCCCGTGGGATTTCGGGGAGAGAGCGCTCGGTGGATTTGGGGGGTGGGCATGGGGGTTTTGGGGATAAGGGATGCGCTGAGGCTGAGCTGTGGTGTCTGTCTGGGTACCAAACTTGGTCCCCTCCCCAAAAAACGGCCTCGTTAGCCCAGATTTGTGTCATTAATGGGGTGGTTTGGAAGGCAGGAGAGGGAAGTTGGGGAAATTTTGCCCTTGAGCCTCAAGGAAAACGCTGGAAGTTGGGGAAATTCTGGAAATTGGGGAAATTCTGCCCCTGAGCCTCAAGGAAAACGCTGGAAGTTGGGGAAATTCTGGAAATTGGGGAAATTCTGTCCCTGAGCTCCCAGGGAAGCTTTGGAAGTCAGGGAAGCACAATTCTGGTCCAGTGGCCCCAGGGAAGCTCTGGAAGTTGGGGAAACACTGGAATTTGGGGAAATTCTGTCCCTGAGCATCAAGGGAAGCACTGGAATTTGGGGAAATTCTGTCCCTGAGCATCAAGGGAAGCGCTGGAATTTGGGGAAATTCTGTCCCTGAGCATCAAGGGAAGTGCTGGAATTTGGGGAAATTCTGTCCCTGAGCATCAAGGGAAGTGCTGGAAGTTGGGGAAATTCTGTCCCTGAGCATCAAGGGAAGCACCAGAATTTGGGGAAATTCTGTCCCTGAGCATCAAGGGAAGCGCCAGAATTTGTGGAAATTCTGCCCCTGAGCCCCAAAGCAGCACTAGAAACCGGGGAAACGCCACCCCTGAGCCCCAGGGAGGCTGCCCGGGAGCAGCAGCGATGCCACCCTGTCCCTTTTGTCCCCTGCCAGCCTCCCGCAGGACGTGCCCAGCCCCGAGGTGCTGGAGCAGGAGCTGGCCTGGATGAAGGAGACGCTGCCACCGCTGGGCTCCCCCGTGGTGCTGTGCCACAACGACCTCCTGTGCAAGAACATCATCTACGACAGCACGCAAGGTCTGTCTGTGTGCCCGGGGGTGTCCCTGTGCCACCCCCCGGTGCGGTGTCACCTCTGTCACCTCTGAGAGCCGCCGGGTTTGTCCCCGCAGAGCGCGTGCGCTTCATCGACTACGAGTACACGGGGTACAACTACCAGGCCTTCGACATCGGGAACCACTTCAACGAGTTCGCAGGTGGGGATTGTCCCCAAAGGTCCCCCCAGTGCCAGACTGGGAAATGGGGTGTCTCTCTTACTGGGATGGAAAAGGGAGTTATTCCCAGTGCCATATTGGGAAATGGGGTGTTCCTATTACTGGGGGTGGAGGAGGGAGTTATTCCCAGTTTCATACTGGGAAATGGGGTTTTCCTATTACCTGGAGGGAGTTATCCCCAGTCCCATACTGGGAAATGGGGTGTCCCTATTACTGGGATGGAGGAGGGAGTATTTATCCCAGACTCAGGGTGGGAAATGGGGTCTCTTCATCCCTGGGATGGAGGAGGGAGGTGTCCCCAGTGCCAGACTGGGAAATGGGGCATTCATATTACTGGGATGGAAAAGGGAGTTTCATTCCCAGTCCCAAACTGGGAAATGGGTGTTCCTATTACTGGGATGGAAAAGGGATTTCTATTCCCAGTCCCATGGTGGGAAATGGGGTGTTCCTATTACCTGGAGGGAATTTCCCCAGTCCCATACTGGGAAATGGGGTGTCTCACTTACTGGGATGGAAAAGGGAGTTGTCTCCAGTGCCATATTGGGAAATGGGGTGTTCCTATTACTGGGGGTGGAGGAGGGAGTTATTCCCAGTTTCATACTGGGAAATGGGGTGTTCCTATTACCTGGAGGGAGTTATCCTCAGTCCCATACTGGGAAATGGGGTGTTCCTATTACTAGGATGGAAAAGGGAGTTCTATTCCCAGTCCCAAACTGGGAAATGGGGTGTTCCTATTACCTGGAGGGAATTTCCCCAGTCCCAGACTGGGAAATGGGGTGTCTCTCTTACTGGGATGGAAAAGGGAGTTGTCCCCAGTGCCATATTGGGAAATGGGGTGTTCCTATTAGTGGGGGTGGAGGAGGGAGTTATTCCCAGTTTCATACTGGGAAATGGGGTTTTCCTATTACCTGGAGGGAGTTATCCCCAGTCCCATACTGGGAAATGAGGTGCTCCTATTACTGGGATGGAAGAGGGAGTTTTATTCCCAGTCCCAAACTGGAAAATGGGGTGTTCCTGTTACTGGCAGTGGAGGAGGGAATTTTCCCAGTGCCATACTGGGAAATGGGGTGTCTCTGTTACTGGGATGGAAAAGGGAGTTCTATTCCCACTACCAAGGTGGGAAATGGGGTGTTCCTATTACTGGGATGGAAAAGGGAGTTCTATTCCCAGTCCCATACAGGATAATTTGGTTTCACTATTACTGGGATGGAGGAGGGAGTTATTCCCAGTTTCATACTGGGAAATGGGGTTTTCCTATTACCTGGAGGGAGTGATCCCCAGTCCCATACTGGGAAATGGGGCATTCATATTACTGGGATGGAAAAGGGAGTTTTACCCCCAGTGCCATACTGGGAAATGGGTGTTCCTATTACTGGGATGGAGGAGGGAGTTATTCCCAGTGCCATACTGGGAAATGGGTGTTCCTGTTACTGGGGGCAGAGGAGGGAGTTTTATCCCCAGTCCCAGGGTGGAAAAACGAGGCTGTCCTGGGGCCTCCTGATCCCTGAGGATGGAGGAGGGACTTGAATCCCCAATCCCATGATGGGAAATGGGGTCTCCCCATCTCTGGGCATGGAGGAATGAGCTGCACCCCAAATCCTGCAGCAGGATTTGGGGCTGCCCACGGTCCGAGCGGGGTCTCTGCCGCCCTTGGGCACCCCTGGGGTGCCAACCCCGGCTCCTCACCCCAAGGCTGGCTGGGGGCCAGCAGCTGATCCTGGGGTTGTGCCCGGCTGGGGTTGTGCTCTCCTCGCTTTGCCGTGGGGAACCCAACCCTTCCCTGTCCCCCCATGTCCCCCCGTGTCCCCCCGTGTCCCCCCAGGTGTGAAGGAGGTGGATTATGGCCTCTACCCCGGCAAGGAGACACAGCTGCAGTGGCTGCACTCCTACCTGCAGGCCTACAAGGAGCTCACCCAGGGCCACCCAGGGGACAGCCAGGTGTCCCCGGAGGAGCTGGAGACGCTCTACGTGCAAGTGAACAAGTTCTCCTTGGTGAGTGGAGGAGGAGGAGGAGGAGGAGGAGGAAGGAGCCGGCCTCGCTGCAGGGCTGGAAACACAACCCAGGGAATGAGGGAGTTTTCCTCTTCTCTCGGGCTCCCAGCTGACCTGGCCAGCTCGGGGTTGCAGGTGCCAGCCTGGGGTCTCGGTGACATCGGGGACAGGCTGTGCCACGGGGCCTGGCAGCGCCTCAGAGCCCCCGGGCAAGGTCACAGGGGTGTGCTGGGGACAGCTGTGCCCGGCAGGGTGGCCTTGGGCAGCCCTTCCGAGGGGTCAGCCATGGCCGCGGTGAGGAAATCCTCTTTGCTGGCTGCCAGGGTTGGCCCCGGCAATCTTCTGGAAATTTCGGGTGAAGGGTTCTCTGTTTTCCTGGCTGGAGCTGGCAGCACAGGGGGTGGCACCAGGGAAGGTCACTGTGCCCAGAGAAGGGACAGTCACCATGTCCCCACAGCCTGGGGGGCACAAAAATCCCGCCGTGGGCCAGCCCTGTGTGTGTCCTGTCCTTGTCACAGCCCTGGGAGTTGGGGCACGGGGGTTTCTGCTCCCTGACCCTCCTTCTGCCCCTTGCAGGCCTCCCATTTCCTCTGGGCCTGCTGGGGCCTGATCCAGGATAAATATTCCACCATAGACTTTAATTTCTTACGGTGAGTCCACACCGCCGCTCCAGCGGGAAATGAGCGCGGAGGGAGGAGCCCGGGGAGGATCTGGGGAGGATCTGGGGAGGATCTGGGGAGGATCCTGGGGAGGATCTGGGGAGGATCCTGGGGAGGATCCTGGGGAAGATCCCAGTGGTCCCTGGGGATGATCCATGGGAGGATCTGGGGAGGATCTGG
Source organism: Taeniopygia guttata (assembly GCF_003957565.2). Classification (NCBI taxonomy): domain Eukaryota; kingdom Metazoa; phylum Chordata; class Aves; order Passeriformes; family Estrildidae; genus Taeniopygia; species Taeniopygia guttata. The sequence goes on along the minus strand of NC_044238.2, from coordinate 2,769,987 downwards.
GGAGGATCCTGGGGAGGATCCCAGTGGTCCCTGGGGATGATCCATGGGAGGATCCCAGGGAGGATCCTGGGAACAATCCTGGGGAGGATCCTGGTAGTCCCTGGGGATGATCCCATTAATTCCAGGGGAGGATCCCAGGGAAGATCCCAGTGGTCTCTGGGGAGGATCCAGGGGAGGGTCTCAGGGAGGATCCTGGGGAGGATCCAGGGGAAGATCCAGGAGAAGATCCCAGTGGTCCCTGGGGATGATCCATGGGAGGATCTGGGGGAGGACCCCGGGGAGGATCCTGGGGAGGATCCTGGTAGTCCCTGGGGATGATTCCAGTAATTCCTGGGGAGGATCCCAGGGAAGATCCCAGTGGTCCCTGGGGAGGATCCAGGGGAGGGTCTCAGGGAGGATCCTGGGGAGGATCCAGGGGCAGATCCGGGGGAGGATCCCAGGGAAGATCCTGGGGAAGATCCCAGTGCTCCCTAGGGAGGGTCTCAGGGAGGATCCTGGGGAGGATCCAGGGGAAGATCCAGGAGAAGATCCCAGTGGTCCCTGGGGATAATCCATGGGAGGATCTGGGGGAGGATCCCGGGGAGGATCATGGTAGTCCCTGGGGATGATCCCAGTAATTCCTGGGGAGGATCCCAGGGAAGATCCCAGTGGTCCCTGGGAAGGATCCAGGGGAGGGTCTCAGGGAGGATCCTGGGGAGGATCCTAGGGAAGATCCAGGGGAAGATCCCAGTGGTCCGTGGGGATGATCCATGGGAGGATCCTGGGGAGGATCCTGGGGAGGATCTCATCAGTCCCTGGGAAGGATCCTGGGAACAATCCTGGGGAGGATCCCGGTGATCCCTGGGGAGGATCCTGGCTGTCCCTAGGGAGGATCCCAAGGAGGATCCCTGGGAGGATCCCAGCAGTGCCTGGGGAGGATATTTGGGGAGGATCCCGGTGTTCCCTGGGGATGATCCCAGTGGTCCCTGGAGAGGATCTCAGCTGTCCCTGGGGGGATCCTGGGAAGGATCCCGGTGGTCCCTGGGAAGGATCCCGGTGGTCCCTGGGGAGGATCCCGGTGGTCCCTGGGAGGATCCCGATGGTCCCTAGGGAGGATCCCGGTGGTCCCTGGGGAGGATCCTGCCAGTCCCTGGCCCCACGAGCGGCTCAGAGCCATCCCTTCTCTCTCTCTGTCTCCCTCTCTTCGCAGATATGCAAAATTAAGGTTTAAACAATACTTCAAGATGAAGCCGGTGGTCACGGCCCTGCAGCTCCCCAAGTAGGGACCACCCCGAGCTCTTCTCTCCTGGCCGTGCCCTCGCGCCCCCCTGGCCCCTCGCCCGGTCCTGCCGGTGCCCAGGGGGACAAGAGGAGCTGTGCCACGGCCACAGTGCTGCCAGGAGAGCCTGGCCACCCCCAAGACTGGACCATGAGATGCTGGAGAGGACCAGAGCCCCGGTGAGGCCCCAGCCCACGCCAGGAAGCCTCACCACCGCCTTAAGGCCGGTCCCGGTGCCCGGCAGGTCCGTGCCCCGCTGGCACCGCTGCTGCTGCCGGGCCTGGCACCGTCCCCTCCCCCTGCAATGTCCCTGAGGGGGACACGGCGTCACCCCGGCCACTCAGGAGCCCCCAGAGCTCTGCCCGGTCACTTCGGCTGCCCCGCTGTCCCCTCCTGCCCTGCTGGGTGCCACCCCCAGAGCAGCGCTGTCCCCGCTGGCCCCAGGCACGGGACCCCTGTCCCTGAGGGGTGGCAGCTGTGGGCAAAGGGACAGGGCCAGCCGTGAGCCGCTGGCACCAGTGGGGCGCTGCTGGTGGGCACGGGTGTCCCCCACAGCTGCCCCTGCCTGGCCCCACTGCCCCCTCAGCTTGGTGGCACCCCAGCTCTGCCCCCAGGGGACATCCAGGGGCTGTCCTGCCTGTCCCCACCGCTGTCCTCTGTCCTGCCTGTCCCCACTGCTGTCCTCCTCCCTGGGCCGTGTCCCCACCCCTGGCAGGAGGTGGCACGGAGCTGCCCCACTTCAGGACCAGGCACAGGGACCTCCTGTGCCACCTCGGCTGTGGGGACACGGTGACTGTCCCTTCTCTGGGCACAGCAATGTCCCCCAGAGCCCCGTGTCCTGTCCCTGGCTGTGGGGACACGGTGGCTGTCCCTTCTCTGGGCCCAGGGATGTCCCCAGAGCCCTGTGCCACCCCTGGCTGTGGGGACATGGGGACTGTCCCTTTTCCAGGTACAGGGACCTCCTGTGCCACCCTGGCTGTGGGGACATGGGGACTGTCCCCTCTCTGGGCCCTGTGCCACCCCTGGCTGTAGGGACACGGTGGCTGTCCCTTCTCTGGGCACAGCGATGTCCCCCAGAGCCCTGTGTCCTGTCCCTGGCTGTGGGGACAAGGTGGCTGTCCCTTCTCCAGGTACAGGGACCTCCTGTGCCACCTCTGGGCTGTGGGGACACAGTGGCTGTCCCTTCTCTGGGCACAGCGATGTCCCCCAGAGCCCCGTGTCCTGTCCTTGGCTGTGGGGACGCAGTGACTGTCCCTTCCCTGCGCCCGGAGCCACCCCTGGCTGTGGGGACATGGTGGCTGTCCCTTCTCCAGGTACAGGGACCTTCCCCACAGCCCTGTGCCACCCCGGCTGTGGGGACACGGGGACTGTCCCTTCTCTGGGCACAGCGATGTCCCCCAGAGCCCCATGTCCTGTCCCTGGTTGTGGGGACACAGTGACTGTCCCTTCTCTGGGCCCAGGGATGTCCCCAGAGCCCTGTGCCACCCCTGGGCTGTGGGGACACAGTGACTGTCCCTTCCCTGGGCCCTGTGCCACCCTGGCTCTGGGGACACGGTGACTGTCCCCTCTCCGGGCCCAGGGATGTCCCCAGAGCCCTGTGCCACCTCTGGGCTGTGGGGACACGGGGACTGTCCCTTCTCTGGGTCCTGTGTCACCCTGGCTGTGGGGACATGGTGGCTGTCCCTTCTCCAGGTACAGGGACCTCCTGTGCCACCCTGGCTGTGGGGACACGGTGGCTGTCCCTTCTCTGGGCACAGCGATGTCCCCAGAGCCCTGTGCCACCTCTGGGCTGTGGGGACACGGGGACTGTCCCTTCTCTGGGCCCTGTGCCACCTCTGGGCTGTGGGGACACGGGGACTGTCCCTTCTCTGGGCCCTGTGCCACCCTGGCTGTGGGGACACGGGGACTGTCCCTTCTCTGGGCACAGCGATGTCCCCCAGAGCCCGGTGTCCTGTCCCTGGCTGTGGGGACACGGGGACTGTCCCTTCTCTGGGCCCTGTGCCACCCTGGCTGTGGGGACACGGGGACTGTCCCTTCTCTGGGCACAGCGATGTCCCCCAGAGCCCTGTGTCCTGTCCCTGGCTGTGGGGACACGGTGACTGTCCCCTCTCCAGGCACAGGGATGTCCCCAGAGCCCTGTGCCACCCCTGCTATGGGGACATGGTGGCTGTCCCTTCTCTGGGCCCTGTGCCACCCCGGCTGTGGAGACACGGGGACTGTCCCTTCTCTGGGCCCAGGGATGTCCCCAGAGCACTGTGCCACCTCTGGGATGTGGGGACATGGGGACTGTCCCCTCTCCAGGCACAGGACCTTCACCAGAGCCCTGTGCCACCCCTGGGCTGTGGGGACATGGGGACTGTCCTTTCTCTGGGCCCTGTGCCACCTCTGGGCTGTGGGGACACAGTGACTGTCCCCTCTCTGGGCCCTGTGCCACCCCTGGCTGTGGGGACACGGTGGTTGTCCCTTCTCTGGGCACAGGGATGTCCCCAGAGCCCTGTGCCACCCCTGGCTGTGGGGACATGGTGGCTGTCCTTTCTTTGGGCACAGCAATGTCCCCCAGAGCCCCGTGTCCTGTCCCTAGCTGTGGGGACAGGGGGACTGTCCCCTCTCTGGGCCCTGTCCCACCTTGGCTGTGGGGACATGGGGACTGTCCCTTCTCTGGGCACAGGGATGTCCCCAGAGCACTGTGCCACCTCTGGGCTGTGGGGACACAGTAACTGTCCCCTCTCTGGGCACAGGGACCTTCACCAGAGCCCTGTGCCACCCTTGGCTGTGGGGACACGGTGGCTGTCCCTTCTCTGGGCACAGGGATGTCCCCAGAGCCCTGTGCCACCCCTGGCTGTGGGGACACGGGGACTGTCCCTGCTCTGGGCCCAGGGATGTCCCCCAGAGCCCCGTGTCCTGTCCCTGGCTGTGGGGACACAGGGACTGTCCCTTCTCTGGGCCCTGTGCCACCCTGGCTGTGGGGACATGGGGACTGTCCCTTCTCTGGGCCCTGTGCCACCCTGGCTGTGGGGACACGGGGACTGTCCCTTCTCTGGGCCCTGTGCCACCCTGGCTGTGGGGACACAGTGGCTGTCCCTTCTCTGGGCACATTGATGTCCCCCAGAGTCCCGTGTCCTGTCCCTGGCTGTGGGGACATGGTGGCTGTCCCTTCTCCAGGTACAGGGACCTCCTGTGCCACCCTGGCTGTGGGGACATGGTGGCTGTCCCTTCTCTGGGCACAGCGATGTCCCCCAGAGCCCTGTGTCCTGTCCCTGGCTGTGGGGACACGGGGACTGTCCCTTCTCCGGCCACAGGGACCTCCCCCCGGCAGAACCAGGGCTGCTGGCACGCCCGTGGTTCTTTTGGTGGGAAATAAAAGCTGCTGGTAGCTGGAATTTGGGAATTTGGGGCTGGCGGATCTTGGGGGGCCGGTGCCGGAGCAGGGGCAGCACCCGCGGGCTCTGGGGGTGCTCCTGTCCCTTCTGTACCCCGAGATGTCCCCATGCCACCCTCGCCCCCAACCCTGGTGGAGCCCAGGCCCCACTCTCTGCTCCAAAAAGTCACTTTTATTGTGCCAAGGGCCGGGGGGAGGAACGACTGTAAACAGGGATGTGAAATATACAGGTTAAGTTACTCGTGGTCTTATTAACAAAATAAAGCTCTATCTATATTTACAATCTTTAAAAAACAGAACAACAACCAAAAAAAAACAAAAAATAGGAAAATAAATGGAAGAGAGACAAGGAGCTGTGGGGAGGGGACACATCTGCTTCCAGTCCCTCCGCAGCACAGCCAGGCCCAGCCCTGGAGCTGGGACCCCTCCCCAGGGACCCCTGTGCACCCCTGGGACCCCCTGACCTTCCCCAGGGACCCTTGTGCATCCCTGGGACCCCCTGACCTTCCCCAGGGACCCCTGTGCATCCCTGGGACCCCCTGACCTTCCCAGGGACCCCCATCCTTCCCTGGGACCCCGTGTCCTCTCCAGGGACCCCCATCCTTCCCTGGGACCCCGTGTCCTCTCCAGGGACCCCTGTCCCTTGCTGGGGACTCCTGACCTTCCCCAGAGACCCCCTGTCCTTCTTAGGGACACTTTTCCATCCCTGTACCTCCCCAGGGACCCCTGGGACCCCTGTCCTTCCCCAGGGGACCCTTTTCCATCCCCAGGGCCCCCTGTCCTCCCCAGGGACCCCCTGTCCTTCTGTGGGACCCCCTGTCCTCTCCAAGGACCCCCTGTCCCTCACAGGGACCCCAGGCTGGCGCAGGGATTTGGGAACAAGTGAAGCCCTGACAGAGGCAGGGGAGCAGGGAGGGGCTGGCGGGATGTCCCCAGGATAAGAGATGTCCCCCGGGATAAGGGATGTCCCCACGGCGGTGTCCCCAGCACTGGGCTGCTGCTGCTGCTGCTGAGATTCAGATCCCCAGCCCGGTTTGGGGACAAGGGGACAAAGGGACAAGGGGACAGAGGCTGGTGCCCACTTTCTGCAGCCCTGAGCCCGGGTGGCTGCAGCCCCCACTGTGTCCCCAGCGCTGCCGCTGTCCCCACAGTGTCCCCAGCATTGTCCCTGTCCCCGTGGTGTCCCCGTGGTGTCCCCAGCACTGTCGCTGTCCCTGCGGTGTCCCCAGCCCAGTAATAACCCCCACAGTGTCCCCGCGCTGTCACTGTCCCCATGATGTCACTGTCCCTGCCGTGTCCCCAGCATGGTGACAGTCACCACGGTGTCCCCAGCGTTGTCCCTGTGGTGTCCCCAGCACTGTCCCCGTCCCCGCGGTGTCCCGGCGGTGTCCCCAGCGTTGTCCCCGCGCTGTCCCCGCGCTGTCCCCGCGCTGTCCCCGGCTCGGGGCCGTTCCCGGCTCTGCCACAGGGAGGTGCCGGAGCCCCGCGCACGGAGGGGACAGCGGGGACACGGCCCGGGAGAGCGGCTGGGCACGGGGACACGGCACACACCTGGGCATGGGGACATGGCACACACCTGGGCACGGGGACACGGCACACCTGGGCACGGCACACACCTGGACATAGCACACACACCTGGGCATGGCACACACACACCTGGGCATCGCACACACACCTGGGCATGGAGCACACCTGGGCACAGGGACATGGCACACACACACCTGGGCACAGCACACACACCTGGGCACTGCACACACCTGGACATAGCACACACACCTGGGCATGGAGCACACCTGGACATGGCACACACACCTGGACATGGAGCACACCTGGGCACGGGGACACACCTGGGCACTGCACACACACCTGGACACCCCCAGCTGTCACCTGGACACCCTGCCCTGTCACCTGGACACCCGCCACGCCCGGCCGCACCACACCGCAGCCGCTGGGACAGGCTCCGACCCCACCAAGGTCATTTTTCCGCAAATTCCCTTTTCCCCTAAAGCCGTTTCCTCTCCCTGCCTGGCACCCTGCGGGGCTCAGGGCCGGGTGCCCGGGGACAGCCGGGCACGGGGACAGCCGGGCACGTCCCCAGGCCGGGGGCTGGCAGGGCAGGAGCCACCCCCGCTTTATCCCGGAGTGGGCCCGAGCTAAAATTGGCACGGTGGGAATTCGCTGGCAGGCGCCAAAGAGCGAGCGGGAAGCGCGGCGGGCGGGGAGGTCACACCAGGATAGAGGAGGGACAAGCGCGTCCCTGTCCCGTGTCCCCAGTCTGTGTCCCCATCCCGTGTCCCACTCCATGTCCCCATCCCGTGTCCCAGTCCATGTCCCCATCCCATGTCCCCATCCCATGTCCCCATCCCATGTCCCACTCTGTGTCCCCTCCCATGTCCCCATCCCGTGTCCCACTCCATGTCCCCATGCCATGTCCCCACTCCATGTCCCCATCCCGTGTCCCACTCCGTGTCCCCACTCTGTGTCCCCACTCCATGTCCCCACTCCATGTCCCCACTCCGTGTCCCCACTCCATGTCCCCATGCTGTGTCCCCACTCCGTGTCCCCATGCCGCGCCCAGCAGCACACCAGGTGAGGCTCTGCAGGACCCGCAGGTGCTGGACATGCTCTGGATGTTCCCTGCAGCCCGAGAGCCTCAGGTCCCCTCAGGGGTGACAACGCAGCCACCACAGTGCCACCAACCCTCCAGGCTCGCTGGCCTCGGCTCCACGTGCCACCAAAGCAAGGCCAAGCCAGTCCTCGCCACCCAAAATCCCGGGTGCCCACCCTCGCGGGACCCCTCTGCAGGCGGGCAGCTCTCCTGCGGCAGAGTGCCACCCCACCTGGACACGCCGTGCCCTCCCGGGGGTGGCAGCCAGCCCTGCCACCCCCTCCGCTGTCCCCCCGCGCCCCCTCAGTCCGTCAGCACCACCAGCTCGCCGTCACTCTTGTCCTCGCCCTCCGAGTCCTCGTCCTCGCTGTAGCGGTACACGTCCCCCTCGGGCACCGAGTGCCCGTCGTCCCCGGCGTCCCCGTCCTTGAGGCTGCGGGTGTTGACGATGACGGGCATGGCGGGGTCGGCGCCGCGGGGCAGGTAATGCTCCAGGAGGGGCGGGGGCAGCTGCACGCCCACCGGCCGCGGGTACAGCACGTCCGAGGAGCTGGGGGGCACCTGGCTGCCCTGCGGCCTGGGGGACACGGGGAGCGGGCACTGAGAGGGCTCACAGGGTTCCCCCAAGGTGGGCATTCTGTGCAGGTGGGCACCAAGCCCACGGGAATGAGGTGGGCATGCACCTCATGGGTGTCAGGGGGGTGCCAGCCCCATGGGCACCAGGTGAGAACCTGCCCCATGGGCACCAGGTGGGCACCAACCCCATGGACACCAGGTGGGCACAAACCCAACCGGTGCCAGGTGAGCCCTTGCTCCAATGCAGCCACGTGGGCACAAACCCCGTGGGCACCTGGTGAGTCCTCACCTGTGTCACCCGGAGGATACCCATGTCACCTTATCAACCCCCCTTTATCAATCCCCTTTATTAATTCCCCTTATCAATCCCCCTTATTAATTACCCTTTATCAATCCCCCTTATCAATCCCCATTTATCAATTACCCTTTATTAATTCCCCTTATCAATCCCCATTTATCAATTAACCTTTATCTACCCCCTTATCCCCCACTTAGCAATCCCATTATCAACCCCTTTATCAATCCCCCTCATTAATTACCCTTTATCAATCCCCCTCATCAATCCCCATTTATCAATTACCCTTTTTCAACCCCCTTATCTCCCACTTACCAACCCCATTATCAACCCCTTTATCAATCCCCTTTATTAATTACCCTTTATCGATCCCCCTTTCCAATCCCCATTTCTCAATCACCCTTTATGAATTCCCCTTATCAACCCCCATTATCAACCCCTTATCAGCCCCCTTACCAATCCCCATTTATCAATTACCCTTTTTCAAGCCCCTTATCCCCCACTTACCAACCCCATTATCAACCCCTTTATCAACCCCCCTTATTAATTACCCTTTATCGATCCCCACTTAGCAATCCTGTTATCAACCCCTTCATCAATCCCCTTTATTAATTACCCTTTATCGATCCCCCTTTCCAATCCCCATTTCTCAATTACCCTTTATGAATTCCCCTTATCAATCCCTTTTATCAATCCCTGCATCAATCCCCTTTACTAACCCCCTTATCAACCCCCTTATTCCCCCACTTACCAACCCCGTTATCAACCCCTTTATCAACCCCTTTATCAACCCCCTTTATTAATTACCCTTTATCGATCCCACTTACCAATCCCCATTTCTCAATCACCCTTTATCAATCCCCCTTTCCAACCCCCATTACCAACCCCTTATCGCCCCCTTTCCAATCCCCCTTTATCGATTACCCCTCTCACCCCTATCAGCCCGTGCTCAGTTACCCCATGAGGAAGCCCTGCCTGGCGTCCTGGCGCCGGTTCCTCATCAGCGCCTTGTACTCGCCCACGCGCAGCCGCTTGCCCTCCACGATGCACGTGCGCTTGGGCCGCGGTTTGTATTTGTAGTCCGGGTACTTCTCCAGGTGCTGCCGGCTCAGCCGCGCCTGCTCCTCGTAGTACGGCTGCTTCTCCTGGTTGGACATGGATTTCCAGCGGGATCCTGGGAGGAGAGGGGTGGAGGGGATGGTTAATGAGAATTAGTGGTGTTAATTAGCGGTATTGCTGGTGGGAATGGTGTCCGGGTTGATGGAGGTGCTGGTGGGAGATATCTGCTGGAATATCGGGAAGAGATTCCCTGAATTCCTCTGGGCATTTCCAGGGGTTCATGTCCTCATTCCCTGATCTTCCCTCATGGTTTCCTCCCTTCATTCCCTGACCTTCCTCAGGAACCTCCTGGGATTCATCTCCTCATTCCCTGACCTTCCTTCCTGGGATTCATCTCCTTATTCCCTGACCTTCCTTCCTGGGATTCATCTCCTTATTCCCTGACCTTCCTTCCTGGGATTCATCTCCTCATTCCCTGACCTTCCTTCCTGGGATTCATCCCCTCATTCCCCCATCTTCCTTCCTGGGATTCATCCCCTCATTCCCCCATCTTCCTTCCTGGGATTCATCCCCTCATTCCCCCATCTTCCTTCCTGGGATTCATCCCCTCATTCCCCCATCTTCCTTCCTGGGATTTATCTCCTCATTCCCTGATCTTCCCTCATGGATTCCTCCTTTCATTCCCTGACCTTCCTCAGGAACCTCCTGGGATTCATCTCCTCATTCCCTGACCATGCCCAGGAATCTCCAGGGATTCATCTCCTCATTCCCTGACCTTCCTTCCTGGGATTCATCTCCTTATTCCCTGACCATGCCCAGGAATCTCCAAGGATTCATCTCCTCATTCCCTGACCTTCCATCATGGATTCCTCCCTTCATTCCCTGACCTTCCTCAGGAACCTCCTGGGATTCCTACCCTCATTCCCTGACCATGCCCAGGAATCTCCAGGGATTCATCTCCTCATTCCCTGACCTTCCCTCCTGGATTCATCTCCTCATTCCCTGACCTTCCCCAGGAACCTCCTGGGATTCCCTGACATTCCCCAGGTCAGGGAGATCCCTCTGCGGCTATTCCGAGTGGATCCCCCATCCCTAGATCTCATTCCCATCTCTCCAGGGGGATGCAGAGCACATCCCCAGTCCCAAGATCTTGTTCCAATCCCTCCAGGAGTTGCAGAGTAGATCTCTTGTTCCAAGATTTCGTTCCAAACCCTCCAGGGGTTGCAGAGGGGATCTTACCCCGGGATCTCATTCCCATCCCTCCAGGGGATGCAGAGTGGATCCCCTGCCCCAGGATCTCATTCCCATCTCTCCAGGGGTTCAGAGGGGATCCCCTGCCCCAGGATCTCATTCCCACCCCTCCGGGGATGCAGAGGGGATCCCCTGCCCCGGGATCTCATTCCCACCCCTCCAGGAGTTCAGAGGGGATCCCTTGGACTCCAGGATCTCATTCCCACCCCTCCAGGGGTTCAGAGGGGATCCTGCCCTGGGATCTCACCCAGGATCTTGCTGATGCTGGAGTTGTGCATGTCGGGGAAGGCCTGCAGGATCTTCCTGCGCTCGTCCTTGGCCCACACCATGAAGGCGTTCATGGGCCGCTTGATGTGGTTGTTGTTCCTGGACTCCGGGAAGTGCCGGGAGCCTGCGGGGACAGGCGGCAATGAGGGCAGGACAGGAGGACAGGGCCACCCTGGGGTCACCACCGCGCTCCCGGCCGTCCTCACCGTCCATCTCGCAGCTCAGCAGAGCCTCGTCCAGCCGGTGGCCGGGGGTCTCCTCCATCCGCTCCTTCACCGGGGAGGAGTCCATCCCGACGGGCTCCTGCAGGACAGCGGGGTCAGGAGCCAGCCCCCAGCCCGGGCACAGCTGGTGACCCTGGGGTGGCAGAGGGGTCGGTGACCACAGAGTGACCCTCACCTTGCGGTAGGGGCTGCTCAGGGAGCCCTCCATGGCGGCGCCGTGGCCGTGCAGCAGCTGCCGCGCGTCGTGGATGGCTTTGGTGATGGCATCGCCCTCTCCCAGGAATCCTGGGGGACACGGGCACCCGTCAGTGCCAGCGGCCACCCCGCTGACCACTCACAGCATCCATCAGTGCCAGCGGCCACCCCACTGACCCCCAGAGTACCCACGGACACCCGTCAGTGCCAGCGGCCACCCCGCTGACCACTCACAGCATCCATCAGTGCCAGCGGCCACCCCGCTGACCCCCAGAGTACCCACTCCATGGGTTCTTATCAGTGCCAGTGGTCACTCCACTGACCACTCACAGCACCCACCCCCATGGGCACTCATCAGTGCCAGTGGTCACCCCAATGACCCCCATAGGTCATGGGTCATGGGCCATGACACCCCCATGGGCACTCATCAGTGCCAGTGGTCACCCCACTGACCCCCATGGGCCATGACACCCCCATGGGCACTCATCAGTGCCAGTGGTCACCCCGCTGACCACTCACAGCACCCAACCCATGGGCACCTGTCTGTGTCATTGGTCACCCTGCTGACCACTCACAGAACTGACCCCATGGGCACCCATCAGTGCCAGTGGCCACCCCGCTGACCACTCAGAGCAGTGACCCTTACTGGCACCCATCAGTGCCAGTGGTCACCCTGATGACCACTGCTGACCATTCACAGCACCCACCCCATGGGCACTGATCAATGCCAGTGGTCACTCTGCTGACCACTCACAGCATCCATCAGTGCCAGCGGTCACTCTGCTGACCACTCACAGCACTGACCCTTACTGGCACCCATCAGTGCCAGCAGCCACCCCACTGACCACCCTGCTGACCGCTGCTGACCACTCAGAGCACTGACCCCATGGGCACTCCTCAGTGCCAGTGGTCACTCTGCTGACCACTCACAGCATCCATCAGTGCCAGCGGTCACTCTGCTGACCACTCAAAGCACTGACCCTTACTGGCACCCCTCAGTGCCAGCGGTCACCCCGATGACCACTGCTGACCATTCACAGCACCTACCCCATGGGCACTCATCAATGCCAGTGGCCACCCTGCTGACCACTCACAGCATCCATCAGTGCCAGCGGTCACCCTGCTGACCACTCACAGCATCCATCAGTGCCAGTGGTCACTCTGCTGACCACTCAAAGCACTGACCCTTACTGGCACCCATCAGTGCCAGCAGCCACCCCACTGACCACCCCGCTGACCGCTGCTGACCACTCAGAGCACTGACCCCATGGGCACTCCTCAGTGCCAGTGGTCACTCTGCTGACCCCCAGAGTACCCACCCCATGGGCACCCAGTGGTCACCCCACTGACCACTCCCAGCACCCACCCCATGGCCATCCCTCAGTGCCAGCGGTCACCCCGCTGCCCCCCACCGCCCTGCGGGGATGTCACCGGTGTCCCCACCCAGAGGGAGGCTGGCCGGGCTGCTCTGCAGCTCCCTGCTGGCCCCGTGGCTCGGTGGCAGGGACTGGCACCCGCTCAGCTTCAAACTGGGCGAACTGGAGGCACTGGGCAGCTCCGGACCTTTGGGTTTGGCCGTCAGGTTCAGCGGCTGCGAGGTCTCCTGAGGAGGAGGAGGAGGAGGAGGTGGGATGGCAGGTGAGGAGATGTCCCCAAAGCCCCACCCTGGGGTGTGGAGGGGCTTTGAGAGCTGTGCCAGGGGTTGGAGGGGTTTTTTTTGGGGTTGAAGAGTTTTTTGGGGCTATACCAGGGGTTAAAGGGCATTTTTGGGTTGTACCAGGGACTGAAGGGGTTTTTTGGGGACGTGCCAGGGGTTGAAGGGGTGTGGAGGGGCTGTACCAGGGTTTTTGGGGCTCTACCAGAGTTTGGGGGCTGTGCCAAGGGTTGAAGGGGATTTTTGGGGTTGTACTGAGGGTTAAAGGGCATTTTTGGGGCTGTACCAGGGACTGAAGGTGGTTTTTGGGGTTGTACCAGGAGTTTTGAGGGCTGTACCAGGGTTCTTTGGGGTTTTGGGGGCTGTACCAGGATTTTTGGGGTTTTGGGGCTCTACCAGGGTTTTTTGGGCTGTACCAGGATTTTTGGGGTTTTGGGGCTGTACCAGGGCTTTTTTGGGCTGTACCAGGATTTTTGGGGTTTTGGGGGCTGTACCAGGGTTTTTGGGGCTGTACCAGTGGGTTTTTTTGGGTTTTTTGGGGCTGTACCTGCATCTGGAGGTGGCCCGGGCCCGCGGGTCTCTTCAGCGTGGGGGGAGGTGGGCTGTGCAGGAGCTGCACCGGGTAATCCACTGCGGGAGCAGAGGGACAGCGGTTGGGGACACGGCCATGGGGACAAAGCCACCCCGCAGGGCCGGGACTGTGGGAACCCAGAGCTTCCCTCTGGCTGCCCTGGGACCCTGGCAGGGGTCAGGAACCCCCCTGGACAGAGCCCCCAGAGACACTGGCTGTGATCTCTGCCCATGGAAAAGAGTTTTCAATCTTACAGGATGAATTACCAGCTCTGAGTGTTTGATATAAGTAATAATTAAGTGTAGCACGGGTGCAAAAGTAAAATTTTAGGTTTCTAGATGAGGGGTCCAAAGGGGACAAGATGGAGGAAATTGGGTGTGCCTTGTCCTTTTCCTCCTTCTTCATGCCCTCCATGTTTCACTGTGGTGTTGGCATTTTTCTGTTGGTTCAGGCTGGGGACACACTGTCCAACGTAGGTGACAGATATTGGCACGTTATTGTAAATCCAGCACAGGTAGTTTCTGGTATTTAATGTTTGTACCATCCCACTGAGGGCAGAGCCCCACACGCTGCCCTGCAGGACAGAGCTGCGGCAGGGCAGCAGAACATGGTAGAGATAAACAGAATAAACAACCTTGAAACAGCACAGACCAATTATGGCTTCTGCTTTGGCTGTGGGGCTGACAGACAGAGACTTTCTACATTTCGGGATCATCAATCCCTCAGATTCCGACACGGGACAAGCCCAACTCACCCGGTTTGCAGGGGATGGGCTGGATGGGCAGGGCCAGCTGGGACTCGGGGGTGACCGGCAGGGGCTGGTGGCCGGGGCTGAAGGCGGGGATCATCACGTAGGGCATGTTGACCTGCTGGAGGGGACGGGGACACCGGATCAGTGCCACCGCCGCGAGGGCACGGCAGGACACGGCGTAGCTCAGGCAAGGACCAAACGCCTCGGAAGTGTCCCCGCCCGTGGTGGGTGGGATGGAACTAGATCATCTTCAAGGCCCCCTTCCAACTCAAACCATCCTGTGCATCAGTCTGGAGGGCAATTTTTGGGTTCTACCAGGAACTGAAGGCGATTTTTGGGTTGTACCAGGAACTGAAGGCAATTTTTGGGTTCTATCAGGAACTGGAGGCGATTTTTGGGTTCTACCAGGAACTGAAGGGGATTTTTGGGGTTGTACCAGGGTTTGGGGCATCTGTGCCAAGGGTTGAAGGGATTTTTTTGGCTGTACCAGGGATTGAAGGCGGTTTTGGGGTTCTACCAGGGGTTGAAGGGGTTTTTTGGGGGGCTGTACCAGGATTTTGGAGGCGATTTTGGGGCTGTACCAGGGTTCTTTGGGGTTTTTGGAGTTGTACCAGCGGTTTAAGGGTTTTTTTGGGGATGTAATAGGGGTTTGGGGGCTGTACCAGGATTTTGGGGTTTTTGGGAGGCTGTACCAGGATTTTGGAGGGGATTTTGGGGCTGTACCAGGGTTCTTTGGGTTTTTTGGGGTTGTACCAGGGGTTGAAGGGTTTTTTGGGGATGTACTAGGGGTTTTGGGGCTGTACCAGAATTTTTGGGTTTTTTTGGGGCTGTGCTAGGATTTTCGGGGGTTTTGGGGCTGTACCAGGGTTCTTTGAGGTTTTTGGGGTTGTACCAGGGGTTTAAAGGTTTTTTGGGGATGTAATAGGGGTTTTGGGGCTGTACCAGGGTTATTTGGGGTTTTTGGGGTTGTACCAGCGGTTTAAGGGTTTTTTGGGGCTGTACCAGGATTTTGGGGGGTTTTGGGGCTGTACCAGGGTTCTTTGGGGTTTTGGGGGCTGTACGAGGGGTTTTGGGGGCTGTACTGGTGTTTTTTGGGTGTTTTGGGGCTGTACCAGGATTTTTTGGGTTTTTGGGGCTGTACCAGTGTATTATTCTGATGCACAGAATTGGAATTACAATATTCTCTTCTTAGGTCAAGAATGTTGATTTGATTTCGGGGCCAAGATACTTGCAATATTTCAAACTCATTACCTGCTATTTTTATTTGTATGCACGCTTTGTCAGGTTAGGACAAAGTTTGTCTAATGGTTAGGAAACCATTAGAAATTGTTAGGAAAGAACAAACGTTAAAAGTAATCCAAACATAATGCAAAGAGCTTTTCTCTCCTTTTCCTAGAAGGTATTCTTTTAATAATTAACTCTTTTATAGAAGAAAGTCTTCGAGTTCACATTTTTCTAGGAGACAGGAAGTTGAGGTAACACGAAGAAAATATGTAGTGCTCAAATTAGAGTGAACCTCAATATCTGTTCCTTAGTTTGCTTTTTTTTTTTTGTTTTTAATGTTAGGAAGAGCCTAAATCCCTTGTAAATTGTCCTTGCATGGGGGAAATGGGCCCCGAGACCATCTGGTGGAAGACATATTAAAATAACGTTGGATTTATAATAAAGGATGTCTGTATGAGAGAAGAATTCTACTTTTATGGCATATATGGATAATGTGTCTATTAAAAGGCTTATGAGTTGCTACAGGACATACTAAGAAACATTTTTTTTTCTTTCTTATCTAGACAACTTTGAAAGGAGAGAGATTAAAAGCTGAACAGAGATATCTGAGTTAAAATTATGAAGATGGTTCACCTGCCAGGGGAGGTGCCCCTGCCCTTACCTGGATCTGCTGCTGCAGGAGGTTGATCTTGTGCTGCTGCTGGATGAGCTGCTGCTGCTGCTTGGCGATCTGGGGAGGGGACAGCGGCCTTGGTGACATCCAGGACAGCGCTGGGCTGGCCTCCAGCCTGGCAGAACCCATCCAGCACCACAGAAAAAGGGTGGCAGGGGGTCCCCAGGGTCGTGGGGAGGGCAGGAGGAGGGGCTGAGCTGCCCCCTGAGCCACCTCGAGGGACACAAGGGCTGTGTGCCACACCCCAGGTGTGACAGCGGTGTCACCCCTGCCCTTGGTGTGGGAATCCAGAGCTTCCCTCTCGCTGTCCTGGGACCCTGGCAGGGGTCAGGAACCCCCCTGGACAGAGCCCTCAGAGACACTGGCTGTGATCTCTGTCCATGGAAAAGAGTTTTCAATCTTACAGGATGAATTACAAGCTCTGAGTGTTTGATATCAGTAATAATTAAGTGTGGCACGGGTGCAAAAGTAAAATTTTAGGATTCTAAATTAGGGGTCCAAAGGGGACAAGATAGAAAAAATTAAGTGTGTCTTGTCCTTTTTCTCCTTCATGCCCTCCATGTTTCACTGTGGTGTTGGCATTTTTCTATTAGTTTAAGCTATAGACACACTGTTCAATGTAAATAATAAATATTAACACATTATTATCAATACAGCACAGGTAGTTTCTGGTATATAATATTGTAACATCCCACTGAGGGCAGAGCCCCACACGCTGCCCTGCAAAACAAACCTACAGCAGGGCAGCAAAACATGTTCTAGATAAACAAAAACAAACAACCTTAAAAACCAACACAAACAGATTATGGCTTCTTCTTTAGCAACAAAGCAAAAAAAACCCCAAAAATTTTCTACAATCTCAAAATCACCAATGCCACAAATCCCAACACTTGGGAGAGGAAGACCTGGCGCTGGAGGAGCAGGAGGCACCTGGGGCGGTTTGTTCCTCTTAAGGAGCTCAACCCCATCTCCATCCGCCTTTGGTCCACCCAGCTCTGAGGGTTTTGGGACATGAAGACAAAACGAGACCCCAAAACCACCGGTGGTCCCACAGCGATGCCCGGTGGGGTGACGGTGCCCACCTGCTCCTGCTGCTGCCGCGCCAGCTCCATCTGCTGCTGCTGCTTCTCGAAGAGCATGGTGGCCATGTTCTTCTGCTCCGAGTGCGCCGTCAGCAGCTGGTCCCGCAGCGTGGACAGCTGGTTGATCATCACCAGCAGCTGCAGCTCCTTCTCCGCCAGGCTCTCCTGGGTTCCTGCGGGGGGAAAAACCAAAAAAAACAACTGGGTTAATGGATCCCGGTCCCTTTTGGGGTCTCCCTGCCCCTTTTGGGGCGTCCCTGTCCTTTTAGGATCTCCCTGACACTTTTGGGATATCCTTGACCGTTTTAGGATGTCCCTGTCTCTTTTAGGATATCCCTGACCCTTCTGGGGTCTCCCTGCCCCTTTTGGGGTGTCTCTGTCCTTTTAGGATCTCCCCGACACTTTTGGGATATCCTTGACTGTTTTAGGATGTCCCTGTCTCTTTTAGGATATCCCTGAGCCTTTTGGGGTGTCCACGAACCTTTTAGGATATCCCTGACCCTTTCAGGGTGTCCATGGCCCTTTTAGGATCTCCCTGATCCTATTGGGGTCTCCCTGCCCCTTTTGGGGTGTCCCTGTCCTTTTAGGATATCCCTGATCCTTTTGGGGTGTCCGTGACCCTTTTGGCGTGTCCCTGTCCTTTTAGGATCTCCCTGTCACTTTTGGGATATCCTTGACCATTTTAGAATGTCCCTGTCTCTTTTAGGATATCCCTGAGCCTTTTAGGATGTCCGTGACCCTTTTAGGATATCCCTGACACTTTTGGGGTGTCCATGACCCTTTTGGGGCATCCCTGTCTCTTTTAGGATATCCCTGACCCTTTTGGGGTGTCCGTGACCCTTTTGGGGTGTCCATGACCCTTTTGGGGCATCCCTGTCTCTTTTAGGATCTCCCTGATCCTTTTGGGGTCTCCCTGCCCCTTTTGGGGTGTCCCTGTCACTTTTAGGATCTCCCTGACACTTTTGGGATATCCTTGATTGTTTTAGGATGTCCCTGTCTCTTTTAGGATCTTCCTGAGCCTTTTGGGATGTCATTAACCCTTTTAGGATATCCCTGACCTTTTTGGGGTGTCCATGACCCTTTTGGGGCGTCCCTGTCTCTTTTAGGATATCCCTGACCCTTTCAGGGTGTCCATGACCCTTTTGGGGTGTCCGTGACCCTTTTAGGATCTCCCTGACCCTTTCGGGGTGCCCATGACCCTTCTGGGGTCTCCCTGTCTCTTTTAGGATCTCCCTGACCCTTTTGGTCACTGGTGTCATGTAGGACACAGGTGACACACTGGTGTCATGTGGGACACGGGTGACACAGCGGGTGACATGGGAATGTCAGACTGGGGAGGGACAGCAAGATCCCCACACGCTGAACCGCCCCCACCCTTGAGGCAGCAGAGATGCTCACCTCCAAAAAAACCAACTAAAAAATGGATAAATCCTTGGGAAACGTGGATATTTCCCCTCCTGCTTTGGTCTCCCAGCTGGGACGCAGGAGGGAGGGTGGTGGAGGTGGATCCCACCTTTCACTTCCTTGGATTCAGCCGGGTTCCGACCTAGCAGCCGCTCCTTCCAGTCACTGGCCAGCAGCTTCTCGATGGTCGGCATCACTGGGGACGGGGACAGGGACAGGGACAGGGACAGGGACAGGGACAGGGACAGGGAGGAGAGGACAACCACATGAGCACATCAAGACTCTGCAGCACGTCTCGGTCCATCCCACAGCTCTGAGGGGCAGGGAAAGGATCCCAACAGGTCCCTCAGGAACGTTTCCCACCTTCCTTCAGGTTCCTGTTGAAGTCCAGCTTCTCCTGGCCGCTCCCGGCCGGCTCGAAGGCGGAGCGCCGGGGCTCGGGAACGTCCCCGGCGGGAGAGCGGGATTCCTGCGGGACACAGAATGTCACTGCCACCACCATCAGGGACACTCCCAGCGTGGGACATCCCCGTCGGGTGGGATGCTGGGAGCTGGAGCACGCCCTGCCAGGCACAATCCCGCCTAGAGCATCGTGGAGATGCCGGAATTTTCTCCCATTTCTCCATCTTGCCCCCGCTGTCCCCTGAGCTCCTCTCCCCTCTGGGAGCGGCCAGCGAGAGGGAAAACCCCAGGACAATGGAAAAGGGAGGCTGAAGGGATGGGCAACACCTGGAGGGGGTTGTTGGGGTCTCCACATCAAAGGTGAAGCCCGCAAAGCCCAGGGATGACCCCAGAGCAGCCTCAGGTCCACCATGGGCAAAGCTGAGCTCTTGTTCCAAATTTTCCAAGTTTTTGGGGCTCAATCCTCAGGGAAATCAACCCTTCACACCCTGGGACCTCTTGTTCTTGGTTTTCCAGTTTTTTGGGGCTCAATTTTTGGGGAAACCAACCCTTCACACCCTGGGACCTCTTGTTCCCAGTTTTTGGGTCTCAATCATTGGGGAAATCAACCCTTCTCACCCTGGGAGCTCTTGTTCAGAATTCTCCAGGTTTTTGGGGCTCAATCCTCAGGGAAATCTACCATTTACACCCTGGGACCTCTTGTTCCCAGTTTTTGGGGTTCAATCCTTGGGGAAACCAACACTTCACACCCTGGGACCTCTTGTTCCCGGCTCTCAAAGTTTTTGGGGCTCAATCCTCAGGGAAATCTACCATTTACACCCCGGGACCTCTTGTTCCTGGTTTTCCAGGTTTTTGGGGCTCAATCCTCAGGGAAACCAGCCCTTCACATCCTGGGACCTCTTGTTCCCAGTTTTTGGGGTTCAATCCTCAAGGAAACCAGCCCTTCACACTCTGGGACCTCTTGTTCCCGGTTTTCCAGGTTTTTGGGGCTCAAAAGAGCAGCCAAAAAAAACCTTGGGAGAACCTCAGATTTCAGTTTCAATTCCTCGGGATGAGGACAAACCACGCGGGGGAGCAGCCACCACCTCTCCCACGGGATGCAGGGTCTGGAGCAGGGCTGGGGACAGCCCCACCTTTGTCACACCCACCTGTGGCAGGGCCTGGGGCTCGGTGCCATCCCTGGGTGGTGGCCCTGGGGGGTCGTGGGGCCGGGGCTCAGCGCTGGGGGTGGCCCCTGGGGGGGTCTCGGGGCCGCCCTCCTTCTTCTCCTCTGTCTTGGCGGCGCAGTTCACCATGGTGCCCGCTCCATCCAGCTCCGGGGGTGGAGAGATGGGGCTCCTCGTGGACATCCTGCGGACAGCAGAGGCGTCACCACGGCCACCCTCGGGCGTGGGCACCCCTGTCCCAGCCTGGCCCCACACTGGGGTGCCCCACGGTGCAAGGACAGCAACTGGGGTTTGCCATGGGCAAAGCTGAGCTCTTGTTCCCAGCTCTCCAGGTTTTGGGGATCAATCCTCAGGGAAACCAACCCTTCACACCCTGGGAGCTCTTGTTCCTGGTTTTTGGGGCTCAGTCCTCAGGGAAACCAACCCTTAATACTCTGTGACCTCTTATTCCCAGTTCTCCAGGTTTTTTGGGGCTCAATCTTTGGGGAAGCCAACGCTTCACACCCTGGGACCTCTTGTTCCCAGTTCTCCAGGTTTTTGGGGCTTAATTCTTGCTTGTTCCCAGTTTTTGGGGCTCAATCTTCAGGGAAACCAACCCTTCACACCCTGGGACCTCTTGTTCCCAATTTTCCAAGTTTTGGGAGCTCAATACTTGGGGAAACCAACCCTTCACACCCTGGGACCTCTTGTTCCTGGTTTTTTGGGGCTCAATCCTCAGGGAAACTAACCCTTCATACCCTGGGATGGAGGAATGAATTCCTAAAGGCAAACCAGAGATCCCAGAGATTGGGAGTGAGGGACCTTCATGCCACATCCAGCAAGCCCAGGCGGGAAGGACCAGGACTGGCCACCAGAGCGGCTCCTCTGGGAGTCCTTAGCATAGGATGGAGCTGGGACTGGGTCTGGCCACCAGAACGGCTCCTCCAGGAACCACCAGCATGGGATGGGACAGGGACTGGCCACCAGAATGGTTCTTCCAGGAGTCCCCAACACGGGATGGACCTGGGACTGGGACTGGCCACCAGAACAGCCCCTCTGAGACTCCCTGGCATGGGAAATACTTGGGATTGGCCACCAGAATGGTTCCTCCAGGAGTTCCCATCATGGGAAGGACCAGGACCAGCCACCAGAACAGCCCCTCCAGGAGTCCCTGGCATAGGATGGAGCTGGGACTGGGACTGGCCACCAGAACAGCTCATCTGAGAGTCCCTGGCATAGGATGGAGCTGGGACCAGCCACCAGAATGGCTCCTCTGGGATTCCCTGGCACGGGATGGGACAGGGACTGGCCACCAGAACAGCCCCTCTGAGAGTCCTTGGCATGGGAAATACTTGGGATTGGCCACCAGAACGGTTCCTCCAGGAGTCCCCATCATGGGAAGGACCAGGACTCCTCCAGGAACCCCTGGCCCAGCACCAGCCAAGGCCCTGCCAGGACAAGGGGCTGGCCCAGGAATGGCTCTCCCAGATCCCACAAAACCCTTGTGGGTGCCCATCCCCATCCTGGTGCTGCCAGATGGGCGCCGCAGGAATGATGATGAGTTTTATAGGGAACGGGCTGTGCCACCCCAAAATATTGCTCAGTCCGGGTGCCAGGGATGCCAAGAGCGAGCGCCAGGGTCGGTGGTGCCCACGGGGCATTTGCTTTTCGTGGCCACCAAGCCTCACACCACACAGCAAGAACGGGAAGCAGCATTGTCCTCGCCTTTCCGCGGGAATAATGGGAAAAGGAGACAGGGAGGAAGGGATTGACTGCCCTGCCATGGGGACAGCACCTGCCTGGGGGCTGCCACCCCAAACCCAGCACCCTCTCACCTCCCAGACCCCATCAGGAGCCCCTAAAAGCGGTTTGGGGGTGCAAAGTGGGGTGGGGAGGGCTGAGCTGGGCCGCCCGGCTTGGGGGCAGCAATTACATAACAAACAAAGCCCGGCTCAAGCTGCGAATTAATCAAACGGCTGAAAATAAAACCTTCCTCTCAGGAACTTCAAACAAAAGAAATGAAAACAACAAGGCCGGCTGGGTAATGAAAAGCCAGGGCTGTGAATAGGGGACAAAAGGAAGTGGAACAATGGGGTGTTGGACAAAAGCAATAAAGTAAAGGGAAGTGTGACAGCTCCACAATAGGGCACTGTGCTCGCCAGCCTTTCTGATCTTAGCGGGCCTTTTTTTAATCTCGGTTCCCTCGCCCTCCGCCGAACAGACCCGCCGGGTTTCCTCCCGGCCCCGCATCGCCCCCGGGGGCTGCCGCATCCTGCGGCGCCCCTTCCTGCCCCGGCTCACCTTGGCCGGGGTCACCCGGTCCCCAAAATCCATCACCGGGAAGGACCGGACACGGCGGGAAGCTGTGCCCGCTGCTGCAAGATTTGGCCTTTTGGGGAGGTTATAAGTGGGGAAACTGAGGCAGGAATGCACAGCAGCTCAGGTGTGCGTGAAACTGCATTTTTTTCCCAGTTTTTTGGGTGTTTTTTCCAAGCAAAAATCCAAATTTTGTAGGTTTGGGATGCTGCGACAGCAGTACCGCGGGACCGAGCGATGGCTTCGGTTTGAGCCAGGCACAAAATCCCATCCCAGCCCTCCCGCAGGTCCCGTTCCCTTTGTGCTTCACCTCCCGGTGCCACTGGAAGCTCACTCTTCAAATGGGGCCAGCGCTTTAATGGGGCCGTGTTTGAAAGAGGCTTCCTTGAGGGTTCATTATCCACCCTGCCGAGCAAACAAAAAAAAAGTGGGAAAAGGGAAAAAGCGCTGTTATCTCCTCCCGGGCCGGTCTCAGGTGTGGGCTCCGGGGCTGCCTGGGGCACACAATGGGCACGGAACAATCGCCCTGGCACCGGCACTGAATGGGATCTTCTCGGTTTTTAATGTTCCCCATTAAACCCAGGGTGGGGAGGAAGGGAGGGAATGGGGTTGGGATGGAAAACGCCAGCCCAGAGGATGGAAACAGATCCCGAATCCTCACGGGATGCTCCCTTCCCTCACAGCTTTTTGGGGGTTAATCCCACAAACAGCAAAACCCTGAAATTCCCAGATTTCACCTTTCCTCCCAATCCCAGCTCGGCGACTCCAAGATTTTCGGGATGGTGGCAGCTCGTGTTTCCCTGTTCGTACCCGCGAACGGCACGTCCTGCAATTCTCCCGGTGGCCGTGCCACCCTTCCTGCCCGCCAGCCAGGCCTGATCCTATCGGCCCCGGCCGTGCGGAGCAGAACGGCTCCAGGGGCCGGGAAAAGGGGGTGAGGCGCCAGAAAAACCCCCCACCCTGCCCGGCAGCGGTTTGGGGATCTGAGAGATGCCAAAGTCCGGGTGTTGCAGGAGTTTGGGATCCAGATGTTGAGATCCCATCACTGCAGGAGTTTGGGATCCAGATGTTGAGATCCCATCACTGCAGGAGTTTGGGATCTAGACATTGAGATCCCACCATTACAGGAGTTTGGGATCCAGACGTTGAGATCCCATCACTGCAGGAATTTGGGATCCAGTTGTTGAGATCCCATCACTGCAGGAGTTTGGGATCCAGACGTTGAGATCCCATCACTGCAGGAGTTTGGGATACAGACGTTGAGATCCCATCACTGCAGGAGTTTGGGATCCAGTTGTTGAGATCCCATCAGAGTAGGAATTTGGGATCCGAGAGACGCTGAAATCCTGGCACCGCAGGATCTCAGCGATCCAAGAGCCACCAAGATCCCTCATCCCGTGTTCCATCACTGCTGCCTCTGAGCTCATCGTGAATCTGGGGACAATCCCACCCCGGGGACAGCAAGGAGACCCTCGGTGAGTTGGCTGGAGGAGCTGGCTGCCCAGATTTTCGGGATGGCCCTGCCCTCTCCTGCCCATCAGGTTGTCCCAGATCTCAGAGCTTTTGTTCTCCTCCCTCCCAAATCTCTCCATCCACATCTCTTCCCTTCAGGAGCCCAACATGGTGCCCAATCATCCCAAAAAAAACCCAAAAACCTCATCCCACCACCAGAACCCAGGAAAATGGGAGAAAAAATCCAAGGAGGAAACACCAGAGGAGCAACGCCGGCATGAGCGGCAGCCGCGACGCCCCTGGGAGAGGCCAGAGGAAAAAATAAAGACACACACGGAGATTTTTCCTCTTCCAGGCAGGACCTGAGGAATCCCGGCCGGCCACCGGGACAGACAATAGCCCATCTCCTGCCAGACGAGCGGGGCCACTTTCCTGCCAGACTTGGAATGTCCTTTCGGGGCCGCTTCCAAGCGTTTCCGCCCGGAGTGTCTTCCAAGAGAAAAGAATGGATGTTCGGCCGGGGATGGCCAGGGGTGGCCGATGTCCCTGGCTGGGGGAAGATCATGGGGCTGCTGTCCCTTCCCTGGGGATCCGGAGCATCCCGGGATTTGGGGTCGGTCCCTGGTGGCCGTGGGGGAGGTGGGATGTCCATCCGTGGGGGTGGGAGAAAGGTGGATGGGGAAATGCAAGACGCCAGGGTTTGAAGGTTGAAGGATATTTTTGGGGCTGTACCAGGGGGTTTTGGGGCTGCATCAGGCTTTTTTTGGGCTGTACCACGGTTCTTTGGGGTTTTGGGGGCTGTACTGGGGTTTTGGGAAATGATTTGGAAAAATGATTTGGAAAAATGATTTTTAAATCCCAAAAGGTAACAGGATGAGAATTTTCAGCCCCAGAAATGGCACCAGCACCACCGTGTCAGAGCCAAAGGCTTTGCTGGCTCTGAAAAATCCTTTTTTAACCCCAAAAGGCAACTGGATGAGGATTTTTAGACTCAGAAATGCCACCAGCAGCACGTGAGAGCCACAGAACCACGTGTCACTGCTCAGAGCCCGTGTCCCCTGCCAGAACTCTGCACTCAAGGTTTTCTGGTTCTGAAAAATCATTTTTTAACCCCAAAAGGCAACGGGATGAGCGTTTTCAGCCCCAAAAATGCCACCAGCAGCACGGGAGAGCCATAGCACAGCATGTCACTGCTCAGGGCTTGTGTCCCCTGCCCAGCCTGTGTCCCCAAGATGCTGGTTCTGAAAAAAACATTTTTTAAACCCCAAAAGAAAACAGGATGAGGGTTTTTGGAGTCAGAAATGCCACCACCACCATGTTAGAGCCACAGGGTTTGCTGGTTTAGAAAAATCATTTTTTAACCCCTAAAGGCAATGGGATGAGAATTTTCAGCCCCAGAAATGGCAGCAGCACCACTGTGTCAGAGCCACAGGGTTTGCTGGTTCTGAAAAATAATTTTTTAACCCCAAAAGACAATGGGATGAGCGTTTTCAGCCCCAAAAATGCCACCAGCAGCACATGAGAGCCACAGAACCACGTGTCACTGCTCAGAGCTTGTGTCCCCTGCCCAGGCTGTGTCCCCAAGGTGCTGGTTCTGAAAAAACATTTTTTAAACCCCAAAAGAAAACAGGATGAGGGTTTTTGGAGTCAGAAATGCCACCACCACCATGTTAGAGCCACAGGGTTTGCTGGTTATGAAAAATCATTTTTTAACCCCAAAAGGCAATGGGATGAGTGTTTTCAGCCCCAGAAATGGCAGCAGCACCACTGTGTCAGAGCCACAGGGTTTGCTGGTTCTGAAAAATCAATTTTTAACCCCAAAAGGCAATGGGATGAGCGTTTTCAGCCCCAAAAATGCCACCAGCAGCACATGAGAGCCACAGAACCACGTGTCACTGCTCGGAGCCCGTGTCCCCTGCCAGGGCTGGGTCCCCACCCCGCCACCCCACAAAGCAGCAGCGGAAACGCTCCAAATTTGGGCCCAACCCCATCCTCGGCCGCCTCCATGTCCTCGATCCCTGACCTGCACTCAGGAGCAGAAAAAACTCAAAGCTCCTCTGCCCAGAGAGCTCAGGGCACCAGAAAAGCTGAAAAATTTGCAGTGAGACGGGAGATTTTTGGTGGCCACAGGAAATTCGGGGAGGGGGATGCTCCGAGGGGCAGCAGGAGCACGATGGGGCAGCCAGGAATGGGATGGGAATCACCTGGCGGGTCCTTCCCAAGGGAAAATCCCCATCCCAAAGAGACCCCCAGACCCCAAATGCCCCTTCCCATCGTGGCCCGGCCTTTGGGGCGAGCAGGAGCTGGGATTTCCCGCTGCACCCCCAAACCAGGTGGGTGTTTGTCCATCCTCAGCTCCCTGAAGGAGATTTCTCCTTCTCCAAAGGACAAACGGCCTCTGGAAACATCCGGAAATGTCCCCACGGGTTCAGGGCATGGCAGTGACGCTCCGGTGACAGCGGTGGCACAGGAAGGAGTTGGGGTCACCCCTCTGCTTGTGCCACCCCCCGTTCTGCCAGGTCCCCATCCTGATGTCCCCTCCTCACCCCTGGAACTGTCTCAGCACTGCCCCGTTATGGGTTTTTTTTGGGGGGGTGCAGCATTAATTTTCCATCTTTTAAGATGGAAAGGAGCGATCCAGGTGCCCAGGTTGAATCCTAAAGAAATTACAACTATTTTTGTCAATTCTATCCCCCAAAAAATGTCCATTCTGGAGGCCCTCAGGGTTATTCATGAGGTGCACATTGCCCTGATTAATTCCTGCAGAGTTTTGGGGGCAAATCCGATCAAAAATTTCCCTCTTTCCCCCAAAACTTGAGGAAGAGGGAAATTAACAGGGAATCGTCCCTAAATTCTCTCAAATGCAAGGCAGGGAGGAAAAGGGGAATTCCCAGGCTGGGCCAAGGGGAAGAGGAGGATCTGGGAGGCTTCATGGGATGCTCCATGTGCTCCATCAGGGCTGTTTCCCATCCCCTATAAATCCCAGGACCCTGGTGTCCCAGGAAATGGGATGAGGACTAAACTGCAGATCAGCCTCTGCCCCCAGCGGCCCCATTCCTGCTTTTCCCATGGGATTGTCCCTCCTGGCCAAATCCAACCCATCCCCTGGGGCTTGTCCTCCCCGTGTCCTGCAGGATCCAGGGGGGCAGGAATGGGGAAACAAAGCCCCCAACAAAGCCTGAAAAGGACGAGTCAACACCCACACATTCCCTGTGGGTTCTGGGATCAGGGTCTGTGCCCCACACATCGCTGGGATCCATTGGATCCATGCCCCACACATTGCTGGGATCAGGATCCGTGCCCCACACATCGCTGGGATCAGGGTCTGTGCCCCACACATCGCTGGGATCAGGATCCGTGCCCCATATATCACTGGGATCCATTGGATCCATGCCCCACACATTCCCTGTGGGCACTGGGATCAGGATCTATGCCCCACACACAACTGGGATCAGGAACCATGCCCCACAGCTCACAGGGATCAGGATCCGTGCCCCATACATCCATTGGATCCATGCCCTACACATCACTGGGATCCATTGGATCCATGCCCCACACATCGCTGGGATCAGGATCTGTGCCCCACACATCACTGGGATCAGGATCTGTGCCCCACACATCACTGGGATCAGGATCTATGCCCCACACACAACTGGGATCAGGATCTGTGCCCCACACATCGCTGGGATCAGGATTTGTGCCCCACACATCACTGGGATCAGGATTCGTGCCCCACACATCGCTGGGATCAGGATTCGTGCCCCACACATCGCTGGGATCAAGATCTGTGCCCCACACATCACTGGGATCAGGATCTGTGCCCCACACATTCCCTGTGGGCACCAGGATCTGCTGGATCCATCCCGGAGCTCTGGGACCCATCCCGGTGTCCCTTTGGGTGGAGAATTCCCGTCTCCCTCTGCTTTCCCACTACTCCAAGGGGATTTTTCCTTTAGGATCCCAAAACCAGCTGGGTCCTTCCTTCCCAACCCCAAATCCAGGGATCCTGCCTCCCATGAGCCAGCCAGGAGGTCCCTAACGATCCAAATTAAAAACCCCATCCCTGGAACGTAATTACCCAAACAAAACCCCATCCCTGGAACGTAATTACCCAAACAAAACCCAATTCCTGGAACACAATTGCCCAAATAAATCCCAATCCCTGGAAGCCGCCGGATCCTTCCCTGGCCCAGCGCCACCCCATTCACAGCCACGACCCAAACACATTTTTCCTTTTGAAAGAGGAGGGGGAAAAACAAAAAAAAAACAAAACCCGCCTGAACCTCAGGTGGAACTTCCTGGCCGCGGGATTTATGAGCCGGGAATGATCTCATCAGGGAAGAGGAGGAAACTCCGCTGGAATTATTTCCAACCCCGCTAAATCCCGGGAACAATCCCAGGACGAGCCACATGAGCCCCGGGAGCAGCGCTGGTCGTTCCTGCTGGTCATTCCCGT
Organism: Taeniopygia guttata; assembly: GCF_003957565.2. Taxonomy (NCBI): domain Eukaryota; kingdom Metazoa; phylum Chordata; class Aves; order Passeriformes; family Estrildidae; genus Taeniopygia; species Taeniopygia guttata. The sequence continues at coordinate 2,741,745 of NC_044238.2, read as the reverse complement.
TTCCTCCCCAGCAGATTTTGGGAGCTCTGGGTTGGTTCTGCTCCTCCAGAAGATAAATCCATGAGGAAAAGGCTCCTTGCAGAGCCAGGGTCCATTTCCAGGGAATTTTATAGGGTTGAAGGGATCTTTAAGGAAAGGGGATGCTCAGGAGAGGGAAATCCAGGGCAGGGATGGTGGTGAAAGCACAAAATTTCCTTCCCAGAAAAATCACAGGTCTAAATCTCTAGGAAAAAGCAAAACTTCTTTTTTTAATGCTCCCTTTTCCTCTGCCCTTCGCACCCCATCTGCATTAAAACCCTAAAAAACCCCAAAACGTTCCCTCTTTAACAGAGGCAATCCTGGCGCTCTGAAAAATGGAGATTTTCCCTTTTTTTGTTCTTACATCAGAAATCAACTTTAAAAGACGCTTTGCATGCAAAACCCCCCTGGACTGTGGGTGCTGAGCCTTTATCCCAAACCCAGCGGGGTTGGATCAGCCCCGTGACCCACAGAGGGGTTCTGGGGGAGCTCCGGATCTTTGGGATCCAGGACATCCCCTGGAACCGAACCGCGACCCATCGACGGCGGGAACGAAATGGAAAAAGTGGCAAAACTCAGAGAAATAAAGAAAAATCCATGGTGAGGATGGGGACAACTCACCCAGAGGTTGGCACGGCTCCCTCCTTGCCCTGCCCCGGCCCCAAAGCGGCGTTTATCGGGGTGGCGGATCTCGGTGGCGTTTTTTTGTGTCACTTCTGTCACTCAGCGTTTCCAGGCACGGCCCCCGCGGGGTGGGGGGCTCGGCTCGGCGCAAACAAGATTTTAATCAAGACTTTAAACCAGATTTGGTTTTAAACCAGACTTGGTTTTAAACCTGACTTTAAACGAGAATTTCAAGGTTTTAAAGCAGAATTTCATGCAGATTTTGCTGTCGCCTCAGAGAGGGAGGGCCAAGACTTTAGATCCTTTTCCTGGGTGAAAAAATACCCCAAAGAGGGGTTCACCCTCCTGCCCCACAGCTCCCAGCAGAGAGAAGCTCTTCCCAAACTTTTTTCCCATGGGAAACCCATGGAAAAGCTTTGGGGATGTGCAGAACTTTGGGTCCATCCCAGTCCATAACACCCATCCTTGAACTTTTATGGGATTTCAAACCTTCCAATAATTCCTTATTTTCCCAGGGTGTCCATCCCATGTCAAACCCCATATCTGTAACCCCCAACTCCTGAGCTTTTATGGCATTTTACACCCTCCAATAATTCATTTTTTCCCCAGGTTTTTGAGGTGTCCATCCCATGTCAACAATCTCCCACCCTTGAGCTTTTATGGGATTTTAAACCTTACAATAATTCCTTCTTTTTCCAGGAGTTTGGGGTGTCCACCCCAGTCCATAACCCCCATCCTTGAGCTTTTATGGGATTTTAAACCTTCCAATAATTCCTTCTTTTTCCAGGAGTTTGGAGTGTCCACCCCAGTCCATAACTCCCATCTTTGAGCTTTTATGGGATTTTAAACCTTCCAATAATTCCTTATTTTTCCAGGTTTCTGGGGAGTCACCCCAGTCAACAACCCAGGGATTTGGGGTGCCCATCCCATGCCAAACCCCATATCCATAACCCCCCACTCTTGACCTTTTATGGCATTTCCCACTTTCCCCTAACCCAATATTTCTCCAGGTTTTCCCATTTGTGGGCCCCAATCCCACCTGGAGTTTCCCAGGACTGCTGGGAACACCCAAGGGTGCTCAGAGCCAGCTCTGGGGTCTGCCACCCTCGGCACCCAAGCCCCAAATCACACCCCAAAATCTCATGGGGCCGCGTTTCCGCCCCGCAGCCGCAGCCGGCAGCGCCCCGGAAACCTTTGGGGTCCCTGTGCTCGGCGTCCTGAGCTGCAGCAAACGTGTCCTCACCTGCAGATTGTCCCCAAAAGGGACAAAAGGGGACATGGAGGGATGTGGGGACACTTCCCAATTTGGGGCACAAGGAGCTCCAGATGTTGGGGTTGCTTCACGTTCCAGCAATGGGGTTTTTTTTCATGGTGTTTTGGGAGCTGTCCCAGTAGCCATGAACCTCGTTCTGAGGGAAAAGATGCCACTGGCTGCTCCTCACCTGCCCCAAAATCATCTCCTGCCCCAAAATCACCTACCCCAAATCATCTCCTAACCCCAAAATCATCTCCTAGCCCCAAATAATTTCCCATACCCAAAATCATCTGCACCAAAATCATCTCCTGCCCCAAAATCATCTCTTCTCCCCAGATCATCTGCCCCAAAATCATCTCCTGTCCCAAAACAATTTCCTATCCCCAAAATCATCTCCTGCCCCAAAATCACCTGCCCCAAAATCATCTCCTGCCCCAAAATCATCTCCTCTCCCCAGATCATCTGCCCCAAAATCATCTCCTGTCCCAAAATAATTTCCTATCCCCAAAATCATCTCCTGCCCCAAAATCACCTGCCCCAAAATCATCTCCTGTCCCAAAATAATTTCCTATCCCCAAAATCATCTCCTGCCCCCAAATCATCTGCCCCAAATCATCTCCTAACCCCAAAATCATCTCCTGGCCCAAAATAATTTCCCATACCCAAAATCATCTGCACCAAAATCATCTCCTGCCCCAAAATCATCTCCTCTCCCCAGATCATCTGCCCCAAAATCATCTCCGGTCCCAAAATAATTTCCTATCCACAAAATCATCTCCTGCCCTAAATCATCTGCCCCAAAATCATCTCCTGCCCCAAAATCATCTCCTCTCCCCACATCAGCTACCCCAAAATCATCTCCTGTCCCAAAATAATTTCCCATCCCCAAAATCATCTCCTGCCCCAAAGGCAGCCCTGACCCCGTTCCCGCCAAGCTCGGGCTCACAGCAATCGGGGGCGGATGGGGTTGGATGAAACCCTCTGAGCAGAACATTTTTGGCCCCATTTTTCCACTCAGCCAGGGCTGTTTTGGTGACGTTTGCCCCGGTTTGGGGTGCGGGTTTGGGTTCCTGAGCTCATCCCCCACCTTGGGTGCCGCCGAGCATCCGGCGGCGCTTCCGCGGCCTCACGTCTCCGAGGAGCTGCAGGAGGGTCTGGCAGCCACTGCTGCCACTGTTTTGTCACTTTTTGGGCATTATTTCGGCTCAGAGAGACACCCCCTGGTTGTGGGGTTTGGGATTTGGGGTTTGGGACAGCCCCACTTGGCATCCTGCTGGAGGATCTGAAGGGATTTTGGAGCAGCGGCCTCCAGATCACCACAATCCCAAAGGGATTGGTTTGGGGTTTGGGGCTCTCCCTCCTCTCCCTGCTGGGTTTTGGGGGAATTAAAACCCAGAAAATTCATCTCTGGGATGGCCACCCCACCTCGGGGAGAGCAGAGGGATTTGGGAACGAGGTTTTTGGGAACGAGGTTTTTGGGAATGAGGTTTTTGGGAACGAGGCTTTTGGGGTGGTTTTCACTGCACAGCAAAAACCCAGCACAGACCAGAAACCGCCAGCCCTCCCCGTTTGGGGTGGGGTGTCAAACCGGGGCTCCCCATGTCCCGCAGCACACGAGGGTCTCACGGTGCTGGTGGCACCTGTGTCACCCCCCTGCCCTATCCCCATGTCCCCTGGGCTCCCTGAGCAGTGGGAATTGGCAGCTGCACCCTCCAAGTGCCCATCCCAACCTAGTCCCAAGAAATTGGGATGTTTTGCTTGCCCCTGGGAGAACAAAAGGATTTAGGGGGGATTTTGGGGCTGTGCTTGCAGCCCGAGGGGTCCCAGGCTCTTCTGCCTGTTCCCTGGGCTGTGTCAGCTCTGCCCAGCCCCCAGGAGCTTTTTTTGGGGGGAAAACACACAAATCCCACATCCAAAAACGCGGTTTCCCCAGCGCAGAGCCACAAACCGGAGGGAACGCAGCAGGATGGAGGCGGGACGGGATCCCAGAGACCCCAAATCCTTAAAAGAACCCCCAAAAAGCAGCAAATTCTGCTCTGCCCTGCCCAGCCTGCAGCTGGGCTCTGCAGGGGACCTTCCCCTGCTCCGAAATTCCACACGGAAAGGCAGCGGGAAGGGCTCCCAGCGGGAACTCGCTGGAGCGGCAGCCGCCGGGGGTCCGTGCCACCCGTGCCACCCCCGCCCGTCCCCGCCACGGCTCCGGGCACGCTCCCGAGCCAGCCCTGCCCCGGGGGACCCCGGCTTTCCGCCGGGCGGGAGAGCAGAACAATAGGGCCGAGCCCTCCATTGTTCCAGACAAAAGATAAGGCCGGGCTCTGGCATTCCCCAGCGCCCGCCCTGCTCGGATCTGCCGTGCCCGGCTCTGCCAGTCCCGATTGCTGCCAACCCCAGTTCTGCCAGTCCCAGCTCTGCCAGTCGCAGCTTTGCCAGTCCCAATTTCTGCTTTTCCCAGGCTCTGCCAGTTCCAGCTTTGCCTTTCCCTGTTCTGCCAGTCCCAAGTTCTGCTTTTCCCAGCTCTGCCAGTCCCAGCTCTGCCAGTCCCAATTTCTGCTTTTCCCAGTTCTGCCATTCCCAGGCTCTGCCAGTCCCAGCTTTGCCAGTCCCAGCCCTGTCATTCCCAGGTTCTGCCAGTCCCAGCTCCGCCTTTCCCAGTTCTGCCAGTCCCCATTTCTGCCAGTCCCAGCTTTGCCTTTCCCAGTTCTGCCAGTCCCAAGTTCTGCTTTTTCCAGCTCTGCCAGTCCCAGGTCTGCCAGTCCCAGTTTTGCCAGTCCCAGATCTGCCATTCCCAGCTCTGCCTTTCCCAGTTCTGCCAGTCCCCATTTCTGCCAGTCCCAGTTTTGCCAGCCTAGGCTCTGCCAGTACCAGGCTCTGCCAATCCCAATTTCTGCCAGTCCCAGGCTTTGCCAGTCCCAATTTCTGCCAGCCCAGGCTCTGCCAGTTCCCAGTTCTGCCAGTCCCAATTTCTGCCATTCCCAGCTTTGCCAGTCCCAATTTCTGCCAGTCCCTATTTCTGCCAGTCCCAGTTTTGCCAGTCCCAGCTCTGCCATTCCCAATTTCTGCTTTTCCCAGCTTTGCCAGTCCCAGCCCTGTCATTCCCAGGTTCTGCCAGTCCCAGCTCTGCCTTTCCCAGTTCTGCCAGTCCCTATTTCTGCCAGTCCCAGTTTTGCCAGCCCAGGCTCTGCCAGTCCCAGCTCTTCCAGTCCCAATTTCTGCTTTTCCCAGCTCTGCCATTCCCAGGCTCTGCCAGTCCCAGCTTTGCCAGTCCCAGCCCTGTCATTCCCATTTCTGCCATTCCCAGCTCTGCCGTCCCCAGGCTCAGGACAGAAGTTTTTCCAAGCTGTCCCCACAGCAGGTGACCCCACAGGGCTGTTGGAGGGGACAGTGACCCTGCTGCCCCACCTGGAGCTCCCCTCTGTGTCCCCAATTCTTCCTGCAGTGATTGCGATCACCCCTGTGTCCCTCTGTGTCCCAAACCCTCCCCTTGGTGACCGAGGTCACCCCTGTGTCCCTCTGTGTCCCTCTGTGTCCCCAACCCCTCCCTTAGTGACCGAGGTCACCCCCGTGTCCCTCTGTGTCCCTCTGTGTCCCCAGCCCCTGCTGCACCCCTCTGGCTGTCCCCACGCAGGGGACACCGCGGGTGACACGTGCCAGCCCCTCGGCAGAGCTGTCCCCACCCTGAGCAGGGACAGGAGGGGACACAGCGCCCGGGGGTGGCAGGGGTGGCAGGGTGGCCCAGGATGGTCCCACAGTGACAAACTTCAGGTTTGGGGACAGGGCTGGGACAGTGGCAAGGTCAGCACCAATTCCTCCCTTCCAGGTCCCAAATTCCTCCCTTCCAGCACCCAAATTCCTCCCTTCCAGGACCCAAATTCCTCCCTTCCAGCACCCAAATTCCTCCCTTCCAGGACCCGAATTCCTCCCTTCCAAATCCCAAATTCCTCCCTTCCAGGACCCAAATTCCTCCCTTCCAGCACCCAAATTCCTCCCTTCCAAATCCTGAATTCCTCCCTTTCAAATCCCAAATTTCTCCCTTCCAAATCCCAAATTCCTCCCTTCCAGGACCCAGATTCCTCCCTTCCAGGACCCAAATTTTTTTCCCTTCCAAATCATTAAGTCCTCCCTTCCAAATCGCACTTTTCTCCCTTCCAGGTCCTGAATTCCTCCCTTTCAAATCCTGAATTTCTCCCTTCCAGATTCTGAATTTCTCCCTTTCAAATTCTGATTTTTTCCCCCTTCCAAATCCCAAATCCCTCCCTTCCAAATCCTGAATTCCTCCTTTCCAAATCCCAAATTCCTCCTTTCCAAATCCCAAATTCCTCCCTTCCAGATTCCACCACCACCAACTCCTCCCTTCCAGGTTCCGAATTCCTCCCTTCCAAATTCCAAATTTCTCCCTTTCAAATTCTGATTTTTTTTTTTTCCCATTCCAAATTCTGAATTTCTCCCTTCCAAATCCCAAGTCTGAATATTTGAATTACCAGGTCTGAGATATTTGAAATTTTGCCTCTCCACAAGTAAATATTTGAAATTTTACTTCTCCATAATTGAATGCTCCGTTACCAGGTCTGAAATATCTGAAATTTCACGTCTCCACTATATAAAGATCCATTCCCAGGTCTGAAATATTTGAAATTTTGCCTCTCCACAATTAATTATTTGAAATGGCACCTCTCCACAATTTAATATTTGAAATTTCACCTCTCCACTATTCAATGCTCCGTTACCAGGTCTGAAATATCTGAAATTTCACATCTCCACTATATGAAAGTCCGTTCTCAGGTCTGAAATATTTGAAATTTTGCCTCTCCACAGGTTAATATTTGAAATTTTACTTCTCCACAATTGAATGCTCCGTTCCCAGGTCTGAAATATTTGAAATTTTGGTTTTCTGCAGGTGCCCACGAGCAGGTGCCCGCAGCAGTGCCCGGCCCGTGCGGGTGCCAGAGCGGCCCAGGACAGGCCGAGCCCGCGGGGGTTTCCTCCAGCAGCACCGGCAGCGGCCGCGTTAATTTAATTTAATTTAATTTAATTTAATTTAATTTAATTTAAATTTATTTCCCTTCCGCGCGTTCTGCGCTGCGTTCCAGTGGCAGCGATCCAGAACGGCGGGAGGAGCGCTGGCTGCAGCGCGAATAAACCCGAACCGGAACATGAACCCGAACCCGAACCAGAACCCAAACCCAAACCAGAACACAAACCCAAACCCGAACCAGAACCCAAACCCAAACCCAAACCCAAACCCAAACCCAAACCAGAACACAAACCCGAACCGGAACACAAACCCAAACCCGAACCAGAACCCAAACCTGAAACAGAACACAAACCCAAACCCGAACTGGAACCCAAACCCGAACTGGAACCGGAACACAAATCCAAACCCAAACCAGAACCCGAACCAGAACACAAACCCAAACCCAAACCCAAACCCAAACCCAAACCCAAACCCAAATCAGAACACAAGCCCAAACCCAAACCCAAACTGGAACCCAAACCCGAAACGGAACCAGAACTGGAACATGAACCGAAACAGAACTCAGACCTGAACCGGAACCAGAACCCAAACCAAAAACAGAACCCAAACCTGAACAGGAACATGAACCTGAACCTAAACCTGATCTGGAACACGAACCCGAACCCAAATTGGAACATAAACCAAAACAGAACCCAAACCCAAACCAGAACCCAAACCTGAACCAAAATCCAAACCAGAATCCAAACCTGAACCAAAATCCAAACCAGAACCCAAACCCAAACCAGAACCCAAACCCGAACTGGAACACAAACCGGAAGCTGAACCCAAACAGGAACACGAATCCGAACCCAAACCCAAATCCAAATCTGAACAGGAACACAAACCCGATCCCAAACAGAACCCAAACCCGAACCGGAACATGAACCCGAACCTGAACCCAAACCCAAACAGGAACTTGAACCCGAACTCAAACTCAAACCAAAACCCAAACTCGAACCCAAACCTGAACCCGAACAGGAACACGAACCTGAACCCAAACCCAAACCCAAACTCGAATCCAAACCTGAACCCAAACGTGAACCCAACCCCAAACCCGAACCTGAACCTGAACCCAAACTAAAACATGAACCCAAACCTGAACCCAAACCTGAACACAAACTGAAACATGAACCCGAACCCAAACCCGAACTAAAACACGAACCCAAACCTGGACCCAAACCCGAGCCCAAACCCAAACCCGAACCATGAAATTCAGGAAGGAGCTCGGCAGAACCACCCCCAGCCCCGGCTCTCGGGGGACCGCGGTGCTGCCGGGACCCCGGTTCGGTTCGGTTCGGTTCAGCCCGGCCCGGGGCCGTGCAGCTCCGCGGGCTCTGCCTCCCACCGAGTGCGGCAGCTCCGGCAGCTCTGAGCCCCCAGATCCTCCCGAGCCCCCCAGAGCTCCTTCATCATCATCCCTGAGCCCCTCAGCACCTCCTGAGCCCCCCAAACTCCTCCTGAGCCCCCCAAACTCCTCCTGAGCCCCCCAAACTCCTCTCTCCACCAGCTCTGAGCCCCCTCAGCTCCTTCATCAGCCCTGAACCCCCAACTCCCCCATGGACCCTGAGTCCATCTGCCCCATCAGCCCTGAGCCCCCCCAGATTTTCCTGAGCCCCCTCAGATCCTCCTGAGCTCCCACATATCCTCCTGAGCTCCCCCATAGCTCCTTCATCATCATCCCTGATCCCCCCCAGATCCTCCTGAGCCGCCCCAATCCTCCTGATCCCCCACAGCTTCTCCCAAGCCCGACAGCTCCTTCATCATCATCCCTGAGCCCCTCAGCACCTCCTGAGCCCCCCAAACTGCTCCTGAGCCCCCCAGCTCCTCCTGAGCCCCCCTGGATCTTCCTGAGCCCCCCAGAGCTCCTTCATCATCATCCCTGAGCCCCCCAGATCCTCCTGAGCTCCCTCAGATCCTCCTGAGCCCCCCAGAGCTCCTTCATCATCACCCCTGAGCCCCCCCCAGATCCTTCTGAGCCCCCCAGCTCCTCCTGAGCCCCCCTGGATCCTCCTGAGCCCCCCTGGATCCTCCTGAGACCCCAGAGCTCCTTCATCATCATCCCTGAGCCCCCCAGATCCTCGTGAGCTCCCCCAGATCCTCCTGAGCTCCCCCAAATCCTCCTGAGCCCCCCAGAGCTCCTTCATTATTATCCCTGAGCCCCCCCAGATCCTCCTGAGCCCCCTCAGATCCTCCTGAGCTCCCCCAAATTCTCCTGAGCCCCCCAGAGCTCCTTCATCATCATCCTTGATCCCCCCCAGATCCTCCTGAGATCTCCCAGATCCTCCTGAGCCCCCCAGAGCTCCTTCATCATCATCCTTGATCCCCCCCAGATCCTCCTGAGCTCCCCCAGATCCTCTTGAGCCCCCCAGCTCCTCCTGAGCCCCCCCAGATCCTCTTGAGCCCCCCAGCTCCTCCTGAGCCCCCCCAGATCCTCCTGAGCCCCCCAGATTTTTCTGATCCCCTCAGCTCCTCCTGATCCCTCCCATATCCTCAATAATCACCTCAACCCCCCCCCAGCTCTTCCTGAGCCCCCCAAACTCCTCCATCCTCATCCCTGAGCCCCCCAAACTCCTCCATCCTCATCCCTGAGCCCCCCATCTCCCACCCCCCTCTTTTCCCGGGGCTCACGGGGTTCAGGCCGTGCCCGTGCCGGAATTTTTGGGGCTCCACGACCCCAAAACTCTTTTCCATTCTCATCCCTGAGACCCCCGGGACTGCGAGCAGCGGGAATTTCCCACCCCGGAGCCGAGAACAAAAGAGGGCAGCGGCTCCTGCGGGGCCCCGCGGGCTCGGGGCAGGCGCTGCCCCGCCGGGAGGGGATGGGTTTGCTCCAAAAAATCGGAATTTTGAAGGAAAATGAGCGGCGGGGGTTTCCCCAGCACGGCCGGGAAGGTTCAGGGTGGGACAGCAGGAGCGGCGCTGCCCCGGAGGGTCTTCAAGGTGGTCCCTGTATGGTCAGAGCTGTTTTGGAAGAGTTTTTGGGAGATTTTTTTGGGATTTTTCCATCCCACGTGCAGACACAGAGCCCGCAGCAGCCGGGAATGTTTGCAGAGGGAAAAAGCTTCATCCCAGAGATTTTTGTCACCTTTATCCCAGAGATTTTTGTCACCTTCATCCCAGAGATCCTTTTCACCTTCATCCCAGAGATCCCTGTCACCTTCATCCCAGAGATCCCTGCCACCTTCATCCCAGAGATTCCTGTCACCTTTATCCCAGAGATTCCTGTCACCTTCATCCCAGAGATTCCTGTCACCTTCACCCCAGAGATCCCTGTCACCTTCACCCCAGAGATACCTGTCACTGTCACCTTCATCCCAGAGATCCCTGTCACTGTCACCTTTATCCCAGAGATTCCTGTCACCTTCATCCCAGAGATTTTTGTCACCTTCATCCCAGAGATTCCTGTCACCTTCATCCCAGAGATTTTTGTCACCTTTATCCCAGAGATTTTTGTCACCTTCATCCCAGAGATCCCTGTCACCTTTATCCCAGAAATCCCTGCCACCTTTATCCCAGAAATTCTCTCCACACATCCCAGTGCATCCCAGAGATTTCCATCACCTGCATCCCAACGATTCCCTCTATTCCCACCTATGTCCCAAAGATTCCCTTCTGCATCCCAAAATTCCCATCACCACCATCCCAAAGATTTCTGTCACCTGCATCCCAAAGATTCCCATCAGCAGTACCCCAAAGATTCCCTTTCCCTGTACCCCAAAGATTCACTTCCTCTGTATCCCAAAGATTCCCTCCACCTCCATCCCAAAAATTCCCATCAGCTGTACCCCAAAGATTCCCATCACCTCCATCCCAAAGATTCCCTTCCCCTGTACCCTAAAAATTCCCATCATCTCCATCCCAAAAATTCACATCACTTCCATTCCAAAGATTCCCATCACCTGCATCCCAAAGATTCCTGACACGTGTATCCCAAAAATTCCTGTCACTTGTACCCCAAAGATTCCCATCATCTCCATTCCAAAAATTCCCATCAGCTGGACCCCAAAGATTCCCTCCACCTCCATCCCAAAGATTTCTGTCACCTGCATCCCAAAAATTCCCATCACATGCATCCCAAAGATTCCCTTCCCCTATATCCCAAAGATTCCCATCACCTCCATCCCAAAGATTCCATTCCCCTGTACCCCAAAAATTCCCACCACCTGTATTGCAAAGATTCCCTTCCCCTGCATCCCAAAGATTCCCTCCACCTCCATCCCAAAGATTCCCTCCACCTCCATCCCAAAAATTCCCATCAGCTGTACCCCAAATATTCCATTCCCCTGCATCCCAATGATTCCCTTCCCCTATATCTCAAAGATTCCCATCACCTCCATCCCAAAGATTCCCTTCCCCTGTACCCTAAAAATTCCCATCATCTCCATCCCAAACATTCACATCACTTCAATTCCAAAGATTCCCATCACCTGCATCCCAAAGATTCCTGACACCTGTACCCCAAAAATTCCTGTCACGTGTATCCCAAAGATTCCCATTACCTCCATCCCAAAGATTTCTGTCACCTGCATCCCAAAAATTCCCATCAGCTGTACCCCAAAGATTCCCATCACCACCATCCCAAAGATTTCTGTCACCTGCATCCCAAAAATTCCCATCACCTGCATCCCAAAGATTCCTGTCACCTGCATCCCAGAGATTCCCATGACCTGCATCCCAAAGATTTCTGTCACCTGCATCCCAAAAATTCCCATCACATGCATCCCAAAGATTCCCTTCCCCTGTACCCTAAAAATTCCCATCACTTCCATCCCAAACATTCCCTTCCCCTGTACCCCAAAGATTCCCTCCACCTCCATCCCCCCGGGATTCCCTCTCCCACCCCACATCCCCACCAGGAAATTCCCAATCCCTGTGCCCCAAATCCCGGGAATTCTCTGTCCCCACACGCTCCAGCCAGCCCCAGCCCCAGCAGGGACAGACCCCTCACCCTTTTTTGGGGGGTTTGGACCCCCCAAAACCTCACTTGGGGGGCTCAGAGCAGATTTTAAATGCTCCCCTTTTTGGGGATCCCAGAAAACCCCAAAATTAAAAATAATCCCACTGAAAAATTGGTTTTAAAGTGTTCCCCTTCCCAGGGCTGCCAGCAAACCCCAAAATTAAAAATAATCCCAGTGCCAGAGCAGATTTACTGTGCTCCCATTCCTAGGCACCCCAGAAAAAACCCAAATTCAAAATAATCCCACTGAAAATTTGGTTTCAATGTTCTCCCCTTCTCAGGGATGCCAGAAAACCCCAAAATTAAAAATAATCCCACTGAAAATTTGGTTTCAATGTTCTCCCCTTCCCAGGGGTGCCAGAAAACCCCAAAATTAAAAATAATCCCATTGAAAATTTGGTTTTAATGTGCTCCCATTCCTAGACGCTCCAGAAAACCCCAAAAATTAAAAATAATCCCATAGAAAAATTGGTTTTAACTGCTCCCCTTCCCAAGGACCCCAGCAAACCCCAAAATTAAAAATAATCCCGGTGCCGGAGCAGCTTTTCCGTGTTCCCTTGGCAGGGACACCAACCCAGAAATGAAATTTAAACCCCCGGAGCACATAACAAATTTACGAGCACAGATCCCCCCCAGGAATAATGGACATTTCGGCAGGGAGACAAAAAGTCCAGAAATTCCCCTCAGGACATCTCCAGGCTGGGCTAAAACTCGGATTTAGGGAGAAGGGAGGGTTGGGGTGGAGGTAAAAAAAGCAACGGGGGAGATGAGCTTTACCAAGAGAGGAAAAAATGGGATTTTAAAAAAAAAAATTAATTAAAAATTGGGATTTTTGCACCGCGGACGTGGGAGGGACGCAAATGTGATGATGATGATGGTGAAAAGGTGTCAAGAAAAAGTCGGCTGCTGGTTTTAACTCCATAAAAACTGCCGAAAATCGATGGGTTTTGGAAAGAAAAAGAGGAAAAAAAAATTTAAAAATAAAAAATAATAAATAAAAAGAGAAAAAAGTGCCGTATTGGTGTCAGCGGATCCTGCAGCAAACGAAATTGAAGGGAGAGAGGAAATTGCAGGAATTACAAACAGGAGTTATCGGCTCCAGAGGGGAGGGATGGAGTTATCGGAAAAATCCCATTAACCCAGCAAATTCTCCTTTTTTCACTCCTCAAATCCATCACTCCCGGTTTTGTTTTTATTTTTTAGGGGGGATTTTTCCAAGCCTGAGATGCTCCACGAGCCTCCAGCACCGGGCAGCATCATTCCTCCCTGCAAATCGTTCCTCAGAGGTGGAAACCACCAAAAAAATTCTGTTTATTCTCCTTTTTCGCCCTAAAACTTCCCCTTCAGGACGCGCAGCTCCCGCCTTTCCCTCGGCCGCAGAACTTTGCCGATTTTAACTCGCTAAAATGAGATTTTTTCCGCTCCTCAGGGGTGAAAAAACCCCAAATTTCCCCCAATTTGAGCATCCCCGCTGCCTGGGGGGCTCCGCTGTGGGGTCCCCCCGCCCCGGCCCGGTGGCTCCGGGATGTCGCCGTGGCGGTGACAAAGTTTGTGACAGCAAAGCGACAGAGTTCAGCGCTGTCGCCGCGCTCTGTCGCGACAGCGTGGCGGTGTTGGCGCCTCTCGCCACCCGCGGGTGACACCGTTTTTCCCTGCCAGGGGTGGCCGGAGCCATCGGTGTCGCCAGGCCCGTGACACCGGCGGGATGCACAAGGTGTCACCTGGTCCGTGGGGACGAGGGACAAGAGGTGGCGACAACGACGGGGACCCCAACCCGCACCGAGACGTGTCCCCCCCGCCACCAGCCCCCCAAAACACACGCGGGTCTGTCCGTGTCACCACAGCGCGTGGCCTGTCCCTGACACCGTGGGGACCGCGACGGGGGGTCCCCGTGTCCTCCTGTCCCCGTGTCTGGCTGTCCCCATGTCCCCCTCTCCTCCTGTCCCCCTGTCCCCATATCCCCGTGTCCCCCTGTCCCCCCTGTCCCCCTCTCCTCTTGTCCCCCTGTCCTGCTGTCCCCGTGTCCCCCTCTCCTCCTGTCCCCCTGTCCCCCTGTCCCCGTGTCCCCCTGTCCCTGTGTCCCCCTGTCCCCGTGTCCCCCTCTCTCCCTGTCCCCATATCACAGGGGGACGCGCAGACCCCGGAGCCGGAATTAACCCTTCATTCTCCTGCCGGAATTAACCCTTCCCCTGCCGGAATTAACCCTTCCTTCTCCTGCCGGGCTCCCCGGGGCCGTGGCGGTGGGGCTCGCGGCGGAGTTCGCACCCCCAAACTTTGGGACCCCGCACCCCTTTTCCCCTTCCCCCATCCCAAGGGCTCCGGGGGGGTTCTCCCGATCCGTTCCCTCAGCCGCGACCCCCGAGGGTGCTCCCCGAGCCCGCAGGGTGCTCGGCACCCCGGGGCTGTGTCGGTGGCCCCGGGGCGGTCTCGGTGCCCCCGGGGTTGTCTCGGTGCCCCCCGGGGCTGTTTCGGTGCCCCCGGGACTGTGTTTGTGCCCCCCGGGTCTGTCTCGGTGCCCCCGGGGCTGTGTCGGTGCCCCCCGAGGATGTCTCGGTGGCCCCGGGACTGTGTTTGTGCCCCCCAGGTCTGTCTCGGTGCCCCCGGGGCTGTGTCGGTGCCCCCGGGGCTGTGTCGGTGCCCCCCGGTCCATCTCGGTGCCCCCCGGCCGCACTCACAGCTCCGCTGCGCTGAGCCCCCGGTGCCGCCGCCGCCGGTGCTGCCGGTGCCGATCCCTCCCCGGTGCCGGTGCCGGTCCCTCCCCGGTGCCGCTGCGGGCTCCGCCACCGCCTCAGGTCCGCTCCATGTCCCCAACGCCTCCGCTGGGAGCTGCCCCGGCGCCGGGCGGAGAGAGGGAGCGAGGAGGAGGAGGAGGAGGAGGAGGAGGAGGAGGAGGAGGAGGAGGAGGAGGAGGAGGAGGAGGAGGAGGAGCAGGGACACGCTGCAGCCAGCCAGCAGCCGGCTCCGGGGCGGCCCCGAGCCCCGTCCCCTCCCCTCGGTGCCCCCCTGCCCACCGGGCACCCACGTGTGACAGCTCCACGCTGCGCCCCGGCGCTCCGCGGAGAGACCGAGACCCCCCAAAAGCTGGGGCAGCACTCGGAGGGGTCTGGGGGGACACCCTGAGACCCCCCCGCACCTTAGAGACCCACCGGACCCCCTCGCTCCCAGCTGGGGGTTGAGCCGTGCCTGGATTTTGGGGATCCCAACGCGCCAACCCCAAAATCTGACTCCCAACTTCCCGCATCACCCCAAGTTTTGCTCCTTCACGGCGCTGCTTCATCCCCCACCTCAATTTCCCCTGGAAAATCCCGAGCATCCAATTCCAGAAATTCCCGAGGATCCCCGGGCAAGGAGCGGCAGGGAGGGCAGAGGCAGGAGGAAAGGAAAACTCACCTGGGCGAGGCCAGGTGGGCACCAGAAGGGGCAGCGCGGTGCCCGCAGCCCTGGCACGGCTTTCCCTGGAGCTCAGCCCGCTGCCATTGTGAGTCTCAGCCCGAGTGGAACGCTCCATTGTGGGAATTCTTCCCACTCCTGTTCTCGCCAGCTTGGCTCGTGGCCAGCGTGGAAACTTCCCGATGGCCCAAATCAATCATCCCCCGGCCCTATAAACACCCCAAAGGTGAAGCGCTCCGAGCTCGCCTCCCCCGGAGCCTCTCGGAGATCCCAAACTCTCTCAGCTTTGGGATTTTCAAAGGGGTTTTTGTTGATTACAACCCCCTCAAAAAACATCTCCAGGTTCAACCTTTGCCTGCTGGGAATCCCAAAAAGGTTTTCCCTTTTCCAATGATTTATTTCATAATTAAGTCATAATTTCAAGGGAAGCCACGGAATCATTCTTTGAAAACACTCAAGGATTAAGCACTGCTAAACACTTTTTTTTTAAAATTTGTTGCACCCACCTCCTTTTGTGTGCCATGGCAAGGCTGGCACGGAACAAGGGGAACAACTCGGCCAGACGGACACACGGACACCATTCCCACACCTTTGGGCACGGAAAAACGGGAACTCTGTTGAGCCCACGAGGTTTTTCCTAGCGGGGACCCCTCAGGATTTCCCCAAACCCCAAATCCAGCAGCTCCCGGGAATTCCAAATTCCATCACCCTCCTCCCCCCGGGGATAAAATCCCTTCCAGGGCAGCGGGGCTGCCTCGGGCCGCTGTTGACAAAGAGCTTTTTTTTTTTTATTTTTCCTGCCGTGAAACCTTTAAAATGTTGTGTCAACACGGAAGGGCTGTTTATGTTTCAGCAGCCGGGAAAGTTCCCATTGACTCCGGGCTCCTTCCTCCCCCACACCGTTATTTTCTTCCCTGGGAATTTCTATTTTTTTTTCCTTTTTCCTTTCTTTCTTTTCTTTTTTTTTTTTTTTTCCAAGTGATTTTTTGGTTTCTTGGGTTTTTTTTGTTTTTTTTAATTTGTTGTTGTTGTTGTTGTTGTTGTTGTTGTTGTTGGTTTGGTTTGTTGTTTTTTGTTTGGTTGTTTTTTGTTTGTTTGTTTGTTTTTTACCCAAGGGCAGAAGAGAAGAGACGGAGTTGCCGGGATTTGGGGGATTTGGGGGATTTGGGGGTTTTCCCGCCCTCTCCTTGTCCCCATCCCACGGGAAAGAGCAGAGCGGTGACCTGGGATCATTTCCCACCTTCACCCCGAGGATTTCTCAGGGAATAGGGGAAGTGGGCTGCACCCACAGACCCCAAACCCCTAAAGATCCCACAGACCCCAAACCCCTAAAGACCCTAAAAACCCCCCAGACCCTAAAAACCCCACAGACCCTAAAAACCCCACAGATCCCAAACCCCTAAAGATCCCACAGACCCCAAACCCTAAAGACACCACAGATCCCAGACCCTAAAGACCCCACAGACCCTAAAAACCCCACAGACCCCAAAACCCTAAAGATCCCACAGACCCCAAACCGTAAAGACCCCACAGACCCCAAATCCCTAAAGACCCCACAGACTCTAAAGACCCCATAGACCAAAAACCCCACAAACCCCAAACCCCTGAAGACCCCCCAGACCCCAAATCCTAAAGACACCACAGACCCCAGACCCTAAAGACCCCACAGATTCTAAAAACCCCACAGACTCCAAAAACCTAAAGACCCCAGAGACCCCAAACCCTAAAGACACCACAGACTCTAAAAACCCCACAGACTCCAAATCCTAAAGACCCCACAGACCCTAAAAACCCCACAGACCCCAAACCCTAAAGACACCACAGATTCCAGACCCTAAAGACCCCACAGATTCTAAAAACCCCACAGACCCCAAACCCTAAAGGGGCTGAGTGGAACATTCCCGTTAAACCCCGTGGAACATTCCCACATTCCCATTCCCAGCTGGAGGGGACAGCTGGTCCTGGTGCCACCCCTGTGTCCCCAAGTGTCCCCAAGTGTCCCCGAGTGTCCCCAAACTGGACAGGGACACAATTCCCAGACTGGGGACACAACTCCCAGACTGGGGACACAATTCCCAGACTGGGGACACAATTCCCAAACTAGGGACACAATTCCCAAACTGGGGACACAATTCCCAAAGTGGGGACACAATTCCCAGACTGGGGACACAATTCCCAAACTTGGGACACAATTCCCAAAGTGGGGACACAATTCCCAGAGTGGGGACACAATTCCCAGAGTGGGGACACAATTCCCAGACTGGGGACACAACTCCCAAAGGGACACGGGGTGACGGAGCCAGAAAAGAGGGAGCAGGAGCTTTGTTGTGGTGGCCATGGGGACAGCCCAGCCGGACTTTCACTTTCCTGTCCTTCCTCGCCCGCCCCAGTGGCCCCGGGGCTGGTGGCCGTCCCCAACCTCCCCGCACCAGTGCCACCCGCACCGCGGGACCTGTCCCCAGCAGCCCTCCTGGAGCCTCTGGGTGTCCCCAGGATCTGCTGGACATCTCCAGGACTTTCTGGACACTTCCAGGACCTCCTGGGCATCCCCAGGACCCGCTTGACACCCCCAGGACTTGCTGAACATCCCCAGGACTTGCTGGGCATCCCCAAGACCTCCTGGACATCCCCAGGACCTCCTGGGCACCCCAAGACCTCCTGGACACTCCCATGACTTCCTGGGCATCCCCAGGAACCGCTGGACATCCTCTGGACTCGCTGAACACCCCCAGGACTTGCTGGGCAGCCCAGAACCTACTGGACACCCCCAGGACCTGCTGGAGACTCCCAGGACCTGCTGGGTATCTCCAGGACTTCCTGGACATCCCCAAGACCTGTTGGACATCTCCAGGACTTTCTGGATACCTCCAGGACCTGTTGGACACTCTCAGGACTTGGTGAATACCCCAGAACCTACTGGACACCCCCAGGACCTGCTGGCCATCCTCAGGACCTCCTGGACATCCTCAGGATCTGCTGGACATCTCCAGGACTTTCTGGACACTTCCAGGACCTCCTGGGCATCCCCAGGACCCGCTTGACACCCCCAGGACTTGCTGAACATCCCCAGGATCTCCTGGGCACCTCAAGGCCTCCTGGACACCCCCAGGACATCCTGGACACCCCCAGGACCTGCTGGCCATCCCCAGGACCTGCTGGCCATCCCCAGGACCTGCTGGCCATCCTCAGGACCTCCTGGACATCCCCAGGATCTGCTGGACATCTCCAGGACTTTCTGGACACTTCCAGGACCTCCTGGGCATTTCCAGGACCCACTTGACACCCCCAGGACTGGCTGAACATCCCCAGGACCTCCTGGACACCCCCAGGATCTCCTGGCCACCCCCAGGAGCGCAGGCATGAGGTGCCAGGGTGGGGACAAGGGCACAGCCGCTGTCCCTGTCCTGTCAGAGGGGTCACGGGGGACCCGCTCCGCTCCTGCTCCCCCCAGGCCGCAGCCGGGCTCGGCTCCCCGCGGCTGTCCCGGGCCAGGATCGGGACAATGCTGGAGGGGCCGGGGAACGGCTCGGCCGGAGCTCGGATTCCTTTTACCCAGCCCAGGCCCTGCCCCGGGCCCGCGGGGCCAGACCGGGGCCAGACCGGGGCCAGACCGGGGCTGGCCCGAGCCCCCGGCCCGGGGAATGGGTCACGGGAGGGCTCCGGGCAGGGGCCGGCCCGGGACAGGCCGGGACAGAACCGGGACAGCAAACCCAGGACAGAGCCGGGACAGAACTGGGACAGAACCGGGACAGAGCAGGGATAGAGCCGGGACAGAGCAGGGATAGAGCCGGGACAGAACCGGGACAGAGCCGGGACAGAACCGGGACAGAGCCAGGACAGAGCAGGGATAGAGCCGGGACAGAGCCGGGACAGAACCGGGACAGAGCTGGGACACAACCGGGACAGAGCAGGGACACAACCGGGACAGCAAACCCAGGACAGAGCCGGGACAGAGCCGGGACAGAACCGGGACAGAGCAGGGATAGAGCCGGGACAGAGCCGGGACAGAACCGGGACAGAGCAGGGACAGAACCGGGACAGAGCCGGGACAGCAAACCCAGGACAGAGCTGGGACAGAGCCGGGACAGAGCCGGGACAGAGCTGGGATAGAACCGGGACAGCAAACCCAGGACAGAGCTGGGACAGCAAACCCAGGACAGAGCCGGGACAGAGCAGGGATAGAGCAGGGACACAACCGGGACAGAACCGGGACAGAGCTGGGATAGAGCCGGGACAGAGCCGGGACAGCAAACCCGGGACAGCAAAACTCAGCACCCTAAATTCACCTTCCAGCACCCGAATCCCATCCTCCAGCACCCCAAATTCACCTTCAAGCACCCCAAAATCCATCTTTCAGCCCCCAAAATCTAGCTTCCACCTCCCAGAGCCCCAATCCGGGCCGGACTCCAGGCTCACCCCACTCCTGGAGGTCCCCAGCGTTGTGTCCCCACGTGTGACACACTTTGTGCCAGCCCTGCCGGGGCCATCCCGCTGCCACCAGGGATCCCTCTGGCACTCAGTTCCCACCCTGCTTTTCACCCGGGCGGTCCGGATTGTCCCCCCGTGTCCCTGGCACCGCGGGGGGAGGTGACACAGCCAGCCTGGCACTGTCCCCACCGCGTCCCGGCCGTGCCCAGGCCGCGGGGCAGCGGAGGGACAGAGGGACAGCGGGAGGGACACAGGGACAGCGGGAGGGACACAGGGGACAACCGGACCACACAGGGGCAGCGGGGCCGAGCTGCGCCCCGACCTCCCCCGGGCCCCGAGCCCGGCGCTGCCGCTTCAAAGGCGACACCGAAGTGTCGCAGGGCTGTCACCCTCGGCCAGCCCGGCCCCGCCGGGGTCCCGCTGCCACCCAGCCCCACCGAGGGGCTTTTCTTGTCCCCCCGCCTTTGTTTTCTGTTTAATGCTTTTGTTCCCCCCTCTTTGGGGCTTTGTTCCAGCTCGTCCTTTGTTCCGACGCCTTTGGTTTCTCTTCCCTTTGATGCTTTGTCACTCCCTTCATCTTGGTGCTTTTCTTTCCCCCGGTTTTTGGGTTGTTTTTTTGTTGTTGTCCTTTTTTTTTTTTTTTTTTTTTTTTTTAAGCTGGCTCTTTGGTTTTTTTGGGGGGATTTTATTTGGGCTATTTTGTGTTGTTGTTTTTTTCTCTCCTGGCCGCTCCGCTCTTGGCATTTTTCTCCTTTCTCCTGCCTCGTCCACTGCTCGGGTCACATGGACGCGGCCCGGATTGTCTCCAAATCCCCATTTGTCTTGTTTTGGTGCTGCATTTCCCTGCCTTTATGTCCTTTTTCTGAAGAGACTCTCAGCGATTTCTTCTCCCGGCACAGAGGGAAGCGGGAGAACCGAGGGGGGGGTCGGGGTTTAATTAATTAGCGAGTGTAATCTTTAGCTGCGGGATGTGCGGAGCATCATTAGGGCTGTCATTAGGGTGTTAGGGGTTAGCGAGGATTTAAATACCAGCTAATTGCAGCCAAAATTCCAGCGGGAAAAGCCGGGCTTGAGTTTTGGGGAGAACCGGGAGAAATTCCCGACAGGGAGGATAAGAAACAGGAGGGGGGAAAAGGGAGCTGGGAGCAAGGAGCCCGTTCATGTCTCCCCAAAAAAAAACCCCAAAATCGTCACTTGAGGGGTGTTCAATGTCACTTTGGGGACTCCCTGGCGCGGTGGAACCAGCCCAGGGGCAGAGGCGATGCCAGGCGAGGATGGAAAGGGTTAAACGCATTGACGGGGGCGATTTTTCGCTGTTCCCATCACCCAGCAGGGCCGGGGAACCCTTTGGATGCGGGAATTCCGCCGGGATTGGGATGGGGCAGCACACGGCGCTGCTGCTGCGGCGGTGCCACGGAGGGGACGAGGATGTGAATGTCACAACGGTCCCCGAGGCTCGGCCCGGCCCGGGACACGTGCGCGGAGCCCACCGCAAGATCAGATATCGGGATTCGGGAGCCGTTCCCCCCAAAAACCGCTCCGAGCGAGGCGGCTCCGCTTTGATTTCAGCGCCCCAAATCCCCCCCTGCCAACCCCCGCGCCCTCAACTTCTGCTCGCAGCGGGCAGGGAAGGGGATGGGGGCACAGCTGAGGGTGGCATCACCCCCAAACAGAGCTCAGGGTCCTTTTTAGGGCGCCCCAAACCCCCCTTCCCCCTCCCGGTGCCGCAGGTTTCGAGCAGCCGGCGCTGGAGGGGAGGAAACAGCCAAAATAGCAACAGGATGCGCCCCCAGATAAGGTGATCGATATCAGAAAGCGCCGCTGTAAGTCAGAGCCGAGCCCAGCTGCTCGAACAGGAGATCGGCCCCCGATAGGGGTGGCCCCGGCTTCTCGACACCCCAATTTCTCCTGCCCCCGCTGATTTTCGGTAACGCGGTGACGTCCTCGAGGTTTTGGAGGGGTTGGTGTGGGAGGAGGGGGGGAAAGGGCAGGAGGAGCCCGGCAGCTGCAGGAAGGGATGGGTGATTTGTGGAGTGTCCAAAAAGAGGGATTGGGATGGATCAGGGGGTGTCTGGGTGCTGCTAACACACCCCAAAAAGTGCTGGCGGGTAAACCCCAGGCAGTGGGGGACAGCTGGGAAGGTTCCAGAGGAGGAGTTTTTAGGATGAGACCTCCGTGATCCCAAAAATCAGCGGAGGCTCAGCCGGAGCTCAGCCCCAGGGTGAGGAATTCCCGGGAATGGGCACAGAGCAGCCCCAGGGTGAGGAATTCCCGGGAATGGGCACAGAGCAGCCCCAGGGTGAGGAATTCCCGGGAATGGGCACAGAGCAGCCCCAGGGTGAGGAATTCCAGGGAATGGGCACAGAGCAGCCCCAGGGTGAAGAATTCCCGGGAATGGGCACAGAGCAACCCCAGGGTGAGGAATTCCCGGGAATGGGCACAGAGCAGCCCCAAAGTGCTCCTGCCAGCCCAAATCCCACATGGAAAACCGGGAGCTCGCCCTCCCCATGGCTCCAGGAGTGCCAAAACATGAGCAGGACATTCCCGGGGACATCCTCAAGGCTCCAGCACATTGTCCCCCCCACCAAAACTGTGCCACCACCATGTGTCACCGGGCCCGGGTGACTCCTCCAGGGCTGAGGGGTGCCAGGGAGCCGTGCCAGCCGCTCCCGGCCCAGCCAGCACCTTCCGAGGTTAAAAACCAAAGCGCTGCCAACAAAAAGAGCCGCAAAACCCATCCTGCAGGTCTGCCCGGTGCTTGCTGTTCAAATGCAAACTCGGGCCCCATAAAACCCCGAAATGCCCATCCTAAAACCCCCCTAAAACCCCGCTGCGCTTGGTGGCACTGCCTCGATGCCACCCCCTCCCCTGGCATTGTCACCGGATCACTCGCTCCGCTCCAAAGGGCTGAACCTGTTTTGATGGCAGAGCTGGCACCGGGAAGGCTAAAAAAGAATTAAAAAAACCCACAAAAAACCAACAAAAAACCCCAAAAAAGCCTCCCCTGATCTCAGTATCTGCAGCCATGCAAGGAATATTGTTCAGCGCAGCACAAAAGCATCCCTGAAAATAGAAACGCCAGGGCCAGGGCTGCCAGTGGCTGTGTGAGATAACGTCTACTTGCAAACAGTGTGTCTTTGTGCCGCTGTCACTGTCCCCATTGTTCAAGAGCCTATTGCCTCGGGGATATTGTTCCCTCCTTTTGTCTCAGCCCGGCTCCTTTTTGTTTGACTTTACTTTACCATTTCATTCCTCTCCTTTGTGCCGCCGTTCTTGCTTTTGTCTCTCTCTCTCTCTCTCTCTCTGCCTTTTCTCTCGCTGATTTGTATTTAGCGATTGTTCCCGGCTCGCTGCGAGCACAAAGTGCTCCGGGCTCTTTTCTCACTCCATTCATTCCCTATTCAGGTGCGTTTGTTTGCCCGTAGGTACCGGCAGAGGGGGGATTTGGGGGGGATGCGGGATTTTGGGGGGGCTGGAAGCTGCTGGTGGCCATTGGGGCCAGCCAGGTCCCCGTGTCCCCCATCTCCACGCCAAAAAAAAAAGGACAAATGAGACCCCAGAGGAGCGGCCGAGGATGCTGACAGGGACACGGGGGTGGCACCGGTGCCAACTGAGCCGAGCCGAGCCGAGCAGTCCCGACCCTGGAACGGCGGTCCCGGCTCCCCCCAGCCCTGCCTCACCACCACACCCGGATTTTGGGGAGCCCGTGGAGAGCATTCCACGGCTGTGCCCTCCTCGGGGTGGCAGCGTGGGCACCACCCACCCGCGCTGTCCCCAGCTGGAATTCACCCCGCAGCTCCTGGGGACAGCGGGTGGCTGGAGGTGGCCTGGGGACATCTGGGGAGCGGCTCAGAGGTTCTCGGGGTGCCCCAGGCCCCGCAGGATGGGGGGCACCCCCTGCCGGCTCCAGGGCGGGCTCGTTCCCAACACCACCAGGAGGAGGAGGAGGAGGAGGAAGAGGAGGATTCGGATTCCCCAGGAATCCTTCAGGGCGAGCTGACAAGTGGCCACCCCCGGAGACAACAAAGCCCCGCTGTTCTCCGGGCGTGACCCGACGGGACTTTTCCATCCCCTCCCCGCCGCCCAAACACCGAGGATGCGAAGGGAAACCTCCTCCTTTTTACGGGCACACCCCACGCGAGCGGGAGAGGCCGCGGGGACCCCCCAAACTCACCCCGGGAGCAGCGGGACGAGGGGCAGCGAGCGGCGGGCGCGGCGGCTCCTCGGGGCCGGCGGAGCCCCGGGGCCCGGGGGGGGCGTGCCTGGGAATGGAGGGAGCGGACCGAGGGCCATTGTCTCATTGTTCGGCCTTCAAAGGACAATGGGCCATTGTTGTCCCTGGGGATGCCATTGTTTGCTCTCCCCGCAGATCCCGGCCGCGCACGGAGTTTCCCGAGGGTCGGCTCCGTGTGTGGGACGCTCAAGAATAACGAGAAGGAATGTTTGCTTGCCCGCGCCCCGCTTTCGCACGGTTGTGCCCTCCTGCGACCACCCAGAGACCCCCCGGGACCCCGCAGGGATGGGCTGAGAGCGGGGGGTTCATCCTCCAGCCCTCCCTCCCTGCGCATTCCAGGCTGAGGGCACAAAACCCAACCGGGACGAAGCTGCTTCTGCCTCCAGCAGCGTCCACCCGGCAAAATCCCGATTTTCCACGCCGCGGGTCCCCCAGATCTGCCCCGGCACGGCGGGGTTTGGCTCCGGCAGCGCCGGGGAAAAGCTCCGAGGCACCCCGAAAGCGCTCGGCAAGGGACGGCCCGGCCCGGAGCGCTCCTGGCGCGGCATCCCGGGGCTGATCCCGGGGCTCATCCCTGAGCTGATCCCGGGGCTGATCCCGGGGCTCATCCCTCTAGGAAATCACTCAGGGGCCGTGGAAAGGCTGGGGGAAAGGGAAGGAGGAACATTTCAGGAGCTGGGAAAGGAGCAAAATTCCAGGAGCAGGAAAAGAGTAGGGAAAGAAACATGGGAAAGAGCAGAATTCCAGGAGCAGGAAAAGAGCAGGGAAAGAAACAGGGGAAAGAGCAGAATTCCAGGAGTAGGGAAAGGAACATGGGAAAGAGCAGAATTCCAGGAGTAGGGAAAAGAACAGGGGAAAGAGCAGAATTCCACGAGCAGGAAAGGAGCAGGGAAAGGAACAGGGGGAAGAGCAGAATTCCAGGAGTAGGGAAGGAGCAGGGAAAGAAACAGGGAGAAGAGCAGAATTCCAGGAGTAGGGAAAGGAACAAGGGGAAGAGCAGAATTCCAGGAGTAGGATATCAGGAGCAGAATTCCAAGAGCAGGGAAAGGGACCCGCTGTGCCCAGGGACACCATCGCTACTGCCAACAGCCGGGAGAGACAGGAGGAACTCCAGCCGGGAGACCGGGAGCAGCCCCGGGAGCGCTCCGGGATGAGCCCCGAGAGAGCCCCGGGATGAACCCCGGGAGCGCTCTGGGATGAGGAGCCCCGGGATGAGCCCCGGGATGAACCCCGGGAGCGCTCCGGGACGCTGCCCCTGCGGGAATCAGCCTGGCCGCGGTTCCTCCCCTCCCCAGGGCTGTGACCACCCTCGGGATGCCGCCTTGGAGCGATCCCAGCCCGGCTGGAGGAGCTGGAAGAGTCCCGGAGCTCCCCCCGAGCTCCCCAGGCTGGGCTGGGCTGGGCTAATCCCGGGAATTCCCGGGGATTCCAGCAGGACACGGGCCCGGCTCCGCCTCTGCAGCGCCTCCAGCACGGATTTGTGGGGAAAAAGATTTTTTTTTTGGGGAGGATGTGGGGATCAGTAGGAGAGGTTTGGGATGGGATTTGGGATCTGCTGCCTCCGAGCTGATCCCGCTGCGCTGCCGGGGGTCCCACAGGGACCGGGGCGGTGTCCCCATCCCGGGATCCTATAGGGACCAGGGGCGGTGTCCCCATTCCCGGGGGTCCCACAGGGTCCGGGGCGGTGTCCCTATTCCCGGGGCGGTGTCCCCATTCCCGGGGGCAATGTCCCCATTCCCGGGGGTCCCACAGGGACCGAGGCGGTGTCCCTATTCCCGGGGCGGTGTCCCCATTCCCGGGATCCTATAGGGACCAGGGGCGGTGTCCCCATTCCCGGGGCGGTGTCCCCATTCCCGGGGCGGTATCCCCATTCCCGGGGGCAGTGTTCCCATTCCCGTGGGTCTGGGACCGGGGGCAGTGTCCCCATTCCCGGGGGTCCCACAGGGACCGGGGCGGTGTCCCCATTCCCGGGGTGGTGTCCCCATTCCCGGGATCCTATAAGGACCAGGGGCGGTGTCCCCATTCCCGGGGGTCCCACAGGATCCGGGGTCGCTGTCCCCATTCCCGGGGTGGTGTCCCCATTCCCGCAAACAAACCCTCCCGAGTCACACCTGTGGGGTGACACCGCCACACTCTCTGCCCCCATTTCCTCTCGCCCCCCTTATCACAGCAGCCCCGCTGATAAGGGGGCCCCAAACGGATCTGGGGGGCCCTGCTGCCGTCACTGACCCCAAAACGGGGCTGCGCCCCCGACCCCAAAACCTGCAGGGCCCCCGAGCAGCCCTGGGGTCTCTGTGGGGTCTCTGTGGGGTCTCTGTGGGGTCGGGGTCAGGGAGAGCTGAGCCACGTTTGGGGTTGGGAATTCCGGCAGGGATCAGGACTGGGAATTCTGTCTGGGATCGGGAATTCCATCCAGGATTTGGATCAGGGAGAGCCAAACTGGGATTGGGAATTCCAGCCAGGATTGGGGTTGGGAATTCCAGCTGGGGTCGGGAATTCCAGCTGGGATTGGGATCGGTGAGAGCCGTGCTGGGATTGGGATTGAGAATTCCAGCCAGGATTTGGGTCGGGAATTCCAGCCGGGATTGGGGTCGGGAATTCCAGATGGGATTGGGGTTGGGAATTCCAGATGGGATTGGGATCGGGAATTCCAGATGGGATTGGGATCGGAGAGAGCCAAACTTGGATTTGGGTTGGAAATTCTGTCTGGGATCGAAAATTCCAGCCGGGATTGGGGTTGGGAATTCCAGCCAGGATTGGGGTTGGGAATTCTGGCTGGGATCGGGAATTCCAGATGGGATTGGAATTGGGAATTCCAGATGGGATTGGGATCGGGAATTCCAGCCGGGATTGGGATCAGGGAGAGCCAAACTTGGATTTGGGTTGGGAATTCCAGCCGGAATTGGGGTTGGGAATTCCAGCTGGGATTGGGATCAAGGAAAGCCAAACTTGGATTGGGGTTGGGAATTGTGTCTGGGATCGAAAATTCCAGCTGGGATTGGGGTTGGGAATTCCAGCCAGGATTGGGGTTGGGAATTCTGGCTGGGATTGGGAATTCCAGCCGGGATTGGGATCGGGAATTCCAGATGGGATTAGGATCAGGGAGACCCAAACTTGGATTGGGGTTGGGAATTCCAGCTGGGATTGGGGTTGGGAATTCTGGCTGAGATTGGGAATTCCAGGCGGGATTGGGATTGGGAATTCCAGATGGGATTGGGATCGGGAATTCCAGCCAGGATTGGGATCAGGGAGAGCCAAACTTGGATTTGGGTTGGGAATTCCAGCCAGAATTGGGGTTGGGAATTCCAGCTGGGATTGGGATCAAGGAAAGCCAAACTTGGATTGGGGTTGGGAATTCTGTTTGGGATCGAAAATTCCAGCCGGAATTGGGGTTGGGAATTCCAGCTGGGATTGGGTTGGGAATTCCAGCCGGGATTGGGGTTGGGAATTCCAGGTGGGATTGGGGTTGGGAATTCCAGCTGGCATCGGGAATTCCGGCCGGGATTGGGGAGAGCCGAGCTCGCAGCTCCCCCTTCTGTCCGGAGCCCTCTGGAAGATTTTTCCAGCTCTGGTTCTGGCAGGAATTTGGGATGCTCCAGGCAGGATTCCCACAAAATTCCCACGGCTCGGGAAAGGAATTCCAGCTGGGAAGGAAAAATCCCCCGAGGGAGGCAGAGCTGTGGCTTGGGGGAGGAGTGGGAAGGGATTTCTTGGGAAAAAGGGATTTGATTTTGGGATAAAGAGATCAGTTTTGGGGGGGAAAAAAGGATTCTTTTTGGGATAAAGAGGTTGGTTCTTGGGGAAAAGGATTTTTTGGGAAAAAGGGATTTGTTTTGTGAAGAGGGAATTGATTTGCGGAAAAAACAAAGGATTACTTTTCGGATAAAGGGGTTAGTTTTTGGGGAAAAGGGATTCGTTCGGGAAAAGGATTTTTTTGGGATTTAGAGATTGGTTTTGGGAATAAAAAAAGGATTACTTTTGGGGAAAAGGGATTTTTTGTGGGGGAGAAAGGCCTGGTTTAAGGAAAAAGGGATTTGGTTTGGGAAGAAGGGATTGGTTATGGGATATCCAATCCATATCCAATTGGATATGGGATTGGTATGGGATAATGGGAATTTTTTTGGAAAAGGGATTTGTTTTGGGAAATGAAGGATTATTTTTGGGAAGAAGGGGTGGGTTTTGAGAAGATGGGATTGATTTGGGAAAGATGGGATTGGTTTTGGGTTTGGTCTGGGAAAACTCGAACCCCCAGGATCCTGAACCCCCCAGATCCAATCCCACATGGGGAAAACCTTTGGAAAACATTCCTCCCTGAAACCCCAATCCCAGATTTTGTGAAAAAAAAAAAACAAAACAAACCCCGTTTTATTCCCCAAAGTACAAAACCCGATTCCCCCGGGAGCTCGGGGGGTTCCCAGCGATCCCAATCCCGCTGTGGGGCCGGGAGCAGCCCGATCCTAACTGGAGACGCTCTGCAGGAGGGTGATGTTGTCCCCCTTCAGCATGATCCGACCTGCAACCAACGGGGTCGGGGTGGGGCTTTGGGCTGGGAGCGCCCCAATCCCGCCCGGCCCCACAGCTGGATCCCAATCCCACAGCTGGATCCCAATCCCACAGCTGGAGCCCGGCCCCACAGCTGGATCCCAATCCCAAACCTGGATACCAATCCCACAGGTGGATCCCATCCCAATCCCACAGTTGGAGCACAATCCCACAGCTGGATCCCAATCCCATACCTGGATCCCAATTCCAAAACCTGTATTCCAATCCCAAAACCTGGAGCCCTGTCCCAAAACCTGGATACCAATCCCAAAACCTGCATCCCAATCCTACAGCTGGAGCCCGGCCCCACAGCTGAATCTCAGCTCCAGAACTTGGATCCCAGCCCCAAAACCTGGATCCCAGTCCCACAGCTGGATTCCAATCCCAAAGCCTGGATCCCTGTCCCAAAACCCAGATTTAAGGTCCCACATCCAGGTTCCAGGACCCCACCCCCGGGTTCACGAGTCCCACTCCCGGAGTTTTGGGTCCCAGTCCCAGAGTTTTGGGTCCCAGCCCCGATTTGGGGTCCCAGCCCCAATTTGGGGTCCCAGCCCCCCATTTGGGGTCCTCTCCCCCTGCCCTACCCAGCTGCTTCCTGGCCTTGGTTTTGGAGTGAATCTCCTCAGCATCGTCCAGCACCAGGTTCATGTACTCGTCAAAGCCCTGCTGAGCAGCACCGGCCTCAGAAACCCCAAAAAACCACCCAAAACCCCCAAAAAACCCTCAAAAAACCCCAAAAGACCCCAAAAAAACCACCCCAAACCACCCAAAACCCCAAAAAAACACCCAAAACCCAAAAAAACCAGCCCAAACCACTGCAACCCCAAAAAAACCCTCCCCAAAACCCCCAAAAAATCAACCCCCAAATAACCCCCAAAACACCCCTGAAAGTCCCCAAAATACAAAACAAAAAAAACCTCTAAAAAACCCCAAAAAAATCCCCAAACCCCCTCAAAAAACCAAAAGAAAAACTCCCCCAAAACACTCCCAAAAACACCCCCCAAAACCAAAAAGAACCCCAAAAAAAACCCGCTGAAAAACTCCAAAAAAACCCCAAAATCCTAAAAAAACTCCCAGAAACCCCAAAAAAACCCCAAAACCCCAAGCAGGACGGGGCACTCACAATAATGCAGCCCTCGATCCTCATGTTCACCTGCTCGTAGAGCCACACCTGGATCCGGGATCGCTGTGGGATGGGAGCGGGATTTGGGGTTCAAATGGGGTTTGGGGTCAGCACAGCTCCAAAGGGGTTTGGGGTCAGCACAGCCCCAAAGGGGTTTGGGGTCAGCACGGCCCCAAAGGGGTTCGAGGTTTGTCCCCACATCAAATCCATCTGGGGTCACCCCTGTGTGGGGTGGGACTGGCTGGCATGTGAGGGGTTTGGGGGAAATGGGGTTAAACAGGGTTTAGGGGTATAAAATGGGATTTTGGGGTAATAAAATGGGATTTTTGGGTGGGGTTTGGGGTTATAAAATGTGGTTTTTGGGGTATAAAAATGTGTTTTTCTTGCGTTATAAAATGGGGGTTTTGGGGGTATAAAATGGGGATTTTGGGTGTATAAAATGGGTTTTTTTGGGGTTAAATGGGTTTTATGGGGTTCAAATGGGGTTTTCAGGGGATCCTTCCCTGGGAGGGGCTGGGATGGAATTCCAGAGAATCCGTGGCTGCTCCATCCCTGGCAGTGTCCCAGGATGGGTTGGACAGTGAATAAAATGGGTAAAATTGGTAAAAATGCACCCTGGGATAGTGGGAGGTGTCCCTGCCCATGGGATTGGATGATTCCTTCCATCCCAACCCATTCCAGGATTCCCTGGGCCGCTTTGGATGGGATGTTGGGAATAAATCCTCCCCTGGGAGGGGCTGGGATGGAATTCCCTCAGACTCCGTGGCTGCCCCATCCCTGGCCGTGCCCCACAGGGGGATTTGGGGGTGCCTCCCCCCCAGCCCGCTGCCGGCACTCACGTTCTGCAGGTAGCGGAAGATCAGGTTCTGGGGCCGGGGTTAAGGGCACAGCAGAGCCGGGAGCGTGGTGTGGATGCTGAGGGGAACCCTGAGGGGAACCCGCCATTCCCTTCCCTTCCTCTCCCCTTCTTTCCCTTCCCTCTCTTTCTCTTCCCTCTCTTTCCCTTCCCTTCCCTTCCTTCTCTCCCTTCTTTTCCCCTCCTTTCCTTCTTCCTTTCCCTCCCTTCCCTTCCTTTCTTTTCCCTTCTTTCCCTTTCCTTTCCTTTCCTTTCCTTTCCTTTCCTTTCCTTTCCTTTCCTTTCCTTTCCTTTCCTTTCCTTTCCTTTCCTTTCCTTTCCTTTCCTTTCCTTTCCTTTCCTTTCCTTTCCCTTCCCTTCCCTTCATTCTCTCCCTTCCCTTCCCTCTCTTTCCCTTCCCTTCCCTCTTTCCCTTCCCTTCCCTCTCTCCCTTCTTTTCCCCTCCTTCCCTTCTTCCTTTCCCTCCCTTCCTTCCTTCTCTCCCTTCCCTTCTTTTCCCTTCCCTTCCCTTCCCTTTCTTTCTCTTCCCTCTCTTTCCCTTCCCTTCCCTCCCTCCCCTTCATTCTCCCCTTCCCTTTCCCTCCCTTCCTTTCCCTCTCCCTTCTTTCCCTCCCTTTCCCTTCCCTTCCCTTCCCTTCCCTTCCCTTCCCTTCCCTTCCCTTCCCTTCCCTTCCCTTCCCTTCCCTTCCCTTCCCTTCCCTTCCCTTCCCTTCCCTTCCCTTCCCTTCCCTTCCCTTCCCTTCCCTTCCCTTCCCTCCCCTCCCCTCCCCTCCCCGAGGGCTGCCGGCAGGATACGATGGGCTGCACCATCACCTTCTGCACCTTCTGGCCCTGCCCGCGGTAGGCCATGGCTGCGCGGGGCCGTGAGGGGACGGGGACGGCGGCAGCGGGCGGTAATGGCGGTAATGGCGGACGGGCGCGGGGCACTGTGGGAGCGCGGCGGCGTGAGGGGAGCGCCGCGCGGGGCATTGTGGGATAGCGGCGGCCTCAGCCCCTCACGAGATTTTTTCTTTTTCTTTTTTCCCCCATCATTATTTTTATGGGGTTTTTTTGCTCTTAGTCTCTTTTTTTTTTTGTGTGTGTCTCTTTTTTTTTTTTTTGCGTGTTTATTTTTTTTTTGCTCTTAGTAGGCTTTATTTTGTTGGAGTTTTTTTGTTTATTTTTTGGTTTTTTTTGTTTTTCTCTTAGTAGGATCTTTTTTGTTCTTTTTTGGTTATTTTTGCTCTTAGTAGTATTTTTTTTTTCTCTTAGTAGGTTTTGGATTTTTTTCTCTTAGTAGAGTTTCTTTGGGTTTTTTTGGTTTTTTTTCCTCTTAAGAGGTTTTTTTTTGGTTTTTTTCTTTTAGTAGGGTTTTTGGTTTTTTTCTCTTAGAGATTTTTGGGGTTTTTTTTGTTTTTTTCCTCTTAGTAGGATTTTGGTTTTTTTTTTTCTTTTAGTAGGGTTTTGTTTTTTTTTCTCTTAGTAGAGTTTTTTTGGGTTTGTTTTTTTTCCTCTTAGTAGGTTTTTTGGATTTTTTTTTTTTTTTTTGCTCTTAGTAGTTTTTTTTTTGTTTATTTTTTGCTCCTAGTAGGGTCTTTTTTTTTTCCCCCTCTTAGTAGGGTTTGGTTTTTTTGCTCTTAGTAGTTTTTTTCCTCTTAGTAGGGTTTTCTTGTTTTTTATGTTTTTTTTTTCTCTTAGTAGATTTTTTGTGGGTTTTTTCCTCTCAATAGGTTTGGGGTTTTTTTTCTCTCAGTAGGGTTTTTTTTTCCTCTTAGTAGAGGTTTTTTTGTTTGTTGTTTTTTTTTTCTCTTAGGGTTTTTTTCTTTTTTGTTTTTTTAGTTTTTTACTCTTAGTAGGATTTTTTTTCCTTTTTTTTTCTCCTAGTAGAGGGTTTTTTTTGTTGGGTTTTTTTTTTTTGCTCTTGGATTTTTTCCCTAGCTCTTTTGAAAAAAATGCAGATTTTATGATTGCCTTTTCGCAGATATCACAATGAATATTATATGTGCAATTTTAGAAAATTATGCTCTATTAATTCTCTTAAGTAACGTGTTAAATACAGTCTTAGGTTCCAACACAATAAAGTTAAAATAGACTATGGATGTGGGGGGGAGTTTTTTGGGGTTTTTTTTAAGGAATGAGATACTCACTTTGAGGAACATCGAAATCTTCAAAAATTTAATTTTTCATTAATTTCTAATTAATTTTTCGTTAATTTCATTAATTTTCCATTAGTATCATTATTTTTCAATTAATTTCCTATTAATTAATTTCTAATTAATTTCATTAATTTCAGCATTCCCACCAAACTGTTTTATTCCTTAAATAAAAGCACAAACCTCTGCACGGACACCACAATTGAGCAGCCTACCTTTAATCCCTTAAATAGAATCATACAAATATAAAATGGAAGAATAAAATATTTACAGGACAAAAAAAAAAAAAAAACAAAATCAAAATTAACAAAATGAAAAATAAAAATAAATCCACGGGGATTCCTCTCAATCCCATCTCCAAAATAGGTTGGACAAGAGGGAAGCAGCCAAGGGGGGAATATTCCAGGTGGTTTTTGGTTTTTTTTGGTGGTTTTTTGGGTTTTTTTCCCTCCCACAACGATCCCAGCTGGATGTGGGAGGTTCATTACAGGGAAAAATCCTCAAAATCCAGAGGCACTTGAAGCAATGCTCCTTTTCCCAAATTCCAGGAGGAATTTTGATTTTTCCACCATCCCAAAATTCCAGGAAAAAAAATCTCCCCCTCGGATCGTTCGGAGCCAGGCTCACCCTGGCAGGGTTTGGTCCAGAATTCCTCCTGCTGTTTTT
Organism: Taeniopygia guttata; assembly: GCF_003957565.2. Lineage (NCBI taxonomy): Eukaryota > Metazoa > Chordata > Aves > Passeriformes > Estrildidae > Taeniopygia > Taeniopygia guttata. The sequence goes on along the minus strand of NC_044238.2, from coordinate 2,708,509 downwards.
CCACCCCTGAATTCCCCCCAATTCCGAGTCCATCGTGGATTCCAGAGTTGACACAGTAACTCCAGGGATTTTTTGGGGGTTTTTCTGTCCAGGAGGGAGCTCTGCCATGGGATCTGTGTTGTCCCCCCAGGGAATTCCAAGTGCTCCGTCCCATGTGGGACAAACCCAATCAGGAATTTTGGGATAACTGAGAGCAGACTCTGCCTATTCCCACCAACAATCCAGCTGGGAAAGCATCTCCTGCACGGATCCAACAGCATTTCCAGCGTTTCTTCGGGATGCCAGGAGGAAATTTTGATATTTTTTAGTTTTTTTTTTTGGCGTCGAGTCTTTTTTGCCCTCTTTTATCTTTTTTCCCCATAAAATCCTTCACTTTCAGCTGTCGATCATCTCGGAGAGTTCCAGCAGGAGATCATCCTCGTCCTTGCCTGGATCCAGGTCGATTTCTGCCTCCAGTTTTCCCCCGGAGATTTCCCAGATGAGTTTCTCGAAGTCGTCCTCCACCGAGAGCGCGGCTTTGGCGGCGCCGGCCGAGCTCAGGCGCCGCAGCTTCAGCGGCGCCTCCAGGGACGAGGAGGAGGAGGAGGAGGAAGAGGATCCCGACACCTCTGCCTGTGCCAGGGAATGCCCCTGGCTGCCAGGCTGGGGACTGGCAGGGCAGGAAAAGGGAGAAGTCAGCATGGGAGGGACCCGAGGAGGAGTTTGGGGTTTTACAGGGGGGATTAGGGAGGGTGGGAGGGGCTGGGATTTGGTTTGGGGTGGGCTGGGACTGGGTTTGGGGGGGCTGGGACTGGGTTTGGCGGGGCTGGGACTGGGTTTAAGGGGGCTAGATCAGATTTGGGGAGTCCTGGATTGGGTCTGGGGAGTCCAGGATTGGGTTTGAGGGGGCTGGGATTGGGTTTGGGGGGGCTAGATCAGATTTGGGGAGTCCTGGATCGGGTCTGGGGAGTCCAGGATTTGGTTTGGGGAGTCCAGGATTGGGTTTGGGGAGTCCTGGATTGGGTTTGGGGAGTCCTGGATTGGGTTTGAGGGGGCTAGATCAGATTTGGGGAGTCCTGGATCAGTTTTGGGGAGTCCTGGATCAGTTTTGGGGAGTCCTGGATCAGTTTTGGGGAGTCCTGGATCAGTTTTGGGGAGTCCTGGATTGGGTTTGGGGAGTCCTGGATTGGGTTTGGGGAGTCCTGGATTGGTTTGGGGGGACTGGGATTGGGTTTGGGGTGGCTAGATCAGATTTGGTGAGTTCAGGATCAGTTTTGGGGAGTCCTGGATCAGGTTTGGGGGGACTGGGATTGGGTTTGGGGAGTCCTGGATCAGGTTTGGGGAGTCCTGGATCAGTTTTGGGGAGTCCTGGATCAGGTTTGGGGAGTCCTGGATTGGTTTGGGGGGACTGGGATTGGGTTTGGGGGGCTGGGACTGGGTTTGGGGGGGTTGGGACTGGGTTTGGGGGGGCTAGATCAGATTTGGGGAGTCCTGGATTGGTTTTGGGGAGTCCTGGATCAGGTTTGAGGAGTCCTGGATTGGTTTTGGGGTAACTGGGATTGGGTTTGGAGGAGCTGGGATTGGGTTTGGGGGACTGGGATTGAGTTTGGGGGGACTGGGATTGGGTTTGGGGGGGCTAGATCAGATTTGGGGAGTCCAGGATTGGGTTTGGGGAGTCCTGGATTGGGTTTGAGTGGGCTGGGATTGGGTTTGGGGGAGCTGGGATTGGGTTTGGGGGGGCTAGATCAGATTTGGGGAGTCTAGGATCAGGTTTGGGGAGTCCTGGATTGGTTTGGGGGGGACTGGGATTGGGTTTGGGGGGCTGGGACTGGGTTTGGGGAGGTTGGGACTGGATTTAAGGGGGCTAGATCAGATTTGGGGAGTCCTGGATCAGGTCTGGGGAGTCCTGGATTGGTTTTGGGGAGTCCTGGATTGGGTTTGGGGGGACTGGGATTGGGTTTGTGGGGGACTGGGACTGGGTTTGGGGGGCTAGATCAGATTTGGGGAGTCCTGGATCAGTTTGGGGAGTCCTGGATCAGGTTTGGGGAGTCCTGGATTGGTTTGGGGGGACTGGGATTGGGTTTGGGGGGACTGGGACTGGTTTTGGTGGGGCTAGATCGGATTTGGGGAGTCCAGGATTGGGTTTGGGGAGTTCTGGATTGGGTTTGAGGGGGCTGGGATTGGGTTTTGGGGGGGCTGGGATTGGGTTTGGGGGGGCTGGGATTGGGTTTGGGGGGGCTAGATCAGATTTGGGGAGTCCAGGATCAATTTTGGGAAGTCCAGGATCAATTCTGGGGAGTCCAGGATTGGTTTTGGAAAGTCCTGGATTAATTTTGGGAGTCCAGAATTGGTTTTGGGCATTCCTGGATCAATTCTGGGCATCCCTGGATCAATTCTGGGCATTCCTGGATCAGTTTTGAGGATTCTGGATCAATTTTGGAGATTCCTGGATCAGTTCTGGGGAGTGCCCCAGTGCAGCACCTGCAGGAACCCAGAGCTGCAGCATTAATTGCAATTATCAGCTCCCCTGCAGGATTTTGGGACCATTCCCCCCTGCCCACCCCAGAGGGAATTTGGGGTCGGGGTTACCTGCTCTGGGAATTGTCCCTCCGAGGCCAGGAGCCCTCGGGGCTGGGAACCACCTGGGAAAGGGGAGCAGGACAAGGGTTAGGAGCTGAAATAGCCTAAATTTAGGGATTCCTGAAAGGAAATCATTCCTGAAATGAGGAAAATTCCCAAATTTTAGGGATTCCTGAAATGAAATTTCTGGAATGAAAAGATTCCTGGTATGAGGAAAATTCCCAAATTTTAGGGATTCCTGAAAGGAAATTTCTGGAATGAAAAGATTCCTGGTATGAGGAAAATTCCCAAATTTTAGGGATTCCTGAAATGAAATAATTTCTGAAATGAGGAAAATTCCCAAATTGTAGGAGATTCTTCTTTTTCTGCTTCACCTGAAGCAGGGCATTCCTGAAATGAGGAAAACTCTCAAATTTTAGGGATTCCTGAAATGAAATTTCTGAAATGAGATCATTCCTGAAATGAGAAAAACTCCAAAATTTTAGGGATTCCTGAAATGAAATTCCTGAAATGAAATTTTAAGCATTCCTGAAATGAGGAAATTTCCCAAATTTTAGAGATTCCTGAAATGAAATAATTCCTGAAACGAGGAAAAAAATCCCAAATTTGAGGAGATTCTTTTTTTTTCTGCCTCACCTGAAGCAGGGCATTCCTGAAACGAGGAATTTGGGGATTTTTTAAAAGGAATTTTTGCCAAAATCCTTCCCAAATCCCAGCAGGGAATTCTGGAGGTGCCTCCAAAGCAGGGATTTGCTGCCCCTGACAGTTCTGGGGTGAAAAGGTATGGGAGAGCTGGAGAGAATTTCATTTTTCCCAGGGTTTTTTTGGGGGAATGTGAGGGTTTTTGGGGCCTTACCTTGGCTGGGGGCTCCGGGGTGTCCCCGCTGGTGGCACTGAGTGGCTTCACTGCCACCACAGCAGGGGGGTGGCCCTCGGGGACCTTCCTCTTCAGGGGCTGCTTGGGAGGGGCTCTGGCATCCACAGGCTTCAGGCACACCCTGGATTTGGCTGGGGTGGAGGCAAAGGAGGGAAAAAAGGGAAAAGGAATGCAAAAAAGGGAAAAAAAAAGGCAAAAATTTATCAAATGCCTTCCTTTATCAATCAAATCCCTTCCCTTATCAACCCCTTTATCTATCAAACCCCTTTATCAAATCCTTTCATCAAACCCCTTTATCTATCAAACCCCTTTGTCAATAAATCCCTTTATCAAATTCCTCAATCAAACCCCTTTATCAAAAACCTTTATCTATCAAATCCCCTTTATCTATCAAAAGGATAAATCCCTTTATCAATAAATCCCTTTATTTATCAAATTCCTCAATCAAACCCTTTTATCAACCAAACCACTTTATCTATAAAATCCCCTTTATCAATCAAAAGGATAAATCCCTTTACCAACCAACCCCCTTTATCAAATTCCTCTATCAAATCCCCTTTCTCAATCAAATCCCTTTATCAAATCCCCTTTATCTATGAAATCTTGGGCAGCTGAGCTCCCTAAACCCCAACCCCACATGAACCATCCCCACAAACCCCAGAGATTCCCACAAACCCCAAAACGTTCCCACAAACCCCAGAGATTCCCACAAATCTCAATCCCAGAGCATTTCCACAAACCCCAGAACGTCCCCACAAACCCCAACCCCAGCCCCCCAAACTCCAGAACATCCCCACAAACCCCAATCCCACAGATTCCCAGGAACCCCAGCCCTAAAACATCCCCAAAAACCCCAGCAGGTCCCCCCAAACCCCAAGCCCACCTCTGCCTCTCCTCTCGGGCAGCTGAGCTCCCTTTTTGCCCAGGTCCCTCTCGGGGTTTGTCCCAACGTCCTCCTGGGATCTGCCCCCTCTCCTCCTGCCCAGCTGGGCTGGCCCCACTGTGGCCTCGGGGCTCCCTGAGCCCGGGGGCTTCTCCTGGTTCCTCTCCTGGATCATCCTCAGGTTCTTCTCCTGGTTCTTCTCCTCGTTCCTCTCCTGGCTCCTCAGGTTCCTCTCCTGGTTTTTCTGGTTCTTCTCCTGGTTTCTCTCCAGGTTCCTCTGGTTCCTCTCCTGGATCCTCAGGTTTCTCTCCTGGTTCTCCTCCTGGTTCCTCTGGTTCCTGTCCTGGTTTCTCCCCTGGTTCCTCAGATTCCTCTCCTGGTTTTTCTCGTGGTTCTTCTCTGGGCTCCTCTCCTGGTTTTTCTGGTTCCTCTCTTGGTTCTCCTGGTTCCTCTCCTGGATCCTCTGGATCTTCTCCTGATTTCTCTCCTGATTTCTCTCCTGGTTCTTCTCTGGGCTCCTCTCCTGGTTCCTCTCCAGGTTCCCAGCTGGAACTGTCCCAGGTCCCTGCTGCAGTTTCTCCTGCTGCCGTTTCTCCCACATGATTTCCTCCAGGCTTTTCACCTGAACTCCAGAATTCCCTGAATTCTGACAGGGTTTGGAAAAACACCGAGAGGGTTATTGGGGTGAAGATCTAGGGATAAAACCCAGGGATAAAAACCTGGGGATAAAACCTATGTGTAAAAAAAAAGTATGGATAAAAAATGTGTGGATCAAAACCTAGGGATAATAACTTAGGGATAAAAACTTAAGGATAAAAAACCCAGGTATAAAAAACCCAGGTATAAAAAACCCTAAGGATAAAACTCAAGGATAAAAACTTAGGGATAAAAATGTAGGGATAAAAACCCAGGGATAAAAACTAGGGATAAAAAAATCTATGGATAAAAAAATCATCTATGGTTTAAAAAAAAAAGTATGGATAAAAAATGTGTGAATAAAAATCTATGGGTAAAAAAACCCTATGGATAAAAGGATTTATAGATAAAAAATGTATGGATAAAAATCTCTATGGATAAAAATGTAGGGACAAAAAATTATCTCTGGATAAAATCTATGGGTTAAAAAATCTTATGGGTAAAAATTGTATGGATAAAAAAACTTATGGATAAAAATCTATGGATAAAAAAAAATCTATGGGTAAGAATTGATCAGAAAGGGGAGGAATTGATCAGAACTGTAAAGTTTTTATTGTCAGTTTGCTCAGACTCACCTCAGCAGCTGCAGAGCCACTTTTGGGGGAAGGTTTGTTCAGCTCTACGATCATCTTTTCTTCTCTTCCGGGTGCTTTAAACCAAGAAAAAACATCCAAAATTGGGTTTTTTTTGGGTTTCTTGAGGGGGTTATTTCCCTATTTTTATGAACAGGAAGCAATTCCTGCAGGATTTTCTCTCTCCTTCAGTCCCACTGTGGATGATGGGAGCACAACTCCCAAGGGGGAAGCCCAATTCCCATGAGAAGGCAAATCCCCAGGTGGAGCCCAATTCCCAAAGGAGCACAATTCCCAGGGAGGAGCCCAATTCCCAGGTGGAACCCCAATCCTCAGCATGGAACCCAATCCCCAGGGTGGAATCCCAATCCCCTAAAGAAACAAAATTCCCAGGAGAAGCCAAATTCCCAGGTGAAACCCCCCAATCCCCAGGTGAAACGCCCCAATCCCCAGGGTGGAACCTCAATTCCCAAAGGAAGCCAAATTCCCAGGAGAACCCCAATTCCCAGGTGGAACCCCAATCCCCCGGAGAACCCAAATCCCCAGGTGGAACCCCAATTCCCAGGGGGGAGCAAAATTCCCAAGGAGAACCCCAATTCCCAAGGGAGAAGCACAATTCCCAAGGGGGAAGCACAATTCCCAGGAGAACCCCAATCCCCAGGGTGGAACCCCAACTCCTAGAAGAACCCTAGTTCCCAGGGAGCCTTCATCCCCAGGAGAACCCCAATCCCCAGGGTGGAACCCAAATCCCCAGGCTCTAACCCCAGTTCCCAGGAGAACCCAAATTCCCAGGATGGAACCCCAATTCCCAGGGTGTAACCCCAGCTCCCAGAAGAACCCAAATCCCCAGGCTGTAACCCCAGCTCCCAGGAGAACCCAAATTCCCAGGATGGAACCCCAATCCCCAGGCTGTAACCCCAGCTCCCAGGAGAACCCAAATCCCCAGGGTGGAACCCCAATTCCCAGGGTGTAACCCCAGCTCCCAGGAGAACCCAAATTCCCAGGATGGAACCCCAATTCTCAGGGTGTAACCCCAGCTCCCAGAAGAACCCCAACTCCCAAAGGAACCCCCATTCCCAGGAGAAACCCAGTTCCCATCTCACCCAGGAGCTTGGTGACCCTCAGCAGCCTCCTGCCCCTCAGGGCAGCCTCGGCCGGGGCAGCAGCAGCAGGAGCAGCAGCAGGAGCAGGAACGTTCTCCCCGCTCTGCTGCATCCTCAGCGCCTTCTCCCTCTTGATCTCCTCCAAGGTTTTGATCCGAACTTCTCCAGCTGCCCTGGCTCTGCCAGGCTCTGCCAGCTGCACCCTGCCTGCCACAGCTGGAGCAGGAATGTTCTGTCTCCTGCCTTCAGCCTCACTTTTGGCCCTGCTGTTGAATTCCTCGTTTTTTTCCTTCTCCTCTCCCAAACTTTTGTGGTTTTTCTCCACCAGGGCTCCCGCCAGGGATTTGGTGCGGGCAGCAAGGGAGGGTCTTGCTCCTAAATTGGGATCTTCCGTTTTCCTTCCTTCTGCTGGGATTTTGGCTGGAGGTTCCCCTCTCCTCTGGCTGGCCCTTTCCAGGCGGATTTCCTCCAGGGTTTTCACCCGGATCTCCTCGATGGGCTTGGCAGCTTTGTCTGAGGGCACAAAAATCCAACCCAGGAGTGAAAGAGAGATCAAGGAGGGGGAAACATCCCCAGAATTTCTCCCAGCACTGAGGGAAATTTGGGATTGGAAGGACTTTAAGGATCACCCAGGGACTCTTTCCCCTGTCCCAGGCTGCTCCAACCCATCCTGGGACACTCCCAGGGGTGGAGCAGCCTCAGCTCCTCTGGAATTCCCTCCCAGGGAAGGATTTATTCCCAATATCCCATCCAAAGCAGCCCAGGGAATCCTGGAATGGGTTGGGTTGGGAGGGATCATCCAATCCCACTATCCCAGGGTGCACTTTTACCCATTTTACCCATTTTATTCACTTTTTTCATTCTCTAACCTCGCCTTGGGCAATCCCAGAGATGGAGCAGCCCCAGCTCCTCTGGGAATTCCATCCCAGCCCCTTCCAGGGAAGGATTTATTCCCAAAAACCCATCCAACCCCATCAATCTGCAGTCACTCCCCTCATCTTGTCCCTCCATTCCCTGGGAATATTCCCTCTCCATCTTTCCTGCAGGTTTCCCTTCAGGACACAATGAGATCACCCCAAAATCCCTCCTTCTCCAGGCTGAACAATCCCAATTCCCTGAGCAATAAACTCCCCCCTCTCCTCTAAACCACTTGGATTTGTAAAGTCAGAGTCAGTCATCCTTTAAAATTAACAATTTAAGGTGGCATGGGAGTTCTTGGGAAGCAAAGAAGGAAAAGGAAACAAAAAAGGAATATTTCAAATCTAATTTTTACCTGTCTCAGTGCTGCTCTGCTCAGAGGGCAGCCCCAGCCTCTCCTTCAGGGACTTCAGGACTTGAACTAAAAAACAAGAGGAAAAGTTAAAAAAAATGGCAAAAATTCCCGTTTTGGGTGGGAAATGAGACAGGAGAGCACAGAGTGACCTTGAACCCTCAACCAATGTGCAAAAAGAAGCAGGAGAAGGAGGAACAGAAAATCCAAAGGGGAAAGCTGGACACAAAACCCCAACCAGAAAAGCTGGACAGAAAATCCCAAACAGAAAAGATGGACAGAAAATCCAACGGGAAAAGCTGGACAGAAAACCTTAAACAGAAAAGATGGACAGAAAATCCGAAGGGAAAAGCTGCACAGAAAATCCCAAGCAGAAAATCCCAAACAGAAATGCTGGACAGAAAATCCCAACAGAAAATCCCAGAAAATCCCCCCAGAACAGCTGGGCCAGGTTCCAGGTGGGAATTCCAGCTGGTTTTGGTACCTGTGCCTCTTTTTGGGGCCTTTTCAGCATTTTCCTGCAGCTCTGCCTTCCTCCCCAGCCTGTCAGCAACGCTCCTCCTCAGGGGCAGGAAAGTTTTCCCACCTTCAAGAAGACAAAAAATGAGAAATTCCTTCAGAATCTTCCTCTGCAGGAGGGTTTAGAACAACCCCCAGGAACCTGAATCCCCCCAGATGAGTTTGGAATAGTTTTGGTGTTTAGCTGTTAACAGAATTTGCTGGTTTTGATGTAAATATTTCACAAAAAGCTCTCACCCATGAGGGTTTTCCTTTTTCCCAGTCTGTCAGGAAGGTTCAGCTGGATCACAGGGTCCTCCCCTAAAACAAGAAATCACATTTCAGTGCACCAAAGCATTCCCAATCCTCTTATTCCCCACCACCCCCCCCAAAAAAAAGCCGTTTTCTGGCTGCCAAAGCACAGGAATTAAAGAAGGAGTGCGAGGAGAATTGGTTTGAATGATAAAACTTCCACAACTTTAATCCCAACCTACAAAAATTCCCAACTTTTCCAATACAGCCTTTGAAATTCCAATCAGGAAAGGCAGCAGTGCAACTCAGGGTTATTAGGATAATTATCCTAATACTATTAGGATAGTAATCCTAATCAATATTATTAATAATATAATACAGTATACTATAATATACTAGAATATAATAAAATATAAGATACCATAATATAATATAATATACCATAATACAATATAGTATAATATACTATAATATAAAATGCAATATAATATAAAAAATATCTACTAATATATGTATTAATTGTAATAGATATTATATAAAAACAAAAATATATGAATATATTATATAAAATATATAATGTATATTTTATATAAATAATATATATTATAGAAAATATATATTCTATTATATTTATATATATTAATATATAATATACAACAAGATATATTAAAATATGATATATTATATATATGTTATATACATAATGTATTATATATTATATTACATATTACATATAATAATATATAATATATAATATAAGATAATACAATACAACACAATATAATATAATATCCTACTTATTATTATTAATAATTATTAGGATATTTATCCTAATAATCAATCTGAGGATTATTAAGGTAATTACCCTAACTGAGTGAGTGGGAATGCAGTGGAATGGGAATTTTGGGAATTTGGGATTACCTTCCTTGGAGGAGAGGGTCACAGTTCTCAGCACGGTCCGGACGTTTTCCTTCTCTGGCACGGGAATGCTCCGGGCTTGGAGAGGCTCCACAGCCACTCCTGAAGGACCTTCTGCATGGAAAAACACGGAAAAAACAAGATATTTAACATTTTTCCTTGGAATTCCAATCAGCAAAACCAGCTGCCACACACCAGAGTAGCCCCTCTAAAAAAAAAATGGAAGTTTGTCCTTGTAGGATCTCCCAATTTGCAAAAAAAATTTAATTTCCTTGTAAATTATCCAAGGAAAATCAGGATTAAAGACAAGGATGAACAGAAGGCAGAAGATTAAGGAGGGATTTTAGGGATATTAACTCACCACCTTGTTTTTTGGCTTTTTCCTTGAGTTTCTTCAGTTTGATCTCTTCCAAGGTTTTTATTCCAAAATTTAAGTTGTCATCTGGAAGCACAGAACAGTTCCGGAAATGGAGGTAAATCCTTCCCAAAATATTTGGAATAAACCCTGCCAACATTCCCCAGGAGGTAAAAAGCCCAAAAAAAGTGGGATTTTGGAAAATTGGCAGCTTTTTCCCCCTCCGAGGGAAAATCCACACTTTTGAGCACAAAGTCATGGAGAGGGATTAAAGATTCCTGAATTCCTTGGATCTGGATTTCCACAGTGCCTGAAGGGACATTTCAGACATTTAAACTCCACATTAAACTCTCTTCAAACTCCACTTTAAACTCCATTTAAACCTCCCTAAACTCCACTCTAAACTCTCTCCCAACTCCACTCTAAACTCTCTCTGAACTCCACTCAAACCTCCCTAAACTCCACTCAAACATCTCCCAACTCCACTCAAACCAACTCCACTCAGACCTCCCTAAACTTCACTTTAAACTCTCTCCCAACTCCACTCTAAACTCTCTCTGAACTCCACTCAAACCTCCCTAAACTTCACTTTAAACTCTCTCCCAACTCCATTTTCAACTCTCTCAAGTCCACTTAAACCTCTCCGAATTCCCCTTAAACTCTCTCCCAATTCCACTTAAACATCTCCCAACTCCACTTTAAACTCTTCCAATTCTACTTAAACCTCCCTAAACGCCACTTAAAACTCAATTTCAATACCTCTCAAAACTCCCTAAACTCCACTTTAAACTCCCTCCTAACTCCACTCTCAACTCCATTTAAACTCCACTCTAAACTCCATTTCAACTCCACTTTTAACTCTCTCTCAACTCCACTCCAACATCCCTAAAGTTCACTCTAAACTCTCTCCCAACTCCACTTAAACCTCTCTCAATTGCACCCTAAACTCTCTCCTAACTCCACTCTAAATTCCATTTCAACTCCACTTTAAACTCTCTCCCAACTCTACTCTAAACTCTCTCCCAACTCCACTCTAAACTCCATCTCAACTCCACCCCAAACTCTCCCTGACCTCCACTCAAACCTCCCTAAACTCCACTTAAACCTCCCTGAACTGCACTTTTAAACTCTCTCCCAACTCCACTCAAAACTCCATTTCAACTCCACTTAAACCTCTCCCAACTCCACTTTAAACTCTCTCTCAACTCCACTTTAAACCTCTTCCAACTCCGCTCTAAACTCCATTTTCTCCCCCAAAACCAATCCAGGAGGCTTTTCCCTGCCTGGGGAAGGTGGTGATGTGGGAATGGACTCCTGGATTCCACCCAGCACCCCTGGGCTGTGTTTGATTTTGGGAATATTTTGCTTTTAGCTGTGAAATTCCCTCCTGCAGCCCCTGGAATACCTTGCTTTGCAGTGGGATTGGATTTCCTGGTGGAAATCACCCTCAGCCCATTGTGGGTTTCTGTGGCTGGGGGCTGCACTGGGGTCTTGGTTTCTTCTCCTTCTTCAGAAAGCTGGTCTGGAAAGGAAAATCAAACCCAAAATAAAATCATTTATGTACTAGAGATTGAACAAAAATTTTTAATTTTTAGGTGGTTTAATATTTCAACCCTTAAAAATATTTATCTCTCATTTCTGCAGCTTAAACCAGCGCATAAATCCCAAATTTTTGTGATGTTTATCCCGATTTAAAGCATAAATACTCAAAATAAATTACAGATTTCTCACCATCATCATCTTCATCATCATCTGCAGCGTTGATGACCACAGGGGGATGGGTGGGACTGGGAACATTCTCCGAATTTTCCACTTTCATCACCCCCCTGAGCTGTGGGGAGGGGTTGGACTGGACGGAGAGTTTGTTCTGCTGCAGCTGCACCAGCTTCACCTCGTCCTCTGCAGCCTCAGGGGGGCTTGGCAGGGTGGCTGCAAAGGAAAAACAGCACAAAATTTGAGGATAAAGTTGTAAATTTAACAACAAAACACTCCCAGACTAAATTCTGTATTCCCCACCCATAGAGGGATTGAAGGAGAAGGGAAAAGGAACCTTGAAAAGCAAAAATCACCAAGCAAAATGCAATGAAAAAAAATTAAAATTAGAATTTTTCCTCCTTTCCTCTGACTGTAAAATTTCCTTTTCAGGAAGTGTGGCTGCAAAGGAAAAATATCCCAAGTTTTGAGGCTAAAGTTGAAAATTTAAGAATAAAACACTCCTGGATTCAGATCTGTAATCCTCACCTATAAAGGGATTGAAGGAGAAGGAAAAGGAACCTTTTAATCAGCAAAAATCACCAAGCAAAAGATTTAAAATTAGAATTTTCCCCTGACTGCAAATACCCTCTTTCAGGAAACGTGGTTGGAAAGCAAAAATACCCCAAATTTTGAGGATAAAGTTGAAAATTTAAGAATAAAACGTTCCTGGATTCAGTTCTGTATTCCCCACCCATAAAGAGATTGAAGAGGAGGGAAAAGGAACCTTGAAAAGCAAAAATCACCAAGAACAGAGCAAGGAAAAACAATTTAAAATTAGAATTTTGCTGTTTTCCCCTGACTGCAAACTCCCCTTCAGCCACAAAACAATTCCTTGAGCCTGCACATAATTTAATGGAATATTCAGCATGAATTCTTGGATAATTTGAGGGAAAATTAAGTTGCAAACTCACTTTTGCTCAGACCCAAATTTAAGCAATATTCAGCATGAACTTTTGGCTATTTTGAGGGAAAAAGAGGTGGAAAACTCATTTTTGCTGGGAGGAAGGAGCAGCTTGTCCCTGTAATTTTAAGGAATATTCAGCATGAATTTTTGGCTATTTTAAGGAAAAATGTGATGGAAAACTCTCTTTTGCTCAGACCCACATCCAGCTAATTTTAAGCAATATTCCCCATGAATTTTTAGCGATTTTAAGGAAAAATGAAGTTGCAATCTCACTCTTGCTGGGGGGCAGGAAGAGCCCGTCCACGTAGCGGCCCTTGGCGTGGTGGAAGGCGCAGTTGTGCTTCTGGCAGCCCCCGGGCTGGTTCTCCCAGTAACAGGCGATCTCACTCCTCTTTTTCTGGGAAAAAAACACAAATCCAAACTCAGGGAATTCCCCCCTGGAGAATCCCACTCACTCTGTTAACAAGGAAAAGGTTTAGAGAGTGGAAAAATTGGAATTTTGATGGGTTTTTTCGTTCAGCAGGACGGCATCGTGGGGTTAAATGAATATAAAATTCAAAATAATGGGATTATTCCCAGAGAAAAAATTCAATTTTTGCTCTGTCACGGGGTTAAATGAATATAAAATTCAAAATAATGGGATTATTCCCAGAGAAAAAAAGTCAATTTTAATCCGGCTCCCAGAAATTCCAAGAGCTCAGGATAAAAAATTTAGGGAGAAATTCCAGCTTAGGATAAAAAATTTGGGGAAAATTCCATCTTAGGATAAAAAATTTAGAGAGAAATTCCAGCTCTCAGGAATTCCAATAGCTCAGGATAAATTTAAAGAGAATTTCCAGCTTTTAGGAATTCCAAGAACTCAGGATAAAAAAATTTAGGAAGAAATTCCATCTTAGGATAAAAAATTTGGGGAAAATTCCAGCTTAGGATAAAAAATTTAGAGAGAAATTCCAGCTCTCAGGAATTCCAATAGCTCAGGATAAATTTAAAGAGAATTTCCAGCTTTTAGGAATTCCAAGAGCTCAGGATAAAAAAATTTAGGAAGAAATTCCATCTTAGGATAAAAAATCTGGGGAAAATTCCAGCTTAGGATAAAAAATTTAGAGAGAAATTCCAGCTCTCAGGAATTCCAAGAGCGCAGGATAAAAAATCTGGGAAGAAATTCCAGCTCAGGATAAAAAAATTTGAGGAAAATTCCAGCTTTTAGGAATTCCAAGAGCTCAGGATAAAAAAATCTGGCAAAAATTCTAACTTAGGATAAAAAATTTGGGGAAAATTCCACCTTAGGATAAAAAATTTGGGGAAAAATTCCATCTCTCAGGATTTTTTTTTCCTACCACATTTAAAGAGTGAGATCCACGTGGGTTCTCTAGCAAAAATTTAGGCAACAACATCATTTAATACAAGAAAAACACCTCAAAAATCAATTTTTTTTCCTCCTTTACCTCCCTCCTGGTAAGCCAAATCCCTGCTGGGGAAGGATATTAATGCCCCCAGATCCCTGGGAGGCTGTGGCAGGGATTTTTGGGGTGAGGAGAGGGATTTTGGGGAGCACTCACATCGATTTCCATGTGCCTGAACCTGCAGATGTTCCTGAAGCATCTCCCCTCCTGCCACAGCGTGCAGACAGTCTCGCTGCCCAGGGCGGCCTCGCAGTGCCGGAAGGAGCAGGAATCGCCCTGAAATCCACAAAAATCAGTGAAATTCCAAAGGAAATCAGCAAAAAATCAAAGGGAAAACTCACTGAAATTCACGGGAAATCAGCAAAAAAAAAAAACCCACAGGAATTGCCCTGAAATCCATGGGAAATCAGCACAAAAACCACAGGAAAACTGCCTGAAATCCACAGGAAATCAGGAAAAAAAAAAAAAAGGTAAAAACCAACTCAGCTTCAAAAGAGAATCACAAGGGTTAAAAAAACAACGGCATTGGAAAAGCAAAAAGGTTAAAAATGGGAGGGGGAAAAGACAGGTTTAAATATGGGATGGGAAAAATCATAGGTGAAAAAATGGGATGGGAAAAGCCCAAGGGTTAAAAAATGGATTGGAAAAGAAAAACTCAGCTTTAAAAATGGGATGGGAAAAATCACAGGTAAAAAATGGGATGGGACAAATCACAGGTTACAAATGGGATGACACAATGACCAAGGTTAAAAAATAGGATGGGAAAATCACAGGTTTAAAAAAACCAGGCTAGACAGGAAAAGCACAGATCTTAAAAAATGGAAAATGGGAAAAGCACAGGTTTAAAATGGGATGGAAAGGAAAAGCACAGAGGTAAAAAAATGGGATGGGACCATGACAAAGGTTAAAAATGGGCTGGGACAATGACAAAGGTTAAAAAATGGGATAGGAAAAGCACAGGTAAAAGATGGGATGGGAAAAGCACAGGTTTAAAAATGGGATGGGAAAAAATCACAGGTTAAAAATGGGATGAGACAATCACAAAGGCTAAAAATGGGATGGGAAAAGCAAAAAGATTAAAAAATGGGATGGGAAAAGGACAGGTGAAAAAAATGGGATGGGAAAAATCACAAAAGTGAAAAATGAGCTGGGACAAGCACACAAGTTTGAAAAGAAAAGGGCTGGAAATGGAAATGACACACATCTTACAGAAATGCAGATTTCCAAACCGGGAGTGGATCAATGAACCAATAACCAATCGATAACCAATAATGAGGAGGAATCTGTTCCCTCCTTGCTCCCAGAGGGGTCAGGCTCACCTTGTTGCAGGTGGAGTAGAAGTAGAAGTAGCAGTCATCCCCCTGGCTGGACATGCTGAGGGATCCTCACGGCTTGCTCAGGCTTTGCTCCTCCCTTCCTCCAGAACTGCTTCTCTGCCTTAGCTGTGACAGCTTCTTTTTAAAAGTGACCCTGCACAAAGGGATCAGGGTGAAAAATCAGGTTTTAGGCTCATTTCCTATTAATTGGTTTAATTTTGGAATTAATTGGAGTTAAACAGGAATAAAAATAAAGCTGAATTTGGTGAAAATTTTGGTTTTTACGGGAATTTTTAAAGCAGATTTGGTCAAACTGCAGGGGTTTTGTCAGTATAAATTGGAATTTGGGAGATTAGGAACAGTTCTGGGTCTTGAGGTAGAGAAATAT
Organism: Taeniopygia guttata; assembly: GCF_003957565.2. Lineage (NCBI taxonomy): Eukaryota > Metazoa > Chordata > Aves > Passeriformes > Estrildidae > Taeniopygia > Taeniopygia guttata. The sequence continues at coordinate 2,692,760 of NC_044238.2, read as the reverse complement.
CAACTAGTGACCCCAAAAATAAAGGAGTGATCCCAAAAAAGTTAGGGAGTGACCCCAAAAGAGAGGCACTTCTTCAAAAATTGGGTGCAATTTTCAGTTATCAATGGTTCAATAATATTTTAATAATAAATTAAATTAATGTTTTAATATTATTATCATGTATTATTTAACGTTACACTATTATTACCAATCCCAGGGGGATTTTTTTCCCCCAGATCCCATTTCCCAGTCCCAAGGGATTTTTCTTCCAAATTTAGGGGGATTTTCTCCCCAAATCCTGGGCATTTTTCCCCAAAATCCAGGTGATTTTTCCCCCAATCCCAGGGCATTTTTCCCCCAGTTTTCCCCCAAATCCAGGTGATTTTCCCCCCAAATCCAGGATTTCCCCCCCCAATTTTTCCCCAAAATCCAAGGGATTTTCCCCTCAATCCCAGCGCATTTTCCCCCCAGTCCCAAGAGTATTTTCTCCCCATCTTTTCCCCCAAATCCCAGGGGGACTTTCCCCCAAACCCAGGCAATTTTTCCCCCCAAATTCAGGTGATTTTCCCCCAAAATCCAGGTGATTTTCCCCCAGTCCCAGGGGGATTTTCCCCCAAATCCAGCCCATTTTGCCCCCAATTCCAGGACATTCTCCCCCCCATTTTTCACCCAAATCCAGGGCATTTTTCCCCAATCCCAGGGGGATTTCCCCCACATTTTTCCCCAATCCCAGGACATTTTCCCCAGTCCCCGGGGGATTTTTCCCCCAATTTCTCCAGAAATCCAGGACATTTTTTTCCCCCAATCCCAGGACATTTTTCCCCAAATCCAGGCCATTTCCCCCCGTTTTCCCCCCAAATCCAGGTGATTTTCCCCCAATCCCAGGGGGATTTTCCCTCTCAGTCCCTGGGGGATTTTTCCCCCAATTTCTCCAGAAATCCAGGACATTTTTCCCCAAATCCAGGCCATTTTCCCCCCAATTTTCCCCCCAAATCCAGGTGATTTTCCCCCAATCCCAGGACATTTTCCCCAGTCCCCGGGGAATTTTCCCCCCAATTTCTCCCGAAATCCATGACATTTTTCCCCAAATCCAGGCCATTTTCCCCCCAATTTTCCCCCAACATTGAGGTGATTTTTCCCCCAGTCCCAGAGGCATTTCCCCCAATTTTTCCCCAAAATCCAGGTTATTTTCCCCATCCCAGGCCGCTCTGGAGCTCACCCACCTGGCCCCGCTGAGCCCAGCCTTGGCTCTTCCCAGCCATGCAGTTCCCCTCTCCTGTAGGCCGAAGGATTCCGTCAATGAATAACAAAGGGGCAGAAAAAAATTTGAATTTTGCCTTTTTTTTTGGGTTTTTTTTTTTTTTTTTTTGTGATTTTTCCTCCTGACAATTCCAAGGGAACCTCTCAGCCAACAATTCCAAAACTCTGAGGTGCTCTCAGAACAATCTGATAATTAATGGAGGAATTGAGTCCATTGCAAATCTGGCACACTGGAGACAGCCAGGGATATTTTAGCTCTTCCAGTAAAAAAAAAAAAATTAAAAAAACAAACAAAAAAATATAAAAAAAGCGCCCCAGCTGCTTTTTTTTTTAAGATGAACTCAGGATTCAAAGTGGCTGCAAAAATGAGGCTCCATCTTCCACAGCTGGGGAAATTTATAATTTTTTTTAAATTGTTTTTTTTAATTATTTAATTCAGTAAGTTGCAATTTCGGGTCTTCTGAGATTTCTTCACCTATTAAGAAAACACAAAAACCTTCCCCCGTCCTTTATGACCTGTACAATAAAAAAAAAATAAAAAACAACCCCAAATTTGTGTGTATAAACCCAGAAATGCGTTTATACACACGTCACCAGAGGGAGGGACGGCAGAACAAGGAGAAAAAACAGCAAAAAATTCAAATTTTGGGCCCATTTCCCACATGAATCTCTCATTGAAGGGGGGGAAAAATTAGATTATTTGAGGGATTTTTGATGGGGTGAGAGGGGATTTGGGGACATGGGGACAGCACAGGGACAAACACATCCACCCCCATCCCTCAACCAAGGAAAATCTGAATTTTTTGGGGGATTTTTGGCAGGAATTTGTTGAGTTTTTCCATCAAATATTCCAATTTTGCCATTTGTGTTGTTGCCTAATCCATTCATCCATCATTAGCTCGTCCCAGCAGCTGATTGGGGGTTTTGGTGCCACCAAAAATTGATTTTTTTTCACATGAATCACGCTTTTCTTTTGGATAGTCTTCTAAAAAATCTGATTTTTAGGGCTCTTTTCCACACAACCTTGTAACCAAACCAGCTAAAATGCAAATAAAAGTTAATTTTACCCTTCTGATATTTCTGTGCAAAGGATTTTTCACTCTTTGGGGAGGACAAAATTCAGTGAAATTTTTATTTACACCTTAAGAAGAAACAGTTTGAACCTTTTACTCACACAAACAAAATTTTCAATTTTCTCAGGATTTTTTTTTGTTTTGTTTTGGTCAGAGAATTTTCCCAAATCTAAAATAAAGAGAGGAAAAGTTGGGTTTTCATATTAATTATTGAGGGGTTTTTTTTTTGGCTGCTTGACAAAGGGAATAAAACAGGATTTAAATGCATTTTTGGACTTTAAAAATCAGATTTTCCAGGGGAATTTACTCCTAAAAATTCCTGGAAATTTTCTTCTTTTTCTCAGGGTTTTCCCCCCAATATTCTTGGGAGTTAAATTGAAATTTCAAGGCTGAATTTGCTGAATGAGGGGTGATAAAAGCAGGAATTTCAACCCAAACCAGGCTGGAAAATTGAATTTTCACACTTAAAAATGCAACATTTTCCTACATCCAGCACCTTTAGGGGGAAGAAAATCCCTGGAGATTTAATTCAGGGATTTAATTGAATTTAACTGAGAAATTCAATCAGCTTTTTGCCTCTCATAATTTTCCATATTTCAGTTCAGAGTCTCAATTTCGCTTAAATAATTGGAATAAAACCTTGAAAATCAACAAAACAACAGAAAAAAAATCAACCAAACCTCCCCCCCAAACCCCCTCCAAGTTCTAAAGTTCATCAAGAAAATTTAATTATTAAAAGGTTCATTAAAATATTTTTTTTCTTGGTTTAATTTTAAACTGGTGTCAAGGTGGCAATCAAAAAAAAATTGAATAAAAATGAGTAATTCTGGTGCACTCAGCAGGTCTCAAATGAATTCAAGTTAATGAGAATTTTAAACAATTTTTTGTCCAAAATTCCATTAAAATTTTTCTGGTAAAATATTTTTTAAACCGATTATTTCTAAAAAAAAAAAAAAATTAAAATTTTTTTGGAAATCAGGACTTGAGGGTCAGCAAAAGCCAGGCCAAAAACCAACACAACCTTTTTGTTTTTAAAGGGAAAATTTAAATTTTTAAAGGGAAAATAAAGGATTTTCCTGTGAGGAATTCTTGGATTTCAAACCCCCAAATTTGTGCCTTAAATTCCTGATGATTTATCAGGTGAAAGAAGAAGGAAAAGCACCAAAAATTCAACTTTTTAACCCATTTTTAAACCTTTTTTTTTCCTCTCTCCTCCAGCTTTTCCTCCTCATGAATCAACTCCAAACCAAGGGAAGCTGCTACAGCCTCTCTGGAATAAAACAAGAATAATCAAATAAAATTTATTTTCTTTTTGTTTTCTCTATTTTTGTGCTCAACCCCAAGGCCTGGCAACGATTTGTTGTGACAATTCCTCCCCATCATGGGAATACTTTCTTAAATACCAAAAATATTCGATTTTCCAAAAAAAAAATTTTAAAAAAATCGGATTTTCCCCTGGATTTCACCTTGGAAAAATGCCACCACCAGGAAGTTTTACCTGGAAAATTCCTCCTGCTCTGCTTCAGCTGTGCCCAAATTCAATCCTTTATTCCCTTTTTATTTAATTCTACTTTTTTAAAACTTCCTTTTTTATTGAATTCTAATTTTTTTTTACACCAAAATATTTAAGCTTTTATTTAGGATATGCACGACCCTGAGTGCAATTCTGGGAATCACCTGGACGCTCAACAACAACAACAACAAAAAAAATCACATTTTGGTGTTTCTGTACCAAAAACGACGTCAGAAAGCAGAAATCTCACAGCTCCAACCTTTAAAAAAAACAAGAAAATACCCGAAAAATTCGAATTTTGTTGGTTTTTTTTTAACAACCTCAGGGAAGATTTCAGCCCGGTCCTGAAGTTCCTTTAGGGAAATGAGGAGAAATTTGGTGACTATATTAGAAATACCCCTCAGACGCGTTGATACAACAAGGAGGAAGGCATTTTAAGCTGAAAATGAGGAAAATTAGGAAACATTTCTGCTGAAAAAACGAATTTTGTGAGGGGATGAGCGCTGAGGGGAAAAACCTCGGGGTTACACCGGGCGCGCTGCTCTTCCAACCAAACCCCCGGGGGTACAAAACCCACCGACAACCGATTTTAATCCCGCTAATTCCACCTCATCCCACTAATTTCACTTTATTAATCAAATTTTATCCCGATTTATTCAAATTTATCCCAATTTATCCCGCTCGTCCCCGCTGTGGGGGCAGCGCGGGGGACGCGCGGCCTTGCGGAGGAAGCGGCGCCACCCTCGCCCAGCCGAGTCCCCGCCGTGTCCCCCTCCCAGCCGCCGCCGCGGGGCTCCGAAGCGCTTTTATTTACGGTCGCTCAGGGAGTTTTACCGAGCCCCCGGGGGCCGCCGCGCCGCCGTTCGCCGCGATCCGCCGCGATCCGCCGCCGCCGTGTCGCCGGTGCCCGGCTCAAAGATGGCGCCCGGCGAGCCGCGCAGCCTCAGCGCCGCCGCTGCCAAGATGGCGGCCGGAAGTGGCTTCACCCGCCCTACAGGAAAAGAGAGGGCGGGCAGGCGCCTGAGGCGGATGGAGGATGAATTGTGATGGTTTTGCTCCCCCAAGTTTTACAAATCCTTCAAAAAGGCGACAAAGCTTCTCCCGGTGAAGGAAACAGCATTGTGTTTCTATGCCCTGCCGTGATCTACCGCCGTGTCCCGGTGACCAGCTCAAAGATGGCGTCCCCTGCCAAGATGGCGGCCGGAAGTGGCTTCACTCTCCCGAAGTGGAGCAAAACTGGATTTTGCTGGTTTTGCGTTCCTCGCGCTTCAAAAGTTCTTCAAAAACGGGACAAAGATTTTATTTCGGAAATGACAAGGAATTTGTTTTTTCGCCGGCGTCACCGCGTACCGGTGCCCGGCTCAAAGTTGATGCCCTCTGCCAAGATGGCGGCCGGAAGTGGCTTCACCCGCCCTGCAGGAAGGGAGAGGGCGGGCAGGCGCATGAGGCGGATCCTACTATGGACTTTGCTTCCGCACGATTCAAAAATCCTTTAAAAGGCTCAAAAAGGGGACAAAGTTTCTCCCTGTGAAGGGAACAGGATTGTGTTTCTATGCCTTGCCGGGGCCGCTGGCCGTGTCCCGGAGCCCAGCTCAAAGATGGCGCGCATTGCCAAGATGGCGGCCGGAAGTGGCATCACCTGCCCTACAGGAAAGGAGAGGGCGTGCGAGCGGATGAGGCGGAGCGGGTGTGGATTTTACTGTGGTTTTTTTTTTGCTTCCGGACGCTTCAAAAGTCCTTCAGAAAGGCTCAACAATGGGAAAAAAAACTTCTCCCTGTGAAGGGAACAGGATTGTGTTTCTATACCCTGCCGGGGCCGCCGCCGTGTGCCGGTGCCCGGTTCAAAGATGGTGTCCGGAAGTGGCTTCACCCGCCTGACAGGCTCCATTCTCTTCCTCTCTCTCTTCCTACCCCTATTCCCCTCCCTCTTCCCATCTCCTCTTCCCACCCCTCTTCCCATCCCTCTTTCTCTTCCCACCACTCTTTGCCTCCTTCTTCCCATCTCTATTCCTCTTCCCATCCCTCTTCCCATCCTTTTCCCTGTCCCTCTTTCCATCCCTCTTCCCATCTCTCTTCCTCTTCCCTCTTCCTGCCCCTCTTCCCATCCCTTCCCTCTTCCCATCTCTCTTGCTCTTCCCATCCCTCTTCTCATCCCTTTTCCCACCCCTTTCCTCTTCCCATCCCTTTTCTCACCCTTCTTCCCGTCCCTCTTCCCACCCCTCATCTCATCCCTCTTCCTCTCCTTCCTCTTCCCATCCCTTTTCCTTTTCCCACCCTTCTTCCTCTTCCCACCCCTCTTCCCCTTCCTCTTCCCACCCTTCTTCCCTTCCCTCTTTCCCTTCCTCTTCCTCTCCTTCTTCCTCTTCCCTTCCCACCCCTTTTCCTCTTCCCACCCCTTTTCCTCTTCCTCTTCCTCTTCCCCTCCCTTTTCCCACCCTTTTCCCACTTTTCCGGAGCATTCCTGGGGCAGCTTTGGGACACACGGATCACGCCACATTTACACGTGGGCACATTTTATTCTCTGGATGCATCGTTCCTGCTCAACAGCCAAAAAAAATCTTCATTAATTCCAAACCGTTCCCCTTCTCCCTCTTTATTTAATTTAATTTTTATTTTTATTTTACTGCACCTTCTTTTCCCACCCCTCAACCGCTGCTTCCACTTTGGAGTTTCATCTCTGCTTGGAGTTTGTTTGCTCAGAAGAAACCAACGCACAATTCATTCAAATTCTGGTTTTGTTGGTCTTTTTTTTCCTTTTTTTTTTGTTTTTTTCTCCCAAGATCCATATAAATTACATGCAAAACATTGTACATAGAGATTAATATCAAAATGCAATACAGATCAGGTGCACTTTAAGCTGGACTCTAGGATATGGCAAACACACCAGGGTACATATTGCTTTGAAACCACCATTGTTTTGTTTTTTTAATGTCATGCATACCACATAATATTCAGTCTTTTGTTTCGTATTTTGGGTTTTTTTTTTCTTTTTTAATACAAAAATACCAGTGCTTATTATACTGAGTTACTGGGAAAAAAAAAATAAAAATAAAAACTTAGTTTCACATGCCCTCTTCAAAAGAAAGTTGTTTTTTTTGTTGTTGTGTGAGAACGTTGGATAAATATAAATACACACACATAAATGTTGAGTTCAGACTGTATATATATATATATTTATTGAAGGGGAGGAAATAAACTAAAGGCAGTTTTAGCCGTGGGCTTTGCTGGATGAAAATTGGGGAATTTGGGGAGAGAAATTGGGAAATTGGGGAATTTGGGGTGAGGGGGAGAAGTGCCCAAATCCCCGTTTGGGTGGAAAATAAACAAGAAAAGGATTTCCCACATCCTTTTCAAGGGATGATTTGGAGAGATGCAGGATTTTGGGTGGGGGGAAAATGCCAAAATCCCCGTTTGGGTGAAAAATTAACGGGAAAAGGATTCCCCAAATCCTGAGAGGATAATTTGGGGGTGTAGGAGGCATTTTGGGTGAGGGGGGAAAACACCAAAATCCCTGTTTGGGTGGAAAATAAACAAGAAAAGGACTCCCCAGATCCCAAGGGGATGATTTGGGGGTGCTGGAAGCATTTTGGATGGGGGGAAAACAGCAAAATCCCCGTTTGGATTGGAAAATTAATGAGAAAAGAGGTGCAAGAGGCATTTTGGTTGAGGGGGGAAATGCCAAAATGCCCATTTGGGTGGAAAAAGAGCAGAAAAAGAGCAGAAAAAGGATTCCCCACATCCCACAGGGAGATTTGGGGGGTAGGAAACATTTTGGGTGAGGGAAGAAAGTGGCAAAAATTCCCCGTTTGGGTGGAAAATAAACAAGAAAAGGATTTCCCACATCCTTTTCAAGGGATGATTTGGAGAGGTGCAGGATTTTGGGTGGGGGGAAAATGCCAAAATCGCCGTTTGGGTGGAAAATAAACAAGAAAAGGATTTCCCACATCGTTTTCAAGGGATGATTTGGAGGTGCAGGATTTTGGGTGAGGGAAGAAAGTGGCAAAATCCCTGTTTGGGTGGAAAATAAGCAAGAAAAGGTTCCCCCACATCCCATGTGGAGATCTGGGGGTGCAGGAGGCATTTTGGGTGAGAGGAAAAAACGCCAAAATCCCTTTTTGGGTGGGAAAAAGGAGATTATTGGCCCAGAGCGTGAGGGGAGGAAAGGGCCGCCCATGCTAAAAACGCGGTTTGGTTTATTTCCTTCGCGAGATCGGTTGGGAAATTTCACTTTATTGCACGGAAAACTTGGGGAAAAATAAAAAAAATGAAATTAAACCTCCCTCCCCACCCCCTTGATGATAAAAACCTCAGCAGGAGAACGCCTCGAGAGCTGCTTGGCCAGCCCGCGACGTCTTTGGTACCGATCCGCCAATTCCACGGAAAATCCACGGAAAAAATGGGAAAATCCACGGAAAAAATGGGAAAATCCGCCCTGCTGGGAGCAAGAACTGGATGCAGAAGGATGTTCAGAGTGTTTTAATAACAAAGCACAAGTTGATCACAAGGAGGAGGGAGGGGGTGGCTTTGGGTCCCGGCCCTCCCCTGCTCCGCGCGCGCTCGTGGCAGTTCAAACAAAGCAAAAAAAAAAGAAAAAACCCAAAAATTATTCATTATAATATATATTTATATGGATATTTATATCTCCCCCTAGTCAAGGCATGTTGCAGAAAGTCCCCAAAAGTCCGTGCTGCCCGCTGACCATGCCTTTTGTTTTTTTGTTTTTATTTTTGTTTTTTTTGGAGCACCAATCTCCCCTATATATATTTTTTTTGTTGTTTTTTTGTGTAATGTCCTCAATAACTTAAGCCAAGAGTCAGCTGCTGCCAGGATATCACTGAAACTGAACCCCAAAAAAACAAAACTTTACAGGAAATCTGCACAAGAAACATTTATACTTGAAGCAACCAGCCATACACCAACATAATTTATAGATATTTATATAAAAAAAACAAGCCATTTGTGTCATCCAACTCACGGCTAGTAGAAAGATGGCTGCTCAGAGAAAAGGAAGCTGACTGGCATCCGATGGCTGAATTAATTAATCCACGGAATTAATTAAAGTGTCCCTTGCAACTGCCCTCAGGCAGCGGCGGGACTCGATAGTTCTTTATTTTCTTTAAACAAAATACATATGGCTGACGTAAAAATATCAGTTTCTGAGCTAAAGAAAACTAGATTTTTTTTCTTTTTCTTTTTTTTTTTTTTTTTTTTTGCATAATATTTATATATAGCATTATTTCTCCCTCCCTTCCCTCCCCACCCACTCTTAAAATGGCAACTAGAACAACAAAAATAGAGCAAACTAAAGGAACGACCAGACCCTTTGTGGCAAACCCTGCCAAGTCACAGATTTTTTGGGAGTGACTTTGAGAGCCTCCAAAGTTGGTTTGAAGTTGTTGTTGGTTTGAGTCTTCTTTTTTTTTTTTTTGTTTTTAAATTTCTATTTTTTCAACAGGTCTGAGGTATTAAAAAAAAATATCAAAAAGAAAAAAAAAAATCGGTGCATCCCCCCAAAAAAGTATTTAATAAATATTTAGTAAGCTTGTAAGAACACCATATATATTTTTTTTTGGCTTTTTTGCAAGTATTTAAAATAGAAAAAGTGAATTTTTTTTTTTTTTTTTAAAGCAACGTCACCTTTAGCACAGAACCAAAACCCCACAACCACCCCTCGTTTGGGGTTTGCTTTTGTTGTTTAACCCAAAATCCCCTCGCTCCCCTGGGTTATTTTTGGGGGGAAGGAGGAGCCGGGCATGGGGTGGACACTGAATTTGCACTGGGGACGGGCAGTGGTGGCAATTTCTTCTTGCTGTTGGCAGTGAACAAAGCCCAGCTGGCCAGCACCAGGGAAATTTGGGGTATAATTTGGGATTTTTGGGATAAAAATCTTCTCCTCAGCAGGAGCGAGCTGCTCCTTCCTCCTCCTCCTCCTCCTCCTCCTCCTCCCAGGCCGCGGCGGTGCCGGGGGCGAAGCGAAGACACTTGGTTTGTGTTTGTGGTTTTATTTAAGGAACACTTAAAAATCTTGGCAAAGGTTAAATCTGGGCCTGGCGTGGCAGGAGGTGCTGCAGGCAGTGCTCGGACAAGGCACGGGAGATTCCGCTGGGAGCTCCTGGTGGGACGGGGCAGGAGCAGAACCCAGCCAGAGCCAAAACCTTTCCCAAAAAAATAAAAAAAACAACCCTTACTCAGCCTTTGGAATTGCAGGGTTTGAATTCTCAGGCTTTGAAATCCCAGGATTTGGAATCCCAGGGTTTGCATCCCAGGGTTTGAAATCCCAGGGTTTGGAATCCCAAGGTTTGGAATCGCAGGGTTTGGAATCCCAGGGTTTGAAATCTCAGGGTTTGGAATCTCAGGGTTTGGATCCCAGGGTTTGGTATCCCAGGGTTTGGATCCTAAGGTTTGAAATCCCAGGGTTTGGATCCCAGGGTTTGCATCCCAGGGTTTGAATTCCCAAGGTTTGAAATCCCAGGGTTTGGATCCCAGGGTTTGAAATCTCAGTGTTTGAAATCCAGGATTTGAAATCCCAGGGTTTGGATCCCAGGGTTTGGAATCCCAGGGTTTGGATCCCAGGGTTTGGAATCCCAGGGTTTGAAATCCCAGGGTTTGAAATCCCAGGGTTTGGATCCGCAGGGTTTGGATCCCAGGGTTTGGAATCCCAGGGTTTGGATCCCAGGGTTTGGATCCTAAGGTTTGGAATCGCAGGGTTTGGAATCCCAGGGTTTGAAATCCCAGGGTTTGAAATCCCAGGGTTTGAAATCCCAGGGTTTGCATCCCAGGGTTTGGAATCCCAGGGTTTGGATCCCAGGATTTGAAATCCCAGGGTTTGAAATCCCAGGGTTTGGAACCCAGGGTTTGAAATCCCAAGGTTTGAAATCCCAGGGTTTGGATCCCATCCTTTGGAATCCCATCCCTGGGAATCCCATCCCTTGCAATTCCAGGGTTTTCCCATCCAGGGGTGGGAACGACCTCGCTTCCAGCTCCTCCTCTCTGCTCCAGAGCCAGCCAGAGGGGCTGGAGCAGGGCAGGGAGGTGGCAGAGCCTCCCAAGCCCTGCCTGCTGCTCCAGAGGGACAATCCAGAGGCAACTCCAAGGAAAAGGGACTCTCCCAAGGCTCGAGGGGAGGACATGAACTCCAAAAAAATGCAGCCAAAGCGAGCTGCAGCTTCTCCAGCAGCAGCTTCTCTGGGAGCCCTGCAGCCATCCAAGCCAAAATCTGGGAAAATCTGGGATCCCTCCCAGGATCCAGGAGCATCCTCAGCATCCTCCACTCAGCCTCCCACAGCTTTTGGGCAGGGCTGGAGCCTCCTCCCGGATCACTGCGGGGCTGAGGGGGGCTGGACCCCAAAAACACAGAGGAAAAAAGGCAAAAATCCATCTGCTCTGGAGGGCAGGAGCGGGAGAGCTGCAAAAATCCTCACCCCAAGAGTTCCCTCCCCGAGCAAGAGCAGCAGAGAGGCCTCTCCCAAAGCAGGAGAAGAGAATTCCTAGAGAATTCCTCAGGAAGAAGCTGCATCCCTCACACGGGGGGGCTTTCCTCACCTTTTCCCTGGCAGTTTCACCTCCACTTTTGCAGGAAAATCAGAATCTCTCCCCTCCAGCGAGGTTAGAGCCAAGCCCCACATTCATTTCTCATCTCCCGGTTTGGAAACAGAGAGAGGAAAACGTGTGGGCACCCACAGAGGCAGAGCTGGAAAAAGCCCAGGTGCCATTTTTCAAAGCTGGAAGACTGGTGGGCATCCCTGGATCTCTGAACCTTGGAGTAAACACCTTCCCCTGGCTGGGATTTTTTTAGTTTATTCCTTAATTTTCACACTGGAGCAGTGACTGCCCCTCCCCACTTCCCACTGGGGGGAAAATCCCACAAGCAAAGAGCAAACCCCAACGTTAGAAGGAAAAAAAAACCCCAAAAAATCACGTGTGGGAAAAAAACCCAAAAAACCACACACACAAAAAAAAAAAAAAAAAAAAATCAAGTCACAAGTGCACCCCCAGCCTTTGGGCTGAGGGCGTGTAAGACTACAACAATTTGAATTTCCTTGGAACATGCATTTTTCCAAAGTGAAACCCCCTGGCTCCAGGTGCCTGGAGCCCAACTCTTGGAGAGGAAAGAAGCTGCAGCTTCCCCTGGGTGAGTACCACGGAAAATCAGGGATGGAGATGCACAATTGGTGGTTTTTTTTGTTGTTTTTTTTTTGGCTTAGCCTCTCTCCCAACACCCAGCGTGGTGGTACTCTGCTTCCCACTGCTAAATAACGGTAAAAAAAAAAAAATAAAAAAAACAAAATAAAAAAAAACCCCAAAAAACAGATGAACACCCCCCCAAACCCCCCAAAAAACCCCCAAAAACCCAGATGATGATACAGGCATGAGCAGTTTGACACGGAGTGACCGCAGCGTGTGTGACCAGTTACTGCTGCTGGCATCACACAGGGTTGAGGTGGATGAGGATGAGGAAGAGGAGGAGGAGGAGGAGGAGGGGGAATTCCAAGTTCTAGGGTCAAACAGAGGTCTCCAGGCTGTGGAAGGGGCTCCCGGGCTCGGGGAAGCTGAACTGGCTGTCCACGGCGTTGTTGTTCCTGTTGAGGGCCGTGGAGCCCCCCAGGCTGCCCCCACCTCGCTTTTGGAGTCCCTCAGGCTCGGGCTCGTCTTCGGTGCCGTCCAGGAATGGTGTCCGAGGCTCGTCTTCCTCCAGGATGAACTCGGGGTGAGTCATGAAGTTATGGATGGAGCTTCTGGATTCGGGTTTCTCGAGGCCTTCGTAGAGGGAGCTACGGAACGCATTCACCACTTTGATCTGGGCGGCGTGGGGAGGGAAAAAAAATGGGTCAGCGTGGTGCCACAGGGCAGGGACGGAGGGAGAACGTGGAAAAAATGATGGAAGACAACCATCAAACAAAAAAATAATAAAACAGCACGACCACAGCGACAAAATCACCACTGAACAGACAGCTCGGTCAAAAATGAGACATCTACGGTGAACTGGGGGGGGTCAGAGTCAGGCACTACGGGGGTGGTGGGGACCCACCGGCTACGGGGCGGCCTCAGAAGCTGCAAGAAAAGACACGGGACGACTCAAAACCGCCGCCCCAGCATCACCGGTCTGGATGGATGGAAGCCAAAAGGCGTTAATTAGTCGTTAAATTCGTGTGTGGGTGCGCGCGCGCCTCGGGGTGGACGGACACGAGGACAACGGAGGAGGTGGAGGAAACTACGGCTCCAAAAAGAGGTGGGTTAGGCAAACAGCATCTACTGTGGTGTGGGACTCAGATTCAGTCAGGGAAAGAAACCGAGAGTTTCTAGCCAGGCAGGAGCCTGGGAAAGAGCTGGAGAAGAATGTAAATAATTCTGTATCTCTCTTGTTTTTTACATTGTTTATAGTTAAGTTCTATCACTGTGTGTCAAGCACTGTACACCAGTGCTGTGAGTTGTTTTCACTTCAGTGATGGAGTTGGTCCTCACGGAGCTCTGTATAAAAGAGCGGGGTATTTTGAATAAATCAGAGTTTTACTCTCACAACTTTCTGGTCAGAGTCCCTTCATTCCCGTCCTGCCTCGACAGCGACACTGTGGGAGCCGTGGGTGGGGTTGGGAGGGTCCTTCCTACAGCTCTGCAGAGGAATGGGGCTGTGCAAAGGTGGCTCCAGGTTTTTTTTGGAGCCCCTGGAAGCACCAAATCCATGTGGGTGCTGTGAGGATCCAGGTGAAAATCCAGCTCGGTGTGGGGTTCCCCACACTGCTGGAGATCTGGAGCCTTCCCTGCACCCACAGATGTTTAGGTGGTTTGGTTCTTTGTGACTTTGTTGTATTCTTGTCCCCAAATGTCCCTTAGGGCCCTCGGATTACAGGGGACACACGGATGCGTCCACCAGCACATGCCAAGGACTCAGCTCGCCCCTCCCCAATTATTGCTTCATTTTACTTTTTGTCAGAGGCATCAACTTTCCTGCACCAAATAAATGCCAGCACGAGGAAATTTTTGTCCTTTGAATTGTCTAAATCCACGCAGGTGAATTTGGGACAAACACACTGCCAGGGCTGCTTCTGAAGGTACAACTTTCGATGATTTTTGATACTCTCAAAATGGGCACGACAGGGGAAGGGACCTGCACCTTCCCTGCACCTGCAGGAGACACCCAGTGGTTTCCAAAAGCAGTTCCACCGGCCTGGAAAAATGGGAATTTGATGGGGCTGGCAGCCAGTTCAGATTCTGTTGGATATTCTGAAGGAATTCCAGCCACACACACCATCCTGGGGAAGCCCTGGGGCAGCTCCACCGAAATCCAGGCTCAGGCAGGAGATGCAGAGCGGCAGGGAATGGAGAGCTCTGGGAATTCACCTCTCCAGGTGGGAATTCACCCCTCCAAGTGGGAATTCACCCCTTCAGGTGGGAATTCACCCCTCCAAGTGGGAATTCACCCCTCTAAGTGGGAATTCACCCCCTCCAGCACAGCCAAAAACCTCCTGAGGATCTCTGGATCAGGGAATTCCTTCGTGTGCCTGGAACCCTGGAGTTGTCCCTGCCCCTCTCACCAGGGATGCCCTTCCCGGTGTGTTTTGCCCCTGGCTCAGGAGGAATTGCTCCCTGGAGCAGGAGGAATTTCCTGGCACGGGCTCGGCCCATCCCAGCTGGAAGCAGCCCCAGGAGCTCCTGCACAGGGAGCAGGGCACACACCCGAGCTGGAGCACAGACACCTCAGCCTGGAGCACCACTGGCCTGGAAAAACGGGAATTTGAGGGAGTTGGGAAGCAATTCAGAGCTGGATTTGTGCACTGGTGACCTTGGATCAATTCAGGTGAACGCACAGCACAAGGGACACCACGGGGCCACCTCACACTGATCATCTGTCCCATCAGCAACAGCTCGAGAACAGCAAGTTCTGAGCCCTACAACACCACCTGAACCAAGGAGAACAAATCCAACCAAGCCAAGGAGAGCCCAGGGACTGCCAGAGCCACAAGCTGGTGGCCAAGGAGGGGACTCGGAGCCACCAGGAGGTGGCCAAGGAGAGCCCAGGGACTCAGAGCCACCAGGAGGTGGCCAAGGAGGGGACTCAGAGCCACCAGGAGGTGGCCAAGGAGGGGACTCAAAGCCACGAGGAGGTGGCCAAGGAGAGCCCAGGGGCTTGGAGCCATGAGGATGTGGCCAAGGAGAGCCCAGGGACTCAAAGCCACCAGGAGGTGGCCAAGGAGAGCCCAGGGACTGCCAGAGCCACAAGCTGGTGGCCAAGGAGGGGACTCAAAGCCACGAGGAGGTGGCCAAGGAGAGCCCAGGGACTCAGAGCCACCAGGAAGTGGCCAAGGAGGGGACTCAGAGCGACGAGGAGGTGGCCAAAGAGAGCCCAGGGACTCAAAGCCACAAGGAGGTGGCCAAGGAGAGCCCAGGGACTCGGAGCCACCAGGTGGTGACATCTACAAGCTCAGATTTAGGAGCAGCTCCACAGAAGCCTCCCCCTCTCCTGTGGGAGCAGATCTCCCTTCCCAAGCCATCCCCTCCAGACCCCTGGAGATCTGTCCAGCACTGCCAGGAGCAGCAGGGAAGGCTCCTTGGAGCAATTCCAGGGAATCTGCGCTCAGCCTCCTGCTCAGCCCCCTCAAGGAGCTCCTGCTGCAGCTTCCCTCACGTTTTCCTCCCTTCTCCATCACCTGCTGCGCGCTGAATTCAGCTGTTCCCTCTCCAAGGAAGGGAGCAGGGAGGAAATGTGTTCTGAATGAGGCAGGCAGCGCCAGCAGAGCCGAATTCCAGCCTGGAGCCGCTCCTCCCTCCCTCCCACGGCCCAGCTCCCGCCTCCTCCCCACCTGGAAGCTTCAAATGCAACCTCCAGGCTTGGAATTGATTCCCGTGAAACCTCCACGTGCTGAGGGGGGTGGGAATTACATCCCTCAAGCCAGGGCAGAATTCCCAGCAGGAGCAGCTCGGCCCTGCCAAAACCCGAACATCAATTCCTGAGACCTCTCCAGCAATTCCAGGAGGGACACACAGCAAGTCCAGCCCTGGAAAAAACTCATCCACGGGAGAGGGACACCACGGATCTGCGTGGAGGGAAGAGGAGATTTGGGAGAGAGAGAAGCAGCAGAGGGAAACAAGAGAAATCCAGGCAAGAAAACAGCAGGAAATTTGGAGACCTGGGTTAGCTCCTGGTGAAGTTTGCACGAGCTATCCAAGTTTTCTATTCCCTCGCTGCAAAATGGGGGAAACATGGATCCACAGACTGCATTTTGGTCTCGTTCCCACCCCCCTCTGAGCCCCTCCAAGCAGATTTGATCCCATCAGAAAATCCTGGAGGTTTTCCCAGATGCAGGAGGAGCAGGAGGCAGCTGTGCTGCTCCAGAATCGCTGGGGTTAAACTCAATCAGCTGCCAGCCTCAGAGTCAGCTAAACAGAGAGAAAACAAAATTATCCCAAATTCTCTCTCCTCCCCCACAGTGCATAAACAGCGGAGCCTGAAAGCTCTCCAGAAAGTCACCGAGGGTTTTTCTCTAATCAGAGAACAGGGATAAGTGACTGTGCAATAAAAAAGCCAATTATCCAGCAGAGACACATTCCCTGCTCCCAGCCTGCAGACACAATCCACGGCCACGTGCTCACCAGCCCCAACACCCGACACACACAGGGGTTCTACATCAGACAGGGCCTTTTTTGGGGGCTCTGGAAAGCCAGGACCCAGCATTCCCATCGATATCCAGCAGGAATGTGGCTTCCATGCCCTTTTCCTGAAACCCAGTGTGCAGAGCAGCCTGTGACGAACAGACAGAGAGCCCTGCACCACACAGGGCCTTTTTTGGGGTCTGAAAACCCAGTGCCAGATCTAGAACCCGGCATTCCCACTGGGATCCAGCAGGAATTGTGTTCCATGCCCTTTTCCATGCACAGTTGTGTGTCTGCACACCCTGAGATCCATCACGTGCAGAACAGCCTGTGATGAACACAGAGGGATTTTTTTTTTTTGGGGGGGGGGTCTGAAAACCCAGTGCCAGATCCAGGACCCAGGATTCCCGCTGGGATCCAGCAGGAATTGTGTTCCATGCCCTTTTCCATGCAGAGCAGTGTCGGCACACCCTGGCATCCAGAGTGTGCAGAGCAAGGTGGGCGCTGAGGATCCTCTGCCTGCCCTGGGCACCAGCAGAACCCCGGGGATGTCCCCAGGGCAGCAGAGGGACGTCCCCAGGTGGGGACAGAGAGGGGGACAGCAGCCCCGAGGTGTCACCAGCTGAGCCACGGGCAGCACCAGGGCAGGAAAAAGTCCTGCTTGTCCCGCCCTGGGGACAGTCCCAGCGGCCACTCTGCCTCCAGAAAAGATTTCAAGCAGCTCCTCTGCCCATCCCTGGCACGTCCCGGGGCTGGGCAGTGGGAAAAACCAGCAGGATTTGGGCTCAGCCTTGCCCTTCTCCCAGCAATGCTCGTGAACTCGGGGGTTTTTTGAGCAAGAACTGCCAATTTTTGCCCGCCCTCAGGAGGGTGGGCTCAAACACCAGCCCTGCAAAGGAGGAGAAGAGGTAAAACTGGAGGAAGCAACAAGGAACTGGGGGGGGGAAAGGACCAGAAAGGTTCATAACTTTGTTAACAGCATAAAAACTGGCGTTTTGAAGAGTTTTGAAGGGTTTTGAAGGGTTTTGAAGGGTTTTGAAGGGTTTTGAAAGGTTTTGAAGGGTTTTGAAGGGTTTTGAAGGGTTTCCCGCCCCGTCCTTCAGGTTTGGGATTGAGTGTGTGAGTGAAGGCGGAGAGGGAGCGAGAACAGGCGGGTTAGGGGGGTGCAGGTGCTCTCTGTGGTTATTAAAGTCATGCATTGTAATAGACCATCACTCACTGCCCGCAGGAGGAGATGCAGCAGCAGCAGCAACAGCAGAAGTGGTGGGAGTGGAATTGACGGAGGAAAGAGCTACATGGGTTGGGCTAGAAACATTTTTTACATCGTGGTGCTGGCTCACGATGGAAGGCTGTCTCCTGAGGGCTCCCTGCAAAGAGGAGGCGCCGGTCTGGAATGTGTAAACTACGTCCATCTGCAAAGAACCAGAGAGTGAGATAGCGACACCCCGCCAGGGACAGGGACAGTGACAGGGACAGGGAGGAAGGAGGAGGATGGAAAGGCGAGGAAGAGGAGGAGGAAGGAGCAAAGAGCCACCCCAGCCCACCCCACGCTCCCCGAAACCCACGTGGGGTTTTTGAGAATGTCTGACTCTGCCCTTCCCAGGGCAGCAGGGAGGATCCCCCCAGCAGGAAAAGGGCTGTGGTGGGAGGCAGTGGCAGAGGAAACATCCCAAAAATCTGCAGGAGGAGCAGAGAGACACAGAGAGGGTGGGCAGAGGTGCGAGTGGGCAGCTGGTGGGAAGGGCTCCTGCTGCCCCAGCCCTGTGGGGCAGCTCTGGGGACACTCCACGGGCTCCCCTGGCAGCAGGAGATGTTCCAGCCCCGCTCCCAGGCCTCAGGGCTGCCCTGTGGATGTGTCCCCAAGGCTCCAGGAGCTGAGCAGCATGGGTGAGACCAGCCCTGGGGCACCTCCTGGGCACCTTCTGGGCACCTCCTGCAGCCCCAGCTCTGGCTGTGCGGGTGTTTCACACACGGACTCGCTCCTGCCCCGCTCCGATGTCACAGCCTGGGCACGGAAAGGTCCCCTTGGGCCACACTTTTCCCTCTCTCCTGGGATTACAAGAGGAGCGAGGACCTCACCATCCAGGCTGGGAATTTGGTGTGACACCAGAGAGGTCTCTCAAAGATCTCTCATCCAGACTGGAAAATGTATGGGACAGCAGAAAGGAGCAGGGACCTCCCAGTCAGGCTGAGAATTTTAAGGAACACCAGAAAAGAGCAGGGACCCCACATCCAGGCCCCATTTCGATGTCCCTCTCCTCCCCTGGCCTGTGGGGAAGAGCCCTGTGCCCTTCTCAGGCAGGAGCCCCCCACAAGGCTCAGGTTGGACCCCACAGATGCTCCAGGACTCGTTTCTCACGTGGCAGGAGCTCAGCTCAGCTCCAGCACAGGGAAACACCCGGGAAGCTCCAGGCTCGGCCCCAGAGCTCCCAAAATTCCAGCACAGCTGCAGCACTTCCAGAAGATGCCGGAAGGTCCCAGCATGTTCCTCATGTGAGTGAAGCTCTGGTTACCCCCACAAAGAGCCCGGATGCCCCTCGGGGCTCGCAGCCAGCCAGGAACCTTGAGCGTCACCTTGAAGCCATCGAGGTGGCACCTGGAAGCTATGGAGGTGGCACCTTGAACATGGAGGTGCCACCTTGAACATGGAGGTGGCACCTGGAAGTGATGGAGGTGTCACCGTGAAGCCATGGAGGTGACACCTTGAACATGGAAGTGACACCTTGAGGCCATGGAGGTGACACCTTGAAGCCACAGAAGTGACACCTTGAACATGGAGGTGTCACCTTGAAGCCACGGAGGTGTCACCTTGAACATGGAGGTGTCACTTTGAAGCCATGGAGGTGTCACCTTAAAGCCATGGAGGTGACACCTTGAAGCCATGGAGGTGTCACCTTGAAGCCATGGATATTGACACCTGGAAGCCATGGAGGTGACACCTGGAAGCCACGGAGGTGACACCTTGAACATGGAGGTGCCACCTTGAAACCACAGAGGTGGCACCTTGAAGCTATGGAGGTGTCACCTTGAAGCCATGGAGGTGCCACCTTGAACATGGAGGTGACACCTTGAACATGGAGGTGTCACCTTGAAGCCATGGAGGTGTCACCTTGAACATGGAGGTGTCACTTTGAAGCAATGGAGGTGTCACCTTGAAGCTATGGAGGTGTCACCTTGAAGCCATCGAGGTGACACATTGAACATGGAAGTGTCACTTTGAGGCCATGGAGGTGACACCTTGAAGCCATGGAGGTGACACCTGGAAGCCACAGAGGTGACACCTGGAAGCCACAGAGGTGACACCTTGAAGCCACGGAAGTGTCACCCTGAACATGGAGGTGTCACTTTGAGGCCATGGAGGCAGAACAGCCTCCCCATCCCCAGCTGTCCCAAAATCCAGCTGATCCCGGCTCCCTGGAACGGCACAGCTGGAAGCCCGGCCCAGGAGGCGATGGCACCAGCGAGCAGCACCTTTCCCCCTGCAGGGGACAGAGAGGAGGGGACACAGCAGGCAGAGCCCCCCACCCGGCCCCGCTGCCCCCCAGTACCTGGGTCTGGATCCTGTTGAGCCCCCGGAACCACAGGATCTGCCCCCGCCGCAGCTCCATCTCAGCGTGGTCGATCTCGTCCACGTCCTCGGGCAGCTCCTCCTCGGGGATCTCCTCCTTGGTGATGCCGTGCCCGGCTTCCTTCAGGAACTTCAGGTGGCTCGTTGGGACGGTGCAGATCAGCTGGGGACATTCGGGGACACAGCAGAGACTCAGCCTGAGGTCGTGCGGAGGCCTCAGGGTTTGGGTTTTGTGGTTTTAAGGGCTGAGCTTTGTACTAAGTGTTGGTGAGCTCTCTGCACAGAGTAGGGAGACAAAACAGTTCCTCCTCTATGGTCCAAATTTCAAATTATAAAAATATCAGGCCCCCTCTATGATCCAAATTTCAAATGATCCAAATTTCAGGCTTTCTCTGTGATCCAAATTTCAAATTATCCAAATCTCAAATTATCCAAATTTCAGGCCCTCTCTGTGATCCAAATTTCAAATGATCCAAATCTCAAATGATCCAAATTTCAGGCCCACCCTAAGATCCAAATTTCAAATCATCCAGATTTCAAATGATCCAAATCTCAGGCTCTCTCTATGATCCGAGTTTCAAATGATCAAAATATCAGGCCCTCCCTGTGATCCAAATTTCAAATGATCCAAATTTCAAGCCCAAGGACACAAACAATGTGGGCTGAAGAGAGAAAAACAAGCAGGATGGGACTGCATGGGCTAAAGCTGGAATTGGATAATTAACTCCAATATGCAAATGGAGCAGAACTGATAAAAGGGAGAGCCCCCGTGAGTGGTCGTGCATTTTGTGACCATTTTGGGTCCAACTTGGGTCCATTTTGTGACCATTTTGGGTCCATCTTGGGTCCATTTTGGGTCCATCTTGGGTGCAGTTTGTGACCATTTTGGTTTGTTTCGGGTTCATTTTGTGGCCATTTGGGTTCATCTTGGGTTCATTTTGTGACCATTTTGGGTCCATCTTGGGCTCATTTTGTGACTATATTGGGTTCATTTTGTGACAATTTTGGGTCCATCTTGGGTTCATTTTGTGACCATTTTGGGTTCACTTTGTGACCATTTTGGTCCATCTTGGGTGCAGCCCTGGCTGGGCTCTTGTGCTGCCCAAGGTGGCTCCATGGAGGAGATCCTTCAATAAATCCCTGCTTTATTCTTTAGCTCTGTCTGGCCTCTACTCTGGCTCAGCCTTCCCGAGGCAGCAGCGCCAGTGCCACCAGCCTGGAGGAGCTGCCAGGACCCAGTGGGAGCACTGGGAATGTCCCTGTCACCGCTGGCCGTGTCCCTCTGCAGCAGGAGGAGAGTGAGGAAGGACCAGCCACCTCCTCTCCTGCTGCTGGGCTGAGGTGGGGCGTCATCACACCTTCCCTGCAGAAAAAACAGGGAGAACAAATGCAGGAGAGAAAGATGGGGCGGGATTTTGGGATTTTCCCTTACCTGGCCCCACAGGAGCTCTCCCACTCCGATGAAGATGCACCAGAACCACTGGCTCAGGGTGAGCCCGGAGCAGCTGAAGGGCTTCCCACCAAACTCCACAATGATGATCTGCAGCGCACGAGACAAGAGTCACACCCTGGACACGGAAAGGTCCCCCTGAGCCACACTTCTCCCTCTTTCCTGGGATTACAAGAGGAGCGAGGACTTCACCATCCAAGCTAGGAATTTTAGGAGCAAGGACCTCACCCACTTCCAGGCTGGGAATTTTAGGAGCAAGGACCTCACTCACTTCCAGGCTGGGAATTTTAGGAGCAAGGACCTCACTCACTTCCAGGCTGGGAATTTTGTGTAACACCAGAGAGGTGCAAAGACCTCTCATCCAGACTGGAAAATTTATAGGACACCAGAAAGGAGCAGGGGCCTCCCAGTCAGGCTGAGAATTTTAAGGAACACCAGAAAAGAGCAGGGACCTTGGAACTCTATGAAACACATCCCAAATTACTCTAGACTCCAAATCCTGAAATTGCAGGATGTTTTGGGCTTCAAGGGATTTAAAGCCCACCCAGATCCATGCACAGGGACACCTTCCACCAGCTCTGAGCTCCACAGAACAGAGCCTGCCTGGTGTGAAAATCTACTCAGAGGAAAAGTCAGATAAACTTTCCCAGGCCTTGCTCTGGGAAGTTTGGAGAAAGCTCAGAGAAAGAATTAAAACCATCCTGCAGCTGGTGTTTTGAAGGCGGTGTTCACTTGTAGGAGGCACAAGAAGGGTGTTGTTCCTAATTAGCTAATGGTGTGGGGGGTGTTCATTAAGGGGTGTTGATTAATGAGCTCCACCTTTCTCGGAATTGTCAATAAAAGAATGTGTGGTTTCTAATAAATTTGCTTTTTGCCTTCTGAGAACTTGAAGTCTCTGTCACTTTATTCACCTTAATACAACAGCAACGCCCTGGCAACCCTTCACACAGCATAAAAAAGCACCAAACCAAAATTTTCCACCAGAAAGAAATTCCCAAAGCCTGATCCAGCACCGTGCCTGGAATTGGGGTGAAAAACTGCAGGGAAAACCAAATCCTGGGGCTCCCATGGCTCTCCTGGATCCAGGAGAGACACCAGGAGAGGGCAGGTCCCTGCTCTGGGACCTCCAAGGAATTTCGAGTTGTGGATATTCTCAGTTCAGTCAGACAGAAAAAGAGAAAGATTTCTGCCAGGCAAAGCCTGGGAAAAAGTCTGTGAGGAATGTAAACAATTGATTATCTTGTTTTCCATTCATATTGTTTATAGATGTGTTCTACCACACTAAGTGCAGTGCACCAACCAGGTGAAATGTTTTTTACTCTAGGACAGATGGAATTAATGTTCAGGATGTTCTCTATAAAAGAGAGAAGTGCTTTTAAATAAACGCTCATTTTGCCTTCTGAAGGTGGAGTCTCTTCATTCCCATCCCTACCTCAACAGCAACACCAAACCCCTTACTCAAACCCAAACCAAACATCCTAAAAAATTCCTTTTCGGGTTTTTAGTCCATCCTCCAGATTTGGAAAAGCATTCCCATGCTCTGGAAGCCATCCCAGTGGAATAACCCACGGAGCAAAGGAAACCCCCCCATGCTGGGGTCACCTGGGCGAAGAAGGTGCCCAGCACCACGCTGCAGAAGATGGGGTTGCGGTAGACGCCCTCGAAGACGTTCCTCTCGCCGTGGATCTTGCGGGCGTTGATCTCGTTGAAGAGCTGCATCATCACGAAGGTGTTGAAGACGATGGTGTAGTGCTCCGTGGGGGGGGAGTGCAGGGGCGCGTTCCGGCCGCTGTCGATGTCGAAAAACTGCTCCCCTGAGCAGGAGAAGAGGGGGGTTGGGGAAGGGAAGATTTCTCTTCTTCCCTTTCTCCTTTTTTCCCTTTCCTTCTCCCCCTTTCTCTTTCTTTTTCTCCTTCCCCTTTCCTTTTCCCCCTTTCCTCTTCCCCCTTTCCTTCTCCTTTTTCTCTTACCTTTTCTCCTTTCCCTTTCCTTTTCCCCACTTCCCTTTCTTTTTCCTTTTTTCTCTTTCCTTTTCTCTTTTTCCTTTTCCCCTTCTTCCCTTCCCTTTCATTTTTTCCCTTTCCTTTTCCTTTTCTTTTTCCTTTTCC
The DNA here is from genome assembly GCF_003957565.2 of Taeniopygia guttata. Lineage (NCBI taxonomy): Eukaryota > Metazoa > Chordata > Aves > Passeriformes > Estrildidae > Taeniopygia > Taeniopygia guttata. The sequence goes on along the minus strand of NC_044238.2, from coordinate 2,669,221 downwards.
TATTCCCCCCTTCCCTTTTCCTTTTCTCTTTTTCCTTTTCCCCCCTTCCTTTCCCTTTTTTCTCTTTCCCTTTCCTTTTCCCTTTTCCCCTTTACTTTTTCCTTTTTTTACTTTCCCTTTCCTTTTTTCTCTTTTCCTTTTCTCTTTTTCCTTTTCCATTTTCCCTTTCCTTTTCCCCTTTACTTTTCCATTTTCCCCTTTCCTTTTCCCCCTTCCCTTTCCTTTTTTCCTTTCCCTTTCCTTTTCCTTTTCTCTCTTTTCCTTTTCCATTTTCCCTTTCCTTTTCCCCTTTACTTTTCCATTTTCCCCTTCCATTTCCTTTTTTTCTCTTTCCCTTTCCTTTCCCCTTTTTTCCCTTTTCCCCTCTACGTTTAGTTTTTTCCCTTCCCTTTTCCTTTTCTCTTTTTCCTTTTCCTTTTTTTCCCTTTCCTTTTCTCTTTTCCCTTTTTCCCCTTCCCCTTTACTTTTCCTTTTTCCCTTTCCCTTTCCTTCACCTCTCCCCTTCCCCCCACCCTCCCACGAGGCGCCGCGCTCGCTCTCACCGGCGAAGAGCAGGGTGAAGATGATGGTGAGCTGGTAGACGGCGTGGCCCAGGATGTTTTTCATCATGGTGCGGGAGATGAGCGGCTTGTTGCGCCCGTAGGGTTTGCGCAGCAGCAGCGACTCCGACGGCGGCTCCGTGGCCAGCGCCAGCGAGGCAAACGTGTCCATGATCAGGTTCACCCACAGCATCTGCACGGCCTTCAGCGGGGAGTCCTGAGGGGAGAAGCCACATCGCCTAAATAAACCTTCCTTCCCCTCTTGGTTTCAAAAAACCTCTCCAAAAATCACTCTTGAGTATTTAACACCTTCCGAAAACATCCCCAAATATTTCTCCTTTTCTCCATGGCCTTCACAGGAGAGTCCCAAGGCGGGGAGAACATATCAACACAACCAAAATAAACCTTTGTTCCTTCTTTGTTTCACTCTCCTCCTGAAAACCTCTCCAAAATCACTCTTGGGTACTTAACACCTTCCGAAAACATCCCCAAATATTTCTCCTTTGCTCCACGGCCTTCACAGGAGAGTCCTGCAGGCAAAGACTGCGAGAAGATGTCAACAAAAACCAGTAAAAACCTTTGTTCCTGCTTTGTTTCTCTCTCCTTCTGAAAACCTTTCCAAAATCACTTTTGGGTATTTAACACCTTCCGAAAACATCCCCAAATATTTCGGCCTTCAGGAGGGAGTCCTGAGGGGGAGAGCAGTCACACCACCAAAATAAACCTTGGTTCCCTCTTTGTTTTGGTCTCCTCCTGAAAACCTCTCCAAAATCACTCTTGGGTACTTAACACCTTCCAAAAACATTCCCAAATATTTCTCCTTTGCACCACGGCCTTCAGAAAGGAGTCCTGAGGGGGAGAACAGTCACACCACCAAAATAAACCTTGGTTCCCTTTTTGTTTCACTCTCCTCCTGAGGAGAACTCCAGAATTGGTCTGGGGTATTTCACAACTTCCTAAAACACCCCTCAAGATATTACTGCTTTTCTCCTGAGACTCCCATGTCCCACCCACCCAGGTGAGACCTCCAATGTCCCACCTGCCCAGGTGAGCTCACCTGGGTGATGCAGGCGCCGGTGAAGGCCACGATGACGGCCACCACGTTGACGGTCAGCTGGAACTGCAGGAACTTGGAGATGCTGTCGTAGACGTTGCGGCCCCACATGACGGCCTTGACGATGCTGGTGAAGTTGTCGTCCGTCAGGATGATGTCCGAGGCCTCCTTGGCCACGTCCGTGCCCGCGATGCCCTTGGGGACAAAGGGACGGTGCCAGGGACGTTCCCGGCAGGAAAAGCCCCTGGAGCTGGTGCCGATGCTGCTGGGCAGCAGCAAAAGAGCTCCAGAGCCTTCAAGGACGGGCTCTGAGGGAGCCCAGCTGGCCCAGACAGAGCCATGGTGCAGAAAAGGTGGGAAACGGGTGGGAAACAGGTGGGAAAACTGATGGGAAAACTGATGGGAAAATGCCAGGAAGCAGATGGAAAACTGACAGGAAAATAGCTGGGAAATAAATGGAAAACTGACAGGAAAACAGCCAGGAAACAAATGGAAAACTGACAGGAAAACAGCCAGGAAACAGATGGAAAACTGACAGGAAAACTGCCAGGAAACAGATGGAAAAGTGATAGGAAACAGACAGGAAAACAGACAGGGAAACAGACAGGGAAAATGCCAGGAAACTGCTGGGAAAATGCTGGAAAACAGATAGGAAAACAGACAGGAAAACAGACAGAAATGTCCTGGAAAACAGCTGGGAAAATGCCAGGAAACAGCTGGAAAATGGCCAGAAAACCAGCTGGAAAAGAGCTGGGAAACAGGAAAACGGACAGGAAAATGGACAGGAAAATGGACAGGAAAACAGACAGGAAAACGGACAGGAAAACAGCTCCCTCCTCATGCCAGGGATTGGCTCCATCCCGGGCTGGGCACCTCTGCTGGGAGCCCAAAGGAGCGAGAGCTCAGCCCGGAGGTTTCTGCCCCGGTACCAGGCTGAGAACGGCCCCAAAAATCCCCCAAAATCCCCCAAAATCCCCGGCAGCGTCTCCAGGGCAGCGGGCTGGGCTGCGCTTCCAGGAGCCAGCACAGCGAGGCGCTCGCCCCGCAGGAATTCCAGGCAGGAATTCCAGGCAGGAATTCCAGGCCGTGCCCAAAAGGAGATTCCCCAGATCCCAATCCCACCTCAAAGGGGACCTCCCTGCCCGTTGCAGCACATGGGGTTTAGAGGAACAGCCTTCCCTGCTTCTGGAATTGCGTTTGGATGTCCAGCACATTCCTAAAAACGCTTCCCAAAAATCTCTCCCTGTGCAGCCTCCCCACCCAGCTCCTGCTCACATCCCTAAAATTAACCCACAGGGAACCTGTGAAAAACAACAGGTTTATTTCCCTGCTCCTTTCAGACAGCATAAAAAAGCATCAAGCCAAAATTTTCCACCAGAAAGAAATTCCCAAAGCCTGACCCAGCACCCTGCCTGGAATTGGGGTGAAAAACTGCAGGGAAAACCAAATCCTGGGGCTCCCATGGCTCTCCTGGATCCAGGAGAGACACCAGGACAGGGCAGGTCCCTGCTCTGGGACTTCCAAGGAATCCCAACCCCTTGCTCAGACCCAAACCCAACATCCTAAGAAAATTCCCTTTTGGGTTTTTAGTCCATCCCACAGATTTGGAAAAGGGTTTTCACGGTCTGGAAGCAATCCCAGTGGGAGAACCCACGGAGCAAAGGAAAACCCGCCAGGCTGGCCCTACCATGGCAAACCCAACGTCTGCTTTCTTCAGGGCTGGGCCGTCGTTGGTGCCGTCCCCCGTCACAGCCACCACCTGCCTCTGGTCACCCACGGTGCTGTCGATGATTCCTGCGGCGGAAAGGAGAAATGAAACCCCCAAGGGAAGGATCCCAGCCTGGATCAGGCTGGAAAATCGCCAGGGAGGGCAGTGCCTGTGGGAACCCAGAGCTTCCCTCTGGCTGCCCTGGGACCCTGGCAGGGGTCAGGAACCCCCCTGGACAGAGCCCCCAGAGACACTGTCTGTGATCTCTGCCCATGGAAAAGAGTTTTCAATCTTACAAAATGAATTACAAGCTTTAAGTGTTTGATAAGAGTAATAATTAAGTGTGGCACAGGTGCAAAAGTAAAATTTTAGGATTCTAGATGAGGGGTCCAAAGGGCACAAGATGGAGGAAATTGGGTGTGCCTTGTCCTTTTTCTCCTTCTTCATGCCCTCCATGTCTCACTGTGGTGTTGGCATTTTTCTGTTGGTTCAGGCTGGGGACACACTGTCCAACGTAGGTGACAGATATTGGCACGTTATTGTAAATCCAGCACAGGTAGTTTGTGGTATTTAATGTTTGTACCATCCCACTGAGGGCAGAGCCCCACACGCTGCCCTGCAGGACAGAGCTGCGGCAGGGCAGCAGAACATGTTAGAGATAAACAGAATAAACAACCTTGAAACAGCACAGACCAATTATGGCTTCTGCTTTGGCAGCGGGGCTGACAGACAGAGACTTTCTACAATCTCGGAATCACCAATACCCACAGAGTCCAAGTGCCCACCTTTCACCAGGGTGTGCTTGTCCGTGGGCGAGGAGCGCGCCAGCACCCGCAGCTTGGGCCAGATCTTGTCCAGCTGCTCCTGCTCCACCTGCAGCAGCAGGAAAATGGAAGTGATTCCCTCCCAGGAATCTTCTGTCCCACCTGAGAGCGAATCCCAACTGGGATGGGGCAATGGCTTCACCCCAAACACTGCCGAGCACCCCAGCAGCTTCCTTATCCAAGGAAATGAGGGAAACACAGCGGGATTTAGAAAATCCATTAGAATTCGGGAAACCCAGCAGGATTCGGGAAACCCCTCAGGATTTAGAAAACCCCTCAGGATTCGGGAAACCCAGCAGGATTCGGGAAATCCATTTGAATTTGGAAACCCAGCAGGGCTTGGGAAACCTATCAATATTTGGGAAACCCCTCAGGATTTACAGGATGTGGGAAACCTCTCAAGATTTAGAAAACCCTTCAGGATTTGGGAAACCCCTCAGGATTCGGGAAAACCCCTCAGGATTTAGAAAATCCATTAGAATTTGGGAAACCCCTCAGGATTCGGGAAACCTCTCAGGATTTAGAAAACCCCTCAGGATTTGGAAAACCCCCTCAGGATTTAAAAAACTCCTCAGGATTTAAAAAACCCCCTCAGGATTTAAAAAAACCCCTCAGGATTCAGGAAACCCCTCAGGACTTAAAAAACCCCTCATGATTTAGAAAACCCCTCAGGATTCAGGAAACTCCTCAGGATTTAGAAAACCCCTCAGGATTTAGAAAACCCCTCAGGATTTAGAAAACCCCTCAGGATTCAGAAAACCCCTCAGGATTTAGAAAACCCCTCAGGATTTAGAAAACCCCTCAGGATTTAGAAAACCCCTCAGGATTTAGAAAACCCCTCAGGATTTAGAAAACCCCTCAGGATTCGGGAAACCCCTCAGGATTTAGAAAACCCCTCAGGATTTAGAAAACCCCTCAGGATTTAAAAAACCCCTCAGGATTTAGAAAACCCCTCAGGATTTAGAAATCCCTCAGGATTCAGGAAACCCCTCAGCACTGGCCGAGCTGCCCCACCTCTCCCTTCTCGTTGCGGATGAGGCGGTTGAACTCCTTCCCCTCCAGGCACAGGAAGTCCTCCCCGGGCAGCAGGATGCCACACTTGGTGGCGATGGCGCGGGCGGTGTTGATGTTGTCCCCTGTCACCATGCGGACGGTGATGCCCGCGCGCTGGCACTTCAGGATGGCGTCGGGCACCTGGGGACACGGACAGGGTTGGCACAGGGAACTGAGACGGTGAGAGTTTAACGGGGTAGAAATCCATTTGGATTTAGGTGAAATGTGCCACTCGGTGCTTGCTAAATGTGCTGTTCAATCTGGTGATTGCAGGCCTGGCAAAGCTACCCCAGCTAAGGAGAGATAATGCAAATTTCCACACTAAAAGATAAGAAATAAAAAAAAATCTCCTCAGACCTTAAAACAGACAGGGCAAAGTAACCCAAGAGTTCTTTCTGCACTTTCTGACAAAAACTAAGTATAACTAGGTGAAAGTATAATGTGAAATCAGCAGAATAAATATGCATTAATCTATTGTGAAATTCTGTGCATACAGAAATTAATAAGAGTAACAAAAAAGGATCAGGAGTTCTCAGAGGTACACATATCCATTAAAGGGCAATGAGTCCTGACATGCATCCACAGCGCTGTAAATAAACATAACCATTCCCTGCAAATCCTTATTGGAAATGTGGGTTTGATTTTTCATCCGTGTTTCAGAACCCAAGGTGAGGGGACACAGGGGACAGGGACAGCCCTTCCCCAGCAGCTCTGGGGTCGCTGTCACCACATTTTAATAAATCCCTGCCTCCTCGTCCCTAAAATAATCTGGAAAAGGCTCTGGAGGGGTGGGAGAGCTGCATCTGCCATCCCAAGGGGATGGGACCTCACTGCCACCTTGTTGTCACCTTGTTGTCACCTCCCTGGGTGCCAAGGCCATCCATAAAAGCAGGAATTTCATCCTCTGCCACCCCTCTGCTGGGTTTAGCCATCAGGGAGCAGAGGGGGAAGAGAGGAAATTGGGAGCAAATCGAATCAGGAGCCTCCAGAGCTGCTGCAGCCGGGAATCCCTAATGCAATTCCCAGATTGCCAGACCCCTGAACATCTCATCAGGGACCAGGAGAGCTCCAAACTGCATCCACAGGCAGGAACAGGGGGATTATTGCATTAGCCAGCACACAGCTCAGAGGGAAAACCAGCTCCCGGAGCCCAGGGATTCTTCCTGGCTGTTTCCATCCGCCTTTGGCGCAGCCTGGAGCAGCACAGACCCCAAGGATTGGGAATTTTGGGTGCCATGGCGTTGTTTTGTCCAAAATTGGGAGAGAAATGCCCACAGCAGGGAGCTGGGGGCACATCAGGGATGGGCACAGGGAGCTGCTGGAATTCCTGAGGGGAAATCAGGGAGCCGCTGGAATTCCTAAGGGAAAATCAGGGATGGGCACTGGGAGCTGCTGGAATTCCTTAGGGGAACATCCAAGATGGGCACAGAGGAACTGCTGGAATTCCTTGGGGGCACAGCAGGGATGGCACATGGGAACTGCTGGAATTCCTGAAGGGAACATCCAGGATGGGCACAGGGGAGCTGCTGGAATTCCTGAGGGAAAATCAGGGATCGGCACAGGGAGCTGCTGGAATTCCTGAGGAAAAATTAGGGATGTGCACATGGGAACTACTGGAATTCCTTGGGGGAACATCCAGGATGGACATAGAAGAGCTGCTGGAATTCCTGAGGGGAACATCCAGGATGGGCACATGGAGCTGCTGGAATTCTTTGGTGGCAGAGTAGGGATGGGCACAGGGAGCTGCTGGAATTCCTGAAGGGAACATCCAGGATGGGCACAGGGGAACTACTGGAACTCCTGAAGGGAACATCCAGGATGGACACAGGGAGCTGCTGGAATTCCTGAGGGGATCATGGCCCTGAGCAGCAGGAAAAGGGCCGGGAACAGCCCAGGATGAGGGGGCCAGGTGGGATTTGGTACCTCGGGCCGTACGGGATCCTCGATCCCCACCACAGCGATGCAGGTCAGCTCAGACAGGATCTCGTTCTCGCTGTCCCAGTCGGGCTCCGGCTCCGCAGGGAAATCCCGGAATGCCAGGCAGATGGTCCTGAGCCCGTGGCAGGCCATGGGCTCGATCACCTTCTTCACCATCTCGTCCCTGTCCTTCACCTTGAACACCCGCGGCTCGCCGTTCTTGTCCAGGATCTTGGTGCACCTGAGGGCAGCGGGAGGTGAGGCAGTGGCACATTCCTGGCACCCCAGCCACTAAAAAAGGGGCTGTCCCTTTTTCACAGCCCTCTCCAGATTTCCTAAATCCACCCAAAAACCACTCAGCACATTCCTGGCACCCAATTTCCAAAAGGGGCACGTTCACCTTCCACAACTCCCTCCAACTTTCCCAAACCCACCACAAAAAAAACACTTGGCACATTCCACAAAAGGAGGCTAACCCTTTCTCCAACTTTCCTAAACCCCCCCAAAAAAAACACTCAGCACATCCCTAACACCTCATGTACAAAAAGGGGCTGTCCCTTTCTCACAGCCCCCTCCAGATTTCCCAAAAAACCACTCAGCACGTCCCTAACACCTCATGTACAAAAGGGGGCTGTCCCTTTCTAACAGCCCCCTCAAACTTCCCCAAAACCCACCAAAAAAACACTCAGCACATCCCTAACACCTCATGTAAAAAAAGGGGCTGTCCCTTTCTCACAGTCCCCTCAAACTTCCCCAAAACCCACCAAAAAACCACTCAGCACATCCCTAACACCCCATCTACAAAAGGGGGCTGTCCCTTTCTCACAGACCCCTCCAACCTCCCCAAACCCACCCAAAAACCATTCCTGCTTCCATCTGGACATCCCCTTTCCCTCCAGCTTCCCCAAAACCCCACCAGGCACCTCCCAACACCCACCCCCACGCCCCCTTTGCCCCGTGGGGCAGCCAGACCCCCCAGCTCTGGGGCTGGGGCAGCAGCAGGGTTTACTTGCGCAGGATGATCTCGGAGGCGCCCTTGCTGTACATGCGGAAGCCGCCGCCGCTGTTCCTCAGCACGGTGCTCATGGACTTGCGCACGGAGTTGAAGGTGTAGACCTTGTAGAGCTTCTCCTCGGGCACCTCGTTGCGCACGGCCTGGTAGTCCTGCTTCAGGTCCAGCACGAAGCCCAGCAGGGCACACTCGGTCTTGTTGCCCACCTGGCGGGGCAGGCCCCCTTCCTTCTCCGGCGGCTGCAAAAAAGGATGGAGAAGCGATGCCCAACCCAGGCGTGGCAAGCACATTTCTGTATCTCTCGGGATTTTTTGCATAGAGAAGAAAGAGAAAACAATTTCTATTTCTGCTCCTTGTTTTTCCCACGTGGAATGTGTTTGGGGAATTGTTTACCTGCGGTGAGTGCTTGGTTGGATTCTGGTGAGGATTGTTTGAGCCTGGTGGCCAATCCAACCCAATCCAATCCAATCCAATCCAACCCAACCCAACCCAATCCAACCCAAGCCAACCCAACCCAACCCAATCCAACCCAAGCCAACCCAATCCAATCCAATCCAATCCAATCCAATCCAACCCATCCCATCCAATCCAATCCAATCCAATCCAATCCAATCCAATCCAATCCAATCCAACCCATCCCAACCCAATCCAAACCAATCCAATCCAACCCAACCCAATCCAATCCAATCCAATCCAATCCAATCCAATCCAATCCAATCCAATCCAATCCAATCCAATCCAACCCAACCCACCTGGGGCTGGACTCTCGACAGAGGATTTTGAGTTGTGAATTAGTTAGATTTGGCAGTCAGAAAAGTAGGTTTGTAGTTTTTGTATCTCCTTTAAATAGTATATTAATGTATTATAGTATAGTTGTAATAAAGGAATCATTCAGCCTGCTGAACTGAGTCAGACATCATTCCTGCCCACCAGTTCACCCGCATTTCCAATAGGATGGAGTGATGGATGGAACAATGGATGGAGTGATGGATGGAACGATGCCTTACACTTTTAGGTTTCGTATTTTCCAGGCTCTGTGCTGCATTAATAACTAACTCTGAACTGCACGAGTTCTCCTCACAGCTCAGGCACACAGAACAATCCTTTTCCAGCCCCACAACCAAGGGCACCGCTGCAGCTCCAGCCCCAAAAAACAACAAACACCCCTAAACAACAGGGAATGGGGGAGAGCAGCCTGGGAGCATGGGACTGCATCACCTGGAGCTGGAATTGGACAATTAACCCCAAAATGGAAATGGACCAAAACTTATAGAAGTGTCAAAATTCGTGACTCTGAGTCCACCTTGGGTGTAGCCATGGGCAGGTTCTTGTACTGGCCAAGGTGTGTCCTTGAAGGTTCACCTTGGGCAGGTAGGACAGGGGACAAGGGGACAAAATGTCACTACATTTTAATAAATCCCTGCTTTATTCCATTAACTCTGCCCAGCCTGTGTTCTAGATCCCCTCTCAAGGCACCAGGACACCCCTGAGCTTCGGTGCTGCAGCTCACCAGGATTTTGGAGGTGTAGGCAGAGTTGATGGCCACGCCGTGGACGATGAGGTCCAGGATTTTGGGCAGGATGGCCTCGGGGTCGGGGATCTGGCGGTAGTGGGTGTCCCCCACGTAGGCCTGCACCACGGTCATGCGGTTCATGGTCAGCGTGCCCGTCTTGTCCGAGCAGATGGCCGTGGCGTTGCCCATGGTCTCGCAGGCGTCCAGGTGCCTCACCAGGTTGTTGTCCTTCATCATTTTCTGCAAGCACCCAGAAGGTCAGGGCTGAGCTCATCCCGATCACCCCCATCCCTGCTCAGCCCCCCCAAACCTCACCTTGACGGAGTAGGCCAGCGAGATGGTGACGGCCAGCGGGAGCCCCTCGGGCACGGCCACCACCAGCACGGTGACGCCGATGATGAAGAACTTGACGAAGTACTGGATGTAGATGGGGGTGCACTCGGCCAGCCAGGGCCGGCCCTGCACCCCGAAGGTGTCGATGACGAAGTAGAGCACCAAGATGATGACGGTGATGGCCGACATGATCAGCCCTGGGGACGAGGACGAGGTGAAGGGACAGAGGGGACAGGGTCAGACCTTCCCCACCATCTCTGGGTCACTGGGGACAGGGACAGCCCTTCCCCACCAGCTCTGGGGACACTGGGGATGGGGACAAGGACAAGGTGAGGGGACACAGGACAGGGTCAGCCCTTCTCCACCAGCCTTGGGGACAGTGGGGATGGGGACAAGGACAAGGTAAGGGGACACAGGACAGGGACAGCCCTTCCCCACCAGCTCTGGGGACACAGGGGACACAGGGGACAAGCACAGACCTCTCCCACCAGCTCTGGGGACACTGGGGATGGGGACAAGAATGAGGTGAGGGGACACAGGACAGGCACAGCCCGTCCCCACCAGCTCTGGGGACACTGGGGACAAGCACAGCCCTCCCTCACCAGCTCTGGGGACACTGGGGATGGGGACAAGGACGAGGTGAGGGGACACAGGACAGGGACAGCCCTTCCCCACCAGCTCTGGGGACACAGGGGACAAGCACAGACCTCTCCCACCAGCTCTGGGGACACAGGGGACAGGGACAGCCCTCCCCCACCAGCTCTGGGGACAGGGTCAGCCCTTCCCCACCAGCTCTGGGGACACAGGAGACAGGGACAGCCCTTCCCCACCAGCCCTGGGGACACTGGGGACACAGGGGACAGGCACAGCCCTCTCCCACCAGCTCTAGGGACACTGGGGATGGGGACAAGGATAAGGTAAGGGGACACAGGACAGGGACAGCCCTTCCCCAGCTCTGGGGACACTGGGGACCCGGTCAGCCCTTCCCCACCAGCTCTGGGGACACTGGGGATGGGGACAAGAATGAGGTGAGGGGACACAGGACAGGGACAGCCCTTCCCCACCTGCTCTGGGGACACAGGGGACAGGGACAGCCCTTCCTCACCAGCCCTGGGGACACCAGGGATGGGGACAAGAATGAGGTGAGGGGACACAGGGGGCAGGGTCAGCCCTTCCCCACCTGCTCTGGGGACACAGGGGACAGGGACAGCCCTTCCTCACCAGCCCTGGGGACACCAGGGATGGGGACAAGGATGAGGTGAGGGGACACAGGACAGAGTCAAGACCAAGCTCAGCCCTTCCCCATCAGCCCTGGGGACACAGGGGACAGAGACAGCCCTTCTCCACCAGCTCTGGGGACACTGGGGACAGGGACAGCCCTTCTCCACCAGCTCTGGGGACACTGGGGATGGGGACAAGGATGAGGTGAGGGGACACAGGACAGGGTCAAAGACCAAGATCAGCCCTTCCCCATCAGCCCTGGGGACACAGGGAACAGGGACAGCCCTCTCCCACCAGCTCTGGGGTCACTGTCACTGTCAGTGTCACTGTCACTCACCTGCCTTCCCGATCTGCACCGCCAGGCGCGTGAGCTTCCCCTGCAGCACCGACTTCTCCTTCTTGGGCACCTTCACCTTCTTCTTCTCCTTCTCCTCGTTCTCCACCCCCTCCTGGCTCTTCAGGGGCTGGATCTCTAAGGCCACACCATCCTGAGTTTTAGCTACAGCCCGGGGGGCAAAACAAGACACCACGTGTGAACAGGAGAGACCCAGGCCAGCCTGGAGGACACCACTGAGGAGGATGGTGGTGGCAGAGAGAGAGAGAGAGAGAAAGAGAGAGAGAAATCCAGGACAAGAACCACTCCCGACCACACACGCGTCCGAGCACATGGAAGCTCCGTGTCCAGGGCCCTGCCACCTCTCTCCGGGGTGGTTTTCTGCCATCTACCCCCTGCCCACGGATAAGGGATCCTCAGAGGTGACTGTGGCACCCGTCACACCTCTGCAAGAGACCCTCTAGGCCAGATTTTGGGGTCTCTTCCGGCCTCTAAGCCTGCAGAGGACCGGGAGCGCTTTGGGATGAGCCCAGAGATGCCCCCAGTTCCCCCCAGTGCCACCTCTGCAGGTGCCCAGCAGGAACCGCTGGCCAGGGAAGCGACGGAGGGGGTGAGATGGAGGGGAGGGTTAGAGATTGGGATGGAGACTGAAGAGCAGGGAGCCAGGAATCCTCCAATCCCAGCCTGGAGCCATCCATCCACCACGCCTCGGGGACCCCAGCCAGCCCGGCTTCCCGCTCCTACAACTGGGCTCATCCAGCTGGAACGCTGCCCTGGGGGAAACCCAAGCCTGGAAGCTTTGGAGAGGGATGGGCAGCCCACCAGAGGCTCGTGCTGAGCTGCTGGAGCAGCAGAACATCCCAGGATCTGTCCCTTTCTGAGGCCACCCCGGAGCAGCTCCACAGGGGAACCTCGACGGTGACAAGAGACCCGACACGGACACAACAAAGCACCCGGACAGAGCTGAGGGCAACCCAAACTGCTGAGAGAGAGAGAAACAGAAACAGAAACAGAAACAGAGAGAGGGGTGGAGAGAGAGGTGCAGAAATGGGCCTTCCTCCACAGCCTGCAAAGAACAGGGTGAGAAACACTGGCGAGGAGACGCTCACGGAGTCGAGGCCATGGCAGGACAGGGTGCAAGCGTCCCGTGGGCCAGGCCCTGGCAGAGAAATCTCATCCCAGGAATGCCAGGAAGGCACCTCAACCACCAAATCCCTGCTGGGACTCATGGAGCTATCCCAAGAAAGGGATGCTGTGCCACAAGTCCCGCTGGAAGAGCTTTGTCCTCCCTGAAAAATGGCTTTTCCCCACACAGGAACAACAGGAAGGTTCATCCCAGTGATGCCTGAGGATTTTATCTTTTCCATACATTTATAAATTCTAGCTTTTTTTCCCGTAAATTTTATGGAAATTTATAAATTTTTAGCTTTTATAAATTTGTACATTTTATAGATTTATAAATTTTAGCATTAATAAATTTTAGCTTTTATCTTTTTCATACATTTATAAGCCTGCAGTTCTTTAGTGTATAACTCCAAACTCCATAGAGTGTCAGCTGCTGTTTTCCCAGTTTTCCAAAACAATTCCTCTCCAGGCCTGGGAATCAAGGACACCTCACTGCCTCAAGCCAGAGAGATGGGAACAAAAGTGAGCTGGGGAGGAGCAAACTTGGGTTAAACGACTTCATTACCTGAAGCTTTAATTGGAAGATTAACCCCCAATATGCAAACAACCCAAACTTACAAAAGCGTGAAACCCGTGGTCCATTTTTGGGTGGGTTTCACCTGCCTAAATGTACCTGGAGGCCCTTCAATAAACAAAACTGCTTTTTATTCCTTTCATTCTGTTTCTGGGCAGTCCCACCACGGCCCCAGCAGCCCGTGCTGGGGTTTTGGGGACAGTTTTGGGGACAGTTTTGGGGACACCAGGACGCCGTGCCAGGGGACCCTTGCACCCTGTCCCGGAGAAACGAGGCGAGAGTCCCGCCGGAGCAGCAAAGAGCACAGACTGATGAGGAGAAGGAAGGAAGAGGAAGGAAGGAGGAATGCTCGGTAGTTAGTGTGGTGCTGGTTCAAAGGATGGAGAGGCTGGCGTTACCTTTGTTGCGGTTTTCGGGGGCTCCGCTTTTTTTACCTGTTCAAAGAGAGAAAGGGGGGAGGGCTGAGCACACGGAGCCGAATTCCCCATCCTGGGATGCTCCGAGGGGTCACTCCTGTGGTCACCCTCGCCTTGGTCCACACTGCTCGAGGCTCCAGAGCTCCCTGCTCACCCCATTGACAAGGATTCTGATTTTTCCCACCTGTGAATCACCCCCAAAACCCGCAGAGTGCATCGAGGGTGCTGGAGGTGCCTCAGGTTTTCAGGAGGAGAAACCACGGAGCAGATTTTCAGGAGAGGAAACCCTCCTGTGCAGGTCCAGGTCTCTCCTTCCTGCTGCCATCAGATCCATGGAGCAGATTTTCAGGAGAAGAAACCCTCCTGCAGCCCCAGGAACCTCCCTCCCGCTGCCATCAGGATCCAGATGGGAAGCACAGACTTGTCCCCCACCATGGGCAGCAGCAGACCCAGAGCAGGGAGGTCTGACCCCCCCAAAATCTGTCCAGGTGGCACATGGGGGTGCCCATGGCTGCTGCACCTCAACCTCAGCTTCAGGTGACAAGGGTTTGATGTCACCCACAGCCCCAGTGGGGACAAACTGGTGGCACCCCGCAGCCTGCTCTGCTCCCAAATCCATTGAGCTTGAAGGCTGGGAAAGCTCCAAGCACTGGGTGGCTCCCAGGGCAGTGCCATTCCCAGTGCCATTCCCAGGGCATCTTGTCCTGCCATCTCCACGGTGGCAGCTGAACCCAGGAGCTCCAAAGCTCCCAAATCCTGGTGATCCTGGAGCTGGGGAAGGCAGGATCCACACCCAGAGATGGGGAAGGCAGGATCCACACCCAGAGATGGGAGCTGGGAAAGGCAGGATCCAGCTGGGAGATGGGGAAGGCAGGATCCACATCTGGAACTGGGAGCTGGGGAAGGCAGGATCCAGCTGGGAGCTGGGAAAGGCAGGATCCACACCCAGAAATGGGGAGGCAGGATCAGGTGGGAGCTGGGAAAGGCGGGATCCAGTTGGGAAAGGCAGGATTCAGCTGGGGAAGGCAGGATCCAGCTGGGAGCTGGGAAATGCAGGATTCAAGCTGTGGAAGGCAGGATCCAGCTGGGAAAGGCAGGATCCAGCTGGGGAAGGCAGGATCCAGCTGGGGAAGGCAGGATCCAGCTGGGAAAGGCAGGATCCAGCTGGGAGCTGGGAAATGCAGGATCCAGCTGGGGAAGGCAGGATCCAGCTGGGGAAGGCAGGATCCAGCTGGGAAATGCAGGATCCAGCTGGGAGCTGGGAAATGCAGGATCCAGCTGGGAAATGCAGGATCCAGCTGGGAGCTGGCAGCCAGCACAGCCCGGGAGCCTCTCCCGCCCGGCATCCCCTCCTGGGAAGGGCTCCCTGGCACGGGGATGCCGGAGCAGCTGGCAGTGCCAGCCTGATGCTGCTGCCAGTGCCTGATCCCAGTGAGGCCAAACCTGCTGAGCAGGGCATCAGGGACACGGGGAGCTTGCCCAGCAGGGAATAAACAGCTGGATGTGAAAGCTGAGACAGGAGAGCGCTCCAGCCCCAGCACGATGGGAACACCTCGGCCTGGCTGCTGTCCTCTGCCTCCTGCCATCCCCTCCTTTCCCCTTGGAAGCTCAGGGAATGCTCAGGAGATCCTCAGCCAAGTCCTGCAGGGTTTGGGTGGGCTAAAAACACCCTGTGGGCACCCAGGACTCACCTTCCCACCACCACAGGGTGGGCAATGAGCACCACGGGGGATCCTTGACTCCCCCACCTCACAGCTCCAGGATGGAGAAGGGTCCCACAGAGGTCTGGGAGCACCTGGACCAGGTGGAGGGGACAGGGAGGGACCCCCAACCTCTCCCTGTTCCTGTCTGGGCCGGGGGAGCTGACCCCGATGTGGAAGGAGCCTGCGGATGCTTCCCAGGAAAGGGAAAAGGAGGGAAAAGGCAGGTTCAGGACATTTCCTTACCTTTCTTCACTTTCTTCTCCTCGTCCCCTTCTCCTGCTCCCAAGAGGGTGAAGATGATCCCCGTCTGGGAGTTGATGCCCACGGCAGTCACCACCATCCTGCCCGAGCCCTCCATCACGTGGGTACCTGGCAGGGCAGCAATGCCATGGGCACACAGGTGAGACCCCCAGCTCCCATCCCACACAACCCCAGACTGCTTTGGCTCACAAGAACCTTCCACCCCATCCTGCTCCACCCCCTGCCACGGACAGGGCCAACCTCCCCCAGCCCAGACTGCTCCAAGCCCCAGCCAGCCTGGCCTTGGACACCTCCTCGAGGGCAGGACCCACCCCGATTCCAGCCCTGAAGCCTCACCTGACAGCAGCATGGGGTCTTTATCCATGGATTTCTTCACCTGGTCTGACTCCCCTGTCAGCGAGCTCTCATCTATCTTCAGGTCATTGCCCTGGATCAGGATCCCGTCTGCTGGCAGGAGATCACCTGGGAGAGGAGGAAAAACCAGGGATCAGCCCAGCCTGGGCTCAGCCCCGACTGCCCCATCCCACAGGGATGCTCCATAAGGATCCAAAACTCCAGCTCCAGAGGGAGGAGAAGCAGCAGGTGAGGTTTGTAAGGGACAGGTGCAATCCAGTGAAATCCAAGAGCTCCCAAATCCTCGCTGCAGAATCCTGGGGAGGATTTTGCTCGGTGCTTCCCCATCTGGTTTTAATAAATCCGTCCCAGAGCTCCTGATGCATCCAAAATCCACCCTATCCACCTGCCAAGTATGGAATCGGGCCCTTGGGAAAACAAACACGGTGCTGGATCAATCTCCTTCCTGAATGGGAGGAATATTCCCCCTGGGAAACGAGGAGCAGGGCCTGATGGATCCCAAGGGCTGCAGCTCCTGCATAAGGAAACATCCACCAGGACCTCCAGGCCAAGGAAATATTCCCCAACAACTCCTGGGTAAGGAAATATTCCCCAGCATCTCCTGGATGAGCAAATATTCCCCAGCATCTCCTGGGTAAGGAAATATCCAGCAGCATCACCTGGATGAGGAAATGTTCCCCAAAACCTCCTGGATGAGGAAATGTTCCCCAAAACCTCCTGCATAAAGAAATGTTCCCCAAAACCTCCTGGATAAAGAAATGTTCCCTAAAACCTCCTGCATAAAATGTTCCCCAAAACCTCCTGGATGAGGAAATGTTCCCCAAAACCTCCTGCATAAAGAAATGTTCCCCAAAACCTCCTGCATAAAGAAATGTTCCCCAAAACCTCCTGCATAAAGAAATGTTCCCCAAAACCTCCTGCATAAAGAAATGTTCCCCAAAACCTCCTGGATAAAGAAATGTTCCCCAAAACCTCCTGGATAAAGAAATGTTCCCTAAAACCTCCTGCATAAAATGTTCCCCAAAACCTCCTGGATGAGGAAATGTTCCCCAAAATCTCCTGGATAAAGAAATGTTCCCTAAAACCTCCTGCATAAAGAAATGTTCCCCAAAACCTCCCAGATAAAGAAATGTTCCCTAAAACCTCCTGGATAAGGAAACACTCCCCAACATCTCCTCGCCAAGGAAATATTCCTCAACATCTGGCTAAGGAAATATCCTCAGCAGGGACAAGGTTGAGAAAATAAACTAATACAAACTGATAAAATAAACTAATTCTGATCCAGCAGAGCTCCTTCAAGAGCTGCTCGCTAAGCTTGCCCATGGCCGGGACCCAGGACAGGCTGTGCCCATCATCATCATCCCACCACAGCTGCATCAGAGGAGGATCCTGGGGAAGGACAGCCCCAGCCCCACTCACCGTACTTGATCTGGGCGATGTCCCCCACCACGATCTCGGCCACGGGGATCTGGATCACCTGGCCCTTGCGGATCACCGTGAACTTCTGCTCCTGCTCGATGCGGCTCTGGAGGCCCCGGAACTGCTTCTCCTTGCTCCAGTCGTTGAAGGCCGTCACCAGCACCACGATGATGACGGAGAAGAGGATGGCAGCGCCCTCGATCCAGCCCGCCTGCGACTCGCCCTCGTCCTCCACGCCGCCCGTGGACTGCCCGCACACTGCCCGGGAGAGTTCCCGTGGGATAAACCCACACATTCCCGGGATAACCCCATGAACTGCCCGGGATAACCCCACACACTGCCCGGGAGAATTCCCGTGGGATAACCCCACACATTCCCAGGATAAATCCCACAAACTGCCTGGGATAACCCCACACACTGCCCGGGAGAGTTCCCATGGGATAACCCCACACATTCCCGGGATAACCCCACACACTGCCCGGGATAAACCCAAATACTGCCCGAGAGAATTCCTGTGGGATAACCCCACACACTGCCCGGGATAACCCCACACACTGCCCGAGAGAATTCCCATGGGATAACACCACATATTCCCGGGATAACCCCACGAACTGCCTGGGATATCCCCAGTCACTGCCTGGGATAACCCCAAATACTGCCCGGGATAACCATAAATACTGCCCGACAGAATTCCCGTGGGATAACCCCACACATTCCTGGGATAACTCCATGAACTGCCTGGCATATCCCCAATCACTGCATGGGATAACCCCAAATACTGCCCGGGATAATCATAAATACTGCCCAAGAGAATTCCTGTGGGATAACCCCACACACTGCCTGGGATAACCCCACACACTGCCGATCCCGGAGCCCATCCCAGATCCCTGCTCCTCCAGGGAATGGGGCACATCCCAACACCTCCATCCCAAACCCCCATTCCCCGGGGAAGGGGCCGATCCCAGGATATCCCCTCAGGGAAGGGGCTGATCCTGGAGCGCCCATCCCAAACCCCCGTTCCCGGGGAAAGGGCCGATCCTGGAGCGCCCATCCCAATCCCTGTCCCGCCAGGGAAGGGGCTGATCCTGGAGCGCCCATCCCAAACCCCCGTTCCCCGGAGAAGGGGCCGATCCCAGAGCAGCCATCCCAAACCCCCGTTCCCCGGGAAAGGCGCCGATCCCGGAGCCCATCCCGGACTCACGCTCGTTGTCCCCGCCCGGGGGGTGGTAGAAGGAGAGCCCCAGGGAGATGATGGCGGCGATCTCCAGGATGATGAGCGTCACGTCCTGCAGCGCCTCCCACACCAGCTGCAGGAACGTCTTGGCCTTCTTCGGGGGGATGAAGTTCTGGCCGAAGACCTGGCGCCGCTTCTCCAGGTCCGTGGGGTTCCCGGACAGGCCTGCAGGGTGGGAAGGCAGGGATGAGGGCAAAGCCCACCCTCGTCCCTCTGCAATTCATCCTGGAGCAGCTCCCGGCCCGGCCCGGGTGCTGCTGGCAGTGGGGAGCCAAGGGGCAAATAAATAAATAAATAAATAAATAAATGAATAAATAAATGAATGAATGAATAAATAAATAAATAAATAAATAAATAAATAAATAAATATATAAATAAATAAATAAAATATTATATAAATATTATATAATATAATATATTTATATTTATATTTATATGTAAATATAAATAAATATAAATTTATGTTTGTATACATTTTATATATTTATATATATAATACATATAATATAATATATTATAATATTATATGTATTATATATATAAATATATAAATATATATTTTTTAAATATATTTAAAATAAATAATATAATATAATATAATATAATATAATATAATATAATATAATATAATATAATATAATATAATATAATATAATATAATATAATATATTATAATATATTATAATATAATATAATATAAATATACTATAATACACTATACTATACTATACTATATTATAATATAATATAAATATACTATAATACACTATACTATACTATAATATAATATAATATAAATAATAAATAAAGTATAAACAAACAAATAAACTAAATAAAATAAATTTTAGATAACTATAGATAAACTAAATAAAAATATAAATATACCAATAAAGTATGAGCAAATAAATAAAGTAAATAGAAATAAATTATGGAGAAATATAAATAAATTAATTAAATAAATAAATACATATAAATAAAATATAAACAAATAAAAACAAATAAAATTATTGATAACTAAAAATCAACTAAGTAAAATATAAACATATAACGTATAAACAAATAAACGAAATAAAATTATTGATAACTATAAATAAAATAAATAAAAATATAAGCAAAAATAAAGTACAAACAAATAAACTAAATGAAAATAAATGATAGATAACTATAAAGAAACTAAATTAAAAATACACATATAAATAAAGTATAAACAAATAAAAGTAAATATGAATAAAGTATAAACAAATAAAATATAAAAGAATAAATTATAAATAAGCATATAAACAAGTAAATAAAGTAAATAAGAGTTAAAATATAAATAAAATATAAACAAGTAACTAAAATTTTTAAAATTTAAATATAAATAAAGTATAAATAAACAAACTGCATAAAATTAAAATATAAATAAATTAAGTATAAACAAATAAATTAAACAAAGTATAAAGCATAAACAAATAAAATATAAAGAAATCATATATAAAATATAAACCATAAATAATGTATAAATAGCTAAAACATGCATAAATAAATTATAAACAAAGGAATTAATTAAATAAATAAATAATACATTCGCAGATAAAATAGAAATATATAAAAATATAAACAAATCAATCAAACAAACTATAAATAAACCAAACAATGAACAAATAAATAACAAAATAAAGCAAAATATAAACAAACAAACAAATAATAAATCAGGCTGCAGCCTGGCGAGTGCCCAGGTGCTGCCAGCTGGCAGCGGTGGCATTTTTTACATCAAATGTGCCATAAATCTGGCAAATCTGGGCAAATCTGGGCAAATCTGGGCAAATCTGGGTAAAACTGGGCAAATCTGGGCAAATCTGGGCAATTCTGGGTAAATCTGGGGAAAACTGGGTAAATCTGGGGAAAACTGGGTAAATCTGGGTAAATCTGGGCAAATCTGGGTAAATCTGGGTAAATCTGGGCAATTCTGGGCAAATTTGGGCAAATCTGGCCCCGGCAGCACCCGTGGCCACCTGAGCCCTGCCCGTGCCAGCCCCTGGAGCCACAGGAATGTCCCCAAGCCCTGGGGACACTGGACCGAGCTGGGATTTGGGCTGGGGAGACAGGGAGGGAGCAGGACACGGAGCTGGGATGGGGAAAAATGGGGGAAAATGGGGAAAAATGGGGAAAAACGGCGAATGAAAGGGGGCCTGAGCCCCTCCTGAGCCCTGCGGCAGTGCCGGGCGGCCGTGGCAAGGTGGCACCTCTAATACAGCCATAAATGCCAGCGGGGTTTCGGGATGGAGCAGTGGGTGACAAAGTGACAGGGCCACCCCTAATAAAGCCATAAATGCTCATGGGGTCCCACCAGCCAGGGGTGACAGTGGCAGTGGGACACAGACACCCCCATAAAGCCACAAGGGCAGAGGGGGTACCAGGACACCATGGTGGCAATGATGGTGACAGTGGCAGTGTGACTCGGCTGTGTCCCCAGACAGAGCAGCCCCCCCTGCCCAGCACCGCCTTAAGGGACCCCCCCATTCCGTCCTTCTCCACCTTAAGATGTCCCCGGGCGCTGCCAGGGCCCGGGATGCTCCGGGGATAATGGCCCTGGTGGCCCTGGGCACATCCCGGTGGTGCCTGGAGCAGCCTGGCAGTGACAGGGGACCCGGCCTCGCACTCGGGGGACAGCTCTGTGTCATTCCAGGGGACAGCCCCCTGCCAGCCCTGTGTCACTGTATGGGACACTCCCCTGCCAGCTCTGTGTCACACCAGGGGACACCCCCCTGCCAGCTCTGTGTCACTCTGGGGGACACTCACTGCCAGCTCTGTGTCACTCTGGGGGACACTCACTGCCAGCTCTGTGTCACTTTGGGGGACACTCCCCTGCCAGCTCTGTGTCACTTTGGGGGGACACCTCCCTGCCAGCCCCATGTCACTCTGGGGGACACCTTCCTGCCAGCGCCGTGTCACTTTGGGGACACTCTCCTGCCAGCCCCATGTCATTCTGGGGGACACCCCCATGCCAGCCCCGTGTCACTTTGGGGACACCCCCGTGCCAGCCCTGTGTCACCCTGGGGACACCTCCCTGCCAGCCCTGTGTTACTCTGTAGGACACCCCCCTGCCAGCTCTGTGTCACTTTGGGGGGGACACTCCCTGCCAGCCCCATGTCACTCTGTAGGACACCTCCCTGCCAGCTCTGTGTCACATTGAGGGGAGACCTCCCTGCCTACCTTGTGCCACCATGGGGACAGCTCTGTGTCACTCTGGGGGACACTCCCTGCCAGCCCTGTGTCACTCTGTAGGACACCTCCCTGCCAGCTCTGTGTCACTTTGGGGGGAGACCCCCCTGCCAGCCCTGTGTCACTCTGGGGGACACCCTTCTGCCAGCCCCGTGTCACTGTGGGGACACACTCCTGCCAGCCCCGTGTCACTCTGGGGACACCCCCCTGCCAGCTCTGTGTCACTCTGGGGGGACACTCCCTGCCAGCCCCGTGTCACTTTGGGGACACCTCCCTGCCAGCTCTGTGTCACTCTGGGGACACCTCCTTGCCAGCCCCATGTCACTCTGGGGATATCTCCCTGCCAGCCCCATGTCACTGTGGGGGACACTTCCCTGCCAGCCCTGTGTCACTCTGGGGGACACCCTCCTCCCAGCTCCGTGTCACTTTGGGGACACCCCCGTGCCAGCCCCGTGTCACTTTGGGGGGACACCCCCTGTGCCTGCCCCGTGTCCCCGAAGCAGGACCGGTCCCCTCCCGCCCCAGCCCAGCTGCAGGGAGGGGACAGCTGGCAGCTGGCAGCTGGCACAGACGCCGGGCTGTCCCCACCCAGCCGTGACGAGGAGGCTGAGCAGGATCCCGGCATGTCCCGGCCTCCAGTCCCGAGCAGAGGGTGGAAAATGCGGCTCATGGCCACGGAGCTGTGGGGACACACGTGGGGACACACGTGGGGACACACAGGGACACGGGATGGTCCCACAGGACGCGGATCCCAAAGCAGATCCCACCCATGGGAATGATCCCAGGGCCCTCCTGGGGGATTGGGGGGGTTTGGTGGCTCTGTGCTGGCACAGGGAGGGTGACAAAGAGCACGTGCCACCCAAATGCCACTGCAGGGTGTGAGGGACCGATTAGAAGGTGACAAAAAGCAGCAGCCCTGGGCAGGTGGCACCCATGGGGCCACTCTGGGGTCAGGATTGGCACAGAAACGGGGCAGAAATTTTGGGTGGAGGCCACAGGTGACAGCAGGGAGCTGTCACCAGCCCCTGCTCTGCCTGGGGACAGCGGCTGTGGGGTGGCACGAGGAGACCCCCGCAGGAATGGGGCTGGGGGTGGCAGCCCTGGGTGAGTCAGGGTGGCTGTGCTGGCACCGGGCACCCAGGGGACACCCGTGGCACCCCAAAGCCACCCCAAAGCCGCTTCTGGAGCAGCCCTGAGGGTCTGGGGTCTGCTGGAGCTGCCAGAACCAGCAGACCCCAAAGTGACACCGGGGACCCCTCACTGGGGACCGTGGTCAGTGTTTGCCCACGAGGACAGTGCCAGGCTGGAGAGGGGACAGCCAGTCCTGCAGCACAGGGTGGCACCGAGGCTCAGGTGGGATCCAGGTGGGATCAAAGCACTCCAGAACAGGATCCTAAAGGATCCTACAGCAGGACAGGGGTGCTGGCAGGACACCCTGGGCTGGCCCTGCTGGTCACACGCTGGTGACAAGGCCCTGTGCCACCCCAGCAGGGTGACCAGGAGAGGGACAACAAGAATGGGGATGAGGACAAACATCTGGGAACGGGGACACCAAGCTGACACCACTCAGTGGGGTCAGACAGAGGTGCCACAGGTTCCCTCGGGGTTTTGCTCTTGCCAAAAATCCCTGAGGATTTGGAGGAGAGAACCTTTCTTTGCTCTCTGGGCTCAGCGGGATTTGGGACAGCTCAGATCCATGGCAGGGACGTGCCAGGGTGGCACCGAACCCTTCACCACCCCTAGAAGAGCCTTTTGGGTTCTCCTCCTGCCTCTCCTCCCGCCCCAAAGCAGCGTGATCCCACTTTGGCAAGGCCCAGCACATTGTTTGTGACCTGAGCTTCGTATTTCCACCGGGATTTCCCCCCCTTCTCAAACCACATCCCGATATTGTCTCTCCTTCCCGGTCCCGCTCGCAGCTGGAAAGCTGCAAACCCCCCACTTGCAGCACTAAAAATATCCCACAGATTGTCAGAGCTGAGTCCCCATCCCACAGCTACAGGGCTCAGTCCCCACCCCACAGATTGTCACAGCTGAGTCCCCACCCCACAGCTACAGGGCTCAGTCCCCACCCTACAGATTGTCACAGCTGAGTCCCCATCCCGGATTATCACAGCCAAGTCCCCATCCCACAGCTACAGGGCTCAGTCCCCACCCCACAGATTGTCACAGCTGAGTCCCCATCCCAGATTATTACAGCTTTAGGGCTGTGTCCCCATCCCACAGCTCCAGAGGATGCTATCCCAGTCCCCATCCCACAGCTCCAGGGCTGATTCCCCATCCCACAGCTTTATGGCTGTGTCCCCCATCCCATATTGCCACAGCCAAGTCCCCATCCCACAGCTTTAGGGCTGAGCTCCCATCCCACAGCTACAGGGCTCAGTCCCCACCCCACAGATTGTCACAGCTGAGTCCCCATCCCACAGCTCCAGGGCTCAGTCCCCATCCCACAGCTACAGGGCTCAGTCCCCATCCCGGATTATCACAGCCAAGTCCCCATCCCACAGCTTTAGGGCTGTGTCCCCATCCCACAGCTCCAGAGGATGCTATCCCAGTCCCCATCCCACAGCTCCAGGGCTGATTCCCCATCCCACAGCTTTACGGCTGTGTCCCCCATCCCATATTGCCACAGCTGAGTCCCCATCCTACACCTTTAGGGCTCAGCTCCCACCCCACAGATTATCACAGCTGAGTTCTCCATCCCACAGCTTTAGGGCTGAGCCCCCATCCCACAGCTCCAGGGCTCAGTCCCCATCCCAGATTGTCACAGCCAAGTCCCCATCCCACACCTTTAGGACTCAGTTCCCATCCCACAGCTCCAGGAAACCCCTCGGAGCTGGAATCAGGGGCTCTGTGCCCCCTGCACCCCCAGCCTCGCTGCTAAGGGGACCCCAAAAACCATCCCAGCCCGTGAGGGCAGAGGTGCCACCCTGAGGTCCTCCCAGAGGTGACCCCAGGCGTCACTGCCACCACCCCAGGTGTCACTGCCACCACCCCAGGTGTCACTGCCACCACCCCAGCTGTGCTGCCCAGGTTTTCCTTGGAGCATCCTCAGACCAGGAGGGACCTGGGCCCACCTCCCCACCCCTGGGTGCATCCCCCACCCCCTCTGGGGACGCACTGTCCCTGTCCCTCACTCAAAGTGCCACCAACAGCTGCAGGTAGCGCCCGGCCACCTCGCCAGCGCCCTCCAACCTTTACACCTCCCCTCCCACCCCGGAACTCTGTGAAGGACTGAACAGGGAACAGCTGGAGAGGCAGCTGGGTGTGGGGAGCAGCTCCTCACCCCATCCCACATCTCTGACCATCCCAGAGGTGACAACCCAGACCATGGGACAGTCACTGGAGACACCATCGGGCGTCACATTCGTGTGGTTCCATCCCAAAAATAGCACCTCGAGGCCACACGACAGCCACCAGAGCCACCACCCTTGGACATCACCTTCACATGGCTCCATTCCAGAGATGACAACCCCAGACCATGGCAGCCACCACCCTCAAGTGTCACCTTCATATGGCTCTATCCTGGAGCTGACAACCCCAGACCATGGCAGTCACCACCCTTGGATGCCATCATCTGGCTCCATCCTGGAGGTGACAACCCCAAACCATGGAAGCCACCACCCTTGAGTGTCACCTTCTCATGGCTCCATCCTGGAGGTGACAACCCCAGAGGTGATAATCCCAGACCTTGGGAGTCACCACCCTCGGGTGTCACCTTCTCGCGGCTCCATCCTGGAGGTGACAACCCCAGAACTGACGATCCTAGAGGTGACAACCCCAGACCTTGGCAGCCACCACCCTTGGACATCACCTCCATGTGTCTCCATCCTGGAGCTGACAACACCAGAGGTGACAACCCCAGACCCTGCGAGCCACCATCCTCAGGTGTCACCTTCACAAGGCTCCATCCTGGAGCTGACAATCCCAAAGGTGACAACCCCAGACCCTGCGAGCCACCACCCTTGAGTGTCACCTTCACATGGCTCCATCCTGGAGGTGACAATCCCAAAGGTGACAACCCCAGACCGTGGGAGCCACCACCCTCGGACATCACCACCATGTGTCTCCATCCTGGAGGTGACAACCCCAGAGGTGACAACCCCAGCCCACGGCAGGGCCACTCACCTTCGACCGGCGACGTCTTCAACCTCTTGCAGACGTTCTGGACGCCGCCATAGGAGTCGTTGAGCCGGGCCACGGCCTCGGCGCTCCTCAGCTCCATGAGGTTCCTGAGCTCCACCAAGGAGCACCCAAAGTCCCCCTCATGGTTGCCCTCGGCCACCGAGTTCCCGGGGTGGTGGTCGGCCACGTTGTTGGTCATCTTGTCGCGGCTCCGGCGCCACCGGCGCGGCGCTCCTGGGGCGGCCTGGCTCGCGGCTCCGGCGGCTCCGGCGGCTCCGGTGGGGGGATGCTCCGTGTGGCTCCTTCCCTGGGGGCTTCCCGGGGGGAACGGGCGGCTCTATCCGAGCCCAACTTGTCGGGATGAAGGTGTAAACAGGATGTGCATGTTACCGCGGAGGCGACCTTAGCAACGCCCGGCGTGCAGCTCCTGCAGCGGGAGGAGGAGGAGGAGGAGGAGGAGGAGGAGGAGGGCTCCCTGGATACCACAGCAACTGGAGCTGCGAAAACAACCGTGGGAAACAAAAATATCGGCGTTAGGAGGGCTTGGGAAGGAGCGAGGCGCCCCATGGGGAGGGACAAGGGAGCGGTGCTACCCCAAGGTGGGGATTTTTAGGGAGAATGCGGTGTCAGCGTGGTTTGGGCAGGAATTCCTGGGTGAGAAGTTGAGCTCGGGGTGTGGAGCAGGGGAAAGCCGCAGCTGCGGGGCCGGGCAGGAAAAGGAGCCCAGGTGGTTCTTCGCTTTCAGCCCAGACAAACCCTCCTGTCGATTTTGGGTTAAAAATACCCCTCAGCAGTGGGAAACAGCTGCTTCCTCCCCTGGGCAGGACGTGGGGGCTGGAGCATCGCTCCCCGCCCTGCTGGCAGGTAGGGAATGATCCCAATATCCCAATATCCCAAAACCACAATGTCCAAATATCCCAATATCCAAATATCCCAATGTCCCAATATGCCAAATTCCCAAAATCCCAATATCTCAATGTCCAAATATCCTAATATCCAAATATCCCAATGTCCCAATATGCCAAATTCCCAAAATCCCAATATCTCAATGTCCCAATATCCCAAATTCACGATATCCCAATATCCCAAAATCACAATGTCCAAATATCCCCAAATCCCAATATCCCAATGTCCCAATATCCCAAATTTCTGATATCCCAATATCCGAATATCCCGATATCCCAATGCCCTAACATCCCGAATTCCCAATATCTCAATGTCCCAATATCCCAAATTCTCAATATCCAAATATCCCAAAATCCCGATATCCCAATGTCCCAATATCCCAAATTCCCAAAATCCCAATATGTAATATCCAAATATCCCAATGCCCCAGTATCTCAAATTCCCATTATCTCAATGTCCCAATATCCCAAATTCCTGATATCCCAATATCCCAATGTCCAAAAATCCCAAAACCCCAATATCCCAGTATCCATAGGAAAGGGGTTGCATCACCCCATGGGCTCTACATCAGATGGGAGACACCACAGGGACCACAAAAGAGAAGAGGGAAGTGGCAGAAAAGCCACCAAAACCTGGGATTTTGTCGGAAATCGAGGTTTTTCCTGTTCTGAGGTGGCTCCCTGAGGACAGCGAGTGGCTCTCAGTGTCCCCAAGAGCTGCCACCCATGTCACAACCCCACAGCAAGCCCCAAAAACACTTCAACCAAGCCAGGCAAGGACCACGAGCATCCCACAGCTCCCCCATTCCTCAGGGATTTGGGGGGCTGGGATTTCCTGCTGGCATTTCAGAGTTCTAGGGACAAACAGGGACATGGCGGGAACAGCACAGGCCAGAGGCGAAAAGGGCTTTTTGTCAGCCCGGGTTAGCTGTGTTCCCAAGCTCCAGGGAAGCTCCCGGCACTCCAGAGGCAAAAAGGCTGCGAGGAGAGGCTCTCATGGAGAGAAAATAAAATCTTTCTGAGGGCAAAATAAATAAAGAACAAGCAGCATCCGCCCCAGACGGGGCCCAGGGTGGCAGAGCAGCCTGGGGAGGGACAGGGGAGGACAGGAGGGAGGAGGGAGAAAGTCCACGGCTGATCCCAGAACACACGGGAAGCACCAGCCCTCACAAACCCCACAGAGAGGCACCAAATCAGCACAGGGCTGCCCCAGACTGCCCCAATTCCAGCCCCAGGGCTGTCCCAAACTGCTCCATCCCAAACTGCCCCAATTCCAGCCCCAGATCTGTCCCAAATTGCCCCAATTCCAGCCCCAGGGCTGTCCCAAACTGCTCCATCCCAAACTGCCCCAATTCCAGCCCCAGAGCTGCCCCAATTCCAGCCCCAGGGCTGTCCCAAACTGCTCCATCCCAAACTGCCCCAATTCCAGCCCCAGATCTGTCCCAAATTGCCCCAATTCCAGCCCCAGGGCTGTCCCAAACTGCTCCATCCCAAACTACCCCAATTCCAGCCCCAGAGCTGCCCCAATTCCAGCCCCAGGGCGGTCCCAAACTGCTCCATCCCAAACTGCCCCAATTCCAGCCCCAGGGCCATCCCAAACTGCCCCAATTCCAGCCCCAGATCTGTCCCAAACTGCCCCAATTCCAGCCCCAGAGCTGCCCCAATTCCAGCCCCAGAGCTGTCCCAAACTGCCCCAATTCCAGCCCCAGATCTGTCCCAAACTGCCCCAATTCCAGCCCCAGAACTGTCCCAAACTGCTCCATCCCAAACTGCCCCAATTCCAGCCCCAGGGCCGTCCCAAACTGCCCCAATTCCAGCCCCAGGGCCATCCCAAACTGCTTCATCCCAAACTGCCCCAATTCCAGCCCCAGAGCTGCCCCAATTCCAGCCCCAGAGCCGTCCCAAACTGCCCCAATTCCAGCCCCAGGGGCTTTTCCATCTCTGGGGCAGCCCTGAGAACCGAACCCTCCCTGCCTGGCCCTCCTTATCCCGCCAGCAGCACCCCCAGGGCAGCTCCCGGCGTTATCAGGGCACCACAGGCACCAACCGAACCTCGGGGACAGCGGTGACACCGTCAGTGTCCCCACCTCGGCAGAGTGTCCCCACCTCGGGAGGGACCTGTGCCTCAGCTGCAGGGAGCGGGGAGCACGGCAGGATGGGGGGAACAGGGATGGGACACGGGGATTGGGACATGGGGATGGGGGACACAGGGATGGGGGACAGGGATTGGGACATGGGTATGGGGGACAGGGATTGGGACACGGGGATGGGGACACTGGGAAGAGACACAGGGATGGGACACAGGGATGGGGACACAGGGATGGGGACACAGGGATGGGGAGAACAGGGATGGGACACAGGGATGGGACACAGGGATGAGACATGGGGATGGGGAAATGGGGATGGGACACAGGAATGGGACACAGGGATGGGGACACTGGGATGGGGAGAACAGGGATGGGACACAGGGATGGGACACAGAGATGGGGACACTGGGATGAGACACAGAGATGGGATACAGGACACTGGGATGGGGACACAGGGATGGGGACATTGGGATGGGGACACAGGGATGGGACACAGGGATGAGACATAGGGATGGGGAAATGGGGATGGGACACAGGGATGAGACATAGGGATGGGGAAATGGGGATGGGACACAGGGATGGGACACAGGGATGGGGAGAACAGGGATGGGACACAGGGATGGGGGACACATGGATGGGGACACTGGGATGAGACACAGGGATGGGATACAGGACACTGGGATGAGGACACAGGGATGGGGAGAACAGGGATGGGGGACACGGATTGGGACTTGGGGATGGGGGACACGGGGATGGGGACACCAGGATGGGGGACAGGGATTGGGACATGGGTATGGGGGACACGGGGATGGGGACATTGGGATGGGGACACAGGGATGGGGACATTGGGATGGGGACACAGGGATGGGATACAGGACACTGGGATGGGGACACAGGGATGGGGACATTGGGATGGGGACACAGGGATGGGACACAGGGATGAGACATAGGGATGGGGAAATGGGGATGGGACACAGGAATGGGACACGGGGATGGGGACACTGGGATGGGGACACAGGGATGGGATACAGGACACTGGGATGGGGACACAGGGATGGGGAAATGGGGATGGGACACAGGGATGGAGAGAACAGGGATGGGACACAGGGATGGAAAGACACAGGGGTGGGACACACAGATGGGGACACACGGATGGGACACTGCAGCTCCCGGGACACCCAGAGCCTTGCTGCCGCCCCATCCAGCAGGGATGGATCCCTGCCCATCCCCAGCCCCGTTATCCCACGGCTCCTCGTGGAGCTGAGCTCATCCATCCCTGCCAGGCAGCAGCTCCCAGCAGCGGGAAGCAGGAGGTGGCAGGCCCAATTAAGCAGGCTCCTGCTGATTAAGAGAAAAAACGCTAATTCCCCCACCCCACCACGCTCATTTCCTCCTCTTTCATAGCAACCGGCGCTGTCTGAGGAGCGCTCAGAGGTTAAGAGGGAGACAGTTAATTAATACTGTAACGGCCTAGCCCTTAATTACCCCTGACAGAGCTCAGGGGGCAGCGATCAGCACCATCCCTGTGTCCCACTGCGGGATTCCAGCCTGGAATTTGCTCTGTCCTGGGGGGAAAGGAGGGACCCAGCACCATCCATGGGTCGGACAGTCAGATTCCAGCCTGGAATTCATTCTGCTCTCGGGGGAAAGGAGGGACCCAGCACCATCCATGGGTCATACTGAGATTCCAGCCTGGAATTCGCTCTGTCCTGGGGGGAAAGGAGGGACCCAGCACCATCCCTGTGTCCCACCCTGCAATCCCAGCCTGGGACCGAGGTGTGGGATGGCTCCGAGCATCCTCCCCCAGCCCTTTTGGGATCACAGCCCCGTTCCCAAACCTGCCCCATCCCACCAGCTCGGCTCCAAGCTGGGAAGGATCCACCCGGATCAGAGCCATCGCTCCGAGGAGCCCCCAGGTCTGTCCTTCACTCCGGGAATCCATTCCCTGAGCCCCAGGCCCTGGAGAGGAACAAGCGCTCCCTGAGGGATGAAAATGGCCCAGGTGGGAGAGGAGTGTGAGGGGAGGAAGGAGAGGAGTGTGAGGGGATGAAGGAGAGGAGTGTGAGGGGACAAGGAAGAGGAGTGTGAGGGGAGGAAGGAGAGGATTTGAGGGGAGGAAGGAGAGGAGTGTGAGGGGATGAAGGTGAGGATTTGAGGGGAGGAAAGAGAGGAGTGTGAGGGGAGGAAGGAGAGGAGTGTGAGGGGATGAAGGAGAGGAGTGTGAGGGGACAAGGAAGAGGAGTGTGAGGGGATGAAGGAGAGGAGTGTGAGGGGATGAAGGAGAGGAATGTGAGGGGAGGAAGGAGAGGATTTGAGGGGAGGAAGGAGAGGAGTGTGAGGGGATGAAGAAGCGGGGTGTGAGGGGAGGAAGGAGAGGATTTGAGGGGAGGAAGGAGAGGAGTGTGAGGGGATGAAGGAGAGGATTTGAGGGGAGGAAAGAGAGGAGTGTGAGGGGAGGAAGGAGCAGGGTGTGAGGGGAGGAAAGAGAGGAGTGTGAGGGGAAAAAGGAGCAGGGTGTGAGGGGAAAAAGGAGCAGGGTGTGAGGGGAAAAAGGAGCAGGGTGTGAGGGGATGAAGAAGCGGGGTGTGAGGGGATGAAGGAGAGGAGTGTGAGGGGATGAAGAAGCGGGATGTGAGGGGAGGAAAGACAGGAGTGTGAGGGGAGGAAGGAGCGGGGTGTGAGGGGAGGAAAGAGAGGAGTGCGAGGGGAAGAAGGAGAGGAATGTGAGGGGATGAAGGAGCAGGACTGTGAGGGGATGAAGGAGCGTGCGGGCTCCAGGCAGGAGGAGCTGGCGAGGAGCGGCTGAGCCGGTGCTGCAGCTGAACCTGCCCGGAATAATAAACGGCAGCCACGGCACCTCCGTCCTGCCAGGGACAGTGCCCGCAGCCAGGGCCACCACCCCAGCCTGGCCCGTGCCCACCCCAGCCCCAGCACCTGCTGGATTTACCCTCGGAGACCGCAAAGTGCTCGAAAAGCGACGAGGAAATATTAATCAGCTGGAGGTGCCACAAGTGGGTGGCCCTGCTGCCGTGCTGGTGGCACCATAGCCTGGCATGTGCCACCAGCAGCCGTGGTTGGGTTCCTGGGTGAGGACAGGGATCCTCCTGCCTCAGGACATCGGATCAGATCCTCCCAACGGAGCAATCCCTGCCCAAGCGCAGGAGGTTTTGCCATTGATCCACCAAGGAAGATGAAATCCATGCCCCAGCTGGGACATCGCCCACCAGCAGGCCAAGGAAAAGCATCACCAGCCACCACAATCCCCGCCCAGAGTACAAATTCCAGCTC
Organism: Taeniopygia guttata; assembly: GCF_003957565.2. Lineage (NCBI taxonomy): Eukaryota > Metazoa > Chordata > Aves > Passeriformes > Estrildidae > Taeniopygia > Taeniopygia guttata. The sequence goes on along the minus strand of NC_044238.2, from coordinate 2,637,021 downwards.
GGATCAGGTGGATCAAGGTGGGATCACCTTTCCCCAAGCACCTGGATCCCAGCCCCACACTCTGCCCCTCTCAGCAGCACCCACCAGGGTCCATCTCCTCTCCCAGTTTGGGAATGGGGTGTTGGGAACACTTGGCTGCCGGAGGTTGCCATGGCAAACTCGATGTAAAGCTGTCAAGGATGCTGTTTATGTTGCCAAGTGGGGAGGAAGGGAAAAAAAATAATAAAAAGAAAAAAAATAAAATAAAAATCAACTCCCCCAAAATTCCCCTTCCTTGGCTTGGGTTCGAGATTTTTTTTTTCTTATTGGGAATCTGAAGCTGCATCTGCAGTGGGATGAGAGAGGCTGCATGGACAGGGACGTTCTCCAGACGGACAGACGGACCCCACGAGCCAAAGTTGCCAATTAAAGGAGAAAAAACGGCCTTGGAGCACCTTTGCTGCCCCTGGAGAGGCCACAGGGAGGTGAAAATCCTCTGGAATGGCTGAATCCAAGGAGGAATCACCGGGAGAGACCCGTGGGGTGCTGCCATCACCGGGGGGGGGTTGGGGAGGGGACGAGACCCCCCTGCAGCCCCCCAGAGCCAGGGGAGGCACTTTCCCAGCGGGAATGTGGGACTGGACTCTGCACTGGCACCTGGGCACAGCTGTCCTGCCCTACGCCAACAGGTGACAGCCTTGGGGACAGGGAGGGCACAGCGGGGCTGAGGTGACAGCTTTGGGAACAGGGAGGGCACCAGGAGAGGGGTGACAGCCTTGGGGACAGGGAGGGCACAGTGGGGCTGAGGTGACAGCTTTGGGGACAGGGAGGGCACCGAGGGGAGGAGGTGACAGCTTTGGGGACAGGGAGGGCACCAGGAGAGGGGTGACAGCCTTGGGGACAGGGAGGGGGCAGAGCAGGGCTGAGGTGACAGCTTTGGGGACAGGGAGGGCACCGAGGGAAGGAGGTGACAGCTTTGGGGACAGGGAGGGCACTGGGAGAGGGGTGACAGCCTTGGGGACAGGGAGGGCACAGCGGGGCCGAGGTGACAGCCTTGGGGACAGAAAGGGCACTGTGGGGCTGAGGTGACAGTTTTAGGGACAGAAAGGGCACTGCAGGGCCGAGGTGACAGCTTTGGGGACAGGGAGGGCACTGCGGGGCTGAAGTGACAGGTTTGGGGACAGGGAGGGCATCAGGAGAGGGGTGGCAACCTTGGGGACAGGGGCCTGCAGCAGGTCCCTGTCCCACCAGGACACGGCCACGTGGAGCAAGAGGTGCCCAGCCCGGTTGGTGGGGGATGTCACAGGGGAGATTTTGGGGGGATTTCGGGGGGATTTCAGGGGGGGATTTCAGGGGGGATTTCACGGGGGGGATTCAGGGGGATTTCACGGGGGGTTTCAGGGGGATTTCACGGGGGGGATTCAGGGGGATTTCAGGGGGGATTTCACGGGGGGGGTTTCAGGGGGATTTCAGGGGGATGTCACGGGGGGATTTCGGGGGTCCCCAGCGTCCCCCCGGAGCCCGAGGGCAGCGGGGGGGCCCCGGCAGCGCTGGGCGCCCCTCCCCTGCACACTCACCAAATCGCAATGTGCAGATGGCAGCGCTCCGCTCCCGCTCCTGCCCGTTCCCAGCACCACCCCTGGCACGGGAAGCCTTCCCCGCTTAACCCCTGCGGCGCCGGGGACACCGCCGGGCACCGGGGACACCGCCGGGCTGTCACCTCGGAGAGCAGAGGGACCAACCTCACGCTCAGGGCTGGCTGAAAGGGGCAGGGGACATCCCAGCCGGGATTGTCACCCTCGGGGAGGACGGGCAGGGTGGCAAGAAGGTCACGGTGGGGGAACCACCATGCTGGTGCCACGGGACAAAGCCAGGCTGTGACAGCCCGGACAGCCCCCAGGACGCTCAGGGACCTTGTGCCAGCTCTGGAGGATCTGTCCCCTCCCCTCGGCCGAAAGCAGAAGCGGTGGCACTCGGGGACAGCCACCTGTGGCACCCGCGGGATGTCCCCTCCTCCCGCAGCAGCATCCGCTTCCTCCGCCAGGGGTGGGGACAGCGACACTGCCCTGCCCGGGGGGGCCACCCGCACCCGGCAGCGACACCCCCGCCACACCTTGGGGACACTCCAGAGCCAGACCCCGGCACGGGGGATCCTGCGGGGATCCGGCCCCTGGGGCTGCTCCTGGGCAGGGCAGGTTCCCCTCGTCCCCGTGGGTCCCCACGAGTGACAATTCCTGTCTCCTGCAAGTGACAATTCCCGTGTCCTGCAAGTGACAATTCCCATGTCCTGCAAGTGACAATTCCCATCTCCCACGAGTGACAATTCCTGACTCCCGCAAGTGACAATTCCCATCTCCCACGAGTGACAATTCCCGTGTCCTGCAAGTGACAAGTCCCGACTCCTGCAAGTGACAATTCCCCATCTGCTGCAAGTGACAATTCCCCGTCTCCCATGAGTGACAATTCCCGACTCCTGAAAGTGACAATTCCTGACTCCTGCAAGTGACAATTCCCCGACTCCTGAAAGTGACAATTCCCCGTCTCCTGCAAGTGACAATTCCCGTGTCCTGCAAGTGACAATTCATGTGTCCTGCAAGTGACAATTCCCATCTCCTGCAAGTGACAATTCCCGTCTCCTGCAAGTGACAATTCCCATCTCCCACGAGTGACAATTCCCGTGTCCCGTGAGTGACAATTCCCATCTCCTGAAAGTGACAATTCCCATGTCCTGCAAGTGACAATTCCCATCTCCTGAAAGTGACAATTCCCATCTCCCGTGAGAGACAATTCCCATGTCCTTCAAGTGACAATTCCCATGTCCTGCAAGTGACAATTCCCATCTCCTGAAAGTGACAATTCCCATCTCCCGTGAGAGACAATTCCCATGTCCTTCAAGTGACAATTCCCATGTCCTGCAAGTGACAATTCCCATCTCCCGCAAGTGACAATTCCCATCTCCCGCAAGTGACAATTCCTGTCTCCTGCAAGTGACAATTCCCATCTCCCACAAGTGACAATTCCCATGTCCCGCAAGTGACAATTCCCATCTCCCACGAGCGACAATTCCCGACTCCCACACTCCTCCCTGTCCACGACATCGCGTTGGGGACGAGGAAGGGGACACGCCACGGCTCCCACAGGCTCAGGGTGCCACACGCTGCAGGCAGAGAGCCGCTGTCCCCGCGGTGTCACCGTCACCCCCGGTGCCAGCCCCGCAGCTTTTCCTCCCACACGGCTGTGCCAAGCACACCATTCCCGGTGCCAGCCACGGGGCTGCCACGTGCAGGGCACAAGGCTGGGGGCCTGTCCCCAAACCAGCTGTCACCCCCTTGGCCGCAGATCCTCGTCCCCACACCGGTGACACCACGGGTGGGGATGCCAGCAGAGCGTTGTCCCATCCCTGCCTGTGTCACACCACCCTCCTCCTCCTCTCCTTCCTCCTGCCAGGCTGCGGGACCCACAGGAGGGATGGCAGCAGGGCCAAGGTCACAGGGAAAGCAGAAGGAAAAGGCAGGAGGAGGTGACATTCCCCAAAACGCATGTCCCTGCCGCCACCCTGCAGGGCACTCACGCGGCCACGCTCATTCCAGCTGCCCTGGCTCCCATTTTGCTCCTATTTTGCCTCCTGCTAATTGACGTTGGAAAACTGCTGGCTTTTGGCGTGCCCAAGGCAGCAATTAACTCCCGCAAAAGGGCAGGGAAGAGGCTGGAGGCGGAACGCTGGGCACAGCCTTGGCGCGGATGCCATCCATGACGTGGCTCCCCAAATCCCGCTGCCCTGATCCCCAAAATCCGCATCCCTCAGCCCCTAAACCCATCCCTGAGCCCCAAACCCCCCCAGCTCTGAGCCTGCTGCCACCAGGGGCTGTGACAGCTCGTGCTGTCCAGGCTTCCAAAAGTGTCACATCCACGTGCCAAAGCCAGCGGGCGCAGCTGGCGGTGCCGGGGGTCAGGAATCTGAATCGGGGCTTCCCCGAGCCTCAGGGTGCAGCAGCCCAGGAATTCCAGGGGGGGTGGAAGTAAAAGAAAAGCAGGGAGCCTCCAGGCGAGCTGTCAGGGGGAATGTTTCCATCTAAGGCCTTGGTATTTTTCTCTGGCGGCGCCTGCACTAAATCAGCGCCGCTCCTCTCATTATTCTCTCGAGCTTTAGAAGGTAGCGAGGCCACGGTGCAGGAATGCAGGAGGATGGGGAGCAAAGCAGCCTCTCCTGCAGCAAAAACACCTGCAGGGCTCACCCTCTGCAGGGGCACAGCAACCCCCTGGGGACAGCCCCTCTGCCGTCTTTTAACACCAACGTGGTTTTGGTTTGGGATCCTCTGGCCACCAAAATCACAGAACGCGGCTTTCACCTGCCTGTAACATCCAGAGGATTTCAAAAGACGTGTTGATGTGGTGCTTAGGGACACGGTGTAGTGCTGGGTTTGGCACTGCTGGCTTAAGGATTGCACCTGACAACCTTAAAGATCTTTTCCAACCCAACAATTCCGTGATTTCAACCCCAACAATTCCGTGATTCACCTGCCTGTAACATCCAGAGGAGTTCAAAAGACGTGTTGATGTGGTGTTTAGGGACACGGTGTAGTGCTGGGTTTGGCACTGCTGGCTTAAGGATTGCACCTGACAACCTTAAAGATCTTTTCCAACCCCAACAATTCCGTGATTCTACACAGCAGCCCCCAGGTAGGGAGGAGTTGGGCTGCCTTGCTCTTTGCTCTGCATCTGTCCCTCTCTCCCCCAAATTCACCCGGTCCCTGGAGGTCACAGTGGCACAGCCCCAGCGCTGCCAGGTTGGGAGGATTGGCATCGAGGTTTTCCCCACTCCTTCCTGGCACCAGGAATCGGGTTTTTCACCGGGAAGCCACCACGGGGTGATGTGGCAGCAGCTGGCACGCAGCGGGTGCCCCTTCTCTGCTCTCTTCCCTTCCCTCCGGGCAGATCTGCTGCAGGGACGTGTCCAGGGCAGCAGCTCCCACCCTGCTGCCCCCTCCAGACCCATGCTGGGCTCGGCTTAGCGCTGATTCCAAAGCCGAGGTTTGGGATTTGGGCAGCTTGGAATTGTGGAGCAGGACCGGAGGATAACAACGAGGCAGCAAAGCAGGTCCTGGGGCTGCTCTGGCAGCACCCCCAGGATGGACACAGAGCAGCGGTCACTCCCAGCCCTGTCAGAGCCACCTGGACCCTCCCAGCTGCTGGCACACCTGGCCAGCAGCGAGGTGGCACCAGGAATCCTGGCAGGATGGGGATCCCCTGGGCAGGGAGATGCTGCAGAATAAACACTAGAAAGATGGTCTCTTTAGCATTCAGGGGAAACTGAATATCCTCAAAAAGTGACGTAACAGATTCAAAAGAGAAGAAGGAAAGGAGAGGCTGAAAAACCTCAACCCTTGCTCCTCCTCTAACAATTACTAATAAACCCCCAGAACATACTGCTGGAACTAGATGCAGGGTAGGATGAAAAATCATAAGCCACACATATCTTGAACAGACTCCAGTATCTTTACAAGCGCCTTAAAAATCACTGTCACTGTCCTGGGAGGTCCCTGAGGGGCAGGAGAGGCCAGGGGAAGGCTGGGGCAGTGTCCGAGCAGGAGGGAGGAGCCCGGAGCCCTCTGCCCCAGAGCCCTTCCTGGGCACAGCCCCAAGCAGGATTTTGGGTTTTTGCATCTCGGGAAGGACGGCGGGATTTTGGCAGGAGATGGGGCTGAGCCTGGTGTATCCCAGCCCAGGGCAGGGATGCTCCTGCCATCCCCATCTCTCTCATGGGACGGGGCAGCCCAGGAGCAGTCGGTGCCCAGCTCATCACCCCACACACCTGAGATCCCCCAAATCCCGACTCCCACCTTCCCACATCCCTTTGGAAAGCACAGAATTTTAAAATCGGCTTAAATTCGATCCAAACCCAGAGCACGGCGCAGTCCAAGAGGCAAAACAACACTCGGGGGGACAGCAGAGCCACCGGGCAGGACAGGAGGACACAGGCCCGGTATTTTTAGCAGGATTACACAGGGACAGGGGATTCCTACCCCGAAAATCCCTGGGGGCTGAAAATAGGGCCCGTCACTTCCTCCAGCAGCAGCAGCCGGGGGAAGCATCAGCTGCTCCGGGAAGGCAGGAGGAGGAGAGGGGCAGCCCGTGGGTTTTTCGGGGTGTCCAGGACACCCTGGGGCACCTGGTGGCTCACCTTGTCACCGCCAGGAGCTTCCTCTTCCCTGCTCCGTGAAGAATCCCATGGGGAAAATTAAAAAAAATTTAAAAAACGGCAGAAATCCCTCCTAAAAATGCCTCTGAGGAAACTGAGGCAGGAGGGGGGGAGCTGGTGGGACAGCACAGGGAATTTGGGGGGTCGCCTAAAGCTGCAGTTGTGGCAGGAGGGGATTGCCAACGATTCCAGATGTGCTGTAGGAGAACCCCAACGATTCCAGATGTGCTGTAGGGTGACAATTCCAGCAGGAGGATGCACAGGGAAGGGCTGGGGACAGCGATGCCCCTCCTGCCACTGCCACCACGTCAGGCGGGACGGGTGTCCCAGCTCCGAGAATTCCCGCTCTGGATCACAGCCCTGCCGGCCACCCCGTAACTCCTGCCAGCCCGCCTAGCTGGGATCACTTTCTCCGCACTCCTCCAGCACTAAATATGTGTTTTACCATCAAAAAAAACCAAAAAAACCAAAAAAAACCCAAAAAACCCAACAAAAAAACTCCCCAAAAAAAACCCCAGAAAAAACCCACAAAAATAACAAACAAAAAACCCAAAAAAACCCCCAAACAAAAAATAAAAAAAAAATCAAAAAACCCACCAAATAAACAAAACAAACAAGCAAAATAAAAAAACCAAATAAACCAAACAAAACAAAAATAAACTCAAAAAAGCCCAAAAAACTAAATAAAAAAATAAAACAAAAAAACCCCAAAAAACCCAAAAACCCCCAAAAAATCAAATAAACCAAACAAAAAATAAACCCCAAAAATAAAAAAGTAAAACAAAAAACAAATAAAAACCAAAAACAAACAAACAAACAAAAGAAATAAACCAAACCAAAAATCACCAAAAAAACCAAATAAACCAACCAAACAAAAAAACTAAAAAAACACCCAAAAAAAGAAAAAAAAAGCAAAACAAAAAAAAACCCAAATAAACCAACCAAACAAAAAAACCAAACCCCCACCAAGAAAAAAAAAAAAGACAAAACAAAAAAAAACCCCAAAAAAACCACCAAAAGAAAAAAAAAACAAAAAAAAACACCAAAAACCCGAGCCCAGCGCCAATTTTCTAAGGGACCAACCAGCAACGAGGGATGGGAGAGGAGTACGAAAAAAATTAAATAAATAAATTTTAAAAAAAATTAAAAAAAGGCCGGGAGCGCTTTTCGCTGCCGCAAAAGGGTTAAAAAAATAAAGTCGGGAAAAGCGATAGGAAAAACACACGCGGCTCCCAGGGAAGAGCTGCTCCCGTTTCCCTTCCCAACATGCCCCGCTCCTGGGAAAGTGTGGGATGTTTTCCATATATAACTGCGAACTGTTCCATGCAGTAAGAAGTCTAATTAAAGGGAGCCAGGCGAGCAGGGAAGGCGATATTTACCCGGGAGAAAATCCTTAAAAATCCTTTAAAATCCTTAAAATGCAGACCCTTGCCCAGCAAGGGGGGAAAAAGAGAGAAAAATAATAATAATAAAAAAAAAGGAATGTGGTGGTGTGGAAATCGCAAAAAAAAATAGGGGAAAAAAAACAGGCGGGAGAGGCAAATCGGAGCTTGGAAAATATGGAGAAATAGGAAGGGAGAGCCAGATGGGCCAGGAGAGCATGGGGAGGGGCAGGGCAGGAAATAGGGAAAGTTCCTCGGAGCTGGGAATGAGCTGGGAGTAAACTGGGAATGAGCTGGGACTAAACTGGGAATGATGTGGGAATGAGCTGGGAAAGAGATGGGAATAAACTGGGAATGAGGTGGGAATAAACTGGGAATGAGGTGGGAATGAGCTGGGAGTAAACTGGGAATGAGCTGGGAATAAACTGGGAATGAGGTGGGAATGAGCTGGGGATAAACTGGGAATGACGTGGGAATGAGCTGGGAAAAAACTGGGAATGACATGGGAATGAGCTGGGAATAAACTGGGAATGAGCTGGGAAAAAAACTGGGAATAAACTGGGAATGAGGTGGGAATGAGCTGGGAATGAGATGGGAATAAACTGGGAATGAGCTGGGAATAAACTGGGAATGAGCTGGGATGAGCTGGGAATAAACTGGGAATGAGCTGGGAATAACTGGGAATGAGCTGGGAATGGGCTGGGAATAAACTGGGAATAAACTGGGAATGAGATGGGAATGAGCTGAGAATGAGCTGGGAATAAACTGGGAATGAGCTGGGAATGAGGTGGGAATAAACTGGGAATGAGGTGGGAATGAGCTGGGAGTAAACTGGGAATGAGCTGGGAATAAACTGGGAATGAGGTAGGGATGAGCTGGGAATAAACTGGGAATGAGCTGGGAATGAGCTGGGAATAAACTGGGAATGAGCTGGGAATAAACTGGGAATTAACTGGGAATGAGCTGGGAGGGGGCACAGCCACCCAGGCTCTTCCTTCCCCGTCTCCCCGAGGTGGGAGCAGCGAGGATCTGGGCAAAGAAGCAGGAATGGGCTTGGAAAATAAATGAAATCAATCTGAACGGGAATCTGGGCGGGCGGGAGGGATGGAAATGGGGGTGGGAAATGCCTGGAGGGATCCAGGGTGGGCGGCAGGGAAGGGGCACCACCCTGGGCACCCATCCCGGGCACCCACAGGCTCTCAGCCCGGCCCAGCTGGACCCCACCGGTGTTTTGGGGGAACTGTCTGTCTTCCCGCGTCCAGAGGGATGGAAAAACCCTTGGAAAAAGCCTGGATGTGCTTTCCAGAGGCGCTTTGCTGGAGCTGAGCTCCACCAGCGCCAGGCACTGCCCTAAGCCAGAGCAGGGACAGCATTCCCGGTTCCAGGGGGAGTCACAGCAATTAAAACCCGTGAGCAGGCTTTAATTAAGTGCTGATTGATTATATGAGTTTGGGGAGAGGCACCACCACCACCACCACCACCATCATCATCATCATCACGGGTGAGGATTCCAACTGGATGGGGCTCTTTGCTCCCTAAAATTGCACCTTGTCTTGTTGCCACCCTGCAGTCACCCCGACCTGCAGCCATGGAGTGTGGGGTGTCATTCCCAGCCCTGGCATTCCAAACTGTGTCATTCCCAGACCTGTCAGTCATTCCCAGCCCTGTCAATCATTCCCAGCTCTGACATTCCCAACCCTGACATTCCAAACTGTGTCATTCCCAGACCTGTCAGTCATTTCCAGCCCTGTTACTCCCAATCCTGACATTCCCAGCCCTGTCAGTCATTCCCAGCCCTGTCAATCATTCCCAATCCTGACATTCCCAACTGCGTTATTCCCAGTCCTGACATTCCCAGCCCTGTCAATCATTCCCAGCCCTGTCAACCATTCCCAACCCTGACATTCCCAACCCCGACATTCCCAGCCCTGTCAGTCATTCCCAGCCCTGTCATTCCCAGCCCTGTCAGTCATTCCCAGCCCTGTCAGTCATTTCGAGCCCTGTCAATCATTCCCAACCCTCTGCAAACTGGGATATCCCTCCATAAACTGGGATATCCCTGCAGCAAACTGGGATATCCCTCCATAAACTGGGATATCCCTCCATAAACTGGGATATCCCTCCATAAACTGGGATATCCCTCTGGCAAACTGGGATATCCCTCTGCAAACTAGGATATCCCTCCATAAACTGGGATATCCCTCTGCAAACTGGGATATCCCTCCATAAACTGGGATATTCCTTTGGCAAACTGGGATATCCCTCTGCAAACTGGGATATCCCTCCATAAACTGGGATATCCCTCCCCTGGGACAGACATCCCTGCCAGGAGGGACTGGGGCCTTCCAGCCCTGCTGCACGGCCCCAAAAACAGGTTTTTTTTGCCATAAATGTGCCATAAATCCCAGCTAACCCCAAAAAACCCACAACCTGCAACGACGCTGGGATGGAATCCCACCACGGTTCGGGATGAAAGAGATGAAAGAGACCTTAAAGCTCATCCCATTCCCCGGGCAGGGAAACCTCCCGTTATCCCAGGGAGCCCCAAACCCAACGCGGCCTTGCTTGGCTCAGACACACCGGGGGCACGGACAGACCCCAAAAACCGCCCCAAAAACCCCAAAAGCTGTGCCCAGCCCCCAGCCAGGAGGGACAGGGCGGCTCTGGGGTCAGCGGAGGTGACGGTGGCCCCCGGCCCCGTGTGCTGGCCCGGCCCCGCGTGGGGCCCGAGGCGGCAGCGCTAATCCCGGGATAATTGCGGCTTTGGCAGCGATAGGGCCCAGATTAGTGGGGAAATCCTGGTGTTAGGGGCACCCAGCTGGCACCCAGCTGGCACCGGGAGGCGCGGAGCCAACGGAGAGAGGGATCCCGGGAATACAGCGAGGGATCTGCGGGATACAGTGAGGGATCTGTGGGAATACAGCGAGGGATCTGTGGGATAAATTGAGGGATCTGTGGGATACAGTGAGGGATCTGGGAATACAGTGAGGGATCTGTGGGATGCAGTGAGGGATCTGTGGGAATACAGGGAGGGATCTGTGGGAATACAGGGAGGGATCTGTGGGAATACAATGAGGGATCTGTGGGAATACAGTGAGGGATCTGCGGGATACAGTGAGGGATCTGTGGGATACAGCGAGGGATCTGTGGGAATACAATGAGGGATCTGTGGGATACAGGGAGGGATCTGTGGGAATACAATGAGGGATCTGTGGGATACAGTGAGGGATCCACAGGAATACAGCAAGGAATCTGTGGGATACAGTGAGGGATCTGTGGGATAAAGCGAGGGATCTGTAGGATACAGCGAGGGATCTGTGGGAATATAGTGAGAGATCCTGGGAATACAGCAAGGAATCCCAGGAATATAGTGAAGGATCTGTGGGACACAGTGGGGGATCTGTGGGAATATAGTGAGGGATCTTGGGAATACAACAAGGAATCCCAGGAATATAGTGAAGGATCTGTGGGATACAGTGAGGAATCTGCAGGAATACAGCAAGGGATCCACAGGATACAGTGAGGGATCCATGGGAATACAGCGAGGGATCTGTGGGAACACAATGAGGGATCCACAGGGATACAGCGAGGGATCTGTGGAAATACAGGGAGGGATCTGTGGGAATACAGTGAGGGATTCAGGGGAATACAGCAAGGGATCCATGGGAATACAGTGAAGGATCCCGGGAACACAGGGCGGATTCCCCGGACACCGGCACCCAGCACGGACACACACACAGCCATGGCTCAGGGTGTGATTCCCGCTCCCCATCCCAATGGAAAAATGCCAAACCCACGGCCAGGATTCCCCTCCAGCCCAGCTGTCCCTGACGGAATCCCCTCTGCTCCCAAGGCTCTGCCTCCTCTCCCCTTTCCCAGCATTTCCCCTGCAGGATCAGGGGCCTTCCTCACCCTCTCCATCACCTTCCACCACGGGCAGGGGCTGGGCAGGGGGGTTTGCTCCTGGAGTAACGAGGAGAGCAGGAATGCAGGGTGGGAGCTTGGATTGGGGTTGTCCAGAACCGTGGGGGATCCTCCAGAACTGTTTGGGATCCTCCAGAACTGTGTGGGATCCTCCAGACCTGTTTTGGATCCTCCAGAACTCTGTGGGATCATCCAGAACTGTTTGGGATCCACCAGAACTCTGTGGGATCCTCCAGACCTATTTGGGATCCTCCAGAACTGTTTGGGATCCTCCAGAACTGTTTGGGATCCTCCAGAACTGTTTGGGATCCCCCAAAGCTTTGTGGGATCCCCTAGAACTCTGTGAGATCCCCCAGAACTGTTTTGGATCCTCCAAAACTGTGTGGGATCCCCCAAACCTTTGTGGGATCCCCCAGAACTCTGTGAGATCACCCAGAACTGTGTGGGGTGCCCCAGAACTGTTTTGGATCCCCCAGACCTGTGTGAGATCCCTCAAACCTGTGTGGGATCCTCCAGAACTGTTTGGGATCTTCTAGAATTGTTTTGGATCCTCCAGAACTGTGTGGGATCCCCCAAACCTTTGTGGGGTGCCCCAGCACCACCTTGGCTGCTCCCACACTGGAGGGGAGGCAGGTCCTGCGTAAGGAGGCTGAGATTTGGGAAAATCCCTCTGCTCCCTGCTGGCTTTTCCTGGATCCCCGTTCCCAAAGGATCACCCCGAGAGGGAACAGATCCCAGCTGGCTCCGGGCACGGAGACACAACAGAACCGGCCCAGCGCGGGCAGCCGCGTCCGGGGCAGCGCGAGGAGGAAGGGAGGCTCCCTCAGCGTCCTTCCCAGAGGGAAAAGGGACAGTCCCGAGCCTGGAAAGGCCAGGAAACACTTCCAGCTCCTCGCTCTGACCCTCGGGGCCGCAGGGCCACGTCCCCCCAGCGCTGCAGGAATTCCATCTGCAGCATCTGCCCGGGATTCCAGCATGCGCTTCACGTCCGACTGCAGGAGCCGGAGCATCCCCTGGCTGCTGACCTGCACGGAGACACCCATCTGCTGCTGCTGCTGCTGCTGCTGGAGGTGCAGCAGCGCAGGAAAAGCCATTCCTGATCGGGCTCCAGGCAGGAGATGCTCCAGCAGGTGCCCAGGGAGGTGAGACAGGCACAGAGCGCATCCACGGATGGGGAGAGGTGGGAAAACAGCGCCGAAAATGGGAAGTGGGGAACAGTCAGGGGCTGGCACAACAGAATCCAGCGGTGGGTACGGAGCTGGAGCATGGCATGGACGGGTTTTGATGGGCTGTAGCCATCCTGGGGAATTCATGGATACTGAGGGAATGCAGAGCTTCCCTCTGGCTGCCCTGGGAGCCTGGCAGGGGTCAGGAACCCCCCTGGACAGAGCCCCCAGAGACACTGGCTGTGATCTCTGCCCATGGAAAAGAGTTTTCAATCTTACAGCATGAATTACAAGCTCTGAGTGTTTGATATAAGTAATAATTAAGTGTGGCACGGGTGCAAAAGTAAAATTTTAGGTTTCTAGATTAGGGGTCCAAAGGGGACAAGATGGAGGAAATTGGGTGTGCCTTGTCCTTTTTCTCCTTCTTCATGCCCTCCATGTTTCACTGTGGTGTTGGCATTTTTCTGTTGGTTCAGGCTGGGGACACACTGTCCAACGTAGGTGACAGATATTGGCACGTTATTGTAAATCCAGCACAGGTAGTTTGTGGTATTTAATGTTTGTACCATCCCACTGAGGGCAGAGCCCCACACGCTGCCCTGCAGGACAGAGCTGCGGCAGGGCAGCAGAACATGTTAGAGATAAACAGAATAAACAACCTTGAAACAGCACAGACCAATTATGGCTTCTGCTTTGGCAGCGGGGCACAAGGACAGAGACTTTCTACAATCTCAGAATCATCAATACCTCAGATTCCAACAGATACCATCACAGCCCCCTCTGGATGAGCTTCCCCCAAAACCAGGGAGAAGAATCTCAGCACCCTGCATGTGCTTCCAGCCTTTTCCACCTCCTCTAGGAGCCCCAACCAGCACCCAGCACTCTCCAATAAATCCAAAATGTCCCTGAGGTGAGAAACCTGTGGATTTAACACCCCAGGGAAGCCAGAGCAGGTAGCAGGACGAGGTTTTCCAGCTGGATTTCCCCATGGGGATGCTGTTTACTTTCTCCTTCCCCCAGGAAATCTCCTGCTGACTCAGGAAACACCCTCAGGCACAGCTCTGCAGGGAGCAGACACTTCCCAGCCGCAGCTTTGGTCCTTCCTTTCGTTTTTTTGGCCGGTCCACTTGGGGTCAGATTGGAGAGCAATCAGTCACTTGGGAAATAACACCACTCCAGGCCTCCTCCCTCAAAGAAACCTCAAAAGACAGCATTTAAGACGAGCTTAATTTGGACAACTAAAAATAGCCAGCACCAGTCACACTGGAAAATGCAGGATGTGGAGTTTCACCCTCTCCCAGCTCCAGCCTGCACACAAAGCGGGGTGTTGTGGCCCCCAAATTTTAGGGATTTGTCCCTAGGGATGAGCTGGCTCCCACAGGGAACCCACCAGGACCCTCTGAGGCCCATCCCAGAGCCCTGCTCCGATGGAAGTGTGGGGACCCAAATCTTTCCCGGGCAGGATGTGGTGACTCAGAGCCACGTCTGCAGCGGGACACCCAGGAAAGCTCCCAGCCACTGTCCCAGCTTCTCCCAGCCCATCCACGGCTCCCAGCCCGGCTCCTGCAGCTGATTCAGCCCCACAGCCAGGCCCGTGCCACCGGGATGAATCCTGGTTGTCATTCCCGCTGCTCCAGAGGCTGTCACCCACACTGTCACCCCTCTTCCAGCCTCACTCCGGCCATCCTGGGGTTCCTCCAGCACCAGCCTGCCCTCATTTCCCTGCACTAATCCCTCCCTGCTCCAGAGGAATCATGTTTAACTCAAGGTTCACGCCTGTGCCATCGGGATGAATCCTGGTTGTCATTCCCACTGCTCCAGAGGCTGTCACCCACGCTGTCACCCCTCTTCCAGCCTTGCTCTGGCCATCCTGGGGCTCCTCCAGCACCAGCCTGCCCTCATGTCCCTCCACTAATCCCTCCCTGCTCCAGAGGAATCATGCTTAACTCAAGGTTCATGCCTGTGTCATCGGGATGAATCCTGGTTGTCATTCCCACTGCTCCTGAAGCTGTCACCCAGAGTGTCACCCCTCTTCCAGCCTTGCTCTGGCCATCCTGGGGTTCCTCCAGCACCAGCCTGGCCTCATTTCCCTGCACTCTAATCCCTCCCTGCTCCAGAGGAATCATGTTTAACTCAAGGTTCACGCCCGTGCCACCGGGATGAATCCTGGTTGTCATTCCTGCTGGTCCCAAGGTTGTCACCCATGCTGTCACCCCTCTTCCAGCCTCGCTCCGGCCATCCTGGGGTTCACCCAGTGCCAGCCTGGCATTCCCAGCTGCAAATCCAGCCTGCCCTCATTTCCCTGCACTAATCCCTCCCTGCTCCAGAGGCAGGAATCATGTTTAACTCAAGGTTCACGCCTGTGCCATGGGGATGAATCCTGGTTGTCATTCCCGCTGCTCCCGAGGCTGTCACCCACGCTGTCACCCCTCTTCCAGCCTCGCTCCGGCCATCCTGGGGTTCACCCAGTGCCAGCCTGGCATTCCCAGCTGCAAATCCAGCCTGCCCTCATTTCCCTGCACTCTAATCCCTCCCTGCTCCAGAGGCAGGAATAATGTTTAACTCCAGGTTCACGCCGGAGCAGCAGCTCCCTCCCAGCCCCGCTCAGCCCCAGGCGCGTCCCCAGCGCCGAGGCCGTGCCGGATCCCCGCTGCTGGCACGGGCACACACCCAGCTCCGCCAGGAAGCCCCTCTGGAGCTGCGGGAAGCTCCGGGAAGCTGGCACGGCGCGCTGCCAGCTGCAGCAGCCATCCGTCACGCCGGGCTGAGCGCTGCAGGTGCCACGAGAATCCCACATCCCGCTCCGAGCCGTCGCATCTCCCCCAGGATCATCCCAAAATCAGCGGCCTTGGACAGAGCAAGGAGGAGAGTGCTGGAGGACTGAGCCATCTCCTGGCTCGTCCCGCTGTCCCTGGGCTGCCTGTGGAATGGCAGCAGTGGGAAAGAAGCTTTCCTCCAGGATCCTGGGCTGTGTCCCCAGCGGCACGGGGTTGTTTTTAAGAAGCTGTCGAGAAGGTGGGAAGGGAGGCGAGGAGCTGGAATACCGAGAGGGCCACGCCACTAAGCCTCTGGAAAAGCTGGAGAGGCGAGGGGAGGCATTCCCAAACAGGAACAAAAGGCGAGAAGCGAAAAGCCGAGGGCATTCCAGGGGCCAAGGAAAAGCTGAGGGCATTCCAGGGGCCAGGAAAAGCCGAGGGCATTCCAGGGGCCAAGGAAAAGCCGAGGGCATTCCAGGGGCCAAGGAAAAGCCGAGGGCATTCCAGGGGCCACGGGCACCTCCCGGCTGAGCGAGGGGTGGCAAAGGGACACTAAAGCTCCAGCTGCTGCTGCAGGGTCCTTAATTAGCATCTCGAGAAACGGCGCCGAAAATCAGATACCTTCTGCCCGAAATCCGAGCCCGGAGCCGAAAATCCGATCTCCGACCCCCGATGCTCAAAGAGCAAAGGTCACTTCCAACCCCACACCAGCCTTGCCACCACCCCACGGTCCCCACGGTGCCCGGATTCACCCGTGCCCACCGCCACCCCCCCAGACCTCGCAGAGGCAGCACGGTGAGGGCCAGCGGCTTATTTTTAGCCTGGAGAAGGCAGGAGCAGCCATCCCGATCTTGCCCTTGGCATGGGACACGCCGCTGTCCCCCCACCGGCCACCCGCACCCCGCTGCCCCCCGGCTCTGCAGCGCTGGGCTGGCATCGCCTGCCCTGGCACGGCTCCTCGGGCAGCAGCAGGAGGAAGAGGAGGAGGAGGATGCTGGGCTCAGCCCTGGAGCTGCAGCACAAGGAGCAGAGATTATTTACAGCTCCTTCACGGAGCGAGGCAGGGCTGACCTTTGCGAGCGCAGACAAAGAGGAGATGTCGGGAATCGCCGCTGCTGGACCCTTCCCGGCCTGGTGGGATGGCAGAACCACGCTGGGGACGGAGCTGGGGGTTCAGCAGAGGGGAACCAGCCAAGGCCTCGCAGAGCCAAGCTCCGGCGCTGGGATCCCAGCCTGGGAAAAGGAGGGATCGGATTCCTCCCTCCGCGGCCCCGCCGGACAAACTCTTCCGGGTGGGGACTCCTACGCGCCGGGCTCTGCCCAGGCACGGCTCGCTGCTCCTTCCCAAGGCGGCCATGGGGGCACGGGATGGGAAAACCGGGGCTGCTCCTCGCCCCCGGCGCCCCGCTCGGCTCAGCCCGGCTGCCAGCTCAGCCCTGCCCTGGAAGCGTGGAAGGAAAAGTTTCCCCGTCAGCACAAAGCGCGGCACTTGGCCGTAGCTTCCCCTCGGCTGGTCTGCCCTGGACAGGAGTTCCCCGCGCTGGGGACAGCCAAGGGCTTGGCCATGGGTGGGGGTGACAAGGGACAGGCCTGGGGTGGCACTGGGGTGGCACTGGGGTGGCACTGGGGTGGCACTGGGGGTTCCACAGCCCCTGGTGCTGCAGGGAAGGGAAGGATTCCCAAGGCCAGCAGCTCTCCCTTTGGCACTGGGCAATGGACGATCGATCCCATCCCATGATGGACGATCGATCCCACAATGGATGATCAATCCCATCCCATGACGGACAATCGATCCCACGATGGATGATCGATCCCATCCCATGATGGACGATCGATCCCATGATGGATGATTGATCCCATCCCATGATGGACAATCGATCCCACGATGGACGATCAATCCCATCCCATCCCATGATGGATGATCGATCCCATGATGGATGATCGATCCCATCCCATCTCATGATGGACGATCGATCCCACGATGGACGATCGATCCCACAATGGACAATCGATCCCATCCCATGATGGACGATCGATCCCACAATGGATGATCAATCCCATCCCATCCCATGATGGATGATCAATCCCATGATGGACAATCGATCCCACGATGGACGATCGATCCCATCCCATCCCATGATGGATGATCAATCCCACGATGGACGATTGATCCCATCCCATGACGGACGATCGATCCCGCGATGGATGATCGATCCCATCCCATGATGGATGATCGATCCCACATCCCTTCCCTCGCTCCAAAGCTGCAGGATTTGGGCAGAGTGTTGCTGGCATCACCACTGCGTGTTCCCTCCCCAGCCTGCACCCTCCTGGTCCATATTTAGGTTTCCATGTAGGACTTGATGACATGATCCAGAAATCCCAGGAGAACTCCACCAGGGTCCCCACGTCCCTTGTCACCAGCCTGGGCTGGTGGGACACCAGCCCAGGCTGGTGACAAGGGACGTGGGGACCCTGGTGGAGTTCTACACGCTGGAAGGAGCAGGGCCAGCCCCAAAAGGGAATCCCACAATCCCAATTCCTGATTCCCGGGACCTCGCTGTGCATCAGCTTCCCACGTTCAAATCTGAGACCCCTCCCAGAAGCTCACAAACGCAGGAGGACTCTGAACTCAGCTCTTACTCACAGAGAGTTCTCCCAGGATTTAAGGCGCTTAATTAGCGGTTTAAAAGAGTCACCAGCTGGCTGGGTGACACCCCAGCGGGTGTCATGCACTCCACAGGGCTCCAGCTTCCCTCCTGTCCCTACCCAGCCTTACCTTGTGGCTTTTTTCCCTTTTCCTAATGATCCAGCAGAGGGGCAGGGTTTATGAGTCCATAGAAACTCTATTATCCCCGTGCATTAAAGCCAAAAGCAACTAATTAAAACATCAAAGTCACAGGGTTCATTAGCTCAGCCTCAGCGCTGGTAGGAGGTGACAGGGATTGTGGCTGTCACCCGACTGCTCCCAGGGACCCCAAGGCTGGTCCTGCACCCCAAAACACATTCCCAGTCCCAGTGCCACTGGGAAAACCAGTGGCTTCCACTGGAAAACCACTGGGCTGGGCAGGATCCTGTCACCTGCCTGTCCCTGTCCCCCAGCTGGTCACCTTTGTCTGCACCACTGTGGAGAGGAGGGAGGTTGGGGACAGCTCTGCCACCTTTGCCACCAAAGCTCCTTCCCCCAGGAGCATCTCCAGCCCCATCACCACCCATCGGATCCCTATTCCCCCCAGCACAACACAGGGGGACCAGGATGGGTTCAAATTCCCAGCTCTGCACACCAGAGCCCCTCCGGCGTGCCAGAACAGCCATTCCTTACCGGGAATGCTGCAGCAGCCCTGGATCCAGGAGCTCCCAGCTAGCCACTGGGAGATGGGGGACACCAGGGAAGTGGCACCGCCTGTGCTGCAGTGGCCACTTCCCACCTAAGGGCCTGCATCCATCACCGTGGTCACACCGAGCTCTGGTCACTTCCACTGCCATGGTCACACCGAGCACTGGTCACTTCCACTGCCATGGTCACCTCACACTGACCACTGGTCACTTCCACTGCCATGGTCACACCGAGCACTGGTCACTGCCATGGTCACACCAAGCACTGGTCACTTCCACTGCCATGGTCACTTCCACTGCCATGGTCACTTCCACTGCCATGGTCACAGTGACCACTGGTCACTTCCACTGCCATAGTCACTTCCAAGTGCCACGGTCACACCGAGCACTGGTCACTTCCACCGCCATGGTCACAGTGACCACTGGTCACTTCCACTGCCATAGTCACTTCCAGTGCCACGGTCACACTGAGCACTGGTCACTTCCACTGCCATGGTCACAGCGAGCACTGGTCACCTCCCACCTAAGGGCCTGCATCCCACTGTTGTGGTCACACTGACCACTGGTCACTTCCCATTGCCACAGTCACATGGAGCATGGGTCACTTCCCAAACGACCTCCATCCCATTTCCACGGCCATAGTGACCACTGATCACTGCCCAAAGGACCCGCATCCATTTCCACAGCCATACTGACAATTGGTCACTTCCCAAATGACCTGCATCCCATTTCCTCGGCCACACTGACCATCGGTCACTTCCCAAACGACCTGCATCCCATTTCCACACCCACCCTGACCATCGGTCACTGCCCAAACGATCTGCATCCCATTCCCACACCCACACTGACCACTGGTCACTTCCCAAACGACCTGCATCCCATTTCCACAGCCATACTGACAATTGGTCACTTCCCAAACGACCTGCATCCCATTTCCACACCCACCCTGACCATCGGTCACTGCCCAAATGACCTGCATCCCATTTCCACACCCACCCTGACCATCGGTCACTGCCCAAATGACCTGCATCCCATTTCCACAGCCACACTGACCATCGGTCACTGCCCAAAGGACCCGCACCCATTTCCACGGCCACCCTGACCATCGGTCACTTCCCAAACGACCTGCATCCCATTCCCACACCCACACTGACCACTGGTCACTTCCCAAACGACCTGCATCCCACTCCCACACCCACCCTGACCATCGGTCACTTCCCAAAGCCACACCGTGTCTCCCCGCCGGCTCTCGCTGTCCCTGCCCAGGCTCTCCCGGAGCCAGCGGGATGCCCGGGCTCTCCCCGCAGGTTTTCCGGCTCCTTTCCCAGCAGGGCGCAGCCGTGCCCGGCGGGGAGGAGCCGTGGGCGAGGAGGAAGCCGGAGCTGCCAGCCCAGCCCTGGGCCGGGCCCTGCTCGGGGAGCATCCGCAGCAGAGGCAGCAGCGAACGGGCGGCGGCTGCGAGTCCATCCCCATCGCAGGGATTTGGGTCCCCAAATTCCCCGCAGGCTCCAACCCTGCGGGAAAACTGGCCTAGCAATGAGGAAAAACAGGAAAAAAAACCAAAAAAACCTAAAAAAACACACACAACCCTAGAGAGGAGAGGAGAGGGGAACGCGCGGCCCCGGCGAGGGGCGGGCGGGGAAGGAGCGGGCTCGTCTCGCAGGGCTTGGGGACAAGGGGAAACTCCAGGCTCAGCTCCACCCCGGAGCTTTCGACTGCTAAACAATAGTGGAGAGGAGCAGGCGTCCCTCCCTGCTCTTACTCATCCTGCCCAAGGAGCTGTGCCACCCTTGGGCTGCCCCCGCCCTGCCCCGGGGCTGGGGCGCGGCGGCTCCCGGCTCCGGAGGCGCAAGGCTGGGGTGAGAGCGGCAGGATTCCCCCGGGAAGAGACGGAGATGCGGACCCACGGCACGCGGGCGGCGAGCCGGCAGCGCAGGGAATTCCCTCCGTCATCATCGCCAGCGGAAAAAAAAAAAAAAAAAAAAAAAAAAAAGGAAGAAGAAGAAAAAAAAAAAAAAAAAGAAAAAAAAGAAACCAACACCCAACAACACCCTGCGCCCTCAATCCTCTCTACCTGCAGCGCTTTTCCAGCCGGGAAGGAGCCGGGGTAGGACGGGCAGCGGCAGCCGCGGCCCCGCGGGGACCGCGCGGTGCCGGGGCAGGAACGGGGCAGGAACGGGGCAGGAACGGGGCAGGAACGGGGCAGCGCTGCCTCCTCCCAGCTCCAGCTGCACCATCCCGGCACCGGCACCTTCCCCGTGCCGCGGCCATCCTCCAGCCCGGCCTCAGGCACTCACAATTCGGCCTCCAAGCCCACCCAGCGCCCACCTTTGAGGAAGGGTCCGCTCCTCCGATCCGAGGGGCACCTGCAGCCCCCTTGAGCCGCTGGCAGGGAGGGGTCCGGGGGTCACCCGAGGGGTGACCGGGGAGGGAAGCCCAGGCCCGGGAGGGATCCCCGGGGCGCGGCGGGGTGGGGCTGGCGGAGCGCGGGGGCGTCAGCCTCGCTCGCTCATGATTGAATAATTTAGGTGCGTTTTCAGTGCTCAGAGAAGCGAAAGATTGAGGGCAACGTCTGGAGGCAGGCAGGGCGCAGGCAGCGGTGCAGCCCCTGCCTTGTCCACGCAGCCCAGGGGGTTTGGGATGGGGGGTTCACCTCGGGGGTCCCCCAGGCCCCAAGGATGGCTCTGGGTGCCCCATGGCGAGCTCCGAGCACTCACCTCCACCCCGGCTCGCTGCCCTCTGCTCCGGCCCGTCCACCCACGTCCAGGGCTGCCAGTCCACGGCCACGGGCAGAAACTGGCTGCACTGGTTTGAGCTTCGCAATGCAAACCCCCACCCAAGCTCAGGTCTCCAGAGATAAGAGCACAATAACCTATTGTCCCTCCTCCCCTCCCAACATCTCCACTCGCCTCTGGCGAAGCAGGGAGGGACCACCCAGCTCCGCACAGCCCCCCCCGCCCCCGCCGCCGGCAGCCCACGGGGGGCACGGACCCACCGAGCCAGGCCAGGGATGCTGGGAGGCTCCGGAGCCGGGCTGGGATGCAGGGACAGCGCTGGGGACAGAGGCAGGAGGAGGCGGACGAGGCCAGAGCCTGGCCGGGCTTGCAATAGATTTCCTGATTTATTTTTTAATTTATTTTCCGCCTCCCCACTCCTGTTTTTTTTTTTCTGCTGTGGCTCTGCCCAGCTGGATTGGTGCAGGCAGGAGGGGGACGTGCCCAGCCGTGGCGTGGGCAACCCACCCCCACCCCCACGCACCTCCCCACTGCATCCCACCCACCCGTGTCACCCCACTCCAGGCAAGGAGCAGCCCCCCTTTGCTGCCCCACGCGTGGGGAAAAAAACACCCCAAACCCACCCACGCAGCACCTTCCCCGCTCTGTCCTTGGGCTGCCGCAAGCCCCCCTCCCCTTCCCCCGCCTCTTCCTTCCTCCATCATCCTCATCCTCCTCCTCCTCCCCGCAATGCCACAACTCGCTGCCTCCCAAAAAATCCAGCAACACGCGCGACCGGGAACCCCGCACACACACACAGCCACCTCAAGGGCGGGCAACAAGTTGTAGGATCCGACCGGAGCATCCTCCCCACCCCAAATCCGGGGGGTGCTGCCGGAGCTGCCCCCCACGAGATATTTGGGGGCCGCACTCCCCACACCGCCCACGCCCCGGAGCGGCCGGACCGCCGTCACCCCATCACCCCACGCGGGACTGGGGTCGGTGTGGGACCCCCCCGTGATGCAGAACCCACGGCGAGCCCCCCCCTCATCCCACCTGCTGCAGCGGGACGGAGCGGGGCGGTGAGACCCCCACTGCCATCGCCCCACGGCGGGGGCGGCGATGCTCCCACCCCCCTTCCTACACAGACCCCCCCCTCTGCAGCCACCCCACGCCACTCCCGCGTGTCCCCAACACCTCCAACCCCCCCGTGGGACCCCAAACTGCTGGGGACCCCCCCACTTCGCACTCACCGGGTCCGGTCCCACGGCGCCCGGTTGGCGGCGGAGCCCCCGCGACTGGCCATGGGCTGGAGGGGAGCGGTCCCGGTGCTAACGGGAGAAAACGCTCGTCATGGCAACCCCCCGTGCCGTGCGGGGCCGTGCGGGGCCGGGCCGGCGAGGGAGGGGACGGCGGGCAGGGAGGGGGAGGGCTGGTCCCAGCCCGCCGGGGGAGGGGCTCCCTTAAGGTGGCTGCACGCCCCGACGGCGGCTTAAGGGGGACGGGGACAGGAACGGGGTGAAGGCACCAGCGAGGGGGGGACAGCGGGCTGGGGGACCCCAAAGGTGGCGGGAGCCCACGGGCAGAGTGGGGGGTGCACGCGTGGAAAGGGTGGGGACACCCCAGGGAAGAGTGGGGACACCCCCGGGTAATATCGGGGTCCCCAAGCAGGGTGGGGACATCCCCGGGTAATATCGGGGTCCCCAAGCAGGGGGGGGACACCCCCGGGTAATATGGGAGTCCCCAAGCAGGGTGGGGACACGCGGGACAGGGTTGGGGTGCACCCCTGGAAACGATAGGGACACCACTGGGAAATTTGGGGACACTCCCTGGCAATGTGGGGACACCCCGAGGGGATATGGGGGTGCCCAAGCAAGGTGGGGACACCCCAGGCAATATGGGGACCCCCAAGCAGGATAGGGACACGCTGGACAGGGCGGCAGATGCACCCCCGGGCAATGTGGGGACACCCCCGGGAAGAGTGGGGACACCCCCGGGGCGATATGAGGGTCCCCATGCAGGGGGGGGACACCTCCAGGTAATATGGGGGTCCCCAAACAGAGTGGGGACACCCCCAGGTAATGTGGGGACCCCCAGGCATGGTGGGGACACCCCCAGGTAATATCGGGGTCCCTAAGCAGGGTGGGGACACGCTGGACAGGACGGCAGATGCACCCCCGGAAAGGGGAGACTCCCCCGGGCAATGTGGGGACACCCACGGGAAGAGTGGGGACAGCCCCGGGTAATATCGGGGTCCCCAAGCAGGGTGGGGACACCCCCAGGTAATATCGGGGTCCCCAAGCAGGGTGGGGACACCCCCAGGTAATATCGGGGTCCCCAAGCAGGGTGGGGACACCCTCGGGTAATATCGGGGTCCCCAAGCAGGGTGGGGACACCCCCAGGTAATATGGGGACCCCCAGGCAGGGTGGGGACACCCCCAGGTAATATGGGGACCCCCAGGCAGGGTGGGGACACCCCCGGGTAATATCGGGGTCCCCAAGCAGGGTGGGGACACCCCCTGGTAATATCGGGGTCCTCAAGCAGGGTGGGGACACCCCCGGGTAATATCGGGGTTCCCAAGCAGGGTGGGGACACCCCCGGGTAATTTGGGGACCCCAAGCAGGGTGGGGGGATACGCTGGACAAGGCAGTGGGTGCACCCCCCAAAAGCGTGGGGACACCACTGAGAAATTTGGGGACGCTCCCCACATTGCCCGGGAAGAGTGGGGACACCCCCAGGTAATATGGGGGTCCCCAAGCAGAGTGGGGACACCCCCAGGCAATATGGGGGTCCCCAAGCAGGGTGGGGACACCCCCTGGTAATATCGGGGTCCCCAAGCAGGGTGGGGACACGCTGGACAAGGCAGTGGGTGCACCGCCAAAAAGGGTGGGGATACCACTGGGAAATTTGGGGACGCTCCCCGGGCAATGTGGGGACACCTCCGAGAAGAGTGGGGACACCCCGGGGCGATATGGGGGTCCCCAAGCAGGGTGGGGACACCCCCAGGTAATATCGGGGTCCCCAAGCAGGGTGGGGACACCCCCAGGTAATATGGGGGTCCCCAGGCAGGGTGGGGGGACACGCTGGACAAGGCAGTGGGTGCACCCCCCAAAAGGGTGGGGACACCACTGGGAAATTTGGGGACACTCCCCGGGGCAATGTGGGGACACCCCCGGGAAGAGTGGGGACACCCCCAGGTAATATGGGGGTCCCCAAACAGAGTGGGGACACTCTGGACAGGGCGGTAGATGCACCCCTGGAAAGAGGGGAGACTCCCCCGGGCAATGTAGGGACACCCCGGGGAAGAGTGGGGACACCCCGGGGCGATATGGGAGTCCCCAAGCAGGGGGGGGACACCCCCTGGTAATATCGGGGTCCCCAAGCAGGGTGGGGACACCCCCAGGTAATATGGGGACCCCCAGGCAGGGTGGGGACACGCTGGACAAGGCAGTGGGTGCACCCCCCAAAGGGGTGGGGACACCACTGGGAAATTTGGGGACACTCCCCGGGCAATGTGGGGACACCCCGGGGCGATATGGGGGTGCCCAAGCAGGGTGGGGACACCCCTGGGAAGAGTGGGGACACCCCGGGGCGATATGGGGACCCCCAAGCAGGGTGGGGACACGCTGGACAGGGCGGCAGATGCACCCTCGGAAAGAGGAGAGACTCCCCCGGGCAATGTGGGGACACCCCCGGGAAGAGTGGGGACACCCCGGGGTGATATGGGGGTCCCCAAGCAGGGTGGGGACACCCCCAGGTAATGTGGGGACCCCCAAACAGGGTGGGATCACGCTGGACAGGGTGGGGGTGCACCCCTGGAAACGGTAGGGACACCACTGGGAAATTTGGGGACACTCCCTGGCAATGTGGGGACCCCCTGGGCAATGTGGGGACCCCCAGACACAGCCCCAGGTGCCCCCAAGCAGTGTGGGGACCCCAATGGGCAATGGGGGGACCCCAATGGGCAATGTGGGGACCCTCTGGGCAATGTGGGGACCCCAATGAGCAATGTGGGGACCCCCAGACACAGCCCCAGGTGCCCTCAAGCAGTGTGGGGACCCCAATGGGCAATGGGGGGACCCCACCCTGAAGGCAGATTGGGGTGTGCACCCCCAAAAACTGTGGGGACCCCTCCAGGGCAGTGTGGGCACCCCAAAACCCGATGGCACCGATGCCCGACCCCTTCCCCACTCTGGCTGTGGGGGAGGCAGAAGGAACTCTGTGACCTGTGACAAAATTGGGGTTTTTTTATGGGGTTTTAGCGCTTTTGGGGTGGCTCTGACCCACCCTGTCCCCTCATGGGCAGCACAACTTTGGGGGTGCTGACACCCTGAGATCCACCAGGGTCCAGCACGCCCAACCCCAAATCCCACCCCAAATCCCACCCTCACCCCTTTTTCCAAAGGAACCCGGATAAAATTCCTCATGGAATCCTCCCCTGGGTCAGCAGGGCTGCGAGGGGGCTCCTTCCAAAATCCCCTCCCAAAATCCCCTCCCAAATCCCAGTTTGGGCTCCAGGGGTTCCAGTTAAACCAGTGCAACACCCCCGAGGCCACAGCCCCTCATTAACCATCGTTAATTAGC
The DNA here is from genome assembly GCF_003957565.2 of Taeniopygia guttata. NCBI lineage: Eukaryota > Metazoa > Chordata > Aves > Passeriformes > Estrildidae > Taeniopygia > Taeniopygia guttata. The sequence continues at coordinate 2,610,980 of NC_044238.2, read as the reverse complement.
CCCTCATTAGCGCTCCCGAGGGGTTTGGGCCTGCACCTCTGAAATTCCACATTCCCAGGCCTGGATGTGGAGCCCAGCCCTGGGAATTCATTTCCATCCCATTTTCCAGCGAAATTCCTCCCTCAGCTCAGCGGGATGGGCCTTCCCGCCCCGCTGAGCTGATCCAGGGGTTTTTTTGGAGCTGGGAATGTTTTTTGGAGTCACCTGAGCGACATCAGGGCTCCCCAGGTTGGATTTAATTCCATCTCCGTATCCTTGAAAAATGAATATTTCGCGATTGGCTTTTCGCAAATGTTACAATGAATATTATATGTGTAATGTTAGAAAGTGATGCTGTATTAATTCTCTTACATAGTGTGTTTAAATGTACTTTTAGGTTACAACATGTTAAAATATGGACTATGTATGTGGGGGAAGATTTTTTTGGTTTTTTTAGGAATGAGATACTCGCTTCGAGGAATACCTAAATGTTCCAAAAGAGAAGAATTTATGGCTTATAATCAGAATAACCTTAATTTCTTCAGGCCTTGCTCAGACTCGAAGATGCCAGTGGATTAAAGGAAACAGTTGACATACAACAGACAGAGTTTCTTTTTTTAAATAAAATATATGCATAACCATGAAGGATATATGAATATGCAACAAGTGTATTGGTTTAAGGATGATTCTTTTGTTCACAAGTCATGCTTTTCCTCACTTAGAGCATCCAAACATCCGTAATTCTTTGCTTTTTATTGTCTTGTAGTTGTCCTAGCTCTAAACTTTATTACTCTAATTGTATTATTATTTTTATAACCATTTTATTATTATCAAACTTTAAAAATTTTAAAAAACGAGTGATTGGCATTTTTAACCACGACCTTTGGGAAGAGGAAAATTCCTTGGGAATTCCCAGGGTTATTCCTACTGAAAATAAAATATTTCAGGGCTGGGGATTCTCATGGACAAGGACAAACGAGTCTCAAAAACCAAACTCAGGCCTCTTCCACTCGCTCCATGTTTGCCTGACACAAAAAAAAATGGGAATAAACACAGGGATTTTTATTCCTCCACCAAAATCTGCCAGCCCTGACCAGGCTGGTTCACAGAACAATTTGGAAAAGAGGTGTTGGAGCAGCTGGCGGGCCGGGCTTCCAATGCAGAGCTGCTATCGAGACAGAATGGCCTTTTCCAACAGGTTCTGGGAGCTTGGAAGGAATCTCTGACCATCTGGATTTGGGCTCCTGGAAGGAAATCAGCCTTCCTGCCTCAGGGAAGCCGTGTGAGCAGGAATTTGCCGGGAATTTGCAGCATTCTCAGGCTCTTGGGTTTGGGTTAAAAAGGGGAAAAGCAGATTTTCCACCCCGGGGTAGTGGCTGCGGGAGGGAGCAGCCAAAATCCATGTGGGAAATGTGATTTTTGAGAGCCATTGATTTATTTAAAAAATATGGATATTGATCTAGTGTCGATATCCAACTGTGACAGACAAAAACTCTCTGATAGTTTAAAGTTACAAAGTGTATGTTTATTGTGTGTGGGTCAGCTCCCAAATCCACACTGCACCTTCCAGGTGATTACAGAGTCTTTTATCCATACAAGTATTGAATACTCAAAATACAAACACATATTCATAATTTTGGTACATCCCATTCCTCGCTTCACATGCTAATTATTTTAAAAACTATTAAGCATGTGTGGTTTGTCCCTTGAAATGGGTCAGTGTCCCTTTCATGGGGAGGGGTCCCAAAATGAGGAATTCAATGAAGTCTTCCTCGTTCTGACCTTTCTATCTTTTCAATGCAAATATGACAAATGAACTCTTGGTAGAAATCCCATTTTTTGTCTTCAGTTGGTTTCAGAACAGAGGAGGCCACAATTGTCTTATGTTCCTAAAAGCAATTTGTCAGTTTCTATATTCTTCATTATAAACCCAGCTAACTAAACATTGTGCTGACAAGCAATCAATTATTAGTTAACTACTAACTCCTAACTTCATCAAGGCCTACTCATTTATTATTATTATTTTAATTAACTCTAGTAAGGCTTATTTCTAACTAAAATCTTGGCTCTTCAAAAATCTCTAAATGCCTTAAAGTTTACGTTTCACCATGAACAGCCCCAGAGCTTCTTCCAGGCCATGTTTGAGGAGATTCCTGTGTGAATTCCTGTGTGGAATTCTGGGTGAATTCCCAGATGGATTTCTGGATTGATTCCTGGATGGCTTTCTGGCTGGATTCCCAGGTGGATTTCTGGATGGATTCTTGTGTGCATTCCTGGGTGGATTCCCAAGTGAATTCCCAGATGGGTTCCCGGGTGGATTCTTGGGTGGATACCCAAGTAGATTCCCAGGTGGATCCCTGGGTGAATTCCCAGGTGGATCCCTGGGTGAATTCCCAGATGGATCCCTGGGTGGGTTTCTGGATGGATTCCCTGGTGGATTCTTGTGTGAAATCTTGTCTTGCATGGATTCCTGAGTGGATTCCCAGGTGAATTCCCAGTTGGATTCACGGGTGGATTCCTGGGTGGATTCCCAAATGAATTGCCAGGTGAATTCCCGGTTGGATTCCTGGGTGGATTCCCAGGTGAATTCCCAGTTGGATTCCCGTGTGGATTCCCAGTTGGATTCCCAGTTGGATTCCCGGGTGGATTCCCAGGTGGATTTCTCTCATTCCTTCCACCCAGCACCCGTTGCAGGCTCCTCTGGATCCCCACCACATCCCCGAGGCCTCTCCCATCCCATTCCCTGGAAAATCAGCCAAACTCCCCCAGTGACCGGCAGCACCCAAGTTCTCCACCAAGGACCTCAATCCCCATGGGAATCTCGGCTGTTATCCTGATTTTTGCCACCTCTTTTCCTCCCCCAGCACTTTTCTGGCTGCTCTGGAAGTGCAGCAGAGCAGTGGGCAGTGCCAGGCCTTGAGGCAGCACCAAGGTAAAATAAATAACCCCAAAATGGAAAACTTCTCCCCCAGGCTCTTCCCTAAAAAAACCCAAAATAATAATAATAAAAAAAAATCCATCTTCCCTGATGATTTCCCTTTAAACCCAGCCTCTAATATTTGGATTAATTTGCTTTTAATGCCTCCCAGGCTGGGAACTTGTAGGTGGAGTTTTTGAGCCTGAAAAATGAATTAAATCAGCCGAGTTGTATCAGCCAAGTTACAAACCCATCAAAACCCGGGGCCAGATCCTGATCTCATCCCCGGAGGGGGCGGACGGGGTAAATCCAGCGCTGCTGGAATACGCGGGGAAGGATTTTGGGGAAGGATTTTGGGAAGGATTTTGTCACGGAGCTCCGGATTGGATCCCCCCCCTCCCCGCCGTGGGTTTCTCATGGAAACACTGAGTGACTTTTGGAGCACAAGGCAGAGTCAGGCGTCTGTAAAATCTCTCTCCATTCAAGGGCTAAATATAGGGAGAGCAGCGGTGCTCGGGGATAAATAAACCCTGGAGAGGCTCTGCCGGGAATGCCGGGGGGTCTGGGGGGAATATGGAGCTGGAGATGCTCCCACAGCTGATGAAAAGCAGATTTAAGAGATTTTTCCTGCTTTTTCTCCCTCTTTTCCCTCTCCCTGCTCATCCCTGAGCTGCAGCACCCCGAGGTGCCCATTCAAGGGTTGGATTCTTGCCTGGAATTTGGGATGCCAATGGAAAATGTCCCGGTCCTGTGGCATCCACACCAACCCCCTGCTCGGCTTTTCTCCTCACTCCAAAATCTTTGGAGACCCCCCCCCAAAAAAAAAAAAATTCTCTCAGCCAGGGAAGTGCTAATTACCCATCACCGCACTAATGAACCTCTCCCAGCCTATTCCTCCTCCCAATTACTCCAACAGCCCCGTTAATTCCTAATTAAGCAGCTCCTTCATTAGGGAAAAGGGCCTTGACAGGAGAGGCCAGAGGAGGAATTTGGGGATTGGGAGAGATTTTTTTGCTTTATGGCTGTAATTAGGAGATGAAATTATTTGCTCACCTACGGAATTCATCACCAGAGTGCCTGGGAGCCTTTCCCTTCCCCATCCCTGCACGTTCCCGGTTGGAAGCACGGCAGGATTTAAATTTGTTTATTAAATGTGGGAATCCAGGGCATCCCTCTGCTTCCAGGGCAGCCAGAGGGATGCCCTGGATTCTCATAATTAAACCCCCAAAATTTGTGACAGCTCAGGAGGAGCCTCTGGGCTGCTCCTTCCCGAGAATCCCTGCTGGGGATGAGGGGAATTCCGGGCTGCTGGATCCGTGCTTTTCCATGGATGATGAAACAGAATAAAATTTAACAAGGTAAAAAAAATCTATTTAAATCTAAGTAGCTTCTAACATTAGTAAAATCTGCTATTTAGTCTGTTAACTCTACTGTGCTTGTAAAACTGTCCCAGCTAAAGAAAAAGGAATGTGATTTCTAAGGTGAAGAGATAAGAGGAGCCCCTTAAACTCTAAATCCAAGAAGAGAAGAAGTCTGCAAGAATTACCAAAGAGATTAAAGAGTTCCCTATACAAAGGGCCAACTATAAATTGTAACTCAAAATTAACAAAATAAATATGCATAAACCTATTATAAGATTCTATGTATATATAAATTAGTGCAGAATAATAAAACGAATTGAGAATCCCCAAAGGGCGAGCGTGCCCTTTGAAGGGGATCCCTGAGGCAGGGGAAATCCCAGTGTTAAAAAAATTAAACGTTACCATTCCCTACAAATCTATTAAAATTGTGATATTTTGATTTTTCATCTGGTGAGCCAGCCAGGAGATTTTCTGTCCTCACAGGGGCAGAAAACTGTCAGAATCTGAGGTATTGATGATTCCGAAATGTAGAAAGTCTCTGTCTGTCAGCCCCGCTGCCAAAGCAGAAGCCATAATTGGTCTGTGCTGTTTCAAGGTTGTTTATTCTGTTTATCTCTACCATGTTCTGCTGCCCTGCCGCAGCTCTGTCCTGCAGGGCAGCGTGTGGGGCTCTGCCCTCAGTGGGATGGTACAAACATTAAATACCACAAACTACCTGTGCTGGATTTACAATAACGTGCCAATATCTGTCACCTACGTTGGACAGTGTGTCCCCAGCCTGAACCAACAGAAAAATGCCACACCACAGTGAAACATGGAGGGCATGAAGAAGGAGAAAAAGGACAAGACACACCCAATTTCCTCCATCTTGTCCCCTTTGGACCCCTCATCTAGAATCCTAAAATTTTACTTTTGCACCCGTGCCACACTTTATTATTGTTTATATCAAACACTCAGAGCTGGTAATTCATCCTGTAAGATTGAAAACTCTTTTCCATGGACAGAGATCACAGCCAGTGTCTCTGGGGGCTCTGTCCAGGGGGGTTCCTGACCCCTGCCAGGGTCCCAGACCTGCCAGGGCAGCCAGAGGGAAGCTCTGCATTCCCACAGAAAACAAATGCAGGGAAAATCCCCACCGAGATCCCGAAATGAACATTTTTTTCCCCTTCCAGTTCTGACCTCGTTTCATTCCTCCCATCGAGGAGGAACCTCGTGCGCCGTGTTTGCAGCGCGGTAACAGCTCAGGGACCTTGGTGGGCCCGAGGAAAGTCCCTGCTGGCGGTGGTGACAGCGCGGTGGGTGGTGCTGAAAGGGAGGGGAGCCAAGTGACAGCTCGGGGACAGGGAGATGAAAGCTCTGCCCGTCACTCCCGAGCTGTCAGCCCCGAGCTGGGGAGGCAGCGGAGCTCCCGAGCCCCACTTTGGGGCTATTTTGGGGTCGTTCTTCCCTCCAGGGATGCGGGAGAAAAAGGGTTGGAAGAGCTGGCGATGCCCTCGGTGCCACCTGGATCATGGAGCGTGGAGGGGAAATGCGACAGCAAAGGGATGACCCCAACAATGCCACTTTTGTCACCTTCACAAAGTTGTGGTGTCAGGAATGGCTTTTCCAAAATCTCAAGGTGCTCCCAAAATGCGAAATCTGGAGGCTGAACCAGTGGTGAAAGCGCCAAAGCCACACGGAGCCTCCAGATATTCCTGTCCTCCAGGATTCTCCGGATTCCTGCTTCCAGAAAGGTCCATTTCCCTCCTAACCCCACCTGCAGGTGCTGGGGGGCAATAAGGGGGAGTCACGGGTGTTGATGCCACAGGGCAAAGCTGTGGTGACACCCAAAAGAGGGTGAAATAGCCAAAAAAGGGGTGAAATAGCCAAAAACAGGGTGAAATGCCCCAAAATGGGGTGAAATACCTAAAAATGGGGTGAAATAGACAAAATAAATGGGTGAAATACCATAAAGAGAGGTGAAATATCCAAAAATGAGGTGAAATACCCAAAGATAGGGTGAAATTGCCAAAAGAGGGGTGAAATACCCAAAAAAAGGGTGAAATACCCAAAATAAAAGGGTGAAATACCAAAAAGAGAGGTGAAATATCCAAAAATGAGGTGAAATACCCAAAAATAGGGTGAAATAGTCAAAAGAGGGGTGAAATACCCAATAAAGGGTGAAATACCCAAAATAAAGTGGTGAAATAGTCAAAATAAAGGGGTGAAATACCCAAACAAAGGGGTGAAATAGCAAAAGAAGGGTGAAAATTGGTGGAAAAATCTTGGATGCAAGGGTTACCTCTTCCCAAGAGAGGGAATAAGGAAAACCAGACACGTTTCCAAGTGCATCCCCAGGAAAACAAACCAGGAACCTTTATTGGAATAACAACCATCAATAATGCATTGCTAAGGAGCTGCAGATGAGTGCAATTAAAAAAAAAAAAAAGCAGTGCATTCCCCAAACAAAAAAACTGAAATTATTCCTCACAGCTTCCCCGAGATTTATGGAAATGAAGCAGTTCCTGGAGCTCGGCAGGGGAGAAAGGGAAAGAAAATAAAAAAAATAAGGCAGGGAAAAAGAAAAAAGAAAAAGGGCCCTAATGTAGGGATTTATAAATATTTTACAGCTGAGGAGGAGTGGGGAGCCATGGATATAGATGGGATTGAGGGCGGCCGTGGTGGGAGGAAGGAATTAATCACAAAATCGGAGGAGAAACTTTCCTCCAGCAGCACGCGGCCGCACCCACGGCTCCCGAGGGGCTGCCAGGGAAAGTTTGGGGTTTGCTGGGCGAGGTGCAGATGTGACCCGCTGGTGGTGATGCCCTCCCTCTCCTTGGCACCGTGCCCGGCCTGGAGGAGGCACCAAGAATTCCTTGGGAGAGGCGGAGTGCAAATATTGACTGGGAAAAACTCGTGGATAAGGGCTGGGAAAGCCACGCTGAGGCAGGAGGGGGTGATCTGGGATTTGGGGCCACTGA